>CM076969.1:39283976-39358976 GCA_039105355.1 Benthosema pterotum
ATTATTCAACATTCATTTAACACTAACCTAACTTATCATCTGATTAATTTATTAGGTAGACTGGACTTGTGATTCACTGTACAGTATATACAGTACGTCATTAGCCTGCCTTAGCAATGGGTGCTGTTATGGTGGGGCTACACTGGGTGTGCAATTGGCACCACTCTGTTCGCAGAGCAGAGTCTGTGAGAGTCTGCAATACAGCACCGACGTCAATATCAGTAGGGACTAAATACTTTTATAGAATGGAGGGACGTGGGCATAAGAACGATTAAAGATCTATATGTTGGGGAAACTTTTGCCTCATTTGCTCAATTGCAGGAAGAATACAGACTCCCCCGGAGTAATTTTTTCAGGTTTCTACAGGTTAGGAACTACATCCGTAATTTCCTCCCTACCTTTGAAAGAGCCTCTCTCTCACCCTTAGACAAGTTTCTCTTGAACAAATCAATACCAGGGGTGAGGGTGTCACACCTCTATGAAGGATTGCAAACTGTAAATCTTCCTAGTACATCAACAATTAAGCTAGCATGGGAAAATGAGTTGGGAACTCCAATCTCAGATCAGCTCTGGGAGGACAGCCTTGAAGAAATTAATACCGTTTCTATTAATTCCAGACATTGTCTAATTCAATTCCGAGTTATACATAGGCTTCATTTCTCCAAGTTTAAATTACATACTATATACCCAGATGTTTCCTCAGAATGTGATAAATGTCATACAATAGACGCAGATCTCCTTCACAATTTCGCCCTCTGTCCCCCGATACAAAGGTATTGGATTAGGATTTTTGAAGCATTGTCAGACATTCTAGATGTACGTATTGACCCCGACCCAGTGTTAGTCGTCTTGAATTTATCAGACTCCATTCCTAGATTAAAAACAGCACAGATGCAACTTCTCTCATATAGCCTGATTACGGCAAAAAAACTCATTCTAACACATTGGAAAAAAGAGGAAGCTCCCACATTTGAACATTGGTTGAATGAGATGACTAGCACGCTACATCTTGAGAGAATAAGGTATCTCCTAAAAAACAGGGTGGGGCAATTTGATAAGATATGGCAACCCCTCGTTCGTTACCTGAGCAGGACCAACTAACTATTATTTCAAGACATAACCATCGGATCGTAATTGTTTCAAAACACTCTCCATGAATATTATTTATTCTACTTCCACAATAGTGGTGGGATGCGGTGTCGCTGAGCAGTAGGGGTGGGAGGGTTTAGGGATTATTTTGTTTTTATTTCCATGATGTTTTCTGAACTGTATACTGTATTATTGCCAATGTTGCTTTGTTTTTATTTTTACTTTTTTATTATTCTATTTTCTTTATATTATTTTATTTTGCATATATAAAAAAAGAAGAAGAAAAATGAAGAAATTCTGTAAACTATAAATACTGCTTGATTCTACAGCATCTTCAATAAAAACCTCAATTGACAAAAAAAAATATCAGTAGGGACTAGGGGTCGCAACTCGACAAGTTCATGTATTTTTTAAATTTCGTTGTAATCCCAATAGGGTAATTTTAAGTTGCCTCAGATAAAAACTGCATGTGATTGAAGAATAAAACAAGTCATCCTGGCCGTTACACTCATGTCGATGTGAAGAATCAATTGACTGAGAGAAAACACTAATATTACTGCTGCTGAATTACCGGTAGTTACATTTCCCCTAACAGACTTTATATTAGTGGCTGAAGATCGTAAACGGCAGAGAAATGCCCGCCGACAATAAGACAGTTTGTTTATTTTGGGACCACAATTCTTATGAGAGGATTTTAATTTTTAAGAGGACCACCTGTTATTCTCCGTAGAGAAACGACTTCTGTGAACCACAAGATGAGAGAGTGAGTGACGATGGACAGATGGATAGAACTGATTGGATCTCAATGACCTGGCCCACCGTCCTCCCCTCAACCAGTGCTGTGCTAACCCTAACCCTATGTCACTAGCCTGATTATCAGACTCTGAGCCATGGCACGGAGTGGGCAGGGCCCAACGGAGTGAACAGGTTCTGTGGGCTGAACCAGGCTACTATGTCACATCATTTGGAGCCACGCTCCAAATGAGGGTAGACTCCTCCCCCTTCTAGGCCACTGCGCCTTTAGTCCAGGCTTTCCCTTTTTTGCCTGGGTATCAAGGCTACACCTTCAAAACAATAAATACGGAACCCTCCCAGCAGGATGGATGAATTGTCGATGGAATCACCTACTGTAGCTGCTTCCGTTCCTCTCCACCCATGGTTCGGTTCCGTTCTGTCCTCCCCACTCCCCAGCGTAGTAGAATTTTAGTAGTTTCTGTTACATTTAGTGTCTGTCTTTTCCTATGGTTATTAAAACTAAGGGAACTTTATGGTTACCCTGGGCTGCCTTTGCCATTATTAAAGTACTTCTGGATTATGGAAACCCTTTGGAGTTTATAATAGCATTACATTTAGTTCACACACACCAAATCCTCAACTAACTGTCTAACTTGCTGGAAGTCATGGGACTCACATGTTGTCTTGAGATTCACCGCCAGATTTGAGACTTTGAAAGGGAGTAGGAAAACTCTGATGTCCATTGGGCGTGTGTGTGTGTGTGAGGTGTTTTATTATTGAGAGAACAAGATGATGATGAACAAGCCGTGTAGCCCCAATGGTCTTGTCGAGAGTAACACTGTCTGTCCATCAGGAAGTGATTTTCCAAGCCAGCTGTTGCAGTTGCTCCGTCATCGTGAATAACATTCCTGGATGGAATTCCCCAGAAAATGTTTCACAGAGAGAGAGAGAGAGAGAGAGAGAGAGAGAGAGAGAGAGAGAGAGAGTTTGGGATGTGAGGGGAGTTTGAGAGTCAGTCACTGGAGACTGCCTGGATAGTGTGATTGTTGAACCATATTTAATTCATGAGTGTGTAGGAGGTGGAATCCGAAACACGCCCTGTGTGCTGTAATGCCGACTGACCCGGCCCCTCATGTGTTTTGTTAACCAGTGAGATACTGTACTGTACAATCTCTACCATGGTTTCCTCATCATTGGCAGTTTTCGTAGACCAATACTACGGGTGTAACAATATACTAGCTGTAACGAAATATCGTTTTTTAATTTCAAAAATTGAAGTATTTCGTTCTGTGAACAGAAAATGTCGCCTTGTTTTACTTTAAGTATTGATTTGCAATGGAAAGAATTTGTATCAAATCATTACCAAGCATTTTCCCTTAAAAAAACCTGCACTATCCACTGGTTGCACCCATATTTAATAGATTTTCTAAACAGTTTCAGTAATTTCAAATTATCGAATCATATTGTTGTTTTTTTTAATGAATGCCCCCGTTTTTTTGTTCAGTCCATGCATAATCATTTCCACCAGCAGCCCGAACATGCTTTCAGACAAGAAGGTTGATTTGGCTTGGGCAAGGAAGGGCACCTTTTTATGAACAGAGTCATGTTGTGGGGACACGTCATCGATCGGTAATTAGTGCATAGTTACTGTAAGAATAGAACAGAGTCTTCTTGGAGGAGGCTTGCGTGCAATACTGAAGGCACAGACCTGCTCACAAATTCACAATGTCATGTACTCAGGGCTAAACACATGACCTGCTGTGTCGTATCATGTTATCCCTTCTCTCTAGCCTCTTTCCTGTCATTCTTCACTGCTCTCTCTCTCTTTCTCTCTCTCTCTCTCTCTCTCTCTCTCTCTCTCTCTCTCTAGCGGAGATATTCACAGAAAGTACGGTGGGTTTGTCATTCTGCCAGTAGGTCACCTAGTTAATGACTCGAAAGCATGAAGTACTGTAATTTTGTTTCATCTGAAATGTCTGGTAGGAGGAGGCGCAGAAAAAGACCAGTGTACTGTCCAGTCTGTCCACAGCATTACCCCAGGACCTCATTACTGCATATACGCAGGCAGTAGAAGGAGAATGTGATCAGTACATTGTTGGTTCCATAAGTTACTAATGATGACACAACATGTCCTACTTGGCCTGAACAGATGTTACCGCAGAAGTAATACATAGGGAAAACAAGTATTTCTCGACTCCAGAACTGGACTCACTACCTTATGTGTTCTTGCAGTTTATTGCTCAGTGTCAAGCTTTCCGGTTGTTGCTTATTGTCTCCACCAGGCCTAAGGCATTGGAAGATAGTATGTTTTGCACTCCATCCGTCTGTCTGTCCGTTTGTGTGGGTGTGTGCGTGTTCGTCCGTCCGGCTAATCTCCGGTACCATTAACCCGGCCAATGCCAAACTTTCCACACATCCTCCCTAGATGTAAAAAATGAACCTCTGCCCCAAATTTTCCAGAGCAGCTTGTTATAGCGCCACCATGAGGCAGCTTTTCACCTTTATACCTATAACTGCACCAATCTGCATCAATCATTATATGCACCCTCCTTGAATGGCAAAAGGACAAATGCTCTGACCTATATTTTCCACATCTTCCTTTTATAGTGCCACCAGGAGGCACATTTTAATAAAAATATTTTTTCTCATATTACTCATCCAGATTCTGTACGATAATCTGTGTAGTATCGCTCAGAGTAGATCCAGCTTTCTCTATTTGCGCTCCATACCCTCTAGGGATGCGAGCTCGGATTGGTTCAGAAACGTTCAGGCTAAACCTTCAAAGTAAAATGCCCTCCATTTCCGTTTCAGTGCACCTTTAAGAACTGTTTTTGTTTACATAACCCTGAGTAGATGATAAAATGACACAAAATGTTTTTGAAAATAAAACGTTGTACAGTTTTGTACAGTTATCAAACTTTTTTTGCACACTAGTGTTGTCGTTGTCGGCCATGAGCTTTTGTTGCTGTTCCATTTCGATTTCAAGTCCGTCACCTTGCAACTTCATCAAGATGAATCACCTGTGAAATCAATCCTGGTAGAGGCAATTAATACCACATGTCTCTCAGGCCTTTGCAAAAACAGTGTCTGTGTGCACTGAGCAACACTAGTACCAGTATGTTTCTAAAGACATCACATTCACCCTAGGTGCAGGTTTCTAATTATGATGATAATTTCCGAACGATTTCCTCTCTCTCTAAGTATTATTAGCAGGTAGCGTCACCCTTTTGATCTGAAAGCCAATAGGGGGAGATGTAATTAACACTAGTTGTTGGCTGGAGAGATGTTTATTCATGCAGATGCAATCTATTCTTGTGTATCATTTCATCAAAGCAGTTATAGAGAAGCATGGGAACAGTCTGGGAACAAATCCCTCTCCTGCCTAAGGGAAATTGATTTTCTGTGGTAAAGATCATGCTTACAGCAGGCTGTACAGATCCCAGTTAAAGGGGGGAAAAGTTCACCAGGAGGTTCCTTGGGCTTTAACATGCCTGTGTCCTGTATTATAGTTTCTAATGAACACTGGTTTTAACCCTGTCGTCCCTGTTGTTGTGGGTATGTGATTATAGTAGGTAAAAATCAGCCAATGTATTGTACAAGCTAACCACTTCACCACTTTTCAACATATCTTCATGAAAAAAAAAAACAAAAAAACTTGAAAAATATATTTCTATCTCTATTGTTGGGAGAACTGAACTGCACACAGCCCTCCTGTGAGGCACAGGCTGAGTAGAAAAAATAGTGGTATTTTCTCATGTACATTAGTGAGGAATGAGGATGTATTACATGTGGTACAGTACGTTGAAACACGGTCCTTTAAAGTATTTTAAAATGAAAGGGAAATAGTGCTTAACCTTTCAGGATATCAAGATAATAAGTGGCTAAGAGTAGTGAATGTTCTTTCCTGCCTATTCTGCCATGAAGGCCACTTAAGCAAACAGTCATTCTGTGCTGTCATTTTCTTGCACTGCAGGATCCAATGCTCATTTGAAAGCGGTACATAATCCATAGAACAGAGAGCACCTGGTAGTTTTTGTTTCCTCGTCCTCCTGTCTGCTTATTGTACCAAGTGAATAATAGCTACTTTGTTGTGACTTGCCCAAAGTATATATATATATTTGTTTAGTTTTGTTTTGTGCTACCGTGCAGTGGTTGAACCAGCTGTAAATGGTTTTATGCCTTTTTATCAAGAGCTTTGCTGCATTTAACGGTCCATTGACCTGAAGATGCCCTAACAGAAATATGGGAGTTGCTGTTCGTGGCCACAACGCACCATGACTTTGACTCATCAGACCAGACAAACAAACAAAATGCAACACCTGCTCTTTTTCTCTTATTTGAGGTCGTCCTCTAGTCCGCAGCTGATGCCGCTGTGTCGCGTGTCACAGTGGGTGCGCGTTGGATGTATTTGTGGCACGCTCTCCAGAGCTCCAGTGGTTTGCCCCTCCTGTCCGTCCCCCACACCACCCCACCCCACCCCATCAGCATGCAGGGAGGGTTCTCTGCTG
Source organism: Benthosema pterotum (assembly GCA_039105355.1). Classification (NCBI taxonomy): domain Eukaryota; kingdom Metazoa; phylum Chordata; class Actinopteri; order Myctophiformes; family Myctophidae; genus Benthosema; species Benthosema pterotum. Next base: position 39,290,309 of record CM076969.1, read on the forward strand.
TCAGTGGGTCCCTGGGGGGCCACGGGGGAACCAGAGGTCAATGACGGTGGGGCAGAGAGCCTTGCATCGGAGCCACTCACCATCAATCTGCATTAATCACAGATCATAGCCAAATAGATGAGCATCCTGCACTGGGGTAGAGTTGGGTTATTATTATTATTATTATTATTATTATTACCCCATATTATTATTATTATTATTATTACTGGAAACAGATTGGAAGTTGTCACGCTGTAACACTAATGCTGTTTGGTGTCTGCATGTAGGCCTAGTATACACAGTACACACGCATGCACATGCACGCACACATGCACACACATGCGTGCACGCTCATAATAAACACAAACACATTTGCATATTATTTAGTTTACGTGGATAAACAGAGGCTATCAGTGTTCTCCTAAGCTCTAATGTGTAGCCTTACTAGCCTACCTTCATCATCTCCTCTGCCAAAAAGTGTAGCGACGTGACGTTCAATGACTATGTAAACTACATCCTCCATTAACTCCATGTAAACTCCAGGAGTTTAAAATGTTGTTGAAGAACTTTTGATCCAGAAAACCTCTCAATCAAAGTTGCAGTATTCAAAGCCGGTCGGATGCAACACTCTATCAAGCATAACACTTAAATCCTTTTAGAGAGGCCAAAAACACAACATAGATGGTTGCTCCGCAAGAATGAACTGTGGTATTTCTTTTGCCTTTTTTGTATAGAAGACACAGAAGTGACAAAGGTTCTTTTTTTTTTTTTTTCGTTTTGCATGCAAGAAAGGTATTCTTGCATTCCTCTTGCTTTCTCAAGGACCCCTAAATCATGGGTTTTCAACCTTTTTGACTCCAGGGACCACCATTTATTCAGCATTTGAGCCATGGACCACCAGTTGAGGACAATTGCACTCCAAAGAATTAAAACTAAAGAATTCTTTTGGTTTTGTCCACAATTCTAGGCTGGATTTTGCAAACAAAATAGTGTAGACTTCTTGTTTAAGTGGTGCTGATTCAGATGATGAATATTTTAACTCTTGAGAGTGTGAAAAAGAAACCAAATGGACCCGCAAGGGTCCATTTGGTTTCTTTTTTACATTCTCAAGAGTTACATCTGGTTAACCAACTTTCCATCATTTAGCCCTGGGGACCACCTGGAACCATCTCAAGGACCACTGGTGGTCCCCGGACCACCTGTTGAAAACCCCTGCCCTAAATTATTATATAGCCTACTATATACTGTATATAGTGTCTGAGCTTGTAGATCGGCTAAAGTGGTTGTATGAATATATGAATTTAGGCCATAATGACGGCTAGGACTTTGCCAACTGCTTCCTATATTCAGTATTCAGTATAAAACATGGTTGCCAACTTTTGTTGAATGTAGTAACTGACCTGCGGTCGCTTCTTGCCTGTAAGGCGTTTTGCACAGTTTGTCTCAGTAAAGCAAAGAATGGTGTTTGATTCCAGCCTGAACTCACATAATATAGTTAACGGAATTGACGGCAGTTTATGTAGATAAACTACTATACTGTACTTACTTACTTATCCCCATCACGCCGGCTGGCGCATAGGGCAGCAACAAAGGTCCTCCACTTGCATCTGTCTTTGGCCATCTTCTCTATGGTCCCCCAGCTCTGGTGTAGTTGCTGGAGCTCCTTCTCGATCGTCCTTCGCCATGTTATTTTTGGTCTTCCTTTCTTCCTCTTGCCTTCTGGGGTCCAGTGTAATGCGACTCTAGGAATGGCATTAATGTCCATTCTGAGCACATGGCCAATCCAGGTCCACCTGCGTTTATTGATGATGCTGTTCATGTTGTCTTGTTGGGTGGTATGGAGGAGGTTATTGTTGGAGATGGTTTTGGGCCAGAGGATTTTACGCAGACATGATGTGTGGAAAGTGGATAGGTTATGGATGTCGTTTTCTGTTGTTTTCCAGCATTCTGCACCGTAGAGTAGTGTTGATAGTACACAGCTTTGGTAGATCCGGAGTTTTGTTTTGGTGCTATATTGTTTGGATTTCCATATTTGCTTGAGTCTTATGAATGTCGTATGTGCTTTGTTGATCCGGTTTTGAATGTCCTTACTGGCCCCCCGTCGTGATGTATGATGCTGCCAAGATATGTGAAATGATCTGTGTTTTCCAAGACCTGTCCCTCTATTGTGATATGTGTTGGTGTATTGGTGTTAATGGGCATGATTTTTGTTTTATTGCTGTTAATGATTAGTCCAACTTGTTGGCCATAGTGTTGGAGTCTGTTTGTTTTCTCTTGTAGGTGTGTATGTGTATGTGACATGAGGGCGAGGTCATCAGCAAAGTCAAGGTCTTCAGTTTATGTAGATAAACTACTATATGGGGCCAAACGTCTGTTCATATATTACTATTGTTTGACGGACGTATGGCTTTCTCAAAACCAGAAGTACAATTTCACAGTGGCTGTTTTGGCGGCTGTGTGAGTTTGGGTTTTATATTATTTACTATGCTGTGCCTATGATTGGATCGCAACACTAATCATTGTCGGGGAGGTACTGTTTTTCACTATAATATGAACAGACCTTTTGGTTCTGTCGGTAGTTTATCTACGAAATGTCAATTTTGTTCATTGATATACTATATTACGTGAGATTGGGTTGGAGAATTCGATTGCAGTCAAGGGTAAATGAATTGTTTGGTGACGGAGCAGGTCCTGGAGGTGCTGAGAGCCTTATATAGATAGAGAATCATTTTTTTAGAGAGAGAGAGAGCCTATCACAAAGATGGACAGGGGGTGAGTGAGATGGAAAGACAACACAGATTAAGCAAACAAAATGGCTTTGCTCTTGAGCGGCACTGTTGATCATATTTCCTGCAGAATTGACACACCGGTGCTCTTCACATCAAGGTTAATTGAGGGCTCCATCAGCCTTTCTCTCTGTGTGCACGGCAGCTGTCAGACTGTGTTTTCATGGTTGCCTTGGGGAGAGAGAGAGAGAGAGAGAGAGAGAGAGCTCTCCTGTCTAAAGAGGGCCACTGAAATGACTGCTGTCCTACCGCTCTGATCATCCTCTACACGGGCTGCTGACCTAGCCACAACTCCTCTCCAGGCCCAGATATAACCTCTCCCAATTGGGTGGGCCAGGCGAAAATGGTATGGGCGGGGGGGGGGGGGGTTCATCACCCTTGGCGCGATACCATTTTCGTTTTACATTCATGCCAAACCCCCACATTGGATACATAACTATATCATTTTAACCTGGTTATTACTTATTATATCTTAACACAAAATCTTAACACAAAGTCTTCTATTTTATACTATTTTCTTTAGTTCTGTGACCCACAATGCTTATATCTTGTACAGGACTTATATATATAGGCAAGTAAGCATCAATAATAACAAGTTGCAACAGGCAGGAAGCATGCATAAATAAAGCTGTCTGAGTCAGAAATACTTTTTTGAATGATGAAAAGGTGTTGGGTTTGTGGCGCGACGATTGTAGTTAGTAGTGTAGTGTTTCAAATGATTTTAAATTTCTTAGCACAAATGTATTATTTTTTTGCATGCCATCATGTTTGGTGGGGCATTTAGGGGGGCATTGCCCCCTTAAATGCCCATGCCTTGATCCAGCCCTACCCCTCTCCTTCCCTCCCTCTCTCTCCCTGCTGTCTCTCTCTCCCTCCCTCTCTCTGCCTCTGCCTCTCTCTCTCCCGCCCCCGGCCCCTCAGTCTTTAAAATCAATTTAATTCAATTCAAATTGCTTCATTGGCTGAGAAAACGTTCACATTGCCAAAGCAAAATACAACAGTACTACCACAATTCAATCAAGACAAATATTATGCACTTTTGAAGGTCAGAATCTTCAGTAACTCATTCTCTTATAATGTACCAACTTTACATGATGCAAGAATCTCTCTCTCTCTCTCTCTCTCTCTCTCTCTCTCTCTCTCTCTCTCTCTCTCTCTCTCTCTCTCTCTCTCTCTCTCTCTCTCTCTCTCTCTATGTTGTCAGTACCATTCAGTCAAGGAGGACTGATTGCACTTGACAAAGCCCAAGCTATTTCCTATCATGCTAGCCAGCGGAAGTACATTTAGCAGCTGGATACTGCGCCGACAGACAGTGCACCGTGTGAGTGCGTGACTTCAGCTTTGTACTATATTCCGCTAGTCATCAGCAGTACCCTTGCCTTAAGGGCACAGAAAGAGAGAGAGAAAGATAGACTCTCTGGTTACTCTCAATGGAAGCCGGTCTCTAGGATTACACAGGTCGCTCTAGTTTGGGAGGTTGGAGATCCTTGCATGACAATAACATGTGCTATGTGGACCTGTGCACCGAGCCAACCTACCTCTCTGCTGTTGTGGATATCTCACAAAAGGTTTAACCATGTACAGTTTATGAATACAAACACAGCTTGTGTGTTTAGAAAGCCTACTTTCCATAGTGAATGCACTCTGAGACCCTCACCATACAAATAAAATGTAGCCTGGGTTCCATCCTGATTTATTTGTGAAATCATGAAATGTGAGTCAAGTAGCACTGTCCAGACTGATTTGCATAGTGCCATTTCTAATGAGTGGAACGGACCAGTCAGAAGATTTGTGCCCTCCACCGATATTGCCAAGAGAAAACCTCCATAGAAAATCATCCCTTCCTCCCCCAAAATTGTGTTTTATGTGTGGTGAGGGGCTCAGAGCAGACTGCTTCCACTAAGGAAAGTATAGGCTTTCTAATCCTCCAAGCCGTGTTTGTACTGGTGAGTAGGTAAACCCATCGTGAGATATCTACAGAAGAAGAGAGTCTGGTTGGGCAGAGTTGTGGGAGATTATGTCGATTTTCCCATAGCGCTACTGCAAGACAGAATCATATAGCGTTGGCGCTAAGGACAACAGCTAATACACTGGTAATCTCGGAAGAAATACATTTATTTGTAGAGGAGGCATTGCAATGTGTCACTAGTACTACCGGTATGGTGTATTGGCATGTTTGTTGGTGCCTTGTTGCTCACATGTTGATAGCGAAACTTTGGATTTCTATATGTATGGTTTTACCTGAGAATGTGTACCATATCATCATCATAAACAAAGACCCAACAAAAAGGTATATTGTATATGTTTCATTTCCATGTAATTACAGTCTGACCAGTATGGAATTTTGGGAATGATACGATAACCGATACGAGGTATTTTATTTAATTTGTCTTAAAATAATGAAAATAGACCATTTTTTTCTTTGAACTGTCCAATGATTTTGTGCCAATATGATCATGCAGTGGTACAGTCACATTGACAGTAGTACAGGAAAATTGCTTTCTTAAACCAATGTCTTTATTCAAGACCTTTCTTTATTTTTTTAACTTGTTCAGTCAAGCTGTCAAGGAACAAATGGAGTAGAGTATATAGATACACAGACAAACACCATTGGTATCACTTTGCCGCATGAACATAACGTTAAAAACACTGTAGCATCTTGTAGACCCCTCAACATGACCCCCGATATGATAGAACAACTCAGTTGGGCTCTACATAAAGAATAAAGCTGAAACTGTCTGTTTGTCTGGACAGATATCCAATAATGTGTGTGTGTGTGTGTGTGTGTGTGTGTGTGTGTGTGTGTGTGTGTGTGTGTGTGTGTGTGTGTGTGTGTGTGTGTGTGTGTGTGTGTGTGTGTGTGTGTGTGTGTGTGTTCACACACTATCCTTTCAGCTTTGAGTACAAGTGGCAAAACTGGTAAAAACAAAAACAAAACCCTGACCAAGTTAGATGCTCTACTATATTGTTTCATTTTGCGCTTTCTGTGCCAGTAAGGATGTGTTCAGCCTTTCAAAGCATCTCGAGCCGTTCTCTACTCCCCCCCCCCCCCATTCCTTCTACTTCACAGTTGTTGGTCCTACACTTATCACTGGATCCAGTGCATTGCTTGGTGAATGTGGCGTTCAGACTGCAGACACAGTACGGTTGACAACCTATTGGGCTTTGAGGAGGCCTAATCTGTTTGAGATCCGCAGCTTCCACTGTCGGCCTGCATGGGTATATCTTGTCGGGTTGTTGTGTGTATCATTACTCATGGCAGGCAAACTGTGCAAAGCAGAGCCTTGTACCGCGCGTCGTATCGGTTCATCTCTCCATTGGCTGTTACAGTATAAGGATTAGAGGCCATGGTATTGCCTCATCTGATCTGAGAGAAGCAGCAGAGAGGCGGTGCAGCTGCCACTGCAGTCAATAATGGAGGCCTATCATATTCTAGATACACAACATTTGATGTTTTCCCTTCCATTATGCTCTCCTTTCCCCTTCTGTTGTGATGTTGGCTCAACCTGCCCTGTACACACACACACAACACAAGAACGATTCGTTTTGACCGCTGTGGATTATCTACAGCATAGAGGTATTAATGCCATTTTAACCCACAGCGCTGGCTATAGAATTCGTCATCAAAGTCACAGAGTCATCAAACAGAAAGAAGGTCGCTGTTTGATGTTCTGTTGTTGTGTGCCGTTGTTATAAATTATGAATTCTTCAGCACACGTGCGGCGCTCAGGCTATTTTTACAATAGGCATAGGAAATAAACGATTAACATTAGGCATTTTCTCGTAATGCATGTTCTGACATTTGCTTGTTAATAATGAATGTTCTTTGCAAGCTTAATCTCTTACATGGAACGTCCCTGGTGCATACTAATAAATAACAGTTTTCACAGCAAGTACGGTATATCCATCCTTATAGAGCTGCTGCTGCTTACGGTGGGAAAGCAACATCCTACTGTAAATAATTGCTATTAACAGTATAACTTTATAGCGGTATATGCAATATTAATTGGGGAAAACTCTAATAGCAGTTCAATCCCTGAAAGTATGTTGTGCTGTAGTCTGGACATTATATGAATGCGGTCGCTCTCTAGGGAGAGTGTGTACCCCTTGGAAATGACCTTGGAGAGAATCAGAATATGCTGGCTTCAGTGGAAAATGAAGACCAGCATATTAAAGGGTTAGTCTTTAATAATGCCTTTCAGTATTATGCATGCACACAATTGACGTTTCAAACAGTCCATATCCTCCTTTCAAATGGTCCCCATCGGCTGCTGTTATCTAGAGACCTGGTTCGAACATGCATTTCTTTCAGGTTGTACCTTGAACTGGTAGGTCACTCAATCTCAATTTCAGTTTCAAAAAAACTTTTGTTCATTTTATGTTCTATTCAGGCTCATGTGAACACCCCAGACAGTTTATAAGTTAATCCATTCAGCGTTTAGATATTTGATGTTCGTTTTAGCTGCCCCAACACCTTCCTATACAATCCCATTAAAACTTAATTTTAACCATAATAAATTAATTGACTTTTTTATGGTTTTAAATTTTGGAGCATATTGAGTGCCTCCATATTTGGTATAATGAATAAAACAATATTTTTAAAATAAATAAAAATAGTAAATGAGAAAGCATGGCCCCTTCACATATGGCCCCTATCACTCAGAAAAAGAAAAGATTGTGTTTTTGATTAATCTCATTATGGTTAAGTTATATTGGCTGTGTATAGGAAGGAGGCGGGGCAGCTAAAATTAACATCTAATATCAAATTAGTGAATGAACTAACTTAAAAACTGTCTGGTGTTCACATGAGCCTGAGTGGACGATAAAACTACCAAAAGTTTTTGAAAGTGAAATATCCCTTTAAGTATATATTTGGCATCTCATTCTAAAGCATATACAACGTAAGTAGACCCTGGAACTGGTCATCATCGGACATCCAAGGTTTTAGGATTTGTGTGCCACCTTGACCTCTGTCTCATCTTACAGAGCTGCAAGCACTGTAAGTGTTGGCCTGGAATTCAATACTTCAGCACTAACCTCCTAAATCCATTGATAATGCCCCCAGAAAACAGGAAAATTCCAGAGAAGCTGTTGTTTACTTAACTTAATAATCTGATGTTAATGAATCGAATCACAACATAATTACGAATCACAATATAAATTGACTCACTTACCTCACGCTCGATAGCATAGTGTGAGGTAAGTGAGTCGTCCCACCCCTAATTAGTTTTAGCACAGAAAATTGTGCTATACTTCACAATTAGCTGCAAATATAAGGCAGCCTCCTACCACCACTGTCACTTTGACTGAACTGTACTGTACCTTCGCATAATCATATCGGTGCAAAACGCACAATTCTCACCTGTTTTTATTTTAGTAAAAAAAACACTGTCTGTTGCAAATCGCTTATCAGCGGTTGTATGCGTCTAACGTATCGGTTATCGTATCATTCACAAAATGACATATCCAGGGATTAAAGTTCTCAGTACTGGGTACTGATTTCAGTCCTGAGGATTTCACACGGGTCATTTAATTAGCTCAGTGCTTATTTGCAAAAGATCATTTTCAGTCTCAAGATTTTTTTTTACTTTAATCCCTGCATATCTGTCAGGTTCTAACCTGACCGATTTGCTTGCCCGGGTGCATGTACTGTAGCTACTGCACTACTGATTCAAGCGGTATTTGGTAACAACGACTCAAGTAGGAGGAGGTCCTGGATTTCTTCTCTTAGATTGTGGCTCATAATTTGGTGGCTCTTAGAAGGAATCCGCTTGCCAGTGGGAAAATGTCAAGTACATGTTACTTGTCAAGCAAAATGTCAAGAACATTTTCCAAGGTGTTACAACACATTTCCAACAACAAATCCGTTTCCTAGACGTATGATGATATTTAGGTAAAACAAAAAGATGGATATGTTAAAGCTGTATCATAGAAACAGCCTAGATGATAATGTTCAGTACACGTGCATGCGGTAGTTGTAGTTGTATTTAATATGCTCAGAATGGCATAAAATGCCATGTTTTTTCAATGTTTATAGCCCATTAAAGCATTCATCTGAGGCGTGCTAATCATGCTGCTGCCCCGGGAGGAGATAGTCCGTCTATAGAGCCCCGCAGTCCCACCAAATCGCCTGTTCCAGAAGTGAATTCCCCATTCATATTCCTCATAGACTTTTCAAAAAGTAAGGTTCACTTCCGGGAACAGGCGCTCTGATGTCACTGCAGACCCCTAGGCCCACACTACAGATACAAACCTACAAAGACCAATAACAAGTTGCTACAGTATACTCCCCGTAACTAGTATGAAGGGGTGCAGAAGAGTGTTGTCTATTCACTTCCAACAGTAGAATGAATGTGAACACACCGTATGGTCACTGAACAAAATACTAGACCCAGTCATCACAAGACACATTATTTACAACATATTCATACTAAAATGTCTTATTTTAGCCAGACTCATCAGGAAGAAAATCCACTGTTATAGATTTGTTATAGATCTTTCTTACCATCAACAAACCCCCAAGATGTGAGAGGAGTCTGGAACAGTCCCTCAGTCTTTCTGTTCATTTGCAATTTGACAGGGGGCTATATGATGAGAAAACCATGTCTACTAAATGAAGTAGGCTCATCTTCCATACATAAATAATCTTTGTCCAAACCACTAACAACAGAGAAGAGGAAGTGACGCTTCTTCTTCTCTGCTAATATTGTGGATTTCTTTGGCACTAGTGCCAGGATTTCCCATTACAGCCCTTTCACCCAAACAGAAAAAAAAAAGTCTGACCAACATTGCAGCTGTACCGTATTTCAAGTCTCAAAGCTTTTGTTCAATAAAAAGTGTGGCAGCTTGGGAGCACTTGTTAGATATCACCAGTATTGTAGTGTGAATTTGTGGAAGTGGGGGCATGCCCCATAAGAAACATGCACACACACATGCATGCACATTTGCATGCACATTATGCAGGCACACTATTACAACTTACAACTGTGCATAGCCTATTTGGAAACATGGTTTACAATGCTTAATTGTATCCATAAAAGTAAAACAATTTTTTGCCCAAAAATATATTTTAGATGTGAGAGAAGTGTGGGGTTGTCGCCCCTCCACTACACCCTTGGGCATCGAATACAACTAATTTAGAATTTGCCATTCTATGTGGTGCCACAGCCCCCTCCCCTATCCAAAAAAAGCCGACATACAAGTTAACAGTTACCAAACACTTGGTAACTGTTAACTGAAATATTTTTTCTGTGGTTTTCGTGGTTACACTACACATAAAGTCATAGCGATCCCCTAAGCCTAATGCAGTCCCTTAATAACTAAATCAACAACTTCACATGCCCTGTGTGACCCAAATTAAGTGCATTCTGGGAAATATGCAAATATAGTCGTGTTTACATTTCATCACATAGTCGTAGCTTTAGAATATGATCGTGCCTGGATTTTTCATCATTCCCAGGCTCTCAGCAAACAGCAAATCATTGCAGGGAATTAATCAGTAGTCACATTGACCTAACTCCCCTCTACCTTGTGAACACCACATCAGGAATGCTTTAATGAGACAAATGTTTTGGATAAAGATAAGAAGATGGGTCTATTTCAGAGATGGGGCTTTCAGTGTCCGTCCTTGAGGAAAAGGTCTCTCTTCTTCATATGGAGTCACTGTCAAGACTGTACAGTACAACACACTTTGAACCAGCATTGTTGCAGGCATTAGTTAGTACTAACCCTTAATATGCAATTGACTTTGTCACTGAATTGATGGGAAAGAATGTTTTGTGCGTCACACACATAGACATCCATTCCATTCTATCCATTTCTTTCAATGCCACTACGCCGGTGTCGTCACTCTCTTTCTAGACTACTCTGGAATTGACCAGACTAGTCGTAAGAGAGTGGCGACACTCCCATTGATTCCCATTCTAACAGTGGAATGTGCATGTGCACGTTCCACGCATGTGCATCTCAGTGGGATCGTTCCAATCATGGTGCTCATGTTTGGAACCCACTGCCATAGGCACCTTCTTTGCGGCGAGATCAACGTGTGTCACCATTCTCCATCTATAGCACGCTAGAATCGTCCACATCCTGTGCGCTGATATAACATGTCCCCTTCTAGTCGGAATCCTGACTCTTTAAAATACAAGTCCTACATTGATAAACACTGGCACTGGCAGCATTTTGTGCCTTCTTTATTCAAAAAGACACAAATGCAAAGACTTGTTGTTGGTTGTAGGAAATTAAACTAGCCAGGTGCATTTGCAGCATTCCGTTCCAGATGTTTCCAAAAGAATAGATCAGGACTCAGCAGAACGGTTGACCAATGATTGCACGGTATACAGCCTGAGAAAATTGACTTTGTGATCTATAAATAGAAAACATTGGCGTCTGTGGAAACAATTTTCCTGCACATGTTCCTTCCTGAGATATCAAACCCAAACTGAGATTCTGTATTGCAAATGTAAAAACAATATACTGCTGCATTGATCATTCATTTCTTTGCCACCTTAACCTTTAACATCTGGTCACTTGCTATGTGACAGCTGTTGGCCTCCCCTCTGTCGACAGCTTCGGTTTCCAGGACAGGAGATTAATCGTAGACATTCTGACCAACGGTGGGTGGTTGCCCACCCGCGGTGGCAGAGGCAGCCCCCTCTATAGGGTGTACCCGAGAGGCGAGCTGCGTCCAGCTGTTCCAGGGGGCGTCAGGGGAGTGTCCAATAACCCTGCCAGGTGTCTGTGCCAGCCGAGGGGCCAAGGGTCACCACGGAACTAATTGTGGCGGATGGCGCCTCGCCCTGCTTCGAACACAGAATTACAAGGCCCAGATGTTGCAGCTTTGGTTTCTGCTCCGCTACTTTATCCCCCTCATATCCACTCGTTTGTATCTGCCGCGTATCGCATTCATTATCTTTATACTCGCTGCCCTTTTTCACAATCCTGAAATCGAATGCTGTGCCTGCCACATGTGGCATTATTGATGCTGTTATTTAATGACTGTCAGGATCTCTGGCATTTATTTGTGATCTACTGGCCCATGTGAAGAGCTCATACTGGGAAACATGGACTATATTTACAGTTTGATTTGATTTCTCCGGGTCTGGGGAAAGGGGCTGTCATAAATTACTGGAACATCCTAAGAGTCAAGTGAGGCTGTGCAAATCTGTTCGCATCTTTCACCAGCAGAGACAAAGGGGCAACAGAAGGCAGTGGAGTGTTCTACTGGGAAAAAAAGCTTTACCATATTCAAGTTATATGAGAGACAGAGATGTGGCTTACAAAGTTGCCTGCTTCTCAATTCTTAAGTGATATCGCCTGTCAGCAGAGGATCCACTGCAGTTTGATTGATTCTCTTAAAGGACAACGTTAATGTTTGAGATTGTTATTAGAGAAATTCAAAGATGAGGGTTCATTTGTTTAAATTTGCTGCATTGTTTTGTTTTAGGGATTTTAGCTGTTTTTGACAGGGGACAGGGGGATTCGAAAATGGCCCTAAATACATATTTGTTTACTACATTTTAAAGTAATTTCTTTTTTTTATTATTATCTACTACAGTCCTAACAAACCCCTGGAAATTGCAGCTGGCCTCAAATGATTACAGGATCTACTGAATGTGACAAACCACATAGCTTATTGAGCATATTATACAGTGTAGACAGTGTGGTGTGCCACTTCCTTCACATTCAACAGATCTTTTGCAGACAGATGTAATTTCCTCGGTTTTATTAGGACTGCAGTAGATGATAAAAAATACATGCATGTTAAAATTTTGTAAACAAATATGTATCTGATATGTTTGTATCTAAATGCCCCCCTGTCAAAAACAGCTAAAATCCCTAAAACTAAAGAAAGCAGCCATTGAAAAACAACATTTTTACATCTCTAATAGCAACCTAAAATATGAACCTTGATTGAAAACCAAGGTGAGGACGCCTTCTAAAACGAGTTGCTGCAACTCAAGGGAGCATCCTCTAAAGAAATGTCTAAAAACAAAACAATAATAATAAAATAAAAACAAAGTTATCCTGTAAAGGAGAAATCCTCACCAAATCACATTAGGCCTTAACCACTGTGACATCAGACATACATATTGCCCTTTATTTTTGTCATAGATGCCCCCTGTTATACCCCCTGAGTTCGCATCCCCCCAGCCCTCCCACATTTTGAAGTAGACCTTTTTTATATGCAGCAATGCAAACCGTGGGAGCGGAGGAGGACCTCAGGGGTAAGGGTAGAACAGGGTGCATCTGTGACAAAAATCAAGGGCAATATGTATGATGTCAAAGATGTCAGAGGGATCAAGGTAGTTGGATGCCAAATCGTTTAGAGTGGGTTTCTACTTTAATAAACTGAGCATACAATCCCTTTGCAATCAGATATCCCATCCATCTTCAACCGCTTCTCCGTTGTCGGGTTGCGGGGGCAACAACTCAAACAGAGAGCTCCGGACAGACTTCCTCTGTCTGAGCATAAAATGATGTGTAGCTAAACTGCTGGCAGCTGAGATTGAGGAAGGAGCCACCCAACCGTGCTGCTTGTTTAAGGTTCACAATGATTACCGGTATATCTATCTCCTGCAGACAGGCCACCAAACCAACAACTCTATTAGCGATCCACTTGCCAATGACATTTGTGTACAAACATTCACACCAGTGCACACCTGGGACGTACTGTACATGCCATGACATGGATCGTCTCCTCTCTGTCTCAGCTTTGCAGCAACTGCAGCACCGAGAGGCTATAACTGCACACACCCAACCCCCCTCCGGCTTCCTCTGTCCCATGGGAAGGCTCACAACCAATGATTTGAATCCCTAAAGCGTATTATGTCAAACTCAAGGCCCAGGAGCCAAATCAGGCCTGTGAATGATTTATCTTCGGCCCGCGGGATGCAATTTAATTAAGAATAGAACTGGCCCTCTGGTAAATTGTACACACCATGATAAGAAATGAATGCAACTAATTGTTCTACTTTCTCAACTCAATTGATTTACGTTTTACTATGAAAGCAGTGCTTTGTGAGGATCATAGAACGGGAAACTGAGCTTTAATAATGCAATAACGCATCAGTTTTTAATGCATGCAGCTTCATCTTTGCATTAATCTTGCTATAAAGGGACATTGATTTTTGAAGGAAGATTTGCTGTTTGTCTTCGATGTCACATCCTTGTAATCCATACCCGTGTGGTGTCTCGCAGCTCCGGCCCTCAACAGCTTTACTATTTTGGCCCACCGTGTATTTGAGTTTGACATCCCTATATTACAGTTACAGTACATCTACTAATATTACTAGTTATTACTAGTTAGATCTTGTGTGTGTCCTATACTGTCCACCTTACATTAGGATTGTTAAGTGGGTGACTCTTCTTCTGACTTAAAAATGTGTTTTCTTTTTGCAAAAGTACCTGTAATATGAAAGTAATATGCAATATGTTACATATTACTCTTGAGTTGAGTCCAAATAATAAGTTATGTAATATTATTACTCTTCTAAATGGGTAATAAGTAATATTGACCACACTGGTTGTGTTGCAACAAAAAAAGGTCTAGAATACAGTCTGTGTTGTTTAACTTTCCATAGCATATCTCCATGCTGGGCTTAGATGTCTCTCTCTCTCTCTCTCTCTCTCTCTCTCTCTCTCTCTCTCTCTCTCTCTCTCTCTCTCTCTCTCTCTCTCTCTCTCTCTCTCTCTCTCTCTCTCTCTCTCTCTCTCTCTCTCTCTCTCCTACCTTCTGACCCCTCTGAGAGTCAGTATAGCTACAGCTGGTGCACAGATGTGCCTCACAAGGTCCCTGATGGAAGACGTGTTCGATCCCAGAAAGTCACTTACTTTTTTAAGAAAAGAGGCGCACTACTTGTTGTTTGATAACCAAACGCCCATGATGTCACCCTGCATATTTTGGCATTGCAGCACTGTGTATGTCATACAGTAAGTGTATGTGATGTCAGTGTTATAACTGTTTTCTGGTTTTGTTGACCCTTTGAAGTGTGACAGAGAACACTCACTCTCTACTCTCTTGGAGAATAATTCACACTTAAGCTCAATGCCTGATCATAATTTCATTACAATGCTAAGAGATAGTTGTGCGCAAATAGGCAGATTGCGACGTTCTGCTAACAGTTTTGTCATTAGGATTTTCATGTATACAGCATGAAATTATAATGAAATTGACTTACAAGCTCATACAATTGGTGATTAATCCCCATTCCTACTTTGCTGCAGTGGGGGAAATACTTAATATGATAGAAAAGGTTTGGTTTGCTCCTCTTGTTTAAAATGGTAACAAATGGTGCATTTAGCATGCTTTAAAAGGATCCCTGGCCAATAAGACAAATATGCCTTAAAACACTATACTTCTTCGCCTTCTATAACTAAAACGTTCAATATCTTACTTCTTTCAACAATAGAGAATCTTTCACTCAATAGAAACTGCTCTTGTCGCATGTTGAGTGGTGCAAAATTGATGTGCACAACCAGCACATCATTTTGTGGTTCATTGTCGTGCCCAAGGACACTTCAAAACGTAGACAGGAGGAGCCAAGTTTCAAACCCCAAACTTGCCGACCTCACAGATCATCTAGCGACCTGCTCTGCTGTTTCTCCTGAGTCACAGCCGTGTTGTTTTGTCCTCCATTGTCAGCCATTGGTAAACTTGGCATAGCACAACACACAGTACATTTAGTGTTCCTATCATTCGCTATCATGAGTCCCAATGTCTTGTCTGCGCTGCTTTTGGTGGCGGCCCGGCCGGCCGTCATAAATCAGATTTACTGCTACGTCTGTACCGTCCATGCTAATGAAGTAACACGCAGCGAGGAGACATAGTATTGATTTCATTTCCTGCCTCTCTACGCCTGCTCCGCGGGTAGCTGAAGATTACATGACAATGACATATAAAGGGAGAGATTAAAGAATCTGCGTCCGGCTGTGTTCAGACTTACAATTAGATGACTGATGATTAGAAGAGGAGAGAGAGAGAGAGAGAGAGAGAGGGAGAGGGATGAGAAGGCCCTCAGCACCGTGGGCTTTCCGTTTACAGACCTTTGGAGCGTAAACTTCTGTCTTGTTAGCCACAGCTACACACATTGTAAAATCCTCAGCCAGTGTTGATGTACTGTAACGCTGTGAGAGGGTCCGGGTTGACATGTGTCAGAGTTAAACGAGCGCTGGCGGTTTCACAGTGCAGAGATAGATGTGTGGGATGGATGGAAGGCTCTCTCTCTCATCGCTCCATCGCACCACTGCCAATAAACCTATAGAGTAAAAACATACACCATCTCTATCAGAGACCTACTGAGTGGAAACCCTGGCCTGGATGCTGGATGTGTTTGTCTTGTAAGCGCATTAGTTCCCAAAGTGGCGTTGGGTGACCACTTAGACTTAGAGGTATTTGAGAGAGTTCCAGGGAGTACCTAAATTAGAGCTAGTTAGAAACCAAATGGACCCTTATGGGTCTGTAACTCAGAGACGTGTACAAATGGAATCAAATGGACCATAACTGGTCCAATTGGCTCCATTTGTAGAGTTTGTGCTCACTCAGAGTTAAATAGACCTAGATCTTTTCTTGTCATAAGCTCTGCCCTCTCCCCAGTGTTCAACCATAGTCCAGTTGGGCTCATTCATTCCAATGTAAATATAATGGACATTGCACATTAAATAGTGGTTCATTTTGGAGCTAGACCTTCAGAATCTATTCCAAATCCATCAACCAGGTCTTCTGAGGAAAAATATGTGTGAGAATAAATGTCGATTTGGAGGTCCTTGACATGAAAATGTTGGGAACCACTGGTGTAGCACATAGTCTACTGAAGACTTTATAGTCTTTAGTATCCACCAGCGGTGGAATTGAACCTCGACCTCTCAATCTCTGCAGGGCAGACACGAGGCCACAGAGCTCTGCTTCGCTCTGAAATAAGCTGTCAATCTAATCAATCACTTGTAGTACCACTTAGCTTTTTCTCTATGCCGTAGAAAGAAGATCCTGTTCAATTTTGGACAAGCAAAACAATGCAGTGTTGTGGAGCGTATAGATCAGCTACATTTTGTATTTTCCCATATTATAACATTTTAGAATTGTTTTGACATTAACCTAAAGGGCAACTTTGTTTTTGTTTTCAACCAAAGTTCTTGTTTTAGGTTGCTATTAGATAAAATACAAGCTGGGTGTTATTTGGGGCTGCAACAATTAATCATTGAATCGTAATCAAATCTATAATTAAGTTAGTTGTCAACAAATTTAGTAATTGGTTAATCAGATCAGCACTAATCACTGTAGTGTAGATCATACCTGGGCATTATGCGGCCTGGGGGCCAAATGTGTACCTTTGGCTGAGTCTGACCGGCCCAGGGACCCGGGACCCCAGTGGTCCTTGAGAGAGTTCCAGTTAAATATGGAAAGTTGGTTAAGCAGATGTAACTCTTTGAGAGCGTAAAAATGAAACCAAATGGACCCTTGCAGGTCCATTTGGTTTCATTTTTACGCTCTCAAGAGTTAAAATACTCATCATGTGAATTAGCCCAAGTCTACACAACTAGAGAATGTCCAAAATCCAGCCTGGCATTGTGGACGAAAGCAAAATAAATGTTTAGTTTTGGGGTCTGGGGACTAAAATGTCATCAAATGGTGACTCAAATGCTGAATAAATAGTGGGCCCTGGTGTCAAAATTAATGAAACCATTAATTAAATTAATACTAAGCAGACTTATGTTCAGCCTTTAGTCTTGGCCCCCTACAATATTTTATGCATCTCATGTGGCCCCTTGGGAAAAATATTTGCCCACCCCCCCTGTAGATTTTTGCAATGTATGAGCCATCTTTCTTCCCTACAATCCGATGATAGTTGCACAGTAGCAACTGTAAAGCTAAAGATTATAGTATCAAGAACAAAACATGGCTTGAATATTCATTTTTAAATGACCTATTTTGAGTTCAAATGACCTATTTTGAGTTCAGAAGAGAACTGTTCCTTTTAGAATGTGGAGCTATAATCCATTAATCAAATGTATGCAGTTAGAATAATCCTAAAGACACCATCTGCTTTAATTCATTTTGATTTAGTTTGTCCAATGTCCAAGTACATTGGATTAACTGCTGATTAAGCAGTTAATCCAATGTACTTTTCAATGAATTGTCTGTGTTGTTTTTGTAAGCTATGTATTTTTAAGGTGATATCAAAATAAATAACCAGCCAATTAATTGGTTACGGAATTTTTGACAGGGGGCGGCAGCATTCGAGCATGGTCAAGAATTAAAATTAAATATTTTTTTATAGACTCCAAGAAATTACTGGTCACAAAAATCTGGTCACAAAAGATGACAAACTAGTACCATATTGAGCCTATTACGCACTGATGCATAGTCCATGTCCTACCTTCACATTCAGTAGATCTTGTGAACTTGTGTGTACAGATAAATTTTCCTGTGGTTTATAGTAGGTAATACAAAATAAATATATAAAAAATCACTAGGCTATATTCTGACTACACAAACCATTATGGTTACTATTTAAAGGCTCCTCCTCTTGTTCATGTAGGCCATACAGCTCCTTTGTACATCCTCCTAATTTTAGTACATGTGAATATCAATGTACAGTACATGATTTTTTCTGTGTTTGTCGGATATAAGGTTCTTTGTATGTGAATTGTTGCCCTTTTTCTCGCTCTTCTTCTCACACAGGTACGCACACACACACACACACACACACACACACACACACACACACACACACACACACACACACACACACACACACACACGCGCGCGCACACTATCATTGTATGGCTTTACCAATTCAAAGGAATTCTTCTTCACACTGCATTTCTCCCTTAAGGTATTGTAACATTGAAGCTTTACAAATGCTTTAAGCTGCTGTCTCCAGACAGCCTACCGTATGATGTGAATAACTGAGAGCCCTGCATGTATTCTGTGTCTTATGATGGGCTTGTAAAGGGGCCTATCATGTGTGTTCCTGTGTGTGGATGGTATGATGTGAATGACTGAGAGCCCTGCATGTATTCTGTGTCTTATGATGGGCTTGCGAAGCAGCCTATGATGTGTGTTCCTGTGTGTGGATGGCGGCCCTGTAGGCCACTGAAAGAGTTGTCATTGGCATAGTGACTTGCATTCCGTGAGAACTTATAGAACATTGTGAGTTGGTCATGGCTTGTGACCTCCATATGGTAACATATCACCCATTGCCCGCTCTGATAATGTTCCTGATGTAGTGGCGAATACATA
Organism: Benthosema pterotum; assembly: GCA_039105355.1. NCBI lineage: Eukaryota > Metazoa > Chordata > Actinopteri > Myctophiformes > Myctophidae > Benthosema > Benthosema pterotum. Next base: position 39,309,314 of record CM076969.1, read on the forward strand.
TCAGGGCCGACTTGTCCGTCTGTATCAGGGCTGACCTCCCTTAACTCCGGTACCATAGTGACCTGGTTAGAGGCTTCTATTCACCTGATTCCCCGCCCTTTGGGTGTCCTGCATTTCCACAGCAGGCCCACCCGGGTGTCCACCATTTTGTGGCTACATTTCTCCAAATTCCTTCATCCACTTCATTTTATTTTCATGTTTTCTTACTGAATGAAGACACTTATCCATTTGTCATAAAAAAAAGCTGGTCATTTCAAACTGTCCATCCATCCGTCCGTCCGTCCATCCATGTGTGTGTGTCTGATCTGATCAAACGCGAAAACTCATATTCAATCACCCAATTTGTTTTTGCATCCACTCTAGATGATGTAGTCCATTGTGTGTTATTGCGCCCTGTAACTCTTCCGGGTATATTAGGGATGTTTTGATCACACTTTTTTTCAAATTCATTCAATTTTGATTATTCAGCCTCAAAACCGATCCGATCTTTGATTTAGATTTGATACCGATCCGAAGCACTGAATTGTAATATTTTCTGTAAGTTTAAATGCTTAAATGTCAGTTTGGTGTGTGCATAATTGCATGTGTGTGAGATGAATCTATAGTGAAAAAGACACATATTACCCAGGTATTTAGGAATGGCAGTTGCTGTCATTTAGACTGACTTATTGACTGACAAAAACGTCTCTCTTTACGGAGACATTTAAATGATCCGACACCTCTCACACACACGCACGTACACACGCAGGCGCGCACACACACTGACACCTCTGTTAGCCGTACAACACACGCGAGACACAAGGCTGGGAAATGGAATTGTGAGCGAGATATCTTATCACGTCTTATCTGAAAACGCGTATGCCATGGGAAACCATATTGTATTGTTGCTGCATGAGCACAGAATAGACAACTTTGAAAGAAAATATTACAACATTTTTCAGCTGATAGCTTGCTGCCAATGATAACATTCATGAGGTGCTTTCTTACAATGTGGTATACAATGCACAAGATTTATTCTTTGTCATTACTGGTGGCTGACTCTCCTCTCCTTTGCATTTTACTGAATTGCGCGAGTGGAGTGGTGTGTTTTGAGACTTATCTGCCAAGAGGATAAACAGCAGCTATCAACGTGAAAAGCGAACCACTCTATTCCACACGGCTCCATAGCCCGCTCACATTCTTAAAGGGCTGCAACCATGAATTTAAAATCCAATTTATTATATTAATGTTGCCCTTTTATACCTCTTTATACCCACTGAAGCCTAAGCAACCACTCGAATCACTAATTTTTCTCCTCTCTCAGGATGCTATTCCAAACCATTTTCTTTTTTAAAAAAATTATCCCACTATTTTGTAACCCATTTTTCATCCAGTACCAATTCCTAATGTGATCCTGGACTCTACACACCCTCCGTGAAGCTGGGGAGGCAGCAGACTTGCCTCATGTTTCTATTCCAAAACATTTCAGCTGTAGTACTACAAATGTCCACACCTCAGGGGCATCCTTGCCCCCTGTTCTTCTCACTGCTTTTTCCCGCACGCCTCAGTCTTGGTGAGTGGGTGGGCACTGAACCACAGGCGGGGACTGGCCCATGCATACCAATGACGTAAAGGGAAGGCTGCTTATGACACACATTACTAAAGAATCTCAGATGGACAATTCAGACACACCCCTTCCAGAAAATCACAGATTTCTCAATGAAAGTCTGACTGTTTTAAAAATATTTTTGAGGGGTGTAAAAATACACTGGAAGACTAAAAATGCCCCAAAAAACCTTGAAAAATGTCAAATTCATGGCAGTACCCCTTTAATGAAGAAAAGAGAAAGGATCGGCTTTAATCGTCAATATAGCAATGCTGTGCAAAGGGCTTTCACAAACACAATTTCACTGTGCAACAACTACACCAGAGTCCTCCAGTAGCATTACGATGACGTCCTCCAGTGATGTTCAAGACTAGGCCAGATCAAAGCCCATGCGGGGATGATGTTTGTCATTCCATGGACGTCTTCACCAACCGAAATAATAAAGCTGTAGCTAAGCTATTCTGGGCCACATCTGACTAGTTGTGATTGATTTAAGTTAGTCCTTAATCAGACTCTCTCTGAGCCGGGACTCGAACCGCAGACCCACAGTCACCCCTGCTATCGCTGTATTGTAGCAAAAGCAGCCAAGCACTGCACGCAGTTAAGCCTTTATGGCATCCTTTTGGCCTCTCACAGATTCTGTGAGTCGTGTTGCTAGAGCTGTGGCGACCTTAGCTAATGTCACATGGACAAAGGAATCTTTTTTATCCTAATGGGCTTGAGTTACATCAACCTTGAGATACAGTGTCACGTGTGTCATGTGAGCCAGGACTGCGCTCTGCAGGGTAATACAAGGGAAGGTTTCCTCAATGGGTGCATTTTTCTGCCATGTTGTTCAAAGCCTCCTGGAGAGAAAACCGACCTCTGTTTGCCAAGTAAAGGAGAAGCTCGCACAATTTATACTTTATTATAATATTAAAGGGTGCCCTGCAGGGATGCACTGGGCCGGTCCTGACATTAAGGGCCAGACAGACGCACCAAAACCGGCACGCACACATAGCACATGACATGTTCTACCACCCATTTTGTCAAGGCACCAGTGTTGTTTTTTGTCAATCCTATTCCAGGCAAGGGGGAGGCAGTCTAGAGATCAGGATTACTGCATGTTTTTGTGAGGGTACCTAACCTAGGGTGACAGAGGGAGAACATGGAAACTCCACACAGAAAGGACCTTTCGCCAACCCTTGCCTCGGGTAAGGTCACTGATGCGGAGGAAGAGACACACCGGTCAGTCCAGGCTTGTGGGTGCCTTGCGTGCAAGCTATGTGGATTGACCTGACACTGAAACATAAGAGATTCATGAGTCTTTCCAAATGCGGCTCATTCAATAAGGAACACACTGTTCTTTGCTTTGGAGCATTAGTCAGTTCCAAGCTTGCTGTGATAGCCCAGCAGAAAGTGGACTACTCTTTATAGTATCTCAGGTATATCACTCTACTAAACTCTTGACAAGACTGACCAAAAACACCTAACCATGTGACACCTTACTGCTAAATATTAGCTCTGTGGCTCTTCTGTGGCTGCACGCTGTTTCCAAGGAAGGATATGTCCATTAGAAATGAATACAATTGGATGCATTTTTTCCAAGGCCTGATCTCGGCACAAGCATGGGTGGGTAAAGCCCCGATGAATACCCTGAATGTCCCACCAAACATGATTGTGACGTTGTGCAAAGCATCACAGGCGATGAAGCCGCCTCCTATACCATTTATGCCTGCCGCCCCAATTGGGAAAGTTTGCATCTGCGCCTGCATCTTTCACAAGTGCAATAAGGGCCACTATAAAACAAGCTACCTCCAAATACAGGATAGGATACTGTGCGTATTTGACAGAGCTTGCCTGTTGGGCAGACAGTTTACAGAACTCTGTGACAGTGATTGCAGGGAACAAACTTAACCAGCCCTCTCAAGTGTATCTTGTTTCTGCTAAACTAGCCTGTCCACATCCCCCACATTCTGAGTCAGTTGTTGATGCTATGTAGTTAACCGGTTTTGTTTGTATAATCTTATAATTGCACTTTGATTACTTGAGTGAGTTGCCCCATACTATTCTATGACGATGTCTATACAAACCTTCTGGCTGTTTGGATTTATCTGTATGAGGAGTTAACCTCTGTTGTATTTTACAGTTTTATATATTATACTGTAGGTTATGTTTTGTTTTGTGTGGTTGGGTGTTGCCAAAGCTCTATTCTGTTCATAGTAGAGTCAGATTTTGTTGTATGCCAAGCACTATGACAACTAGAATATGTACTGCATTTTGGAAGTTATGGAAAATATGATGGATTCGTCTCGATCACAGGACCACAGAGATAGGTTTTGTGTGAATTGCATCGCAATCCAAAACAAATCAGAGGGAAAACATGAAAACATTACAGGAAAAGCTTCGATTGAATAAGTTAGATTGCATTGGTCACTGCCCGTATGAACAGGTTTTTGTTGGCGATCCAACAAAAACATCTCATAATGAAATGAATATTATTGAGGATCAGTTATATACAGTACAAAGACATGGTTGAAAATTGTGAAGTGCTCCTTTAACATCTTTTTCAGTCGTAGATTCTACCTCAGAGATGTAACAGATTTTTTATTGCACTACCCCATAAACCTAAGGTACTACTTTAGATCAATTCGTACAATAACTTGCATAATTTGCCTTTCTTCTTATCCATTGCCGTAAATTGGAGTGGAAAGCACAACCCAATGAGCCATCTAGTTATGTGGGGTTTGGGCATGATGATGATGATGATGATGATGATGATGCGTTTTTGTGCTGATCTGCCAGTGAAAGTCATTGCGGGGTGAGTAATGGAGTGAGTGAGACGGCCTATTTGGTCTGCATCTGTGTGTGTTTGGTGCTGCGCGTTCAACAGTCTCTAAGCTCATTACAGTAATCAGGTTTAAAGAGAGGGGTACTGAGGAGCACTTGGCCTGTGGCATATTTCCTCCAGGCCATCTCTCCTGCGAGGGTTGAGAGCCTCTCATACGGGTCCTGCCCGCTGAGCCACTGAGAGCATCATGGCCTACAATATGCTGATGATCAGCTCTCTGTTTGTAAAATATCATCCACACTGGAGCTATTCAGCTGCATCCCATTCAGTCTCAATGGTGGGGTTAAAGGACAAATTAGTTTTTTTTTTTTTTTTTTTTCAAACAAGGTTCATGTTTTAGGTTGTTATAACAGAAAGTAAAAGATGGGTGTTGATTGTTTTACAGTCCTTGCTTTCTTTCGTTTTCAGGATTTTATCTGTTTTTGACGGAGAGGGGTGGGGGGGCATTCGAACATGGTCCTAAATATATATTTGTTTATCCTCAAATCAACCAATGATCCTTTCTCAAAACCCCACCATTTTGGGTGGGGTTTTGAGAAGGGCTCAAAACCCCACTCTCACTCCTTTTAAATTAAATTGAATTGATTGCACAATGTTGGGTGTTCGTGTTAATACAAACATTGATTTTGCTGTGGAATAAGTTGGAGAGATGGTTAGGTTTAGTATAACATTTGTAGTTGTTTTAAAGCTTGGGTTTGGAGATCAAAAGGATTTGGGAGCTGGGATGGCATTCCCCATGTGGTGCAGAGCATTTTGGGATCCTACAAAATTGCGATAGTGCTCATGAAATTAAGACATGGTGCATTGCACAACTAGGAAGTCGTGTTTGTGCTTACAAGCATACAGTAGCTCTGTGTATGTGCGTGTGCAGGTGTGCGTCTGTGTGTGTGGCTGGAGGGTGAGGGGGTCAAAATCTGCACTTCAGCAGGAATAATAGTGTTGGTCTTGCATATTGTCTTCCTGGTCCTTTGTCTGAATGTTTTCTTTGCATCTCAGCTGGACATTGTATGCCTCAGCCCTAAGTTAAAGGGATATTTCACTAAAAAGGTCATTATATGATCTACCCAATCTCACATGAACAGCCCAGACAAGCAATCCATTCAGTATTTAGATATTTGATGTTCATTTTACCTTCCGCTACAAATCCAGTATAACTTAAAACTCAATTTTAATCTTTTTTTTCCTGCTGAGTGATATTGTCCTCCTACCGGTAATATGTGAAGGAGCTGGAGAGTTCCATTTACAGTTTTAATATCCCTTTAAATCCTAGCACAAAAAATCAATCGCCCAATGTAAAAATAACATATGTGGCTTTACTTGATCTGTGAGAAAAGAGCGACAGTTTCTCTCTTCAAATATTGAACGCAGTGATTAGCCAGAGAAAACTTCACTGACCATTGACTGTTTTCAAAGTGCCAGTAATGAAATTCAAAGGCATTGTTTTGTCCTGCATTGTAATGAACTTGCTGCTTTACAGCACTAGCACAGCAAAAGGCCCATTTAGGGCTCTTAAAAAATCAGACTGGAGCTGACACAAGCCACCTGACCTGGGAATTGCCCAAAACCAGCGTTGCTATAGCAACCAGCAGATGTGGAGCATGAAATAGTGAGCCTGCGAGTCCTTAAACTAAGCGTGGCAGCATCTTTCACATGCTCCCTAATTTGGAATGTACCGACCCTATAGAGCGCCGCAGTCTCGCCCCCTCGCCTGGTTCCAGAAGTGAATTGAATGGATTCCCTGTTCATTTTCCTCATAGACTTCTCAAAACGTATTTATATAGACACGTTTATGCCAATATTTTGAGCCTAACAATAATAATCACTTTTTTGATTGTTTTTCTTCTTTGTAAATATTTATTTGGTCCAAAATATTGTGTTTGTTATCATGATTTGTCAGGGCCAAGGTCTGGATCCCTGGCTAATAAGACAAATATGCCTTAAAACCTGCTCCTGCTGCAGGTGATGTCATATGTCCATTTGCGGAATTTAGGGAATGCACATAATAAATACTATTAAAAATATTACTTTGATGCTCGTACTTTCATTCGGATGTATTAAGTTTATTATTTATTTATTATTATCATATGAATTCCATATATTCCATAGGGCATATGACATGGTCAACCTGCGACAGGGGCATTTCCTATTGAGTTAAAGATGGTTTATCTATGAAAGAAATTAATTATTTAGGGTGTTTTTATTAATTTAGTTTATTTTAGTTGCAGAGGGCAAGTATGTTTTAAGGCATATTGGTCTTATTAGCCAGGGATCCTTTTAAATACTGTACATACTTTTTAAAAAGTCTATAAGGAAAAATAATGGGGAATTCGCTTCTGGCACAGGCGGGGGTGTGGGTCTACCTTTTGCTGCACCGCCCCTTTCCACTGCCCAGAGTGCAATCATGGCAAACCTGTAGAATGCCTTAGTGTCGGCAGGGCAATTTACATTATAGTAATAATCAGCGTGCTTCAACTTATTTAACCCTGCATTTTGCAAACGTGCAAAATTATCCATGCTGGGCCCTGGCATATAAATACTTTAAATAAGTCAACCAGATGTTTACGAGGTGGATTTAAGCAAGCAATGTTTGCTTCTCCTAATCAGAAACACTTGGACATAGTTTACGGGTGCGAAGGCAACGAGAGGGAAGAAAAATGCTCTTTAGAGAATTTTACTTGATTGCCATTTGCCCCCCCCCAAAAAAAAAAAAAAACTGCTAACATCTTCATATGGTTCAGTTGCAGTATTTGGATAGGGTCAACCACTTATCTATAAGCTCACAACATGTCACATCGCAGAGCATTTATTTCGTTTTTTATAGCAATTGTTTACAATGTGAAGTATATACTAATTTTACTCACCAATATAGGAACAAAATGACAATATCACAATATGGAAATAATGGAAGTGTGCCAAATGAGGTAGTGGTTTCTGTTGAAGATTTATGTTTTGCATCCAACAGTTAACTCATTCTAATCCCTACAGCAGTGGTTTTCAACCTTTTTCATTCCAGGTCCCAGTATTTATTCAGAATTTGAGCCACGGGCCACCATTTGGTGACATTTTAGCCCCACAGACCCCAAAAGATTTCACTTGTTTTTGTCCACAATTCCAGGCTGGATTTGGCGAAACAAAACAGTCAAACCTACAGATCAAAATGATCATTAATCTTCTACATTCTCTAGTTGTGTAGACTTGGGCTAATTCACATGATGAATATTTTAACTGTTGATAGTGGAAACATGGTTACGCTCTCAAAGATTTACACCTGGTTAACCAACTTTCCATCATTTAGCCTGGGGACCACCTGGAATCCTTTCAGGGACGACTGGTGGTGACCACCTGTTGAAAACCCCTGCTCTACAGGAACCTTTTGGTGTTTTTAGTTTTAATGAAAAATAGCAGATGCATTGTACAAACCTCATATGAGGCGTGTACCGTAGTGCGCAAGTGTACATGCCTCATAGCTTGCCACTCTGTGGCACGCAATGATGTGTGTACATCTGCTATTTTGGGGGCAAATCGTGAAAATGCAGGGCAAATCTTTAAATATTATATGTTCTTTTAGAGTGAACATTTTGTAGAACCTGTTGTGTCACGTCAAAATAGGTTAAAATGTAATTTCTACCAAAGCATCCCGTTTGTCTCCTCTCACCCGTGCTGCACAGTGCGGTATAGAACAGAGGTTTTCAACCAGTGGTCCGGGGACCACCAGTAGTCCCTGAGAGGAGGTGGAGATTCCAGGTGGTCCCCAGGCTCAATAATGGAAGGTTGGTTAACCAGATGTAACTCTTTGAGAGCATTAAATCAAATGGACCCTAAAGGGTCCATTTGGTTTCCTGTTTACACTCTCAAGAGTTAAAATATTCATCATCTAAATTAGCCCACGTCTAGGCTTGGGCTGGATTTCGGAGAAATCAAGCCTGGAATTGTGGACAAAAGCAAAAGAAAACTTTACTTTTGGGATCTGTGGGGCTTAAATATCATCAAATGGTGGTCCGTGGCTGAAATTCTGAATCAATTGTGGGCCCTGGTATGAAAAAGGTTGAAAAACACTGTTTGAGAGTGAACATTTTGTAGAATCTATTGTGTCACATCAAAATGGGTTAAAATGTAATTTCCTACGAAAGCACCCCATTTGTCTCCTCTCACCTGTGCTGCAGTGTGGTAAAGAATGCCCTGCCTTGGTCATTCCCCTAATGTTTATCCCAATTTAAAAATCACCTCCCAAGAACCTTCAGATGTATCTTTTAGTTCCGAGAACACTTTAGTATATCTGAGATGACAAGTGTGGGAGGAGAAATACATTTCCTTTATGGCTGTTCTGTCCTCTCTCTGGGGATTGCATTTGGAAAGATTGGAAGAAACTCTCTTGTCATCTGGTGTAAATCAGCAACGTGCAACATTGTGAACTTCACAATGTGAAGCAATCTTTTGACAATGGCCTCCCAAATCTGTATGCCGGACTCCTGCAGATGGCTATCCTCTTGCAAAGAACTTTCTGAAGTGTATAATATTTGTGCGAGATGAAGCCTGCTGTTTACTTCTTTTCCAGCCAATTTAAACATCTGATTCTCCGATGCTTTTAGTCCTCGGGAGAAAAAACACGTCTCCGAGATGTCGCATAAAGATAATGTGCTTCTCTCCCTTCCCTGAATAATGGAGTTTTTTCGTTTGCCTTGGCTTCCCGCAGTTTGCCTTGGACTTTTATTGTTACTCTGGATGTTGACTATTCATTAATCATTTTGGGAGGGGTCACACATTAGAAGGCTTACTTGGTTAATTGAGTGTGAGGAGCGAAGTCTGGTCCAAATACTTTATCCTCTGCTCTGCAGGATGTCTTGTTTTGCTGCTTTTTTGACAGCACTTCTCCATTAAATTTTACAGTAATGTGCTTTTCTCAGGCCACGTTAGTGAGGATATTTTAACTATCAGCTTTATTGCAGAAAAGTAAGGTCTAGAGCATTTCCAGCTTTGCATTGTTCCTAGGACAATGAAAACAAGGAATCGTCATACTGTACCAACCCCTACCAATTTCAAACACGGGAAAATCCTGAGTTCACATTATGCAAAGGCTTAATTTTGTTGTTGCCTTTGTTTTGTATTGTTGTGTATTCTGTTTGATGGATTTCTTCGCAGGACCTTCTGTGGAGAACTGTCTGTCGGTAAAGCTCTCTAGAGTACATTGTACATTCTGTTGGATGGATTTCTTCTCAGAACCTTCTGTGTAGCAGTAATGTGACAGTCGTTAGAACTCTCTCCTTTCAACCACAAGTTCATGGGTTATATCCAGGGCACTGCCAGAGTATTACTGTTGAGTACTGTACCGGTTCCTGGGGGGAGTACATTTTAACAGGCGCCGTTACTGCCAGTGTGTTACCTGACGATACCCACAATAAGTCTCGACCAACTTTGTTTCACAGGGAGAACCGTTTTCGTTTTTTCACACCCGTCGCTCCATCAAATCGATGTTGTCAGCCATCTCCATCGTCCATCTCTTTTTATGCTGAACATTTCTCTGCACTTATTATGAGTATGACGATGTTACAGCCGGGAGGGAGGCCTCCCTTCCCAAGTGAAAACAGAGCATGTGGACACATAGTATACACAGTGAGGTAAAAGCAGCCCATATAACCTCACCGAGACTCTCTCTCTCTTCCTCTAACCTTGGCCCCCCTGCATTGTGACATTTTGAAGGCCGACTTTAGTTGAACGAACCTCCTGAAAGCGCAGCCACGGTAGCAGAGAGTGCATCGTTCACGGAAGATGACCCTGGGAAAGGATCAGCGGAGGGAGGCGAACCGGGGGCGGGGGTGGTGGGGCAGGGGCGGATCTAAGCATGGACATGGGGGGGCAATGCCCTTCTAAATACCCAGTCTGCCCCCCCAAACATTATGCCGTGCAAAACAACCCAAGATATTTCAAATTAAAGTGCTTATATTTAAAATGATTTGAAACTACTACTGCTACTAATTACAATTTTGGTACCACTAAACCAACAGCATTTCATCATTGAAAACAGAAAACTCTCTGAGTCAGACCTTTAGCTTTATGCATGCTGCGTGTCTGTCGCAACTTCAACAACAACTGATGTTATTATTGTTGCTTTACTTGACTAATAAAAGTCGTGTAACCGAAAATGGTGTGGGTACGGCCCCCCCAAATGGGACATGTTACATCCGCCCCTGTGGTGGGGGATCTGATCTGAGCCAGTGGACGGACGCGACTGTGTGCTGTTGTTAACTGCTGCTGCGGTCCAGCCATATATGTCCAGGAAAAGGTGGGCACTGGACTGGAGCAGCCATGGTAACTGTGGGGGCAGGCAGAGTCGCTGGTGTGGAAACAACAGGCCAACAACATGGCCTCTGCCTGAACCTCCCTCTTATCACAATAACAAGGTTCACGCTCACCTTTGACAGGGTGTTAAGTGTTTCTCTTTCAAATGTGCTGCGTAGCATAGCAAAGGTACGTGTTCGTGCACTAGTATCGAACAACACGAGCATACAAAAAATGATTTATTTCAGGCTGTGTGTGTGTGTGTGTGTGTGTGTGTGTGTGTGTGTGTGTGTGTGTGTGGTGTGTGTGTGTGTGTGTGTGTGTGTGGTGTGTGTGTGTGTGTGTGTGTGTGTGTGTGTTGTGTGTGTGTGTGTGTGTGTGTGTGTGTGTGTGTGTGTGTGTGTGTACGGTACGAGGTCCTTTCCTGCAGGTAAATGCTTTTTGATTTCGCATTCTGTCCATGTGGAATGAATTTCATGTTGTTGTGTATTACGGTTATGGCATAGACTACTGTACTGTATGTTGTTGCTGTTGGGGACAGAAGAAACCTTGTATCTTTCCATCTCCACTCTCCATCTTCTTTTCATGCTGTTTGGTTTTGTACATTGCTGCTCTATTTTGTTTGACAACAGCATTAAGTTAAGATTGTAAATCTGCTATGTTAGGAAAATTTTGAATGTGAAAATGGTTTTAGTGTCCATTTGACACTTTTGATGCATTGAATTATTTGCCTTAATGCACTTGGCACATTTGACACATTTGTTTAATTTCCATTAATCATGGCATTATTTTAGCCACTTGCATGTTTTTAGCTTGATCGACTAACAGCAGGTCCCACTCACCTATTGTCTGGCTCCAGCCCTGAATCACCAAGATAAATTATGTTCCCTGGCGATTCTGGCCTGGTGACACGGTCTATGGGGCAGTATGGGGCAGTATTAGTTGAAAATCCGACTACATCAGCTGATTGGCCGACAGCCCTGTCACTCAGCAGTGTCAAACAACAAACATGGCAGCCCCCTGCGGTGAAACGCAATCGTATCAATCAGCCTATTAAATTGACCTATGGTAAATAGTCTCTTTAAATAAGCGTTGGGTTTTATAAACATCATCATCTGACATTTTACTGCTTTTGTTCACATGCTAGTACCGCCTGTCAGGCAAACACACCTATAGAAATGACCAAAATTGTCTAGTGCACACTTTATATTCATAATCCGATAATCAGTGCGTCATTGCGGCTTGATTTGACTTATTTCTGATAATAAGCACGATAACATCAACAGAGCCCTCCATGCTTAGGACAACAACACACCGGAAGCGATGATCCGATGAAGTGCTCGGATCTCTGTGGTGGTATTGTGGCCATGTTCTAACACGTATTTCTAAAGACTGTGTCTATATTTTACCATGAGACAAATTTGGAATATTAGACTTTATTCCTTTGGGATTAACCAATTCTGTACAGGAATGCCTGTTGGTGTTTTAAGCATTATGTTATACCTTAGCTATTGAGAAATATCAGATCTACAAGCTCACAGCACGTCAACGAGTGGTGGCGCGCTGTGAGCTTTTAGATCACATATATTTTTCTTTCTTTTTCTTTAATCGTGAAAATGATGGAGTTACAAGGTTTCAGCCCGGCCCCGTGGTGTTATAGCCTATAACACTGTGAGAGTGGCTCCTTGGACTGCAGCCAGTGCATGTTCCGTTCCAGTGCACCTCATACTCTAATCAGCATGTTGACTGTGGTACTGTAGTAGGCAGTCAGCTCCGACACCCGCCCCGACCAGCCAGCTAAACTGAAGTATGAGAGAGCGAGTGACATGGCACTGGAGAGGTTCTGTGTGTGTGTGTGTGTGTGTCTGTGCGTGCGTGTGCATGTGGACGCCGGGAGATTGCAGTCACCTGATTTACACAACATGACACTCAAGGCAGGATTTATCTGGTGTTGTTGCTGCTGTTGTGAGCATGCTGTTGGTTCTATACACCCCCGATGGCTGCTCGCAGCCATGCTGTAGGATGAGCCGTGCTGAATATTTATGTGGAAAGAAAGAAACACACTGAGCTTGTTGCCGCTTCTGTAACCTGCCGGTATGTGCGTGACCGTGTGTGTGTGTGCGCCTGAACTGCCATCTTGTACTTGTGTTCTCCCTCAGGGACAGACAGTTAGGATACAGTCAGTCTGAGGATGTTTTATATATGTCAATGAGCTTGCAAACATACTTCACAACTATTATGACATTACATCCCCATTAAATCTAATCAAAGATCACACCGCCGCCCCCACCCCTAAAATTCCATTCCACATCTTTAGATTTCCGCCTCCCCCTTTGGTGTGAATATATACAAACTAGGGATTAACCAATACAATTTGACAGCAATACGATACATATTACGATACATGGACGATATTGGTTCATTATGGTGATACGACACTATACGATTCAATGATATGAAATTGATAAAGTAACGATTTAGCAGATCTATATATTTTTAAGATATGCTGTATGTCCTGCATTGACTTCACTGAATCATTCCATAATGGATGGAGAATTCAGGATACAGTATGTATTGTCCTTTATTATTATTTATTTTTGAAATTTGATTTAGAACCAGTGTGATCATTTTACAACCTTCTATCTATATCACACTGTATAATGGCAGAATGTAACACCTCAAAGAGATTTGATTTTGTGTGCATGTGTGTGCGTGTGTGGGTGTGCGTGTGTGTGCGTGTGCGTGTGCGTGTGTGTGTGTGTGTGTGTGTGTGTGTGTGTGTGTGTGTGTGTGTGTGTGTGTGTGTGCGTGTGTGTGCGTGTGTGCGTGTGTGTGTGTGTGTGTGTGTGTGTGTGTGTGTGTGTGTGTGTGTGTGTGTGTGTGTGTGTGTGTGACTGTGCCTGTGCATTTGTCTATTCTGCAGTGCAAGATCAAGGTTAGGCTTATTTGGTATCCGCGTGGATGAGGAAATAAATCCATATGGGCTTCTCTATTGAGTTTGTACGCAGCTTTGTTCTCATACTCTTAACCCCTGTCCCACCTACTGTATTGTAGATATTCTTGCCAGTGCTATATGGAATCTCCATTAAATCCCTTGTGCTTTGCTAGTATACAGTTAAAATATGCTATTCATTGTGCCCACAGCCCACACATTCATCATGGGTAAGGTACTGTGTTTTATGTGTTTGGCCAGAAACCTATTTCAACTTCAACATCAGATCTACAAGTTCATCATGTGTACTTCATCATCCTGAAGTATGGTGTGGTAGCGTGAGCGTAGTGGTGCCATCCTCAGTGGTATACGGTGTATTATTGCATGGAACCGATTGTCGTGTGAGACTGAGAGAGTTGTGTAGGCTGTAGTCTCGCACAGCCAGACCTATCTGCCTTTACAATGCAAATTGCCCCAGGCGCAGTGGGACGGGTCACTATTCTGGTGTCACTCCATCAGTTGTGGGAGGACTCAAAGTAACCAGATTTGTCTGGAACCAGGCTATAGCCAACCAGGACACAGTATGCAAATACTGTATAGGTAAATATTATCATCTGTGACATACATACATTGTAAGAGATGACTTTTTTGCCGCCATAGCAGATGTAACTAGAAAAAGTGCCCTTCCGGGCACAGATCTCCACCAGGTCAGGCTATGGCCTCCTGGTGGTGCTATAGGCCATTGTGAAAAGCGTTCCATTCTTTCTTAAGCCTTTGATGGCAATTGGAAGATTTGAGGCTTTTTCCCTCCAAAATGTGTTTTGCAAAAATCCACCTGTTAGTGGTGCGATAACAGGCCTCCTGTACTGCTGCCCTAGTAGGAAAGTGCCTTTAAGATTGTACGTAAATTGGTCATGATTTGATGTTTTTTTATTCAAAACGAGGAAAAAAAGAGAAGGGGCTCGCAACTCACTTCAAAGTGCTCCAGGCTTTATTTAGCGACAAGGGTTCAGGACTTCATCAGGCAAAATGAGCCAATCCTGCAAACTTTGAAAGCCAGTTTTAGAAAATTAGGATGGCATTTGAAATATCGGAGAGATTTATCTTGATTACATTACAATAGGATTAATGTGTAATAATTTGTTTTACAAAGATTGTCCTCCTGGTGGCATTGTAACAGGCCGTTCTACAGTATTTGAGGCAGAGGTTCATCATTGTCATCCAGGGAGTGTGTGTGCAAAGTTTGGCATTGACCGGATTAATGGACGGTCCAAATCCAACGGACGGATGGATGGACACACGGACACGTGGACGGACAGAGTGCAAAACATACTTTTTCCAGCGTTAATTGTCTCCACTGACACGTGCTAAACCTGGTCTAACCTAGTCTGTCTGTTTGAGCCTTTTTGCAACTGCACTTTGGAAAAAAACTGAGAATTACTGGACTAATATCCATGCAGTGTGATATTTCCTGGGTTGTATGCAAGGCTTAGAGCTGTGGCCTTGGATTAATTACACCCATACAGTAGTTCTATAATACCGTTACGGTAGATCCCATAAGTCAGCTTGGGAGTCATATTGACAGTAGGTCACCCCAGTGTCTTCTTTCTCTTTCAGCAGCATGAGAGAAACTCAGGGCTGGGCGTGAGAATCATCTGCCACATTAATTGCGCCTGTCCAATTGGTTTCCAGGATGCAGAAGAGCCTAGAGTAGCATAGGGCTGGGTGTTATGACAATATATAATATAGAAAATATAAATGGTTTAGAATTAGTTCTATAATTTATATTGTTCTGTTGCAAAACAAGCGTTACGTCAGTATTTTACGCACTGCACCCAGGCATGCAGCTATTCCATAACATGAAGGGCGATGATTCAGAGCAGGGCAACATTAACTCCTTGACAAATTTACCATGACTTTTGGAGATTGACTTATAACTGTTGTCTGTTTATCACTCCAAAAGTTGTTTTAGGCTTTTCAGGTTAATTCACTGCACACTTACTCATGAAGTCCTTTAATGGTGATTGCACTACAATACACACAAAACGATTTGCACACTAAACGATGAAATATGAAATCACAGGCTGTTCTGTCATATGTATTTAAGAAAACTGAAACATATCAGTTTCACATAGACATGTTTGGCTCGCAATTCACAACAAAGGATTTTGATCCTATGGAAACAAGACTACCAACCTACTCAGCTACTGTCAATCTGTCAAAGAGTAATTGTTATAAATGTAGGTTTCATGTTGGGTAAAATTGATATACTGCGCGACCAGATACACATTTTTCATATTGCCCAGTCATAGAGTAACACTCTACTCAACTGGATGTCTTTTCACAGAATGCTTCTATTCTCTCTCTATTTAGCACTGTGGTTTTACTGTATAGCATAGATGTTTGTTTGATTGTGTTACTGCTGGGAAGTCGAAGATCTCCTTTTCCCAGAAGGCAGAGTGCTGGTCCACATGTAATTCAGAACAGACAGATTTCTGCCATTCCATGCACTAGTCTATGTGTATAATCCGTATGTGGCAGGTATGTGTGTGGCTTGCGTCGGCTAACTGCACACTTTGCATGATTGGCTATCAGTATATTATATGGCTGTGACCAGTACCTGCCCCATGACCCTGGACAGGAGCATTGTAATTGGCTAGTTAGTTGTAGCTTAGATACAATGAGACAACCGATATTACTACATACCGGTATGGGTGTATGGGTATGAAACCTAGAGAGGGGTCCCTGTGTTTAGTGTACAGAATAGCATACTGTATCTGCCAGGAACTGTGTGTCTGAGACTGCCATCAGTCATCTATGACAAAAGTGCAAATGCAATTCAAGATTCAAGATTCAAGAACTTTATTGCCATGTCAACAGGTGTTGATAGGAATTTGTTTTGCTCAGGGTGTGTGTGTGTGTGGGGGGGGGGGGGGGGGGTTGTAGTGAGCGAGGCAAAGCCATTCTACGGCGCCAATATAACATACAGACTGGGGGGGGGGGGGGTGGGGGGGGGGGGGGCACACAAGGGAGGGAATCAAAAAAGCATGCAACATCACGTGTCACATACTCATGGAATTGAAGTCATAACAAGGACGTGGCAATACAAAAAACACCTCCAAAACACAAGACAAATGCAATGTACAATTACCTCTGCTTTACAGCTCCTGGAACATGGCCTTATAGCCTACAAGTATACAGTAGGTAAGTTGAGATTGCAGTGTGTGCAATGGCTTTATTGTTTAAAAAGGTGGGATGAGTTTGGGTGTGAGGGCTGGACAATTATTATCCTGGCAGTGGTGTTGAATGTGAGTTATGCCCGGTTAGTAACTGATATATGGAACAATACAGGTCCAGTAACAAGATGGTTATCAGATGCCAGCCAATACTTGTTCATACCAACTCAAAATGTAAATGTAAAATGTCTGAGCTCTGTTGCATATGCATTGATATGGATGGTATTGACATTGTCCTTCAGTGTTTTTTCTTCCATTTGGGAGGCCACTTAATCACTCTGACCCTAGCCTTAACACCCAGGCTTACATTTTCGTCTGTGTTGCACAAACAGGTTGCACAAACAGGAAAAGCGTGGAAGCGTGTTAGCCACAATGGCCTAGAAATGGGAGTCTACCTTTCCTGGTGGGCGTGGCCCAAAATGATGTGACGTAGCGCAGCAATGTCATTTGGCTCAATAGATGGAGTGCCTTGATTTCACAATATGATGTGAGAGTTAGGCTTAGGTGGAAGACCTTTGCCTATAGGTCATGTGGATTGAACTGAAAGGGGGTTATAGAAATAGCCTACAACGGTGACAATTCTGTGCTCCACACAGTAATCAGTGCAACGTTTAGGCCCATGGAAATGGGATTTCTGGTTATGATTTAGATGTTCAGATGATCAATACAACGCTGCTTTAGCTGTATATCTTCCATGAAGATTATGTGAATAACCTGCATTATATTTAGATTTTAAACAGAGCAGAGGTGAAATTTGACAGCAATAATTTCCTGAGTTTGCCTATAACATTTTCCTGCACAGTGAAATCCAGAAGGTTCATTTAACGGTCTGGATATTATTGCATGCAAAGAGTTGATGGATAGATAATGGAAGTTTGACTATAAACCCAGGCTTTCATCCATTGCTTTCGGATACTCAACACAGCGAAAACTCAAAATACAGCACCTCAGGGGGTGATCTAAACTGGTCCAGTGACCAGCTAATAAGCCAGAAATTATCCACACACTTTTCTACTCTCATAAACCTGCATTCACACATGCACCGCTCCGTTTCTCTGATGTACAAATGCGCCTAAAGCAGTGGTTTTCAAGCTGTGTCATGAAAAGGACCACTCTATATTCGGCTTTTGAGCCACAGACCACCATTTATTAATATTTAGCCTTTCAGGACCAAAAAGAATATTTTGTCGTCGCCAGATAAGATTGTGTCTACAATGTCGTACTTTTGGAAAACATTTATCAAAATAACAATTATTCTACTGGTACATTCAATTCTGTTGGCTGCTGTACTGCCATGGTCAGTACAGCAGTTACTAGTCGTTTTAGCTCTGCGGGGAGGTGCCAAATCGAGCTGGAAAGGATAATTTGCATCTTCATAAAGCTTGTCAACATACAATGTATTCTAAAAAAGATGGCTGTGTTGAAACCATTGCTTCACTGTTAATGGATCAACACCATCCGATAACATGGCCTAAATGATGTATTTCCAAGGTCAAGGTCAAGGTTAACTATATTGTTACTTTGCGGGAAATTGGTTTGCAGCCAGGAAAAGTAGATATACCCAATTCAACAACCTAAAATGATATTTTACAGCACTGTGGGGCTTTAGTACATTGACAAGCTTTATATTGATGCTGATCATACTATCCTTTTCTAGCAACATTTAGCACCTGGCCACAGAGCCAAAACATACACTGTTGATTTCTACATACCGTAATATTCTTACTCATTGAGGGATAATATTGCCTGTGGGATAATATTAATGATCATGACTAGAAGATCACAAATCTAACTCCAATTCCAATTCAGATCAGATCTATCCGGGAATTGTGTGGTTCTGCAAATTATCCTCTATTCCTCTTTCTTGCACTTTTTTGCACTTTCTTGCCCAAGCAACAAGCAACAAGAACTTATATACACTTAGTTAGGATTATAGGTTGTGCATAACAGTGTGCAGGTCGATGTTACTGTTGGGATGGAGCTTCCTCACTCTTTGTGTGTCCCCAAACCAACCCTAGAATCCCCCGTCGTCTGTTGCAGATGTCACAGATGAGAACAAGCCTATTTATGGCACCAAATTAAAACTCATGGTATAATGCAATTAAGATTCAAACTATGCTCATGTGTTTCCTCACAAAACAGTGTTGAACCCTGAGAATAATTGCATTATGTCATTTTTTGGGAATGAACGCTGTGATATGCCATGGACACAGTATATTAAGCAAAGCCAAAAAGAGGCAGTAAATTAGCCCCAAAAGTGCAAAACTATGAGAATATGTGTTGTGACATGTGGTGTCTTCTGACTGCTCTACTAGGATCAGTCTTGCCAACTTGCTGATTTGTCACGATATTTTAGCTTCTTTCCAGACCCCCTTAATTAGTGACAAGCTTCTGGTGATGAATCTAGGGACTTCTTCTTGGTGATTTGAGAACAAATCATGTGAAAGTCGACAGGGATAAAACCCTCGTTTTTCTTATTTTTATCTTATTTTTTCTTTTTATTATCTGGCTCCATTGGCCGCGAGTGTCACGTACAAGCCAGCTAGTCACCGTTGCGACATTGAGGTGTCAGGAACTGAGAGCTCGAGCCAAATATTGACAGACTGGAGTTGGAAATACATAGTTTTCAATGAGGGTGCCTAAAAAGTCACTAGGGGTGGCGTGCACTCTGAGCCAGTATTTACTTCCTTTACTATGAGTTGGCAACACTGACTAGGATTCATATAATCATATTTACAATTTGCAGGCGTTTCAATGTTTCGTATCTCCACGCCACCATGTCACCCGCAGGCCTCTTTGCCGAACCAGATGTGCAGTGCTGGGGTATATGTTGTATACCAGAGGGACATGGACAATTGTGTGAGATTCTGTAAAAAAGCTTTGCAGGCTTGATGTTTGGCGCAGAATGCGAGTCGTGGTCCTTTTGTTGTAGCTCGCAGGTCTGCGTGCGTCAGAGAGTTACCGAAAGAGGGCCGAGGGGAACATCTGTCTGCCTTTATCCCCCCTTCTTCTCTTCACACCACTTCCCACTGCGCTGCAGAATACACCCAGTAAAAATCCGGGATGTTGATTTAATCCTCAAGAGTGAAAAAATGGAACCTATACGGGGCCTTAAATCAACAGCCGTCACGGACACGGGCTGTCGACACAGTCACGGCCCATGTCCATCCAGCCATGGGCGTACTGACTGAATGAATGACTGACTGACTGACTGACTGACTGACTGACTGAATGGATGAATTAATTAATGTTTGGCAGGCTGGCTGGCTTTTAGTCTTACTACAGCTGCTGGGTGGAGCAAAGTGTTCCTTCAGCTACAATTCTGCCTCCTTCTATTTGCAAACTTACTCATCATGTTCCCCCAAATGAGATGAGGGGGTGGTCTATATCCAAGGCATACTGCTGCCACGGCCTGAAAGCACACTTAATTTATTGACTACCAGCAATGTGTACATATTGTGGTGCGCTGTATCTGTGTCATTTTAAATACTTTATAATTAGCTGGACAACCTAAACCATTAAGCCCCTATGAAAGTAATGTAATTGGGGCGAGTAAATCCCTGAGCCGCTTACATAATCGACTAATCACAGACAACTTGCTTTCTGATCCTCCTCGTACCAGTTATTGTACAGATCGTTCATGCTCTGTTATCTTTGAGAAAGGAGGTTTTTTTAATTAATGAAATTTCTTGCAGTGTTAAAGCCATACTTCTTAGGTTTTAGTGAGTTCCTAGACTAAATTCTCTTAAAAGGACCTCTGACTAAGAAGACAAACGTGCTTTAAAACACTATACCTGCCTTCTATAAATATGTATGTAAAGATAAACTCAAACTCACTGTTGATGTTGATGATGTTGATGATGTCATATGTCAATGAGTGGTCCAGCCATACGGCATATGCGGAATGCACATGCTAATAACAAATATTAAAGATATTGCTTTGAAGCTCAGTTGTTTGTGTAATAGCATATGCTTTCCATAGAGCTGGACCACACAAGGCACTTTTGTCTTACTAGCCAGGGATACCAGGGAATAAGACAAATGTGATACCAGGGAATAAATTAGCCAGGGAATAAAAAAAAGTATCTATTGAGAGAACGTTCTGTTTATCACCTCTATGGATCCTTGTTGTGGTGAAGCAGTGCTGAAGGACGTTCCACTTTGTTGGGTATTTTTAGTGTAAGAGGAGCTCATGCGCTGCCTTCCCTGTGACAAGGGCGAGATTCATGATTTCTGTCGGGGTGTCTGTGCCCTCAAATTGCATTACTGGAAAGCCTATAGCCTAAAAGCACAGCCTATAGCCAGAGGGACGAGGCCACAGTCTATTGTTATACGTAGATGATACATACTTGGTGAAATCAGAGCTTTGTGATGTGAGGGTTGGCTGTGCTGCTTTGCAAAGCCTTTAAAAAAACATCTGAAACAACGTGGACTGGTAAAGAAGATCTAGCTGCAGTGATGTTGTTTTTTTAATATTTTGATTTAGTATTAGTCTTTTGAATAATAAACAATGCATTTAGTCTTTTATTCCGTCTAGTCTTAGTCTTAGTGATTTAGACTTTCTTTCTGTTGTTCACAGGGTTAGGTAAAGTAAAAACGTTGAATTCATTGTATGAATTTATTCTTCTGAAAATACTCATGTACTTATGTTCAAGTAAAAAAAGTAAAAAATACCTATGCTCATTAGTCTTAGTTTATGATTTTGTCTTGGTGTTTCGAAAACACACATAGTATTTTAGTCCTATTTAGTCTTCTGAAATTGTTTAGTGTTAATCTGTTCTTAGTCGACTAAATATCAAAAACCTTAGTCGACTTGGTCTTTAGTCTTACAGTGGTATAGTCAGTGTTGGGAATATTACTATACCTTGTTAATGTATACTTATTCTTATTACCTTCATTTTAAAGTAATATATTGTATTACAATATTGCTGTCTGAGCAAGTGTAATATATTAGTATTACTATTACATATTACTTAAAAGAAAAATGTTGTACAAAATATATAATAAATATTTAGTGTCACTATTAATCAAATATTGTGTAGGCCAGTGGCATAGCTACAATAAAGAAAGCGCACTTGGCAATGGGAAATCCATATGAAATCAATTTGAAAAAACGTCCTCCTGAATAAATAATTTGATGAAAAAGTTTGAAAAACAAATTAATAGAAAATAAGTAATTAATTAACTCTGCAGTTGTCAAGAAAATTTCACAAGAACATTTTCAACGAGACAGATTGACAGAAAGTAATATTGAAAGTAATGCAGTAATGCAGAAAGAAATGTATAAATATTAGATTGTTTTTGTTAAGTAATATATTTATATTACAAGTTACTGCATTTTGGTAATATATTATGTAATATATTGAGTTACGTAGTGCACATGTCCCAACACTGGGTATATGGTATAACACAGTTGTCTTTGTGAGGGAACTTACATTATGAGTGGCACGCCACCGTCGACAAAAACAACACGGTCTAGCTGTGCAAGCAATTTATAAAGTCACATGACAGCTCTTTGATTTGATTTCAGCAAAGGCTATATAGGCCCAATTCTGTGCTATTCAGGAGGAGTGGTTCATTTAGTTATAAAGGAAAGGAAAGGAAATGACAGTGGAAAGCGTTGATTGATGTCGAATTATGTTCCGAGGCCCTTGACTCAGTATAAGTGGTCTGGGAAAGGAAATGAGTACAAGGACATCTTGATGAAAAAATAATAAAAAAGAAGGAGCTACATTGAATGGCTTCCGTCAGGTATAAAAAGTGGTCATTTGTACAGTAGATGATGTATCTTTTGTATACACATTTGACCCCTTTAGCCCATGTAGGGTATATTTTGACCTGTTATTCTCAGTTTTACATTTATACATTGATGGATTTTTACTACTGTGGTCCAGTGTTCACCAGTCACAACCATTTTACCACCCGTCGCAACGTACGTCGTGTTCACTGTTCACAAATATTTCCACTGTCTCCAGTGGAAGGCAATGAGTTCACTGGCTCAGAGGAATGTGTTCTGTGAATATATTTTAAAAATAAAGTCTCAATAAACAGCACTGTTGCGGAACTTTTTAGAAAACACACATGCAGACAATTACACTACCTGTTCAGAATACCGTAGCTCTCTGACATGCATTGTTTATTTTAGCAGTGAAGTAAATCTTCTGCTCTTTGTGAGAGCGGAAGATGTTATGTCACTCTGACTAAATGTTCTCTGGCCATCAATCACATGTCATGTCAGCTTACAAACATTTCCCTCCTTCTCGCTTGTGTTCAGTAATCGTATTCTACTGATGTCATTAGTGTGTTGAAGCTTGAATGATGATTACAGCCGTGGGCTGATGAATACATGGATAATAATTTGCTGCATGTTAGGTGGATGCAAATCAAGTAGGCTATTCTGTGCCTATTTAAAGCAAAGGTGTATTTATGAAGGTACATCACTGCTTCAGTTTCTCACATTCTGCTCTTAAAGCTGAAATCCATAACCTTTTGTGGGTTTTTTTTTGACTGAAAGGTATTTTTTGGCAAATCTGCATTATCTTTGCTGATATTTTACTACAATAAAACTAATGCCAAATACTGTTGGTTGGAACTCAGCATGAGAAGCTTTCACAGCAAGGCAGGCACGCAAGAAATATGAATTAGTTTGTTGATCGAAGAGGAGAATCCCACCCATATGAAGTGAGGGGCACTCTTATCATCGTACATCATCATGGGTCATGTCATACTAGCCAATCAAAATGGCTGTTGCCACAAATGTACGTATGTCATTGTCGATGGCAAATACTGTATGAGATGGACAAGGATAAGTAAATCTTCCCTTCATTGTCAATGCCATTTAATGCAGCGAGCATTTTATCTATGATGTTTTGTTGTTTCTTTTTTGGGGGGTGGGGTCCATTACCTTGAAAACCTAGTTACATCACTGCACAATGGGGCACTTAAAAGCCTCTCCACATAATTCAGAATGCCACAGCACACTGTTAGACTCCACCTTAGACTTGAAGGGAGATGGAACACAGCCTGAAGTTACAGATGTGTTGATAATGGAAGCAATGAGGTGGAGGGGATGGGGTGCAATGGTGTGGAAGATTGGGCCCCTCCCCAATGGGGGTCAAGAGGGCAGGTGGTACAGTAGGTCTAATAGAGGTCAGTGGTTTTAGGACCCTGTCTGCTTCGCAAGCTCATCTGCATCGGTCGAGTCAGCTGCTTCTTTATGGGAGCTATGTAGACTGCCACACTGCGTGTTGTTTCTTGTTAATTATGAAACAACTAATAAGGCGGCACAAAGCAGTATGGCAATAAGCAATATTATGCACATAGAAACATGCAAGGGTGAACTTGAGAAATAGAAGCCCAAGTAATGCTGTGCAGGGTTCTTGAAGATTCGTAATTCTAAGGTGTCAGTGCCTGGATTTGATCCCAGGACCTTTCAGTCTGAAGTCATGTGCTTTACGACCTCATCTGCATTGGTTAAGTGGGACGCTTCTTTATCGGAGGGAGATGTGAAAAGGAGCTGCTGAGGTCATCAAACACCGTCTGTGTTGTGGGATTAAGACAGGAGGATAAAAGTGGAGAAGAGCTTCCGTGGGTTAGAGTTACAGGACTGAATGTTGCATGTGGTAGAAAGAGGATTTAGCAGTTGGACAGTGAGAGGTGGAACTCAGAAAAGGACTGAGCGAAAGTGGGAGAGGTCATCGGTGTGCTCCGTCTAGCAGCGCCACTTAATTCACTTCCTTTCAGCTACCCTGAGCGGTGTCCGTTCAGCTCTGAGGGTTTCAGATAACCAGGGGGCCAGTAGACATGGGCATGATGGCCTGGAGGAGAGAGGACAGTGATGGTTAAAAAAGCAGATGAGATAGTGGAGAAGAAGAAAAGGGTTGGAATTAAGTTGAGAGAGAGGAGAAGGAGGGTGGAGAGGAGAGTACGGATGAACTCGAAAGCATAAAAAGTAATATATCTGTAAGCCACTGTACTATGCTACTTTTACTGTTTTTTTATTAGAATTTTTGGGCTGGCTAATCAGAGTACTTTAGGGACATCCAACATCCGACATCGACATAAGTTGACGACGTACTTATTACTTAACTTGCGCTTGCTCCACTTACGCAAGTAATAAGCAGACATGGCAACCCTGCCTGAAGGGAAGGCAAGCACACACATAAGGAGCCCAAGTACCTTGGTGGGGAAACCTGTCAATAAATCATACTTTAAGGAGGATGTATACAAAATGCGTATGAGGCGGAACATCTCCACTACACAATCCATCCGTCCTAATAGAACCATAATTTGTCCCGGCCCCTCCCGCACATGTCTAACACACTTGTCTCGTATCTGGGATGTGGCACATGCACGGCTTCCATTCCCGGATTCCTATTGGAATAAAACGTGTTCTTCTCGCTACATTATAT
Organism: Benthosema pterotum; assembly: GCA_039105355.1. Taxonomy (NCBI): domain Eukaryota; kingdom Metazoa; phylum Chordata; class Actinopteri; order Myctophiformes; family Myctophidae; genus Benthosema; species Benthosema pterotum. The sequence continues at coordinate 39,334,584 of CM076969.1, forward strand.
GCATGTTCCCCTGCGTTTCCCTCCTGAGACATGCTCTGGACTTGAATTTAGCTGACCCTGCTTCAATCAGGAGGGGGATAAAGGCTAGCGTTGTGTTGAGTGTGTCAGTTGCAGAGCAGAGGAGGTGAGTGTAGAGACAGAAGCTCATTAGCATTTTCCCGACACACCGCCTCTTTCATCCTGCCGCTCTGAGCCATCTCCAGAACTGCTGATGATGGAACTATTTTCACCCCCCTCGCCGCTCGATGTAATTGACATGCCACATGCTTAGTTAAATAACAACATATAAATAGGAGCTCGCAAGACCAGGGATTCTATGCTAGAGCAAATGAGCATTCTTGTTTGCACTTAGGTTCATGTTTTAGGTTGTTAGGTTGCTGCTGTTTAGGTCCTGAAATAAAACCATGTATTGCGCACTCAAAGAGCAAGCGATTAGGGAAAAAAACTGTGATATGCATTCTTTTATAGTCCTGAACGGATTAAATAACACAGGTCTCAGTGTTTCATAAATACAGTTTGTTCACGATCTGTTCCAGCGTGCTTCATTCACTGTGCTTAATCACATAACTTCTAGTATGAGATTCTGGCTCCCATGACGGTGTCATGGTGCAGTTGAGTCACGTGACCATTTCCTTGTAGAGAACTTCTAGGTTTCTGCCTTTGCCTAATAGTACTAGTGTTTGATGAGCTTTGTGGTCATGTGTATCGGTGCTAAAGTCTGCCCTGCTGTTGCACAAACGCTGCTATGGAGCAGATACCAGTATGGAATGCTGTTATTTCTTAATCTTATTCCTGCTCCCCTCACGGTTCCAGTTAAAAGCCTTGACCTTGAGATTCATTTCTGTGTGTGTGTGTGTGTGTGTGTGTGTGTGTGTGTGTGTGTGTGTGTGTGTGTGTGTGTGTCTGTGTCTGTGTCTGTGTCTGTGTCTGTGTCTGTGTCTGTGTCTGTGTGTCTGTGGGGGTGTCGTGGTGAGGCTGCAGGCGTTGTAATCATATAATTTTATTATCATCACAGCACTCTCATTTAATTTCCATCCAAACCTCACATGTGGGGATTCATTCGGGATATTGACTTATTCAGCTAAAAAAAAAGGTGTTGGCACTTGGCAGTACATTCTAAAGTGATAATTATTCCACTCGTGAAATATCATCTGTGTTTGTTCGCTATGTTCCCCTGCACGCAGACCTTGTTGTGAGTGGGGAAATATTCCTTGTAGCAACAGTGTGGAAAGAAATATTCCTCATTATAACGGCATTGCAAACAACGAGTAAGTTGAAACGATGCGATTATGCTTCAGTGTTGTGTACTTGTAGCCTGTATAAACCACAAGCGACGTACAGCATTGTGCAATGTTGTGTAAACTTGTCCTGGTTTTTCTTAAGCTGTGCTGACAGCCCTTTGAAACAGCTGTAAGGCTGTTTACCCCTCCCAGCTGGACACTGTGGCCTCGACTCACTTTGCAAAGACGATGGACCCCTTGAAATCCCGGCTTGAGGAGGATGTGACGCGTCCACACAGTGATACAAAACGCAAATGTGGTTTCTCGGATGGCATTCTGGCATAAAAAGCGGGAAAAAACAACAACATCAACTAAACCTGTTCACATCAAGAATGCATCGTTGCACCGTAAGCGGTCAGGTGATTCTGCCAGTCAAGCCAAATTGACCCTCATTAGATTGATGCATTGCAGCCTGTATGGCCAGCCAGCCTGCACAAAACGCCTCAGTGTTCATTTTAACACCCGAGTGTACAGCAAATACACTGCGAGGCTTATATATCGAGCACCGAGCCATTCATCATGACGTCGTACATCGCACGTCGCACTTCGGAGGGATCTTAAACTGGCTGTTATGAAACTGCTCGAGACAGCTGTGCTGTGACTGGCTGAAATGACGCCTCACGCCCGACAAACCCCTCCCCAGAAGAAAAAGATTTGTTGACAACAATAAAAGTTCTGGACCGTCTGCAGGGCAAAGCAAGTGTCTGTCTGCAGGGACACAGCTGCAGCATTGAGCGATTTTAGAGGGGAAAAGGGTAGTATAGCTATACCGTATATTAATTTTTAGTCTGGGCTAAAAATGTGGCTATAATGCCTTTAAAAAAGGTCCTGAAAGTCTTTAATAAATGGTCACGTCCCCGACCCACAGGTAGAGAACCCCTCCACAAGCGGTCCATATGATTGCATCCGCTGTCCGGCTTCATACACACATATAGCACAAATGTCCTGTGCTCTGACCTGTCTTTCATGGCCGCCTCATGCTTTTCCAATGTAAATCGTGGGGTTTGACCCCCCCCCAAAAAAAACACTTGATTGGGGGGATGAAGGCAATCAAACACACTAAGTGTATCTGTCAAACCACGTAACACAGAACACGTGTTCTTTATGTGTGTATGAGGCCTCAGTAGAGTAGGAATGAAGACTCAGAGTTTTTACAGTGTGGCGGCTGCCTGTCACCCCCCCATCGGTGTGGTGTGACAAACTGCTTCAGTAATCACAGTGGTTGCTGCTGCTGCTGTCTCTCCGTACTGCTGCCTTGCCCGCTGGTATCAGAACCCATCATTAGAGCCACATCCCCTCCAGATGGCTCCTGCCTCTTCTGCTCCCAATTGAATTGTCCTGTGTTTAGACTGTCCTCCGAGCCTGCTCTTATTCCATTTTCACATCTTAATGTTTTTTTTTACTGTAATAAACAAAACCTAATTCAATACAGGCCATGTCGGGCCTTTCTTTATGGAGCAGAATGGCGGTTAAAAGGAGCTTCTTGTCTGACTGTATATGGTCCGCTGGGGGGCGGGTAGAAAGGGTACTGCACGTGACAGAGAGGTCCCGGCGGAATTGAAATGTGACCAAGCGAGCTGTTGTTGTTGTTGTTCTTGTTGTTGTTCTTCTTCTAGCCGCATGCTCATCTCTCTGGTCTTCAGAGATGGATCTGTCTGTGCTTGTGAGCTAACGCTGAGCTAATGAGGAACTGGCGTGCCACAGGAGTGTTTGCCAATGTGGAGCCACGGTGAAAAATGGCCTCTCACACCCGCTGTAAGCTCAGGGATTATGATTATCCTCCGGTGGCGCTTCTTCATGGCGTGGCTTCCTCAGTACTTACTCTACTGTGGAGTGACTGCTGCTGTACTGTAGCCGTGCTCACAAAAGACACTGAAGTGATTTTTTTGAGGGGGTGGGGTGGGGGGGGGGGGGGGGGGTTGTTATAGGTCGTTATAATTAATATGGAGGAGTTTCTGGGAAAGGAAATGGCTCCTTCATTAGTCCTCCTCAGCCATTATAACAGAGGCTAAGCTCCAAATGGCATCACATGAATGTTATGACTTCTGGAAGCTTCAGCTACAGCGAACTACCGAGTCAGTGTTTTATTTACAGTTAAGTGTGTGTGTGTGTGTGTGTGTGTGTGTGTGTGTGTGTGTGTGTGTGTGTGTGTGTGTGTGTGTGTGTGTGTGTGTGTGTGTGTGTGTTAGTGGTACTTTCAATTAATCAATATGGTAATATATCAAACGAATAGCCGGACGATAGGAATCGATTGATAGGCTAGCTGTATCGATATGGTATTAAACGCCATGAATTACCTGGATGATCAGTGCTGACAATCGTACCTCTGTTTAATGTTATCCAAAGCAAGTTGCAATCCTAGACCCCTTGTTAGGATGTTTTCTCACTTTTAGCAGGGTTAAAGGTGTGGTATATTTTGTGTAATAATATACACCAAAACATAAAAGCATAGTTGATCGGAGAAGAATGGAGTTTCAGGCAGCAGATGTTGTTCCTCAGATGGCGTTTATTCAGAGCATCGGCAGCAATACAGCAGGCAGTGTATGGCTGGGCCGGAGCCCAGGCCAACACGTGTGCACCGGCGTGGTGACCACACAGGCTGATTCTCTAACTCTTACTGCCTTGATCACAACATGACATGGGGTTCTTATACATTCGAATTACCTGCAGTTCGTGTCGTACGTGCAGAACATGACGGAGAGAAATGGCGGAAATTTACATTCACAAGACACATGGCCACAAAGGTTCTTTCAACTGATGCAAACCACATTCGAATTTAAAGTCCTTTGAACATATGTCCTTTGTTATGTCAACAACCTTATTGTCTCGCTTCGCCTTATTGTCTCGTCCTGTCTGCAAACACCTAGGGTGCGACGCCCAGGTGACGAATAATAATTAGCATGGAATGACATGGTAAAATATATACTATACTTTATAGATTATGTAATGTAGATTATGAATATATGATTATTAACGAGACTTCAAAGGTCAAAGGTTAAGAATCAGTCAAAATTGCACTTCCAGAGATCCTTTCAGAGGTTTTTAAATTGTGTTAATTCTAGCCTCTGTGGGGGGTATTTATATATGTTTACAGGTACAAAATTGGGGAAAAAAATACAAAAATCACAGCACTCTGCACATGCTCATTATATTTCTATTCTAATTCTAATCAACATACTTGGTTATAGTATCAATAAAACTATATATTTCAATATGTATCGTATCCTGGAGTATGTATTGTGATAAATATCTATTGTGAGATTGCAAGCAATATCCACCACTAGTGTGTGTGTATGTTTGTGCATGTGCATGGTTTACTGCAGGTGCGTTTTGCATCGTTGCATGAGTGTGTGTGTGTGTGTGTGTGTGTGTGTGTGTGTGTGTGTGTGTGTGTGTGTGTGTGTGTGTGTGGTCTGCCTTGCTGTCAACTCTCAGAGTCTCAAGCTGTTCATCTAGGAGTGTCTGCGTCTCCGCTGGGCGACAAAGGCTCAGCGGGACTCCTCCTCCGCCAGCCTGTATGGAAGGAAAGGCCCACGCAGCGCCCTGCGTCTCTGGGGCCTGTCTCTGCCACTTTGTGTGGAGAGAAACCCGGGGGGGTGGGAGGGGGGGGGGGGGGGTGCATAGGAGGAGGATTGTGTCCATGCATGGCCGTGAAAGAGCCCCTTCAGCAGCCAGGGAGTTCATTCACAACTCAGCCTCCTTGTCATAATAAACTTCCTTAGTCCTCCCAACTCCTGATGTTCAAGTTTTTGATCCACGCGAAAAGGGATGCTATTGTTCAGTGTCTATTGTCTGTTGGGAAATGTTCAGGCTGTGAATTTTTTCGGCATGGGAATCAATTTAATTGTCACATCACACTATTACAGGTGTAAAGGAGTGGGTGAAATCTTTTTTTTATTATTTATTTTTTTAGAGAACAAAAGAAAAAAAGAACAAAGGAAGACAGAATCCAGCTGCTCGTGTTATTTTCTTCTTTGAAGCCCCTAACAGAAGCCCTGGTACAAGGTTTCTCCGACTATGCCTGCGCCTCTTGGTACCGCAGCACCTCAAAACAAGGCCCTGAAAACAAGGCTACAGACCTCCCAAAACAAACTGGTCAGGCTGTTACTTGGCCTCACTCCCCCTGGACCCACCTCACCCCTACCCACTTTTGACGGACTGGGTTAGTGTTAGCCTCGACACCCAGGCTTTCATTTTCGTCCACCTTGCGCGAAAACAGAAAGCCTGTTCTAGTTTGTTACCCACCGTGGCCTAGAGGGGGAAGTCAAGCTTCCGGGTTGGGCGTCGCTCCAAATGATGTGACGTAGCACAGTAGTGGAGTGGCAGGGGAGGGTCCGCGGATGACAACACGTTAGTGAGATCAAATCAGATCAGCTCATCTGCCGTGGGGATGCCACGGCACACACCCCCCTCCCAGGCCAAAATCATTTCAGTTTAGGCCAGGTTAGGTTAAGGTTTAACGGTCCACAGGATTCGATACACCTGCAAAATGTGTTGCCTTAGGCCTGACCTAAGGTTTTTGAAAAACTTTAAATATTTATATATCAGCTTAAAAATAAATTGAATATTTGAATACTGTACAGGATCCAAATATGGATTCCCGTCCTTAATGGGTGAAATACTTAAAAAAGGAAGTCGAAATACTTCCTTAATGCCAACAAAGTCCACTCCACAGCACCAGAGGGAATTCAACAAACCATTTGCAACACCGTTTCAAAACAAACACAGGTCTAAATTATTTTCTATCATCTGAATTCCTTAAAAAGATCCCTGGCTAATTAGACAAACATGCCTTAAAACACTGTGCTTGCCTTCTATAACTAAAATGTAAAGATAAAAACACCTTGAATATCTTATTTATTTCAGTCAATAGGAACTGCTCCTGTCACGGGTTGTATATGTTGTATATGATGTGTATGCTAATAAAATAAAACAATATGTATCACATGATACCCATTTAGAAAGTATTAGTATGTTGTTTTTTTGTTAGATTAATACATTCCATAGAACTGGATCACACATGGACATATGACATCATCAATCTGCGACAGGAGCAGTCCCTAATTGCTGTTTATTAAAGAAATAAGGGGGTTTAGGCATATATGTCTTATTAGCCAGTTTTTTACTCCTGTAAAAAACGATTTGCCCGCTTGTGCAGTACACATGCTTCTGTTATATGTTTTGCCCTCGTCCAGGTGACGGAGGGGCGTCTGGTGTGCATGTTCTGTTGTGAAAATATGCAAATTGCCATTGGTGGCACGCTGTGGCACTGGCAGGCAGCCTGGAACAATGCAGTCCCTCCTCAGACTCCCTCAAAGTATTAAACGGAACAACTTCAGACATGCTTCTTGGAGTCCTCTGGGACATTTTGGACATTTTCAGGCCCGTTGGGAGGACAACCTGGGAGAGGGAGAGCTAGGTGTATAAATTATCCGAAAACACTCTCACCAGCTGATGTCCTCCTGTCCTTGTTCTTCTAGAACAGGGGTGGGCAATTATTTTTCCCAAGGAGCCAAATGAGATACATACAATATTGTGGAGCGCCAAGACTAAAGGCTAAACTAAAGTCTGCGTAATACTAATTTAATTTCAAGATAAAAGTAAGAGTAGGACTAACCATTTTGACACCAGAGCCCTCAAGTCATTCAGTATTTGAGCCACAGACCACCATTTGATGACATTTTAGCCCCCACAGACCCAAAACTAAAGATTTCTTTTGCTTTTGTCCACAATACCAGGCTGGATTTCACAAACAAAACAGGCAAACATAGATAAAAAATGACCATTCTTTTACATTCTCTGGCTAATTCAGACGAATATTTTAACTCTTGAGAGTGTAAACATGAAACCAAATGGACCCGCAAGGGTCCGTGGTACCCTTTCACGGGCCGGTCAGAGTCATCCAATGGTCCGCATTTGGCCCCCGGGCCGCATAATGCCCAGGTATGCTCTAGAAGGACGACTTAACCTATTTTCAACCTACTGTTTCTTCATCTAATTGGTCCTCAACAGTGTTGCGTGGGCCGGCAAGGAAGGCTGAGCCAAGTCAAGACATTTTAGCGTCATTGGCAACCCAGTCTCACGTAATATAATATAAAAGTCAGTTCCTATCATGCTGAAATACCTCCCTGTGGACAGACGGAGCGGGACAGTCTCTGATCCCATAGAAACAGATGCAGTGAAATTGCATTTCCCAGATTTGTGAAAGCCACGCCTCCACCAAACAGTATTAATATATGGCTGTATTAGTAGTTTGACTACAGAATGTCAATACGGTTCATTTTCTACTATATTGTGTGAGATCATGTTGTTATTGGCGAGGCTGGTTGGGGCAAGTTAGATAAAGTAGAATAGAATTTCCCTTGTCCTCCACCAACCTGTGCCTGACTGAGGCATCATTGACGCTGTCAATACAAGCGAGTAGAAACAGCAGGCTTTCTATTCCTGGAAAGTCATCAAGGCATGAAGGCAAACATTAAAGAGAAAGAAGGAACTGCCGCAGATTACGCAGCCTTGTTTTTAGAGCACCATAGCGGTCATAGTCCTAACACTCAAATGTGTACTTGCAGTTTGGACAACTCCAAGGCAAACTCCTCATGGCCCAACATTTTATTTCCCTGCCATAGTGTCAACCTCTTACCCCTGTGTCTGATCAATGGTTAGACTGGCATACCGATAAAGTATCGGGACATCTCTAGTAGAGAGAGTTTCTCTGTGGATGTTGTTCTTCCTCGGTTACCCTCTAAAGCTCTCATGTTGCCACTCTAAAACTGGTGTTCTTCCATTTTGTTCATGCACAACTGCTTGGCTGTTCTAACTTGTCTCCACCTGGTTGAAGGCATTATGAAGAGTATGTTTTGCATTGTGTCCGCGTGTGTGTCGGTGTCGGGGGTGATATTGGTGGGTACTGGGTACCCCTTCTATCGGTGGTCATATCAGTGGGTACCCCTTCTATTGGTGGTCATATCAGTGAAAAAAGGTATATTTCATCCCAGCTAAAACAATATATCAGTTGCAAATTGGTTATCAGTGGTTGTACAGTATAGGTCTATGCTATTGGTTATGCTATTGGTTCCCAAGATCCGGTCTGGCTTTTGTTATGGTAAATCTTTATAATTGTAAACATACAATATAACACTTTATATGAAAGCACAGGGAGGTACTAACTAGATTCATTGGCAGCGTGCACAAGAAATGTTGCATTGATTGGTCCAGTGAGATCTCACACGCGCATGCATGCACACGCGCACGCACGCACGCACGCACGCACACACACACACACCACACACACACACACACACACACACACACACACACACACACACACACAGACACGCTCATAAAACGGTTAGATTGCTTCTACAGAGCCATGCTGTTAAAAGAAGCAATACTTTATTGTAGAGTTGAATTCAAGAATACTGTAAATTAATGTACAGTATTCTGGGCTCCTGTCACATCTAATAGTGTACTAACTGCTTTGAACAAGAATCTCTCTTCCATTACTTTTTTCTTTAAGTCAGGCCAAGAAGCAGGGGAGGAAATCACACTGTTATAACGTTGGCAATTTTCTTTTATTCCTGTTTTCTCCTTTTCCCATTTTCTTTTGTGCTGTCATGGGTTCTGGCAGCTGAAAGGTTTTTTTTTGGTTCCTAATTTTGCTACAACGCCCTCTGATTGCTCTCAATAAGGAGATAAATGCGAAGAAGGCAAAGAGTACACGCTGCTGTAGAATGCCATTTTTATTATGTGTTATTGTTCCTCGACTCTGAATCTTCTGTATTATTATTCTCATTCTCTGTGGAGACAATTGTTTCTGCTGAAAGGTTACTGCTTGAATTAGTTCAGCTAATGCTAAACATTGTTTCTTTCCGATTCATTTTGTATGACCTTTATATGTCGGGAGAAATGAATTGCTACTGTGTCTTCTGTAGGAGGAGTTGTACGAAATTGATTGATCATAACATTTAGAGATATACAAATAGACATAACACTCTTCTATATAAAATAATGAAACAGGAAACCAAAAGTAAGTAAATAGGGTGGGGGTCAGACCTTTTAGAATGGTCCATGGTGACACTCCTCTACAGTATACGTTTCGTTCATGTTGTTAACAAGACGCCAAAAGCTGCGTTTGCTGTCGGTGGAGAGGGTCCGACGGCTGTGAGGCTTAGACATTGAACGCAGAGCCATTCACCACTGACGTCGTACGTCGGCACGATCTTAAATTGGCTATTGACAGGGTTGGCGCAACGCTATGTTGTGGGTTGGGAGGGGGGTGAGACCGCGCTTTAGCCAATCACAGCACAGCAGTCTCCCAACAGTTTCATAACAAGACAATTGAGTGAATGTGAGGTGCTGTTAGATTCAAATCTGTTTACAAACACAGATTTTGCACATGATAACCTTATTCATTGTTTTTTAAAGTAAATTAACATACTGTACTTTATATATACTTTTTTCCACACACTTGATACTATTATGAATTTGTTGCAAACTTCATGCTCCTTCCGTTGTGTGTCCATCACAGGTGTGTGTGCTGTAGGTCGGTGAGGTCACTATACACCCGCCAAGATGGTGGCCTTGTCGCTGAAGATCTGCGTCCGCCAGTGCAACGTGGTGAAGACCATGCAGTTTGAACCCTCCACACCCGTGTACGACGCCTGCAGGATCATCAGAGAGAGGGTTCCAGAGGCCCAGACAGGACAAGGTAGCCTCCAGCACCTTCACCTTTATAGCAATGGTTTATCGAACAATTGATGACATGGGCGATCTTGCAAGATTGCAACACACTGAGCTATTTTTACGCTAGACCAGTGGTATGCAACCCAAGTTGTTGAAAGAGCCATTTTCGACCAAAAATAAATTCAAAATCTATCTGGAGTTGCAAAAAAATGTAAGACAAGTGTGCTTATGACCACACCATGAATTCTAGGTTTTTACAATAACTACTGTAATGCACCACTGTACAGCCAAAATAAAAAAAAACCACTTTGGAATTTAGTTCAAACCAAAAGTCTATATACACACACATACACGCATGCGTGCTCACACACAGCATGGGGCTACAACTCATACACTCACAGCGATTAAAGAGTTCCGTACGGGGTACGGATTTCCGTACTGGGGAGGATTCCCCAGGGGTTTCATAAGATCCACGACATTTGGCAAAAAAAAAATCTAAAAGGGGAGGGTTTGCCCACGGCCGCGATGTTGGTTAATGACGTGACCAAACGCAAAACGGACCATTATACTTGACTTGCAAGTCAAGTGATCTCCAAACTACAATGCATCATCCCTAGGACTAGGAAAATAGATTTGTGCGCTCCGCTCCGTGCAAGTCAAGCTGCACCGGTGCCGCTGGTAGGGTAATCAAGTGTCTGTTGAGTGATTGGGTGTGTAACTTGAAGAGTTGCGACATTGAAGGGTCAGAAACTGAGCGGTCGAGCTGCTCGATCTGAACTGTGACAAACATAGATGGCCGTCCCCATTGCCCGATAGAAGTCTATGTAGAGCAGACGCCATTAACGTTTCCAGGAAGTGAACGGAGATGTCATAACTTTCCGGGTCTGGCTCTACTCTATGGTCTGGCTCCGCTGCTGACTCAGCCTATCTGCCTGCCTTGTCTGTTGTTATTTTATATGTTTAATGTCGTTTTACGTGATTACACCCGCTTTCTTTTTGTGGCAATATGAAGTTTATTGCCTGGCCGTGTTATCACTCAGGCACTCAGACAAACCATGCGAGTCTGTTGTGTTTTGGATTCACTGGCCAAGTATTCAGAACTAAAGAACAGCGCGACGCGAACATGGAATAAAATTAAGAAAAGAGGGTCAAGAGGAGGAGTGCGAGCCAGATTAAGGAGACGTGGCAGCTGACATCCTTTGCCGGTAATAACGTTTTTAATGTTCGCGCTTTGAGCAACACGATGAATGAACTGGTCGCAAAAGTTAAATGCGAGTATGATTAGTATCCATGTCCACTGTGGGCCGCATGAGAAGCTAAGGGAACACTGATACCGAACGGGTCGAGCCAGGGCTGGATCTAGACGGGGCAGGGGTGGGCAGTGCCCACCCAAATGCGCATCTTGCCCACCAATGAAAGGTTATATCAGTGGTTTTCATCAGCGGTCCAGGGACCACCAGTGGTTGAGAGATGGTCCCCAGCTAAATGTAGCCCAAGTCTACACAACTAGAGAATGTAGAAGATTAATGGTCATTTTAGTATGTTTGACTGTTTTCCCCCAAATCCAGCCTGGAATTGTTGACAAAAGCAATCAAAAGCAAGCAAGAATCTTTATAGTTTTGGGGTCTGTGGGGCTAAAATGTCCTCAAATGGTGGTCTGTGGCTCAAATGTCGAATAAATAGTCGGCCCTGGTGTCATAAAGATTGAAAACCACTGCTTCATATGGGAAAAACTTTGGAGTTGCCCACCCTGCCTTTTTTCCAGCCCACCCTAGTAGGGCTGGCTAAATTCGGCCCTGGGTAGAGCTATGCTGCAAGAAAAACAGAAGATGTTGCTGACAATATAGCAAAAATAAATGTATTAGGCCTACATGTTATCAACAGGCCGGTTAATTAATTTCATATTGAATGATATTTAATTAAATGACTTATGTATTGCCTCGCTATACAGATCATGTGAGCAAACTAACGTGGGTCTATGTGTGCGCAATTGCGCTGAACGGAACAGCTGCCGGGGCATTGATTGATTGATTGATTGATTTGCAGAATAGGCAACAGTATGGCCATACTATTTCTCCCATGTCAAAAATATGTCGGGCATAGTACGTTATAGAAAGTGTCCCTAATGGGACTTACGAAAAATACTTGGTAGGGATTTATTTATGCAATATTTATCGCATAGTGTGACAAGGTAGGCTACGTTGTGAACGGGGGGGGGGGGGGGGGGGGGTGCAGTCTGCACCCCCCCCCCCCCCCCCCCCCCCCCCCCCGACTGAAATATTTTCCGTCTTTGGATTTTTTTCTGCTACAACTCATACACTCATTGTATGAGCCCTGTGCAGCTCAGATGCTTCCTCGTCTCAATCCGTGCTGGTTTAATAATGTCAGTCTAACGTATTGCTCCATAGACCACACTCCTCACACCAGCTTTTTGAGGCTTCATGCCGCCGACAACACCGACAACTCTCCCACGCCTCTGTTCATGTTAAAGATTCAGCTCCGATAATGGATGGGCTCTTGTGGCATGGCCAACAAGCGCTACTTTAATTGGCAACGGTCTCTCAGACAGCACATCACATGCGGGGGCTGTCAGTGACTGAAATGTTTATATTATTTGTTGTATCGCCACAATATGTATTGCTACAGCCAGAGAGCCACTAGAGGTGAGTTCTAGAGCCGCATATGGCTCCAGGGTTGCCGACCCCCACACTCGACCCATCTTACGACCAAGTATGAAATAAAGTTGTAATGTTTAGCCCAAATAAGTTTCTATAAATTACACAACTCCATGAAGCTTTCAATTAATGGAGATTAATCGAAAAATGTGATGACCGGTGTTGTAAAGTTTATCCCAAAAAATAGTTTCTATCAATTACACAACTCCATGAAGCTTTGAATTAATGGAGATTAAGCAAAAAATGTGATGGCCGGCGGTAGAGATGTGCGGATAGACTCATTTTTTAATAACCTGAAACCAGCAACATGTCCACGTTTGTTATGGAAAACAGGGAGATCAATTTGTGACCGTGACGTATGTCATGACCGTTGGCCACCAGTCGCAATGTACGTCGGGGCAGGTGGTGAAATGGTCTGTTATAAATTTGTCTTTACTGGTGTACCGTCGCGACTCTTACCTACTAAACCTAACCCTAGACATGACCTCAGCGAAACCTATGGCTAAACCTAACCTTAACCACCGACCGTTATGGCAACGTCACAACCCTTTCATAACGGTCACAATCCTTTTGCATAATGGTTACAATGTATGCCGCAGTCACAATATGAGGTCACAGAAGTTGAAAAATACTGCCACCCGTTGCGACGTATGTCACAATGTATGTTGCGACGTACGTCGCAAATTGATTTCGCCCCTCCTGTTCATCCATCTGTTATCCAACCGCATTCATTATATCTTACTATCCCTACCACTAATTGATAATAGCCACTATGGAGTTCAGAGGAACCTTAGAACAAGGTCTGCTCGCTCATGCATGCTCCGCATCATTAGTGGAGTCGAGTATTCTGCCTATTATAATAGACAATTTCTGCTACCACCATGTACCGTAAGCATAACACTGCCTTATTAAGCACTACTTTTGTGGGCTACTTTTCTTTTTTTGTGGCGATAGAGCTCTACTGGCCAAAGGCCATTCTTAAAGTTGTATAATATCCGCACTGACCGCCAACCACACTGGGGCGGTGCTACCTATGCAGTACATAGTTACGAGGTTACCAATGTTACGTAGCGGCTATATATCCAATCCATAACAACAAACCCTCCACCCAATCTTCATTCTCTTTGTCACACTGGGTCAGATTTGAACTTTAACTAGCCTACGTTACTCCCAAGAAAATCTTATATTCCTCCCTTCTTTTTCATTTTTATTTTAAAGGGATAGTTTTCCAGATTTTTTTCAAGCTCTATGAAATACTTATCATTAATATAGTGGTGTCAACTGTATTAACCTAATTGATGTCCAGAATTCTATGGTGGGAGTTCTGGTTTTGGTGAATATTAAGCAGGCCTAGTTCTGGTCATTTTGTGGAGGTCACTGCAGCCATGCAGTAAAAGAAAATTAATCCACAAAACTATTGTGATTTGTATTGTTGAATTATTTCTAAAATATTAGCACAACCTTCGTTCATTTTTGACACTCTTATCACAGGGTACTACTTTTTGCGCGTAGTGATATGGACACAAAAACATTTTCCTGTGAGGGATAGATTACCTCTGGGATTACAAGTAAAGGCTGCACCAGAGTGACATAAAACTTATGCGTGAGTATCAGTATACTATTAAAATGTGACATGTGAAAAACAAAAAGTTTGGAGTTACAAAAATACCCACATCAGAATAAAGACAACCTGCGCCAATGCAAGCTGCGCTGGAGGGAGGGGGACCTCATGGTGAAATGTAGAAAAGGGGCATCTCTTACAAAGGTCAAAGACATTAGGTAGATTGATGCCCACTGTGTTTTGGTGTACAATTCTCCTTTAAAATGTGTCAGCAATAGAAATTAAGTTAGTGTTTTGAATTCATATACTTTTACTACTTGGCCTCACTGACCTCCACAACATTTCTGCAACTACATCATATTTTACCTAAACCAGAGCAGATCTCCCACCACAGGACATCAATTAATCTAGTAGAAAAAAAACTATATTAATGGCAAGTATTTCATATACAGCTTAACTTAAAACAAGTCTGAACTATCCCTTTTCTGTCACTGTACAGCTTCCTTCCTTTAGTCTTTAGTCCACTCAACTCCACTGTGTGGTTGTTTGGAAGTTGAAGGACAAATTGCCATTCACATGTAGTTGGCAGCTCATTTGTGCCTGATAACAAACACCTCCTCCGTATGTGACTGTAATGGCACAGAGCTCAAGGACTACTATTTATATATCCCTGAATGAGTAGCTGCAGAGCATTGATAGGCTCTTGTTTTTTCTTAAAGCGGGTATCTGCTAAGTGTAGGATAAGGCAAAGCCACCCCCTATTTTTTTGTGTTTATTTCTTGTGATGATTTCTCTATAACCCATTCTAATAATCCTACACAAGTTCATAATGGGAATACAAGTTAAAATAGTTAAAACACAATAGTTAAAAAGGATAAAAGTTCATGCATATATGTATTTTGTTTTTGTCATTGTTTTATGTAATGGTTTACCTCAAATAGTAGATTTCTTGCCTGCTTGCAAAGGTAGACAGTGCAGTCGCACTTTTCCGCCGCTAGAGGGCAACACACTCCAGTGAGAAGTAGGTTACTGACAGTCAGTCAACGGGAAGTCAGCACATTCCTGTTGAGTGAGGGCTGGGCAAAACATGTCGTCTCATCTTGTGTGTGTGTAAATCTATGTTTTGCAGGTGAGATATCAAAGTGGGTTCATACAGACATATGAAACAGTATATTGGATTAGATGGGCGTATGTTTGGGGTGGGAAGGATGGCCATATGCGACCACAATATGATATGTACTGCATGTTCTGCTTGGTATTCTGGTGGGTTAGCTCAGCTAATGCTAATTCGAGGTCAGGCTGCAGTAGGCCCTAAAGCAGTTACTGTGTGTGTGCGTCTGTTATGAATGTAATATTCCTAACTCACTGCAATGGTAATATGCCATATTGGAGAGAGAGTACTATTTGAAAGACTGTAATTTTGTCACGTAAACCGAATTAGTGATATGATTTGCTTATGGATTATGTATTTGTCCAGTCATGTCCAGTCAGACAGTCAGGTCAACGGGAAGTCAGTACATTCCTGTTGAGTGAGGGCTGGGCAAAACATGTCGTCTCATCTTGTGTGTGTGTAAATCTATGTTTTGCAGAACTGTCCAGTAAAGCTCAACATCCAACCACACTGATATGGACTGATTAATTCATTGAAGTGTGTAACATAAGCCTTAATAAAATAAAATACAATATCGCATGCATGGCACACAGTTTATATGAACCACTGATGAAGTGAGTGTAGGCCGTGCTGGTAGGCAGCACCTTCGCCACCAGGATTTTGGCAAGTGAAAATATAGAAAATACAAAATAGTAATTATTGCAGCCCTATCATTGAATAAGCTGACATGCTCTCGCGCTCTCTCCCCTTTGTTTTTATAGCCTCAGATTATGGCCTCTTCCTGTCGGACGATGATCCTAGAAAAGGAATCTGGCTGGAGTCTGGAAGAACGTTGGATTACTATATGCTGAGAAATGGGGTAGGTTTGAGTTATTTGGTCTCGTCCTGGATCCGTTGTTAGCTCATCATTTATGGAGCTTCTTCTGATGATAGATGGATCGGGAAAGATTCATCCCAGATTCACAGATTATTCTGCCTCCCTGAATGTCAAGAACGATCAAAGATGATTGCCTGGTTAACTGAAACCCTAATACCCTATACAGAATTTTATTGGCTGATGTGTCCCCTGGAGGCCTATAGAAGTTATGCACTGTGTGACATCATCGTACCCCTATAAACTATGCTGCATTCTGACTGGTCCTTTTAATCAAGTGTGGTGATGTAATTTTCACGTTTCAATAGAAATATTTAGTACAGGCTTTGATGGCTGAAATTCAAGGAATGGCAGTCATAGCCTAATAGATCAAAATTATGATTTGTTTTAATGAAAAAACTTAACTAGTATACTGTACCTTTAAACTCAGCAACATTGCAGCTGTACGGAAGTCTTTTATATCTGTAAAGTGTTTGTTTCATAAAAAAAACAAAACAAAAAAAGACGTTATGAGCTATATTTGATTATTTGTCTTAGTGTCAGAGTTTGGAACTGCTGGTTTTATGGTAGATGAACTATTTTGGCCGAATATTCACCTTGCTGAAAAGTTTTTTTATAGCATGCCCAGAATAGAGAGAATTAGGGTTCATGTGTATAAAACAAAACAATGAACAATACATTTTATATATTATTATATTAAAGGGCTATCTGTATAGAAGTTTTTCCTTGCTGTGCTTCTCAGGACATCTTGGAGTACAAGAAGAAGCAAAGACCGCAGAAGATTAAAATGCTGGACGGTGCGGTTAAGACCATTATGGTGGACGACTCCAAAACGGTCGGAGAGCTGCTGGTGACTATATGCAGCAGAATAGGTTAGTGACACTTTCCCCGATACGGCCCCACTCCAATCTTGTCATCCCATCGGCCCGGGCCTGAATTATTCATCCTCCCCGTCTTATTTTTAGGCCAAGGCATATGCACCATAAACCACAGACGAGGGGGGGAGACTCCCTCGTGTCTCTGCATTTATTCCATAAGAAAGCAAGCTCAAGAAAGCATTTTTATTAAGTATTCAAGAACATTTGCTGCATGCATCATAAAGTTGCAGTTTTTCTCTTTTTTGTTCAAAGTGGCGTGATTTATCAAGACACATGCCGCTTGCTCCTGCTAAGTGATGGAGTGTTATTGTACTGAAGGCCCACACTGTACAAATTGGTGAGGTATTCCTTCAGTGATACATTTAAATGACTCTATAGGCCGCAAACCAAGTTCAATTGTGTGTGGAGAAGAGGGACGGGTGTCTTGACAGATAGCTTTATTGGCCGGTGTTTGTATAGAAGCAGGCCTTTCTGCTTGGTTTCTTCCATCTGAGAGCTCCAATTTCAGCATGCATTGCTTGGCCCTGTTAGTACCACCATGGGCAGGTGGAGACACACTAGATAAAGAACAGGAGAAGGAGAAGGAGGGAGAGAATTGATTTTTTTCTCTTGCACATCGGTGACTCGGGGTCTGCTCCTCCTCCACCTGACAGCTCTGCTTTGTTCAACTCTTTCAGGAATCACCAACTACGAGGAATACTCCGTCATCCAGGAGACAACTGACGACAAGAAGGAGGACGGAATGGGTACGCTGAAAAAGGACAGGACTCTGCTGCGCGACGAGAGGAAGATGGAGAAGCTCAAAGCTAAACTCCACACGGACGACGACTGTGAGTCCTGCTAACAAATGGAAAAAGATAAGCAGAGTTTCAAAAATGAAAAATATTACTGCAAGCAGCGATAAGATGGGACCAAAGCAAGCAGCTATAGCAATATGGACAATAAGCCAGGTGCAAGTCTGAACTGAAAAAGAAGACCTTGTCTTCTTTTGTGATAGGTTAAGTTTTAATTGTTGTGTGGCAGGGATCTTGAAGTTATGTTGGCTGTGCACTGATTTGAACACACAATCACAGAACGTTTCATTCTCAAAATGTTGGAAACGCTGAGGTTCGGAACGTACTGCTGAAAGTGAAAGATGTGTTCCCCATGGGTCAAGGAGCATGTGGAAACTAGTTCCACCACCTGTTCAAAGGTTTCATTTTCTAAAAATTGCAATAGCGCAACTCTTTGACCAATTGACTGGTTTTAGTGCAAGTCGACTTTGTGGACTACTTGATCCCTTAAAAAAATACAAAAAAGTAATAACAAAAAAGCAACTCAAAATTACAATTCAATATACAAATCATCTCATGGTTACAAACATTATCCACTGTGCACAGAGAGGCTAACGCTCAACAAAAAACTTTTGGCAGTGACAAAAAAGATACTTATGGATGTGTCTACTCCCAGGAGCCTCCAGCCATCCGCCTACATCATCACATATGGGCAACTGTAACATTCAGAAATAGAACAACTGAGTGCTTCCTAAAGATGCCCTGCATAGTGGAACATATCTAGAGACCGTTGTGCCCTTAATGCGTTTTTTAATCATTAATTAATTGGACATCTGAATGTGGGCCTAAATCAATTAAAAGTCAAATGTATAGCTTGGCCATATCAAAGTTTAATGAAATTAATGCTGTTATCTTTTCCCCAGGGGACATCAATTACATTTTTTGAAACATGTGAATATATAAATCACCCTTTCAACTGAATATAGTAGGGATGGTTTCTCTCTTCTCAGCAAAAAGCAGTGTGTATGACAGGCTCCTGTGTGTACCGTCAATAAGTTCACCTAGCTGTGATTAATCTGGCAGGATTGTCTAAGTATATCCATCAGACTTTATGTCTTTGACTATTTGTCATCATCATCATTCATTTTGTCTTCCGTATCTTCCTCTGATAGAGGCGTCGTTGACAACATATCCACTTCTGTTATGATGGATCTAGTGTGGCACTTTTAATGAATGAAGTGGAAAAGGAAAGTCACTTTTAGTTTTGAGGCATCGCGGTTCTTATTTTTCATGTATTGGCCATCAGCCTTCAGACAAAAGGATGCAGCAAAAATCCTCAAGGTCCATTTTTCTTTTTCTTTTCAAAAACTTTTTTTATTGCTATTTCAAATGGAGATCTCAGAGAACATGATGCAGACAAAATAAAAATACTATCAAACATGTCGTGTAAACATGCCCTTTTAAGACAAAAGGAAAGAAAAAATCATTTTCCTCAATTCAAATCTAATGGAGAGAAAAAAAAGTTTGAGCACCTATAACTACTCATCACTCTGACATCATTATATTCCTTATATATACTGTAGGGTGTTTTATTTCTCATATGAGAAGATTAGTATGGCTATAGAAGAGAAGATTTGTATGGCTATAGCAGTGATTCTCAACCCGTAAAAATTGATTTTACAGGCTGTAAAATCAAAGCTCATTTTAACTCTGGTATGGTAGCTTGGTTTCAAGCTACCATTTAGCTGGGGATCCCGTGAAACTCCCTCAAGGACCCCTGGGGGTCCCCAGACCACACTTTGAGAATCACTGTCATAAAGGAGGTCAAACGCAAATATTGCCTGAACCCATGACTGAAGATAAATGAACCACATGACTTTGGTTGGGGAAAGAGATGCGATGATTGAATAATTGTTGTACAGTTGCGGTGTGCACTCATTGTTACATCTAAAAATGCTGCCCAGTATTTTTAGCTTTGAGGGGAATAAAAAGACTGCCCATAACCTTTGTTTGGTCCAGATCCAGCCCTGGAAAAGAAACATATGCAATGTGTGCGTGTGCGTGGCGTAACAGTGTGTATAAATGTTGTTTTCCCAGTGAACTGGCTGGACCACAGCAGGACATTCAGGGAGCAGGGCGTGGAGGAGAGTGAGACACTACTGCTGCGGCGCAAGTTCTTCTACTCAGACCAGAACGTTGATTCACGGGACCCCGTCCAGCTGAACCTACTCTACGTTCAGGTAGTAAACACATCTGTTGTCCCATTCCATTCACGTTCGCTTTTTGCTTCATAGTGATGCGTTGTTCGACTCCTCTACACTGCTGTCCGTTCGCTGTCACTTTAAGAACTCCTCCCACCTCAGCCTCTATGACCACCCCTCCAAATGTCTGTGCATGTCACTGGTGCAGTGGGTGCATAATCTGTCTTTCCTTCCTAGTGGGGTCTGTATGTGACAGCCTTTTTCTATTGCAAGGCTGTGATCACTGAGTCTGTATCTGGTCAATGCTTTCCTATCATATCAAACTAGCCTCTACCCTGTGGTTCAGGACTGTGGGTCTGTGGTGATTGTAGCTTATAGGGCAGGAGAGCTTACAGCCGGTTTTGTCCAAGGAGTCATTGAGTGGGTCGGTGGTCAAAGTGTTGTTGGGCAAGACACTGAATCTGTGTGTGTGTGTGTGTGTGTGTGTGTGTGTGTGTGTGTGTGTGTGTGTGTGTGTGTGTGTGTGTGTGTGTGTGTGTGTGTGTGTGTGTGTGTGTGTGTGTGTGTGTGTGTGTGTGTAT
The DNA here is from genome assembly GCA_039105355.1 of Benthosema pterotum. NCBI lineage: Eukaryota > Metazoa > Chordata > Actinopteri > Myctophiformes > Myctophidae > Benthosema > Benthosema pterotum. The sequence continues at coordinate 39,355,200 of CM076969.1, forward strand.
AGGTGCATGTAATGCATTGTGTAAAGCACCTTGGATAAAGGTGCTATATAAATGCACCATTTACCAAACTTGTCTTTTCCATTCCATTTAACATGTGGTCTATGTTTTGTACCATTGGCACTGCTGCAACTTGTACTCTCGTTCCTCCTTATTTTACTGTGTTTTAGCTTATATGGCAGTGTATACACGATAGTGCAGCACTTTAGAAACCTTGCGTCGTAAAAAACATGCTGTATAAATAAAGTGGATTAGATTGAAACTCTTCGTCCTCTTCCCAAGCCTCGATCCTGTGGTAGCATTATTTGTCTCCCCATGTCAGTGTGCTATTCAGTGTGTCAGGTATATACAGTATGTATTGTTTTGTGGTCTTGAGGAGAATGATTCATATATCTTTTCTCATGTCCTCGGAATAGAAAAGCGTCTCTGCTTTGGGGGGGGTTTGATGTAAGAGTCTGTGCCATGTTTACACCGATTGTTCTGCAACATCATGGAACCAGAGCCACAGCAGCAAATACAATGCCATGTCATTGCTACATGACCCCAAAGAGCATAACATTAAAACACAGCATTATACTGTAGGATTGATCCATTCCCCACACACAGGCTGGGAACTTTGCTTGTGGCTAATTAAGGACGTGACCGCACCTCCCGGGTTATGGGATCTAAGGCCCAGCTGATCCAGTCTGTGTGACAGATGTACCACAAGAACTGTTCACAAATTAGTGCTGTACTTTAGCAGAACAATATGTGGGTGGGCATTCCCAGCGTGTGTTTGTTGTTGCTGTCATTGTGGCTAGTGTGTTTTTGCGGTTTTGTGTGTGTGTGTGTGTGTGTGTGTGTGTGTGTGTGTGTGTGTGTGTGTGTGTGTGTGTGTGTGTGTGTGTGTGTGTGTGTGTGTGTGTGTGTGTGTGTGTGTGTGTGGGCCCAACTTTAATGATGACACATGCCTTTATTTTAGATTTTGTAGTTCTACTAGTAGGCCTACAGCCTAAACATTACAGAGACTTTAGTTGTCACTGTGCAGTACTTTAAAACAGATGGCACATTGCACACATAAATGGCTCTTATTGGTGACGCCATTGAAAACAAAACGTACTTCAGACTCCAGTTCGTCCCTGGTGTCAAAAAGGTTGAAAACCACTGATGTATGCCCATGAGGAGCTGTGGGCTCCACCACTACACCCACCAGGCAGTCTCTGGCTCTGCTCACCATCACGCCTCACTGCCTACACATTAGTTTCCTCTAGACCTCCAGGTGGACAGAGGAGACACCAACGCTAACCCAACAATGTGTAAAAGATACTGTACCTGTCAACAGATGCCCCCCACACACACACACACACACACACACAGACACACACACACACACACACACACACACACACACACACACACACACACACACACACACACACACACACACACACACACACACACACGTTGTATATTCATATGCATAAACCCTGTCAGAGAGAGAGGCTTTCAAAAGTGCTCACACCAGCACACATATAATTCATGGTGTGAATGCATGCGCATATTATGCAAATGTCTTCGAAGCAAATCGCCCCAACCCATGTTGTAAAGCAGGAATAGCTGTGATATAGAGAAACGGACGTGGGCACGCACACGCGCGCGCACACACACACACACACACACACACACACACACACACACACACACACACACACACACACACACACACACACACACACACACACACACACACACACTCTCTCAGTCAGAGAGACACCCACGCTGTCTTAAACATGCACAGTCATTGGCATTTTGACTATATACCTTCATCTTTCTAAAGCTCTCCTGGGCTGCCTTTGGGGAGTTGCTGACTGTATATCTAGAAACAGACATCCTCCACCCATATAGATGACTCCTCTCTCTGCCTCTCCCACTGGTACACCCCACCCCCTCCCTCCTCCCTCTGTCTGTTCCTGTTTTAATCTCTCTTTCTCCATTGCCCTCATTTTTCCTCTCTCTCTCTCTTACAGCTAGCGCTAGCTATCTCTACTGTATATACGCCCCCTCCCTTCTCACGCGCACACGCACTGCTGTGACACAATCGCACCAAGTCCCCTCCCTCTTAACACTGGCAGACATTAGAGCGTTAGTCGCATACATCGTGACCTCCTCATGGAACGGAACGCGGCCTCATATTTCCTTTCTACAACAACGCGGCCACCCCTTGTCTCTCCCTTTGCCCTTCACTATCCATCTATTGCCCTCCCTCCCTCCCCAAACCCCGGAGCGTCACACCACAGGCAGATCACATAGCAGAGCAGCGTCCTCACACAGGGCTGCGGCTGCCATTTGTCACCGTGGTAAAAAAAAAAGGAAAAAGAGGAGGGTGGGGGGGTCAGGCTGAACAAGAAGAGAGAGGCTTTTCTTACTGTTGGCCTCCATGGAACATACATTCACCCCCCTGACTTCTGCACACATCATCTCCAGGACATGAACACACTATTTCTTTGTTCCTTTCCTTTCCTTTCCTTTCCTTTCCTTTCCTTTCCTTTCCTTTCCTTTCCTTTCCTTTCCTTTCCTTTCCTTTCCTTTCCTTTCCTTTCCTTCTATATAGCTGATCACTCATGCAGTCGCCCCGCTCCAGAAATGTTTTCCCCATGAACCCATTTAATCCCGAATAATTTGCGGTCAAAGCCAACTCGGGTTGTGACAAATCATGATTCATGACAACACACACAATGTTTTGGGACAATCAAATAATTACTAACAACATAAAATAAAGTATTTTTGAAAAGTGTATGTGGGAAATGAATGGGGAATTTATTTCTTATTTCTTTCGGAGTGCGGGCAACGTCATATGGGTGGGACTTTTTTTGGGGGTGTTTTTTTACCATCTCTAGTGTACGTTTACACACCAAAAAGTTTTTTTTAAACAGTCAGACCTACAGTATATTAAAAGGCTGGTTTAGTTGATGATGTAATGGTGATGTAATTAAGATACTTTATAAGTATTGTTATGATTATGTCCTGGAGGTGTTGGGGTACTTGCCCTCTGTTCGCTCTGCTTGAGTGAGCATTGGGCAAGTACAGGACAAGTAGGCCATGTCCTACTTGTGTTCAATGCGCAAGTTGGTAGTGTTGTAGTTCTCGAGACATTGTCTCGTCTCGAGGACAGTCTCAAGACAAATTTTCATTGTCTCGGTCTTGTTTTTGTCTCGCTTTGTTTTGTCTTGGTCTTGTCTCGACCTTACGGCTCTCCACTTCATTTGTCTTGTGGTCTCGTCTTGTTCTCGTATAATTTTGTCTTGGTCTTGTCTCGACCTCGGAGCCATTGTCTCGGGTCTTGATCGCCAACAAGACCTCTCGAGACAAGACAATGCAAAGTTCTATTCATTGTGCGGAGCGAGGACCCATTCATAAAGACAGCTGCAGGCACAAATAGCAATATACTTTTTTCTTCTGTAAATATTGAAAAGAAAGAAGACACTGGGATGTGTCTGATTAGGGATTTTTTATATTTTTGTTATCAACCATATCGCCCCAGCCCTATTATATTAGTAGTAGTTTTGTTTAAAAATGTAATGGTGGACGGGGGCAAAACAATCAAATTCAGTGTTACTAATAATAGAAGATTGAAAATCATTAAGAACGTTATTATATGTTAAAATGGGCATGACAAGACTAGGTCTTGGCCTCGGTCTTGACCAGTCTTGGTCTTGACTTGTTCTCGGCCCCTCTAGGTCTTGGTCTTGTCTTGTTCTCGGCAGCGGTAGGTCTTGGTCTTGTCTTGATCTCGACCCTCTA
>CM076969.1:39361476-39628976 GCA_039105355.1 Benthosema pterotum
GATCTTAATCCGGAACGACTTACATTAAGCAATGAACAAAAGAAAAAGCATGGCAATACGTTGTACATTACAGTAAGTTGTTACTATGAATCATACATACGCTAAAAAACATAGGTAATAGTAAAGAATCTATATAGGTTAGTTAAACATGTTTACATGTAATGATACACTGTACTGTAAGCCTTTTAGTGGTGACGAAAATGGTCTACAAATACGTCTCTTGTAGAGCTCTAGCAACTAGCGCACAGATGTTTTCTTCTTCCTCATTGATGTTTGCCTCGATGCCTTGGCATCCAGCACCTGGCCCTAAATACAGGCGAGAGATGTGCACATCTTCTCTGTGAATTGTTGTCCACAACAACAACATGGTGTTTCCGGTATACCCTGCATTTCAATCAGAGATCGTTCCGCCGATCGATATTAGAAAGCCCTTTGCTTAAGTATTATGACATCAGAATGAGCTGAGCTGGGCCTGGGCACAGAAACACTAAAAGCGCTCCTGGAGGCTTTCTCACTTGTCAGCTAGATTCTCAGCAAAGGCAGCCATTAATCTTGCAGCACCACTGCAAGATTGTGCGTTAGTGTGCATGTGTGTGTCTGTGTGTGTGTGTGTGTGTGTGTGTGTGTGTGTGTGTGTGTGTGTGTGTGTGTGTGTGTGTGTGTGTGTGTGTGTGTGTGTGTGTGTGTGTGTGTGTGTGTGTGTGTGTGTGTGTTTGTACTGATACGTGTTTGCATGTTTGCATGAAAGAGAGAATTGGGACTTGGGAGGTCAGTGTTGTGTGCTTGTGTGTGCACGTGCGTGCATGGATGTGAATATAAATTAATACAGTGTATAAATGCACTGACACTAAATAGATCTCTCTGCGTCTGCTGTATGCAGTCCTGTGTGTCATAGTTCACAGGAAAGCCGTCTGTCATTGTTAGAGTTATGAATTACAAACCTAGCTGGGAAGCAGATATGTGAGATGTGAAAGCTGCCGGTAATGTTTGGTTTGCCATTCTCTATCCTTTGCGAGAGCACTCAACGTGTTGTGCCGACACACCGCCGAGGCCTGTTACATTCATAAAAGGTTAGAAATTGCTTTTATTGACGCGTACAAACCTCATTTGATTCACTTCTTTGCCCCGCTGCCTGTCCCTCTACAAAAAAAAAAAAACATTTTTACACTTAGGCAGACACTCCCTCTGAAGTGACATTCAAAGAAAACAAAATGTAGTATTTATCATAGAGCTCTGTGTACCTACAAATGCGAATCCAAAGTACACTAATTCTCATTCCTCTCTCTCTCTGTGTTTTTTAGGCGAGGGACGACATACTGAACGGCTCCCACCCGGTCTCCTTTGACAAAGCCTGTGAGTTCGCCGGCATTCAGGCTCAGATCCAGTTCGGACCCCACGTGGAACACAAACACAAGCCTGGATTCCTGGAGTAAGCCTCCCCCTGGTATCAGAAGAGATGCATTAACACTAGCGTTGTCGGCCTCCCCATTCCTCAAACACACACATGCACAATCAGAGATGGGTGTAAACAAGTAATATTAAATAGCACTAGAAAAAGTGCCCTTCCGGGCACAGTTCTCCATCATGTCAGGTTGTGGTCTCCTGGTGGCGCTATTGTCCAATGTGAAAAAAGGATACGATTTCTTCTCATGCCTTGATGGTAATTGGATGATTTGAGGCATTTTTATCCCAAAAATGTGTTTTTTTTATTTGATATAACAGACCAATGTGAAAAGGGTTCAGTTATATTTGTTCACCCAGTAGGAAAGTGTTTTAAAGATTTCACATAAACTACACATTGCGTTCATGATTTAATGCTTCTTGTTCATAACAGGCAAATCATGCAAACTTTGAAGCCAAATATAGACATTTAGGATGGGATATGAAATGCCGGACACAACATGACTGTAGAGTTAGTGTGTAATGATTTGCAGGATTTTGAAACAGAATATGGAGGATTAATATGAAATAATGTGTTTTACAAAGATTGCCTCTTGGTGTCGATATAAAAGGCAGATGTGAAAAATACAGGTAAAAGGTTTGTCTATGTCCTTCGCAGAGTGTGCAACTGTGCATGCAACATTTTATGCAGATCGGTGCAGTTCTAGGTACAAAAAAACATGAAAAACTGCCTCCTGGTGGCGCTATAACAGTCCGTTCTGGAAAATGTGGGGCAGAGGTTCATTGTTGTCTACTGTGTGGCATTGACCAGCTTAACGGCGCCGGAGATTAGCTGGTAAAAGATGGACGGACACAGGGAGAAAAAAAGTAACATGTAATATGTTACATATCACCCTTGATCCCAAGTAATAAGTAGTGTAATATTATTCCTAAAGGGGTAATAAGTAATAGGTAATACATTGCTCTCCTAAATAATAGTACTCAACACTGTGCACAGTGTATTATGCTTTCACATGTTCAGTGCATAATCGTCATTATCTCTAGCTGGTAGTTTGTTTTGGGGCCTGTTGGTTGGTTAGTTCCTTGTGGGATTTCCTCAAGCTGAGTGTTCAGGGGGTGATGTCAGCTGTTAGGGCTGTTGCCGTCTGAAACGGTATGTAGGGGCAACCAGGGCAAGAATGACCTCATATGTGGAAATATGTTAATAGAAAAGGAAATGCATAGGTGTAACCTTGTAAAAAAAAAGATGTGATTTATCTCTCTGTGTGTAGCCTGAAGGAGTTCCTGCCCAAAGAGTACATCAAGCAGAGAGGTTCGGAGAAGAAAATATTCCAAGTATGTACATATGGCAGTTCTGCTTCATGGTGTAATGTTGCACTTTAAAATCATCGCACTATAATGTGGTTTGGAAATGTATATCATGCGTAATGCAGTGATTCTGGTACACCGCGGACCCACCTCTGAAAATATGTTGTCCTACTGATCCTCGTGCAAGATTTACAGTTTTCCCCGTTATTTCCACCCATGTGTCAAATATGCTAATGATCTCATTAAATATGCACAATAACTATAATGGCCACTGAGAGAAGTTTGGTACACCCTATTATCGGATGGTGTTGTTTTTTCCCTGTTTTATCCGGGATTGTTTAGAAAATAGCGCATCTACTGTGTACAGTAGTGGTTAAGCTGATGATTTATTAAAACATTAGACATTAGGGACCAATTTGAACCAATTTGAACCATCGCTGGCATAATGCATACTAATACATTGTTGTAAACGTTGTGTGGTTCTGTCCAGGATCATAAGACCTGTGGAGAGATGACAGAGATCGAGGCCAAAGTGAAGTACGTGAAACTTGCCAGATCGCTGCAGACCTATGGCGTGTCCTTCTTTCTGGTGAAGGTAAGGTCCAACACCAACTGGGCTAGAGTGGCCAGATCCAAACTGTTCATTTGAGGGACAGAAGTGTTGCATGTGTGGGACAAGTCGAGTGGGGAAACGGGACACATTGTGGTTGGCAAATTAATAACACCTTGATGTCAATATTCCAAAAATAATTCAGGATTTCAATTCAAACGTAGCAAAAATAGCTGATCGACAACCTCAAAATGTGTCACGCAACGTGTGATGCATTTTGAGAATTATTTTTGATACAACCGTACACGTAGTGTGGCCCCTGTGGAGTAAATGTGGAAATATAGTGGCATCATGCGAGGAATACTTACAGTAAGCATCATTGAATAACCACATGTATAGCAGGAACAGAGACAACAGTCATGTGCTCAAGACAGATCTTAGTCCGATATTTCATATCGGTCTATAATTGGCTTTCAAAATATGCCTGTTAAATCATAAACACAACATGAAGTTTATGTGAAACACTTTCCTACTAGGTGAACAAATATAAACTCACCCTTTTCATATTGGTCTGTTATAGTGCCACCAACTATTAGGGGACCACAAAGTACGGTATTAGGGCATTTTGAGCCCAGTCACAATGTGTGACAGAGTCTCAATTTGTGGAACGTGTGAAAAGTCTTGGAAATAAGGGACTGTTCCACCATGGTCACCCTAAAGTAGGTCTGCCACAGTTATATGAAATCACAGGGGGTCAACAAAGTCAAAAGAGAACATCAGAGTCAAGGTACTGTACTCTATGTAATAACAAATGAGCTATCGCTCAGCTAGTGCACATGGTCATGTAGCAGGCTGAAACGTGAAACATATGGCAATGGCAGCCTATTGCTAGTTTGGTGAACAAAGCAGTGGCAACATGAGCATGCACAATGGTGAAGGGCTACAGCCAGCTGTATAAAAGCTCTTTGGCAGAAGTCCATCTTGGTCGCAGTCCTGTAGGAAGAGTGCTGGTGTTGTCTTATCTCAACTCTTAATGGGCTATAAATGGAAAGTGCCATAGTTAAAGCTGACTCACAAGGTCAACATTCACTGTGTGTGTGTGTGTGTGTGTGCGTGTGTGTGTGTGGCATGTGCGTGACTGCGCATATCCCCGCCTGTACGTCTACTGTAGAGTTGATGAAGAAAGGTAGTGATGGGAACCTTAGGACGGTGTTAAATAATTCATCCCAGCACTCTCTCTCTTGCTGTCTTTCTGTCTGAATGTTTGTAAGTCTGTCTGTTTGTCTGGCAAAAGAACAGAGCTATCTCTCCATTTTCTGTCTGCCACTCATCGGCCACCGCAGGTTCCTAGAACAAGCCATCTCCTGCTCTAAACTTCATCGATATGAAAGCAAATAACCCTGTGTGCACACATTTGAGTGGAAGAGAGCGCAACAGAGAGAGATGCTGGTTTCAGGCCAGTGAAAGGCTTCTGATATCGATCCAACTTTCTGTTGTAAATACCTCTACCAAACAGATGTTCACAAACCTTAAGCAAGGTTAAAAATGTAAGATATGATCTTACCGTACTAGCCGCTTTAGACTCTTTCTTCCTACAGTGAATAGAATTTGCATGGCAATGGCGCTCGAACGATGTAACCAGAGACAATGCAAGACGTGAATAAACCTCTATACATAGCTACTACAATTGTAGGGACAATGCTATCTGTCCCGCACGAGAACAGCGGTTAACAAAGCCAAACACTGTAGGGTCGCTTGCCATTCCACCGATCTCTTCCTTCTTTTAAAAGCACATGCATACTGCCCACAGCAACACAGGCATAGAATAGATACTGTCTTTTTGTTTGGTTGCGTTCAGTGAATCATCTGAGTAGGTGTACTTATATAATAAATACCGTCTCTGATGTACAAACTCTCTGTCTGTCTGGCACAGGAGAAGATGAAGAGCAAGAACAAGCTGGTCCCGCGTCTGCTGGGCATCACCAAAGAGTCGGTGATGCGTGTGGACGAGAAGACCAAGGACGTGGTGCAGGAGTGGCCGCTGACCACGGTCAAGAGATGGGCGGCTTCGCCCAAGAGCTTCACCCTGGTACTGAGTAATACCATCTCCAACACCTACAGAGCACTGTTATGATAGTTATAGTTTGGTTTTAGTGTTTAGTATTTAGAGCGGGTTTGCTAGTTTTTATTTCACTTTTATTTTGGTGAAAATACTTAGATTTAGTTAGTCTTTGGTTTGTTATAGTTTTAGTTGTTGTGCTTTGGTTGATTCAAAAGGATCAGGGTAAGTTTTATATACAGTAATAAAAAAGACATAGTAAGAAACTTATTATCTATTAAAAATATAAACTCAGCTATGATAATTTGGAAAACTAACTCTGGTCCATTATTTACAGTATTGTGTTTTATATCATTTTAATTGTTGATCATTGTCGCCTGTACAACAAGGTATTGAGTGTAAGGATTTGTGGAATGATCAATAGCCTACTGCTAAGCATGTGTGTGGTGCCTCCATGAATGTGCCAGAATGGCAAATGGTATTCACCCCTTGCTTTTAGTTTCTTAGTAGATTGGATGATTGCACTCTCCCATAACAACACATTATTTTACACTCAGTAGTGAATACAAGATCTAGAAGCAAGTTCTCCTCATGGTGGTCACTAACATATTTTGAATTTAAAATCTTTATAAAAAGTAAAATGAAGGGTATTCTGTGTATAATTATAATTAGTTTTGTGAATACACAATACAGTTTCAGTTTAGTTATCATCTTTGCATTCATTTTTAGTTTTTATTAGTTTCAGTTAACTCAAATGTGTTTTGACTTAGTTTACTATTCTAAGTCTGGTACAGAGACTTTGCACGCGCACGGCCTCCCCGTCATTTGTATTTACCACGTACACCTCGACGCGGCCCCACATCTAAACATCTCATCTCACTCTCATTACATTTTCCAATACAGACAACATTCTAGTTTGCGGCCTCATTTCACCTTCAGTCTACATTGCCATCCTGCCAGTCTGCTATTTCATCAGATTTTTAAACAAGATACCATGGGGGAGAATGTAGATGTTTTATTCAGCATTCTTCTGTTTTGTATTTTTCGCTGTTGTCAACAGCTCCTGTCTGTCACTTCGTTGTCTCATAAACACAGACAAGAAAAGGAAACAGAAACAAGGAAAGGAAAGGAAAGAAAATGCTCATATGTACACTTGACACATTGATTTGCATGAATTATTACAGTCTTGCTTTGAAAGAAGTGATTCTGAGATTGAGTACAGTATGTCTTTTTTTTATAAATCTATCTAATGTATTTAATCTATATATTCATCATTCATTATTCTAGCCCCAAAAATATGGGCCCAAGATTGGGAGTTTCACTCTAATCTTCACCGCAGTCTGAAAATGCACCTCTTCAGACTTCATCTTAGCCCATAGCACTTACAGTAGCACTTGCACTATAGCATTTGTATACACAGTTTAATTAGCCTGTACAGATTATTTACAGTCATGTTCTAATCTTATGTATGTATGATTTGCAATAACCGAGTCACTATGGATTAAAGGAGAATTCCATCCCAGAAGGCAAGAATTGTCCTTTAAGAGCTTCAGCTAAATGCCTAAATTGTAAATTATATTAGTTTACACTGGGATTGATTCCCTGTCATATACAGTATGTCATTTTTTTGTCTGTCGTTAAAGCTCCCTTAGAATGTTAAATGTGATGTAATATAAACTAGTGTAGAACAGTGGATCATTTAGTCTAGACCTGAACCCCTGCTGGTGTCCTTATTATCATTATGAACAGGACTTTGGTGAGTACCAGGAGAGCTACTATTCCGTTCAGACCACAGAGGGAGAACAGATCTCTCAGCTCATCGCCGGATACATCGACATCATTCTGAAAAAGGTAGGTCTGTAGCAAATAAAAATTGCTTAGAGTGTGTGTGTGTGTGTGTGTGTGTGTGTGTGTGTGTGCGCGCGCGTGTGCGTGCGTGCGTGCGTGCGTGTGTGTGTGTGTGACAAACGCATGCACATGTGTAAACAGAGCTGTATGTAGGTACAAATAACTAATATAAATATGAATAAAATAAAGCTGTAAACAGCTTGTGAAACTATGAAAATATATTCTTCTGGCATTTTCTAGGAGACGTTAGCTTATGCTTTTGAAGATTTACAGCATTATTTCAGCGTGTTTGCTTTCACGTGGTGTCAGAGTCCTGCACAGGTCCAATTTTAAAAACCCACTCCCGCCAGACCTGTCAGTTTTCAGTTTCACTCGAAACTGCTCCTGTCCCACCTGTCACAAAATGATCTGTGATTATTGCATAAGTAAATATGCTAAAACGGTCACTTGATTTTCAAAGCAGTATATTCTAAAGGAAGGACAGGAGGGTCAGTCAGGGTGGTCGGCTGCGGTGGAGAAATACAGTGAGGCTCCTGCTGCTGCTGTTACTATTATTACAACAAAGTTATATTGTGATTTTGACCTAAATGTTGGACACGTAATTTATCAAGGATAGGGTGAAGCATTACATTACCTGGGTGGGTTAGGTTAGCTTGTGTTGAATGTTGTCAGTTAAATTATCCATACATACAACTGTAGATATGCTATAATCCCTTGGTGTTTTGTCGGTGTGAACGTGACAAAAATAGTCTAGTCAACAGGTTGTCGCTGATGCCAAGAAGCAAGCAACAACAACAACAAAAACACATATTGAAATGCTGATAAGTATGGAAGCACAAGGATCCGAGCGTGATGTCATTGCTGTGCAACAAGGAAATACCTATAGCACAGCAGCAGCAGCAGAAACAGAACGCCAGTAATAAGAAATCAGCATTGATGTGAGATCACTGGCGAGCAGTGTTGGGCAATATTACTTAAGAGAGTAATATCTTTACTTTACTTATGACCCCGTAGAAAAAGTAATTACTTTACCTACAGTATTACTTGACTGAAAGAATAATATATTACATGTCATACTATTACTTTCCCCGGTCCCCCCTCTCACCCGCAAAGGAATAGAGATATACAACACAATCTGTTTAGTTACAACTTGCGCCAATTGTGATAATTGGCAGAGTAACATATTACTTATTAAACATTTTGGCAGAGTAATATCTTTACTTTACTTTTGTTGGAAAAGGTAATAGCATTTCAATAATATGTAATATTTAATTAGTTACTGCCCAACACTGCTGGCGACTGCTGACTACTTGGGCATGTGACCTGTCTGTACTGTTTTTAAATGTATTGCAGTGTGGGTATTCTCTGGTTAAAAGGTGACCCACCAACGTTGCGTTGCATTACACCGTCCCTGCCCATCCCCGCCTGCTTTCACAAAAAAATACAAGTATTGTTTCTCACCTATTCCCACCAAACTCGGGTACCCACGGGGTATCCACAGGTATCGCGACTCGGTGCAAAACTCTGCTTGGTCTAAAAGCCTTTGTGACAAGTAGCAGCAATGTATCAAAGTGTCAGTTGGTCTCAATATTAGTCATGTTTTCAAACTCTCCGGGGGTGATTGTAATCCGTGGGAAGTATACAGCATGTCTGGTAGGAAGCGTAGCTTCATCTCTATACAGTACATCACACACACTCCTCTTCTTTTCTCTACAGAAGCAGAGTAAGGACCGCTTTGGTCTGGAGGGAGAGGAGGAGTCCACTATGTTGGAGGAATCGGTCTCTCCAAAGAAGTGAGCTGTGTTTTTTTTTTTATATATATATATGAATGAGGTCTTTGCAAGGCTAAAGCATGGTAGTATGCTGACCAGCCACATTCGGCCTCCTTAGTCCTCATGTGAATTTAAACCTGCAGTGTTTTAATTGTGTATATAATTACATTCTGCATGCCTAGCACACCATAACACCCCCCCCCCCCCAGAGGAAAGTAGTGCTGTAGATGAACACAAACAGTTTTCCAAGTCAGAAAGCCACGCGTCATGTTTTCTCTGAATCAGGGCTGTTTTTGTCGGCTATTTGTAAATTTAGCCTCAGTCTTTAGTCCATTTTCTAACATTTAGTCATACTTATCGTATTTTCATTTACTCATGTTTTAGTCGAATAAAAGAATTTTAATCTCAATCTTAGTCTACAAAGCAAGCCCTTTATTTATCTAGTTTTAGTCAACAAAAACTTCTGCTAATTATTTTTGCCCACTATTTTTGCATCTAATCTAAAAAAACAAAAAAAAATAAGTTAAAAGTTATTTGTCAGTATTTGTTATTTAGTTGAAACATTCAGTGGAAAAAAGGTAGTCGACGGACAATTTTAGTTTTAGTTTTAGTCGACTAGAACAACACTGCTTGGAATGCAGTATTCCAGTAGAGACAGGGGTTTCCCTAATGCACCTTGAGGTTCCTAAAGCCCCAAACTGTCTGGAAGCAACGCTATCATCTTGTTTCACAAATAAAGAAGGCATGATTGCTTCCATGTCCTGTCATCGTTTGTCAGCTGGCGGACTGTCTCTCCCGATATTGCGCAATATTTGTAGCGTTGCTTTATAAAGTCTCAGCAGTACAGATGGGTCTGTGTTATTCTGTCACATTCTGAGCTGCAAGAGTATTGTTGTCACCAGGGCCACTGATGGTATTCCAGGCCGCTGATGGGGAAATTGCTTCACTGTTGTCGTTAGCAGGACCAAAAAATAAATAAAATAATAAAATCATAATTTCCGTCTTTCTAAACAAGTCATAATTAACTCTCTGGCATCTGTCAAACAGTGGGGAAAGCAACATGTTTTTTCTGTGTGATATTCTATTTGACCGTGCAGAGAAAATAATAATTATGATGATCATTTTTTCCATCCCCCATAATTCATACCAACGAATTTCTCATTTCTCAACTAATCCCCGGATTTGCTAATTATACAAAAACTTAGCCAGCTGCCAAAATCTAACACCATAACCAGTGTTCGGCTAATAGCATCATATTTTATAGGCCTAGCAGAAATATATTTTTAGGTAACGGAGTAACCTAACGAATGAGCTCTCTATTCTCTCTCTGTCGACAGAAAAATGAAGGCATTGTGTTGAGGTGTCAAGCATTCATATTATACTGGTGTCATGTGCAACAATGTACATCAAGCAGTCTAAACCTGCAGCATAATCACACACACACACACACACACACACACACACACACACACACACACACACACACACACACACACACACACACACACACACACACACACACACACACACACACACACACACACAGTAGTTCCGTGTGATAGAGGAGTCAAAAATGAATGGAGAAGGTCCTAATATTTTTTAAATAAATTGAACAAAACAAATTAAATTAGTTTTGCTGATTAATTTTCTTTTACTGTGTGGCCCCAGTACCCCCACAAATGACCTTAATATTCACCAAAACCAGAGCAAAACTCACAGGACTCTGGACATCAATTAAAACAGTTGGCACCATTATATTAATGTCATTATATTATATTAAAATATTTCAGACAACTTACAGTAAGTTTCAAAAATCTGAACTATCCCTTTAAGGTGACTGATGACAGATGTTCTATACAGGCCAAGGGAATGATGATTGAGGAGGTTATGCAATTCAAACCTCTATCCCTCCCTATCTGATCAGGGATACAAACACAACCAAACAGATGGCAATTCATTCTTGAGGGAGATGGCAGTGGCACATTATTTTGTCCACACTGTGTTGGTTGCCAATAAATGGCATAATTCTCAAGACAAAGCATGTCAGAAAGTGATGTAAACAGTGTACATTACAGGTATCCAAACCACCATGTCCATCACTTCAAACTGTTGAGAGGTTCGGTCAATGCAGAACCACACCGAGTATAGTATAAAACAATTTAATCCACGGGGGAAAGGTGGAAAAGGTTTGACTTTGTTTTAAGTGTGCTAGCAGCTTTACTGTACCTGTTATAAGGGTGCTGATGCCAGCAGGCCATCTGCTTTGATGTATTGTACTTGTATTTGTGCCTGGCTTAGAGAACTGGGGGAAAAATACTTTCCTGCTGTTACTGTTCTGAAGCTGAGCCACTTTACAATGACAGAAAAGGGTAGGGAATAAACCTCAGCAACAGTGTTGTTTTTGTCAACCAAGACTAAAGACTAAGGTTTTTGATATTCAGTCGACTAGACTAATAAATAATAATTTCAGAAGACTAAATGGGACTAAAAGACTAAAATGTGTGCTTTCAAAAGACTAAGACTAAACCATAAACTAAGACTAATGACATTGTATATGAGTATAATTGTAAAGTAGAAGACAATAACTTGTTCACTTGTTCAGCATTGTGAGTTCAGAGTATGTTCTGTGCGCATCTACAGTGTAATAGAACATTGTAGATCAGCTTGCCTTGAAAAAAATGCCATATCTGCAGTATACACTGTGTACCTTTTCAAAAGCTACACAGCAGGTCATAAGATCAAGGTTATTACTTATTACTATTTCAGCCATTTTTACTAAAAAAGAAAATGAGACATGTTTCTTATAAAAACTATTTATTTATGTGTATATTGCATAATTCAAACCGAAAAAGTATTTGACTAAACACACTAATACTAAAAGACTAGACTAAGACTAAATCATGTTTGATGTTTTGTTGACTAAGAGTAGAATAACAAAAAATGAAGAAGATTTAAGAAGACTTTGTCCACTCTGTCCACTCCCCTTAGATCCACCATCCTGCAGCAGCAGTTTAACCGGGTGGGGCGTGTGGAGCACGGCTCGGTGGCGCTGCCCGGCATCATCCGCTCTGGGTCCATCGGCGGACCAGACTCCTTCAACATGGGCACCATGCCCTCCGCCCAGCAGCAGATCACAATGGGGCAGATGCACAGAGGGCACATGCCTCCGCTGGTGAGGACACCCCGCAGTCAGGGCGTAGGTTGTTCAATGTCAAGCAATGTGAGAGCTGGATAGAGTTCCACAGGCCAGCACTAAAAGTCTGCATACTGCCATTTAAAGGCATCACTTGAATTTACTTTGTCAAACACATGCACTCGTTCAATAGAAGAAATGGAAACTATCATGAAAACAGGCAAAGCATTTGATCACACAATTGCATTTTGCAGTATGTCGTTGTAAAGTAGTTGGTGTTTGTGGGCATGAGGAGACTGTAGCAAGGTATGGAAACCAGCGCAGAGTTAAAAGTAAAAATGCGTTGTTCATGCAATGCATGGTGAGCTTATAGATCAGTTGTATTTACCACATGATGCTGTCATACAATTGCCTCGCTTGCTCGCACCGCTGTGCCTCTCTCAGTGCAGGAATATACAGTCTACAGCCCCTGCCCTTTTACATGTCTAAAACAGAGAAGTGCCCTCTTACATGATGTTGCCCATGTCTCCTTTAACATGCTGTTTGCACGGACCTGCATTGATGCATTTATCCTGTAGCCTATATTTGATTTAAACCAAAATTAAATGCATTGCTTTGATTATTTCCTGTTTCGTGTCTATAACTGCATTCTGCACGAGGTGATGCACAGATCTGATATATACAGTATATACAGTGTATGAATGAATAGTATCATTGGGTTGTGTTTGTCAGAGCTTGGCGCAGCAGGCTCTGATGGGGACCATCAACAGCAGCATGCAGGCGGTGCAACAGGCCCAGAGTGACCTGGGACATGTGGACAACCTGCCACCACTGGGACATGACCTGGTGAGTTCACTCCATATTTATTTATTTTAAAGGTAGGGTAAGTGATTTGAAATTCATTGTGTAGTACCAGCCTGGTGCACTAGGGGCGCCCAAGAGTAGCTACACTATGTGAACCTGCTGCTCGATCCTGATTGGAGGAGAATTCACCCTCCACCTGGGGAACTTTTATTAGCTCCTCTGCTAACGTGGGGGAGGGGGAAACTCCATATATGGTCTGCACACCTTATAATAGAGCATTTTAACAGATTTTTTTTTTGGGGGGGGGTGATACCTGACAAAAGTGAAATCACTTCCCCTACCTTTAATGTATCACTTGCTCAAGCAGTGTGCTAGTGTATATAGGGCACCTCACCATTTATGGCCTGGGTGTGTGCAATGTGCAAGTTGGCACTCAAGAACATTTCTATTTTTTTTTTTTTTTTTTTTTTTTTTTTTTTTTAGGTTTTGTGAGCTCAATTACACCCACACAACCTGGGTGAGGCAAAATGTCCTAAAATGAAGTCTGTTTTTTCATTATGCTGAATCCATTCCAAGCATCATTTTTGCTAAAAAGAAAAAAAAGAAAACAAAAAAAAAACACTCCTTGACCTAAAAAAAAAAAATGGCCATTTGTACTGGCCAAAATGTGCTCAAACATAATGTTCGGAATGAATTCAGCATGATGAAAACGACCTAGTTTGACATGTCACATGTGATATTTAAACCAGAATGAATTTTAGGTATATTTGTCTTATTGTGGCCTTACCATGTTATGACGGAGGCCATGGATTGGGAGCTCTCATGAATTTTCCGCATTTTTTGCGAGGTACATGGAGGCGCAATTTGTTTAACCTTCATAGATGATAAATCCACTGAGAAATGCACCGTTGCTGTCTGCAGTCACGGATCAGTCAGATATGACCCAACTATGGGGCTTTCTCTAAGCCCCATAGTTGGGTTGAGCTGCAATAAAAACACGTCTCTAACAGTGACACCTGCTGGCAGGTACATATGTCATGTGGGATTTGTGGACCCTTGAGTGTAAAAAAAAGAAAAGTTACAAATAACATGTTTTTTAAAGACACAGTCCCTTTAATGCTACTGCACACTGCACACAAAAACAGTGAAATGTCCCTTTAAATCGCTTTGACAATGAATGGACACTTTTGCTTTTAAGCTTTTTGCTATGTTTTAAGTCTGGATCCAGTAGAAGCTTATAGCTTTTTCCTCAATATATCTCTATCTTGTTATCTCTCTCCCTCTCATTGATCTGATGTGTTTAGCTAAGCAGAGGCCATGTGCAAATCATAAAGCATTTATACCCTACTAAAGTCTATGTTGTAATCTTCATATAACGAACTGTATAAATATGCCACTTTACTCACTGGAAAGTAGTGGGAGTTGTGTAGTCCAAGTCCTTTAAGTCCTTATACGAGTTGAAAATCTTCCACAGCGATGAAAGCCAAAATAGCTCTACTTTTCTTTTTCTCCTCCCCCACCAAAAGGCATCCAGGGTTTGGGTTCAGAACAAAGTGGACGAATCCAAACACGAAATCCACTCGCAAGTTGATGCCATCACCGCTGGCACAGCGTCTGTAGTTAATCTCACTGCAGGTAGGTGACCAGACTGTGGAATACCAATGTACTCTACCATTCATCGGGAAACTCATTTTCACATTTCCATTTCCAAGCCAGCACCAGAATTATCATTTGTAAAAAGCCTTTGCTGGACTTTAAGGGAAGTAACAAACTATCTATAGTAACGGTATTGAATAGTGACGCAACATTTGGCAGAAAATGGCTAAAAAGAACATTTTCATGAATTAATTACATACACTGAATAGTGTATGCAATTAATGCTCTCAAAAGTGCTGCATAAATGTTTTATGGACCCATAATAGTGATTATTTTATGATTTAAGTTAAGTTTAGCCATAATCATATCTTATGCAAAATCAGGTGCTGCAGAAATTGTAGGAACAAAGATACCTAATCCTGTTAATCGAAGTCGGTATTCAGTTTTTGGCCAAGAATTTCCCTTTCGGTGCATCCCTAGTATACATCAAAATGTACACAGCAACATTGACTTTGCATTGTGTCGTATCGTTTGACAAATGGCAATGCAAATAAGATGTATCGGATCGTTTCTCTATAGTTACCATGTTGGTTTTAAATCATTTGACTCGTATCGTTACACTCCTAATGGACTTGACCCTTTTGTTTTATTCACAACATGCTGCTCACCCTAAAATACACTCGAGCAGCTCTGGGGTTCAAATCAATGAACACACTTTCCAAGATGATGTCAATCCCCCCACTTAGGCGCAGCCCCTCGAGTTCCCCTTTTAATAATGGAGCATTTCCCCAGTTTACTCTGATGAATATTTCCGTTGATGAATACAGTAAGTCTGTAACATGTTGTCCCGAAGCTCAGCTCAGCCTGGCAGCATCACCCCCCTGCCTCCCTTCGCCTCCCCTCCCCTCGCCTCGCTGCATGGCACCGTGACAGCCCCCAGTCCCTGCCAGCGTTTTCTGGGTTTTAATCTTACCCAGCCATCTGTTGGATGGCTCTTAGAAGAACTCCCCGGAACCAGCCAATAGAAAACTTTTCCCCATCTTCCATGCTACGCTCACTTGCTCCTTCTGCGTGCTTATCTGTGCAGAACCATGTCAAATGTGCCACTAATTATGACACCAATGCTGATGTGTGTGTTATTATATGACACGCAGTGCTGCCCCCTGGATTAGCCTAAGTGACTGCAGCAGGCTCATCGAGATGCGTGGCAGAGCACAGTCACACAGTGTATATCGGCGTGGTTCTCAAAAGTGGGACCCCCCCAGTAGTCCTTGAGGGAGTTCCAGGGGGTCTCGATTAAGGGACTCTCAGCGGTCTGTCACTCTGAGACTGTGCAAACAAAAGTAAACAAATGGACCCTCTAGGGGCATTTTGTTCCGTTTTGCACACTCTCAGATTTAATTGAACGCATTTCGGGGCGGAATCACCTAGGGTAGGTACCCTCACATGTTCCCTCCCATAGTCCCCTAGGGTAGTAGCCTGGCCTAACCTGAAATGATTTTGGTCAGCTTTTGGGTGAGCTGATCGGATTTGATCTCACCAACGTGTCATCCCCGGCCCCTCCCCCGCCCCTCTGCTGCTGTTCTACGTCACATCATTTGGAGTGACGCCCACCCCAGAAAGTTGACTGCCCCCTCTAGGCCACTGTGGGTAACAAATTATTCCAGGCTTTCTGTTTTCGTGCAATGCAGACGGAAATTAAAGCATGGGTGTCGAAGCTACTAGGGTAGGTACCCTCACATGTTCTCCCTGTCTCCCTGTAGGCTAGGTACCCTTGCGTGTCCCCTAGGGTAGGTAACCTCATAAAAGCAGTAATCCTGGTCTCTAAATTGATGGAGGGGACAGGAACTGGTTGAAAGTTCCTTCCACAACGCTACATCCAACCAGGGAAACTCCCCCCCAGCCCTGTCCTGTGAAAAGAAGGTGGCCAGACTACTCATGCATTCAAGGAAGCATGAGGCCAAATGGATTACAAAATTGCTGGTTAAAAAATTAAAAGAAAACAAAGAAAAGTTTGGGAACCATAACGATAGCGATCCGTGGTCCCCCACACAGGTGAGCCCACAGAAACGGACTACACGGCCGTGGGCTGTGCCATCACCACCATCTCCTCCAACCTGACGGAGATGTCCAAGGGGGTGAAGCTCCTGGCAGCGCTCATGGATGACGAGGTGGGCAGCGGACACAAGCTGATGGGCGCCGCCCGGACGTTGGCGGGCGCCGTGTCAGAGCTGCTCCGGTCTGTGGAGCCGGCAGCCGCCGAGGTGAGCTGTGCTTTTGGTTTTCTTTTTCATCCCATAAGTCACAAATGTGACCGCTCACAACCAGGATTGAGTCATTGTGAATTTTTTAATTGTTTGTTTTTTTATGTCACGTAAAAGCAGATTATCATAGCTTCAGAATGACTTATTGGTTGTTCAGTTTGTCTCACCAGTTTTGGAGATATGGCTTATGGAGTAATGCAGAAAATAGCAAATTTAAAAAACAGGCTTGAAAGATTTTGCTCTGATATTTATTTCAGACATGCTGTAGTGTGTTTCTCCTCTCTGAGAAATGATGGTGAATGACTGTCATGATGCTGAATCCATTACATTATTATTATTATTTTTACATTGCATTATTTTTCTCAGAGAACTCCTCGGGCTGAAAACAGACATACCTCATCAAAACTTGGAGGTGTGGCAAAGCTGTTTGGCCACTCAAAACAGCCAAACAGCTTTGCCACACGTCCAAGTTTTGACTTAAGACTTAAGACCTGATAAGACAATCAAAATACGGCCCATCACATGCTACATATAGCATGTGATGACATTTCGCATGTTTTTCCTTCTATAGGTTGTGACTAGTACCCCGCATATGACCTGTTTGAGGTTTCCCAGAGTCGAATTTCAGTCTTTTAGTACATGTGATAATGAATGGTGAAGACATGTCTTGGTACGTTGTACGATTTAGTTCAAGATATAGTTTAGTTTAAGATTTTATAACTTTCCCTTAGTAGTCCTGCAAGCTTGAAATTTGTTTCATTTAAATGGTATTGAATCGAGAGGGAGAAAAGATAGTTGTTTAGAGTTTACACTAGATGTTGGAATGCTGATGTTTAAAGTATGTTCACACTCATCTTTATATCATTATCTAGCTAGCTAATTGCACAAAATAACTCGAGCTTTTTCGAAATGAACTTTAAAATCTGTGGGGTTGACATTTATACCACACTAATGAAGACAGCATGTTAGCATAACGATGATGACATAGATGAGGAATTACTTCACTGTGGCGAGTTGCTAAACGTTCTCAAATCCAAAACGCTACCCAACCTAACCCAAAAATGTTATTAAATTTTTCGTATGAAAAATATGCATTTTTCAGGAAATCTTATAGATTTCCTGCCTCATCAAAGTAGGTGTTTGAATTTTTGATTTAATTTATACTATACTCAATTACTTCCATTAAGGGGCTTACAGACGGCGAGGAATAAATCACCCACTCTAATTCATTCTCAATGGGGCCGGCGTTTTTTGAGCACAAAAGTTCAAAAATCGACCCGCGTTCAAGAGAGCGTTTAACGCCGGTCGTTTTCCGCCCGGCGTCACTCATTTTTGAGTTTTAAAAAGTTCAATCTCAGTGAACTTTTTGTAAAACGCTTGGCGATTTATAGCAAACAAACATAATGAGGAGTGAGGACGATGAGGACCCACTCTACCAGTAGACCTGCACAGTGACTTCACCGTTTCTGTTCCAGGAGTGGATTCCCTATTCATTTAAGGCTCTGGCGCAGCCGAGCCAGGACAGGATCTAGCCAGCCCTACTAGGGTGGGCTGGAAGAATAGCGGGTGGGCAACTCCAAAGTTTTTCATAAGAAGCAGTGCTTTTGAACATTTTTTATACCAGGGCCCACTATTTATTCGGCTTTTGTGGACCACTAGTGGTCCACTGGTTGAAAACCATGATATTACCTTTCATTGGGTGGGCAGGATGCACGTTTGGGTGGGCTGTGCCCACCCCTGCCCCCCCTCTATATCCGACCCTGAGCCGAGCCATGACGTGAGTTGTGGCAATTCTGCTCTAACGTTCTAATGTTTACAACGCATTATTGCGCGACGTGTTGTGAGTTTGTCACGGCCACGCTATATGACAAAGTGAAGCATGTTGATGTTGGTTACATGCTTTTAGCCAGCAGAGTTTATTATACAACATATTTAAACCGTGATTGATGCTGCCCATTTTATTTTAACCTACGCAACTTGGAATAACTATAGTCTACGTTCAAATGTCAACCTCTATGGCTGCAGCCATCATTATTGGTGACTGGTGAGTGGTGAGTCATTAATTCATTGTAAATGAATTGTAAATTCAGCGTGATCATGATCAGGTAGCCTGCTGACTGCAAGGATGTAAGCTACTGGGAAGTGTAGTCTGTTGGCTGCTGAGCCACGCATTTCGTGCGCCCCCCTCCCCTCCTCCCCCTCCCGGCATGAAACGCTCAGCGTTTATCGACGGGCGATTTTCTTAATGTTGGCAAAGAAACTCGCCCGACGATAACGCCGGCGTTTATCGTTGCCGTCTGGAAGCCCCTTTAGATGGGAAGAGGTGTTGGAGTTAGTGGTTATTTTAGCAGGCTATACCTTTAACATATTTATTCGAAGCACTTGTCAGTACTTCATTGGTTAAATACTGTATGTTTTAACTAACACACAGATGTAAAGTGTGTTCAATAGCGCTGATGCAAAAACACCTCACACCACACCTGCTGTGATGAGTTTATGAACAGTGGTCCCTGAGGGCTTGGATTTAGTTAGTAAACAGAGAGGAATATCTTCACACTGTATCGCCTGCCTGTGACGCTTTTGCCTAACGTGCTGCTAGTGTGTTGTTTACTTGTGCCAAGATGCCTACATGGACTGCTTCACTTCGCAAAACATTTGAAAACACTTTATTAATAAAGGTTAAACGTTTGAAAATGTTGTGCGTTAAGCAGCTCAACCCTGAAACACGGCAGGCAAGATGAAATGAATCACCTTGTTTTTTTTACCTGGGCCGGATCCAGGCATAGGCAAGGGGGGGCAATGCCCCACTAAATGCGAGATTGCCCCAGCAAAAATGATGGCATGCAAAAAAAGGATATTATTTCTGGTGGCCATCCTATAAAATTAAGTAGTTTTGTATGCATTTCAACAGTTTTGGGGATTTAACCTTCCTTTTGTTGCCCATGGCGGCACAGGCGCTGAAGCTGCCCCCACAGAACATTTTCTCCCAGGCCTGTTTTTACTACATTTATCTTAGAAATCATAAAAGAACGGTACGGTATTCACTGCATGAGCAAACTGTTCACAGTTCACTGAATTCTAGGTGACCGACCAAGCGTTTACTGCAAAACAAGCTTTGTTAACTCACAGTCTTATGGATTTTTTAAAGGCAGGGGTCAGGCAGCAAAGGCAACTTGTTTCAGACAGCCGAGGAGGCGGCTGAACAAGCCTGGGGATATGATATACAATAGATGGAATTGATTCTCCTAAAGACAGATGAAGTGAACGGCCGCTCTTGATGGTGTGCAGTCAGTCTAGTGCACAGTAATCATCCTCCACACTGTTGGAGAGCTTGCAGGGGGCTTCCCTGTTCCCCAGTAGGCCCTCCGTCGCTCGCTCCAGCCCATCAGGGGCGGATCTAGGCATGGGCATGGGGGGGCAATGCCCCCCTAAATGGCTTGCCCAATCTGCCCCACCAAACATGATGGCATGCAAAACAACCCAAGATATTTGAAATTAAAGTGCTTTATTTAAAATGATTTGACACACTACTACTACTACAGCTAACTACAGCTGTGTCACCACTAAACCAGCAGCATTTCATCATTGAAAACATAAAACTCTCTGAGTCAGACCTTTATTTTTATGCATGGTGCGTGTCTGTTGCAACTTCAACAACAACTGATGTTATCATTGATACTTAATCGCCTAATAAAAGTCCTGTAAACCGAAAATGGCTTGGGTGCGGCTTCATCGCCCGTGGCGCGAAGCGACACGGGCGATGAAGCCGCCCCCATGCCATTTTCTCCTGCCCCCACCAATTGGGAAATGTTACATCCGCCCCTGCAGCCCATGTTGTTTGAATGAGAGTAATATGCGGTGATGTCATCCCTCCCAGCCCAGGCAGACGGTGCTGACGGCAGCAGGAAGCATCGGCCAGGCCAGCGGGGAGCTGCTCCGTCACATGGGGGAAGGCGAGACTGACGAGAGATTCCAGGTCGGACCCCCCACCCCCACCCCCCATACACACACACACACGGTTCCTATGACACCCACCTCCAAAACAGGAAGATACATACCTACAATCACTACAAACGCACGCATGCATACATGCACACACGAACACACGCACACACCCACGCACCCCAGGGCAGGCTTTATTATCAAAACAATGTGTGTGGACTGGTGGACGTAATGCTGCTTCAGGGAGGAAAAAACAATCGAACTGGCCAGCGAGCAACAGTTTTCTCACCCGATACAGAATGGCACTTGGCTCAGGTTTACTCATAGTGTAGCAACTCAGTGCTCTGCTTAAATAGTTTTCTTTAATCAAATTGAACATACAGTACACTAATTAATTCATTCACAATACAAGACACCAGAACTTTGGTTTGCTTTCTAAGAGGCAGTGTATGTGATACACATACAGTAAGTAAATGCTTGTCCTACGGTAGGTGTGACCTTGGGAGATGTCAACGCTCTGCCGCAGACAAATCAATATGGAACATAAAGCTAGTAGGAGCACATACACCCCCCCCCCCCCCCCTCTGATCTGTCTCACTGTCACACTTACTGGAGAATCACCGTTGTTGTATTGTTAGTATTATTTTGGGGGAAATTATCCCTGCAATGTCCAGGCAGATTTCTACTTGGAAAAAAGTGCTACTAAAATAAACTATTATTATTATTATTATTATTATGCTAATGTGATGCAAAATGTAGTAATTTTCAAAACAAATTAAAATACATTTTTGGCAATATCTCTCATAAAGACTGTACATGTTCTGTGCATTCTAATGACCACACAAAAATATACAGCATGTTATAGGCATTTTATTTAATTACATCAGGGTTAAAGGTCAAAGGTTAAAAATCATTAAAAAAATAATTGTGTGATTTCCAGGCTCTGTGTGGTATTTACTGTATATGTAGTTATCATGAACAATGACGTTGAAAGACTATGACAATTTTGAACATAATGATTATGTGGAAAAAATAATAGAATAATAATTCTATAGAAGAATAGAATTAATAAAATATGTTGTACTAATGCTACACTGGGTTCTGCAGGGATTTATACTACTTTGTTCTACGACAGAGTTATGCATAAAATAAAATAGCAAAAATAGCCGATCTGCAAGCTGAGCAATCATTTTGAAAGCGCAGAGTTTTGTTGTCTGTGTTTGAATGAAGGGAAGTGGGCATCTCATTGAATGTGTGTCTCTTCCAGGACATCCTAATGAATCTGGCCAAAGCGGTGGCCAACGCAGCTGCCATGCTGGTCCTGAAGGCCAAGAACGTTGCCCAGGTGGCCGAAGACACGGTGCTGCAGAACCGAGTGATCGCAGCCGCTACGCAGTGTGCCCTGTCCACCTCACAGCTGGTGGCCTGCACTAAGGTACATACTGTAACACCTTCACCCTGTCCACCTCACAGCTGGTGGCCTGCACTAAGGTACATACTGTAACACCTTCACCCTGTCCACCTCACAGCTGGTGGCCTGCACTAAGGTACATACTGTAACACCTTCACCCTGTCCACCTCACAGCTGGTAGCCTGCACTAAGGTACATACTGTAACACCTTCACCCTCCCTGTCCACCTCACAGCTGGTGGCCTGCACTAAGGTACATACTGTAACACCTTCACCCTCCCTGTCCACCTCACAGCTGGTGGCCTGCACTAAGGTACATACTGTAACACCTTCACCCTGTCCACCTCACAGCTGGTGGCCTGCACTAAGGTACATACTGTAACACCTTCACCCTCCCTGTCCACCTCACAGCTGGTGGCCTGCACTAAGGTACATACTGTAACACCTTCACCCTGTCCACCTCACAGCTGGTGGCCTGCACTAAGGTACATACTGTAACACCTTCACCCTGTCCACCTCACAGCTGGTGGCCTGCACTAAGGTACATACTGTAACACCTTCACCCTGTCCACCTCACAGCTGGTGGGTGGCCTGCACTAAGGTACATACAGTAACACCTTCACCCTCCATGTCCACCTCACAGCTGGTGGCCTGCACTAAGGTACGCTAACACGTCCATACTGTAACACCTTCACCCTGTCCACCTCACAGCTGGTAGCCTGCACTAAGGTACATACTGTAACACCTTCACCCTGTCCACCTCACAGCTGGTGGCCTGCACTAAGGTACATACAGTAACACCTTCACCCTGTCCACCTCACAGCTGGTGGCCTGCACTAAGGTACATACTGTAACACCTTCACCCTGTCCACCTCACAGCTGGTAGCCTGCACTAAGGTACATACTGTAACACCTTCACCCTGTCCACCTCACAGCTGGTGGCCTGCACTAAGGTACATACTGTAACACCTTCACCCTGTCCACCTCACAGCTGGTGGCCTGCACTAAGGTACGCTAACACGTCCATACTGTAACACCTTCACCCTGTCCACCTCACAGCTGGTAGCCTGCACTAAGGTACATACTGTAACACCTTCACCCTGTCCACCTCACAGCTGGTGGCCTGCACTAAGGTACATACTGTAACACCTTCACCCTCCCTGTCCACCTCACAGCTGGTAGCCTGCACTAAGGTACATACTGTAACACCTTCACCCTGTCCACCTCACAGCTGGTAGCCTGCACTAAGGTACATACTGTAACACCTTCACCCTGTCCACCTCACAGCTGGTGGCCTGCACTAAGGTACATACAGTAACACCTTCACCCTGTCCACCTCACAGCTGGTGGCCTGCACTAAGGTACATACTGTAACACCTTCACCCTCCCTGTCCACCTCACAGCTGGTGGCCTGCACTAAGGTACATACTGTAACACCTTCACCCTGTCCACCTCACAGCTGGTGGCCTGCACCAAGGTAGGTCACTACCCAATTAGGCACGGTCACAGCACCGTGACGAATTAGTGATGTCTTGATTGTGGTCAGATCAAGTCAATCCAAGACTAGTCAAGTCTGACCCAAAATATCACCTGATTTCAACCACTAAAGACATCCCTGGATGAATAGGAGACAATCAGATTGAGGCCAGACTAATTTAACTCAATCATAACTAGTCAGATCTAGCCCATACTAAGCCAGATTAATTTAACTCAATCATAACTAGTCAGATCTAGCCCATACTAAGCTTTATTATTTAAACTGGTGAAGACGTCCTGGAAGTGATGTAAACATCATCCCCATATGTGCTGTGATCTGGCCTAGTCCTGAATGCCACCAGCGGACGTCATTGTAACGTCACTGGCAAACTGGTGGTCCCAGGACCACTTTGTTGAAAACCCTCTACAGCTGTTTACAACATTTTTCATATCAAGCTTGATGATTTATTTACATTTAGCCTCGAGAGAATATTTATTTTGTCGTTTATCGTTGGATAAGATTTTGTCCACAATTCCATGCTGTATTGATGTTGGTGCCATTAGGAGACAAAACAGGCCAAGGGGTTGGCCATTTGGAGGGCAAGAAAATTAATTTTGGTTTACATAGAAGTCAATTCATTTATTTGTGGTGTGAGCCGTCTCTGATGACTAGGAGGATACTGGAGCTGCTGCCCATGTTCTCATTTGTCATAATAGAGGATAGAGGATATACAGTTACAGCCATTTGGAAACTTGTGATATGTGGGACATTCTTCATAACCTGCACTTTTATTTTTGGTACTGCATTCAAGCATGGTCCTAAATATGTGTTTTTTATATTTATTCATTTACCGTATTGTCTTGAATATAAGATGACCCTGGTTATAACACACCCTCAATTTTTCAAGATAAAAAAAAACAAGATACATAGAGTAGAAGTTGGACATAATGTGCAGGAGAATTTAGAAGCCTAGAGGCTTGTCGAGAGCTTCCCCTAAAATGAACAATACATTTTCATAACTTCACATAACTAGATAAATACCAGAATTATATCCAACAATAAAATAAGTATACCTTAGAATGCGCACACAGTACATATCATTGCAGACTGATTTAAAAACATTGAATGTCAAATCCTCAAATAAGACAGCTTCATTTTTTTAGGATAATTCCACTAGCAAAAAAAAAAAAACACTGTCTTATATTAAGGACAATAGGGTACAAAATAATATGAAAATTTTGTTTTGTTAGGCAGCATAGGTTTTACTGAGGTTAAGTTTAGGGATAAGGTTAGGGTTATGTTTAGTTGCGACCTATGGTTTGGGAATAAGGTCAGGGTCCCTGACTTGTAAAAAGGTCCCAACATGACCTCACTGTCTCTCTGCTACCAGGTGGTGAGCCCCACCATCAGCTCTCCGGTGTGCCAGGAGCAGCTGGTGGAGGCGGGTAAGCTGGTGGAGCGCTCGGTGGAGTCGTGCGTGGTGGCGTGCCGCCTGGCCACCGACGACGGCGAGCTGCTGAAGCATGTGGGCGCGGCAGCCGCCACCGTCAGCCAGGCGCTAGGCGACCTGCTGCAGCACGTCCGGCACTACGCCCGCTGCGGCGAGCCCATCGGACGATACGACCAGGCCACCGACACCATCATGAACGTCACCGAGAACATCTTCACCTCCATGGGCGACGCCGGTGAGTTTTTTTGGTGGGGTTCTGAGGAGCGGCACTCTAACCAGTCTCCCGGAGTCATCTAGAGCTGCGACATTGAGGAGTCAGAAACTGAGCTGCTCGAGCTGCTGTTGGTGCAGCCTAAATAGGGACAAACTGGAGTTGGAAATGCATTGTTTTTGACGGGAGCGGCACAAATAAGAGCTATTTTAGGGCATGTGTGCCCTTTTTAGCACTTTAGCTATTGGAAAATAACAAGCTCATAGATAACAACAATGTTGCACAAATCATTGAATATATTTTTTAACTAAAAAAATGCTTTCTGTCAGATCAGTAGAACATGTATTAGATGTGGTTCCTCAGCCAAATATAGATAATTCTCTTGACATAAATAATAATTGAAATATTTTCAGTGTCACTGACACAAAAACATGGATTTTTCAGAAAAACTGGAATATACTGTAAGGTTTGTGACACAAATAGTAGTTTGCCGGAATGAGATGATGTATGATAATAATAGTGCCCCTCACTTCACACAGGTGTGTTTTTTTTTTTCTCAATTCAAAGCCGGCTTTGAATTGAGGATATAAAAGTGCATGGACAGAAAAGTGAGGTCGCCAATTGTGATTGAACATTTAAAATTAATCCGGGAAGAAAGATCTGTTTATTTTTTTAAATATTTATCAAAATAGGTGATCTAGCCCCGAATGCTTGTAGATCCCTAGAGCTATACTCTATGGCTCTGGTTAGGGAGACACACAGCTATACGTCTCTGTAAAAAAATGTGCCCTATACGTAGATTTATTTAAATGAGAAAATGCTCCGTGGGTCAGTGTGCATCACAAGTAACGCATGAGTCAGTGTGCTCATGCGTTACTTGTGTTAACATGTTTAATCAGATTAATGAATCCCATTAACTCGTTATTTTCAACAGCCTTGTTTGTCGCAAACCTTTTAAGTCCATAGGAGTGTCCCTCGCTGGACACAGGGTGTGATTTTGTGATGTTGTTGCATGCCATCTTGCATAGCTAATGAACACATCAGCGGCCGTAGAGGTCGCGTCGCGCAGATTGACACGGCGAGTGCTTTCGATTAAAGCCTCACGATTGCGGTCTTGTTTTGGTGTTTTCCGTCAATGTGAGTTACAGGCCTGGTCGCGGTCGCTATTATCTGAGGACTGCAGAGCTGAAAAGGAGTAATAGCTCCAGTCCTTTGGGGGTTTCCAGCCTCTGTTTCACCATACTGCACCCCCAACCACCGCCTCCCTCGCCTGTCAATAGACTCCTGATGTATTTTGACTGAGAGCAGGGGCGGATCTAGGCATGGACATGGAGGGGCAATGCCCCCCTAAATGCCGTGTATGCCCCACCAAACACAATGGCATGCAAAAAACCAAGATATTTCAAATTAAAGTGCTCGTATTTAAAATTATTTGAAACTCTACTACTGCTACTAACTACAGCTGTGTCACCACTAAACCAACGGCATTTCGTCCTTGAAAACAGAAAACTCTCTGAGTCAGACCTTTAGCTTTATGCATGCTGCGTGTCTGTTGCAACTTCAACAACTACTGACGTTATTATCGATGCTTTATCTGCCTAATAAAAGTCCTGTAACCGAAAATGGTATGGGTGCGCCTGTTTCGCTTTTCGCCACAGGCAATGAAGCCGCGCCCATAGAACTATCTCCTGCCCCCCAATTGGGAAATGTTACATCCGCCCCTGACTGAGAGGGACCGAGAAAGTGGTTTCCCTTTTGGGAAGATGTTTCAAAGCTTCAGGGTATTTGTTATGGTTTTTTGGGACATGAGGCTAAAAGAAAGAATTTTCCCAAGAGCCCCAGACAGTCCTCGAGGGGTTGTAGAAAACATGTCATCCTAAACCGCCAGAGAGCTCCCAGTCTGGTCTCAATCAGCCGCACGGAGGCTTTGAAACTTAAAAGGAAACACATGACCTAGGCATTTTTTTGAGGGGCGGAGAGGCCAAAATACATTTGTTACGTAAAAACCATCCAGGAACGAAGAAGGCCAGAGTTAAGTCCTTTCACGGGTTCCATTCCAAAGATAGTGAGTATTACAGTATATTCCACCCCAGTCCCCCCGGACTGCGAGGAAAGAAGAGATTCCTTTAATAAGTTGCTGTGGCAGTTTCAGGTTTTTGAAACTGGGTCGGTGTTGCCAACTGTATTTATGAAGTCTTAATGTACAAAGGAAAACATCCTCCGTGTCCGTTCATCCATTTAAATAACCAGTGTTGGGGAAGGTACTTTTAAAAAGTATGGAGTTATAGTTTTGGTTACTTCTCTGAAAAAGTAACTTATTACTTCACTTGTAACTAAATTATGAAAGTAACTACTTTAATTTACTTTATAAAAAGTAATAAAAAATAGTACATAGTAGACATGTCATCAAGCAGCACATTTTCGTTCTCCGGAAGAAATTAAAATTGATTTTTGATATAAAAATACACAAAAGTGTTTTTTTTCCCCACATTTTTGGGCATGCATTGTCGGGTGGGTACAAAATGACCACAGACATGGTCTAAAAGTGTGAAAAAGCATATTTTTCAATTCACTGGTCCAGTGGTCCTTGAGAGTGTTCCAGGTGGTCCCCAGCCAAGTTGTTTAACCAGATGTAACTCTTGAGAGCGTCAAAATGAAACCAAATGGACCCTGGCGGGTCCATTTGGTTTCATTTTTACGCTCTCAAGAATTAAAATATTCATCATATGAATTAATCCTAATCTACACAACTAGAAGATTAATGGTCATGGAAAGAAGCAATTGAGGGAAATCTTTAGTTTGGGGGTCTGTGGGTGGGGCTAAAATGGTCCGTGACTCAAATGCTGAATAAATGGTGGGACCTGGGATGAAAAAGGTTGAAAACCACTGCTTTAATGGGTTTAGTTCTATACTCTGATGCTTGCATGTGTGTGTGTGTGTGTGTGTGTGTGTGTGTGTGTGTGTGTGTGTGTGTGTGTGTGTGTGTGTGCGTGTGCGTATATGTGTGTTCCTGCGTGTGTGAACAGGGGAGATGGTGCGTCAGGCCAGGGTCCTGGCCCAGGCTACCTCTGACCTGGTGAATGCCATGAGGTCAGACGCTGAGGCCGAGGTGGACGTGGACGGCTCTAAGAAGCTGCTGGCCGCTGCCAAGCTGCTGGCCGACGCCACGGCCAGGATGGTGGAGGCTGCTAAGGTACACCTTTCTGATGATGTGCGGCAAAAAAATGATGAAATTGGCCCTCCGTGAGTTGCTGTGCTGTCAGTTGCCAAGAGGTGTCTGAGAACATATTCTACAAAATGTCTTCTACTAAATCCTTTGCCTGGCCCCAGCCCTGAATCGCAATCTTATCAATCTGTCTATTAACCAACCTATCATAAATAGTTTCTTTAAAGAAGCGTCAAGCTTTATAAACATCGTCATCTGACACATTTTACTGCTTTTGTTCACAATATAACAGTTGTGTTTGTTTAGCTAGCAACCGGGTGAGCCCATTAGCCACACGAATGACAACAACGTCTGCTTTCCCAATATTCTGATTGGTTGGTATGAACCAATCACTGAAAACTACCGTTTTGACAGCACTCAACCCATAAACTGCAGTCGCTGAGAGCCAGGGCTTTCCCATTGAATAATGAAGTGAAATGAAATAAAATGATAATTCATACTGTGAGAGTGTCAGAGAAATAAAGTTTTCTCTTCATGCCAGTGGTCTTAAATATCAGCTGTATACAGCCCTTCTGGTCTTCATCCCAGAAGAAAAATATTTGAGTTAAAAAAATTTGCTGCGACAGAATATTCAAAGATTTGTTGGAGAGAAAAAAGTTTGAGCGCAAAGTTTGAGAATAACGAATAACTCCTGATTTAAATCAAAAGCTATACAATTCTAGTCAAAGCACTCATTTTTGACAGCCCTGACATGAATCCATGCCACACAAACATTTTATGCAGTGCTGAAAAATGTTGAAGCGCTGAAACCCGACTTCGAGCATTAATGTATACAGTAGTCAATGATAGTGTTCCACGTATAACGAGGCACAGAATCTTTGATTTCTTTTTTACTATAAGCCTCAGGCGCTGTCGACAAGTATAATCGACTGGGATATGATCAATGTGAAATATCAGGCAAGTGAAACACTGCTTATGGCTTGTTAGATGCGTTTGATCTGTGACACATTAATCAGCACATCGCCGCCAGTAGCACCAAGGAAATGGGAATCTGGAACTGGATGGTTTCCTTGGCAACTATCATACCGATTCCACCTCCGATATGGCATGTGTGAAAGCGTTCTTGATTTTTGTGTGTGTGTGTGTGTGGGGGGGGGGGGGGGGGGGGGGGGGGGGGGGGGGGGGGGGGGTGTGCACGCACACGTGCATGTGTGTGTGCGCATATGCATGTGTGTTATGCCTGGATTATAATTAGTTGTGTGCCATTGTCTCGCGCTGAAACAAGCCGATCTTCAGAAGCTCACAAATTAGCCCCTTCTCTGTCCAATGCCAATCCTAAGAGTTTAGCAACTGCTGCTATGTAGGTCAAGCTGGTCAGGTTTTCCTCTGCTAATGTTCCTATTGGACAAGGACAGATTGGGGAGGGACTTTAGCCTGCGTTCTAGCCTGATTCGCTGCGCTCCAAACATCTGAATTGTCACTTCACAAATCAGTCTGGCCAGAGCCTGCTTGACTTGCATTTTTCCTGATGTCACCTGTTATGCAGCTGCGTTGTTTCTGATTGGATGGTGTTCAAACGAACGTCAACTAGTGTGTTTTCCTCAAGCAAACCACAGACCAATCAGAATCCTCGGCTGCAATTCAACCTAGGTATGCCCCGCCTACCTGTGGGGATAGGCTCCTGGCCAGACTGATTTGTGAAGTGACATTTCACATGCGTGGAGTTAATCAGACTGGATCAGGCTAGAGGTACTTAGTGAAGGGCTAATTCTGCCTAGCTTGAAGTGTTTTGAGCTTGTTGATCATCTACTTTATAATGGGACACAATGTCCAGTCAAGTAAACACAGTCTTGGGCAGTAACTAGCTAATAGTAATAGCTAATAGTAATATTACTGTAATATTATTACTTTTCCCAGTAACGAGTAAAGTAAGGGATTACTCTTTCAATCTGAATCTGCCCAGGAAGCTCTTGTCTGTTTGTGCTGATTCTGAATGATGAAGTCACAATGACATGGCGTTCTGACTGTCCTCAGGGAGCAGCAGCCTACCCAGAGAACGAGGACCAGCAGCAGAGGCTGAGGGAGGCGGCGGAGGGTCTGCGTGTTGCCACCAACGCTGCAGCACAGAACGCCATCAAGAAGAAACTGGTCAACAGGCTGGAGGTGTGGACTCACCTAGGAAGGCCCCATTTCTTTAAAGGCGCATTGTAGACTATCCCGATTCTAAAAATGTCTTTGAAATACTAACCTAAGTGTATTGAAAAACTTCAAATTATTGTGTAACACCATCAAAATTTTGACATGTTTTGATACTGTACATACTGAACAAAACCCCTATTGGGGTTCCCGTCAACTAGGGTAAAACTACCACTAGGGTTCCCGTCTACTATGGGTTAAAGGGGCATTCCACCCCAGAACGCTTTCTATCTTACCTTTATTTGCAGTTGGTTTATTAAAAAAAAAAAAAAAAGTGGTCCTCTTGTTATTTTGTGATACAACACCTTATTGGCTGTTTCCTCTACTTCACCTTGATTTTAGAATGGGGCTATGGGACGTTCTTCAAATGCTGCTATTTCCATCGCTCCAAAATGCAATGTTCAGCTATATATTGTCTCACCACCATGTCAATAGTGTGTTGACACTCACACTTTCACTTTTGGTTCAGCTCTGGTTGGGCTGTCTCAAAAGGTGGGGGCGTGGCGCACAGCTTATGGCTGAAAGCAGTATTTTACATATTTTGTATTAGCATAAGAACCATATGCATTTCATATAATCCATAGGGCTGGACGACTCATAGACATACTGGAAAGATTCTCTATTTATGAAAGAAATGATTGGTGTTTTGATTTTTACCTTTTAGTTATAGAAGACAAGTATAGTGTTTTAAGGCATATTTGTGTTTATTAGCCAGGGATCCTTTGAGACATTTTAGGCAATCGATGTAATAATCCGAACAATGTTTAGTGAATCCTTTGACTACATGAGAACATGGAGGTACAGTAGTACGTCTCCATACAAACATGATTGCTGGTGCTCATCAGTCCAGACAGCAGACACTTCAGTGAAATATAACGCAGCATCCATTTCAAGAAATTATCCAGCGTTAGCACATTCTTTCCAGTTATTACTATTATTGCTGTAGCAGCAGGCTACGGAACCCATTAGTGAATGAGCTAATTTAAGTGTAAAAGGTCTGCTTTTAGCCCCGGGTATCAGGCCTGACCCCCATGATTATCCCCCAACAGCTCTGCACGAATTCAATCTGCAAAGCACGTAGACCGCACATAACCTGTAGCCAAGTCCTGGCTCACTATCAGACGTGTATTTGCAGGGTAGACGTTCATCTCCATCTGCTCTCTTAAGCCTAATGGTTATTGGATTCTGTCCATTGAGGATACACAGGAGATATGCAGGGTGGAAGTGGAATAGTAAATCGCACGTCGTGATGATGACGTGTGTCCTTTAAGAACCACTAAATCTCTGGTAGCACAGAGGTTTCCTTTCCTGTCCTGGCCTTAGACGGCACCCTTTGTTTTGGAACAACCAGAATAAGTACTAGTCTGCGTGTAGTTTCCGGCAGGGTGATAGGAATGCCCTCTCTTGTCACTCATCTAACTTCCAGGCGCGCTCTGCCATCTTTTTTTTTATTTTTCTTATGACAAAGATATCATTGTTGTTCAGTCTCCCCCAACCCTCCATGACTCCTCTACACACCAAACAAGGAATGTGGTCTGCTACTATATCCCATCTTTGCCAGACACTTAAAAGCTCTTGTGAAATTACATGAAATACAGACTTTTTTTTTGTATTAAAGAAAAGCATCTCGTTTAAACTGTTTCATCCCTATTTTGTTGTTATTACTGTATAATTATCCATCCATCCATCTTCAACCTACTCTGAGTCTAGGGTTAGTCGAAGGTTCAAATCCCACACATAAGGCTACGGACAGCCACATAAAAGTGGCTGTCCGTAGCCTCAACAAAACAACTGCACGCGAGTACACTCTTAATTAGTGTGATTAGAAGGGCTCTATCTGGCTGCAGAACACAGCATTTAGTAGAGGTAGAACAAGAGCCTCTGTGTCTCTGCTATCACTATCCCTGTCCTAATTTACACCTTAATGATTTCTATGGCCCTCTCTCACTCCTCAACAGATTGCTGCTAAGCAGGCAGCCGCCGCTGCAACTCAGACCATCGCAGCTGCTCAGAACGCTGCTGCCTCCAACAAAAACACTCCCTCCCACCAACAGCTAGTGCACAGCTGCAAGGTAAAAGAACAAAAAAAAAACACAATTGTGTGTCAATGTATTTATAATTGCTTGTTTTTGTCTGTGTCCGTGTGCCTGTCAACATAATAATCCAAGTAATTATAATGATAAACTTGATTTCTATAGCATCTGTGTTTTGCATTAAAAGGAAGAACACAGCTAAGCACATAATGAATCAATAAGACAGGGTAATTAGAAAATAATATAGCTTGGAATGTTCCCTCGACCTGCACCAAAGGTTATGTCTTATTTCTTATTTCTTTGACACTAATAAATAATTTACGCCAGAGGAATTGTATTGTATGTTCAAAACCAGGTTAGAATACATTCGGTTCTACTTGGGGGCATTGTTTCGGTCTGTCCGAAACAGTCGGACACTCTATAGTCCGACACCCTGATGTGTCGGACATTGAGGTGTGAGACCTGTATCCACACTGCGACTGCTTGTGGTTATGTTGAAGGTGAGGGTTAGAAGAGGCTTGTCGTTTTAGCAGGTATTGACCAAAAGTTGATTAAAGTTGCCGAACATGCATTAAAATGGATCACACCATGACACCCTTGGTTGTCCGTGGCCATCCAGTGATATATCCAAGTCTTGTAGGCACCAGTGATGTGTGAATACTTTCTTGATTGCTACATGGAATATCTTGAACAATTTTGTCCCTCCAACTCCACCAAAAAATAAAGACAAACATCCTGCCAATCCTGTTGAGTTTTGGGACAGGAGCCAAAATATGAGAGTTGTTTGCTAGCCTTGTTCTACGGTAGCTCACCATATCCTACATGTTTGT
This sequence comes from Benthosema pterotum, assembly GCA_039105355.1. NCBI lineage: Eukaryota > Metazoa > Chordata > Actinopteri > Myctophiformes > Myctophidae > Benthosema > Benthosema pterotum. Next base: position 39,394,927 of record CM076969.1, read on the forward strand.
TGCTGTGCCAATAGTGTCTCCATTTCATGTGTGTGCGCCCCCCCCCCCCCCCCCCCCCCCCCCCCCCCCCCCCCCCCCACACACACACACACACACACACCCACACACACATTCATTAACGTCTCAAAATCGCTCTTCAGTTGCAGAGCGACTGTGGTCTGTGAAAATGAACTGGTGTTGAGTGGGCAGCTATCTTGGGTTGTTATACCTGCCAGGGGGGCACAAGCACTACATTCAGCCAGCTCAGCTGGCTTCCCTTGTGCCAACTATGCCTTGGGATATTTGATGGTAAAATCAAAGGCTAGTTCTTCTTTCTGAGCCTGCTGAGTTTTGCTGGGCTACAGAAGCTCACCGATAGCTGACACCTGCAGTGTCTTTTCTAAAACTCCACAATTGAGCTTCAAGCAATTTTCTAGACGGAATATTGAGGATTCCGAATATAGAGGAGCCGTTTTTCCACAGGATGGTAGTGGCTCACATAATCCCGGAAACCTAATGTTGGGAATTATTCTCTCCACCTTAATAATACCAATTGGTGTTGCCAAAATGGCAAATTCAACCTGGCTTTGGGGCAGATTCTGAAGATAAAGGGTCATAAACAGCATGAACAAAGTCAAGAAAGTGACACATGCTTATGTGTCTGGCACACACCTGTGACTGTCACCTGCCAGCAATCAAAATTCTAAACTACAGTGAATTCCAACAGAACAACATTTCATTTTGCCAAATGTTCAACCCACATGTTTAGCAGTGTTACTCTTTGACATTACCTGACATTACCTTTATTCATTCAGTCATATCTCAGTAACTTTGAAAATTATAATAATGTTTGTGTGTTTATGGTTTACAGTTTGCTATTTCTATTAGTGTATATTACTGAAATGCGTTTTATAGAGTATTATTGGAGAAAAAACTTGTGTGTGGCTGTGTGTGTGTGTGTGTGTGTGTGTGTGTGTGTGTGTGTGTGTGTGTGTGTGTGTGTGTGTGTGTGTGTGTGTGTGTGTGTGTGTGTGTGTGTGTGTGTGTGTGTGTGTGTGTGCGTGCGTGCGTGCGTGCGTGCGTGCGTGTGTCCATGCAGGCTGTGGCAGACAGCATCCCCCACCTGGTCCAGGGCATGAGGAGCAGCCAGGCTCAACCTGAGGAGCTGGGTGCCCAGCTGGCCCTCATCATGGCCAGTCAGAGCTTCCTACAGGTCTGACTGTCTTCAACTGTTTCAGTCACATGGGTCAAAAGATGTGTCGCAGGATATAGTAATAGTACCCTGGGCCCAGAGTCTTCCCCGCGCCCCCTACTGGGGTAATGGCGCAAGCGCCGAATCGGAGTTGGACCTGGCTCGCCATGATCCCTGGCGAGCCAATCAGAGCGCGTTTCCGCATAAAAACAAATGACGCAAATCAGCAGAGACCCAGTTTGTAGTTTTTCGAAGCTAGGCTAGCTAACAGGGCAATGTTACCGGGGAACTACAGGCACTGCGTACTACCGGCGCCTGTATTCTACGTGGCAATCAGCGCTGCTCTGATTGGTTAGATTCTAACCATAGGAGTTGAAATCCCATCCCTGGAAATAAGTTCAAATCCCATCGCTAGTGACTCGGAACCCTGCCCGCATCTCCAGACTCTTATACAAGCTTGTAATGCTTGTAATGGAGGTGGGGAAGCCAGGTTGCAAAATGTTAGCACACCTTTGAATGGGCTATATAGGCACACAAAATAACCCCTTTACAAAATAACTTCCTTCACTTCAGGTGTTACTGATCATACTAGTAATTAAAGCTCTGTTCTATTTGGTGTCCAGTGGTTCTCACTAGGTAGGGGCACCTGCAACAGTGCCCGTTATGGATATAACGGCATATTGATTCAAGAACCGCCTTAACTCTGAATTAGGGGTCTTTTGAATCCATTTATACACTCAGGGTTACAGACCAGTACGCAGATGATTTGTAAACTACTCCAAGGGCACTTTGAGAGCACCCTGATTTTGTTTGACCAGAATGGAACAGAGCCCTCATTAGTGTCATCGCTGACATCTGTGAAGGATGTATAGGGAAGTGTCCCAACTTAAGTTCTTCCCAGAATGGCACGTATGCATACAGTATAGCTGATTCCATGTCTCTGTGTCAATGTTAAAGTTTATGCTTTGCTATGCATCTTTTTAACTTTTTGCTGTGCTGCTGCTGTTCCTGTTTCTGTCCCCCAGCCTGGCAGTAAGATGGTCACATCTGCTAAGTCAGCGGTTCCTACAGTGACTGACCAGGCTGCGGCTATGCAACTGGGCCAGTGTGCCAAGAACCTGGCTACCTGCCTGGCAGAGCTCAGGACTGCCACCCAGAAGGTAAACTTATCATTTATTTGGCGTGAGCCGTTTTCATTTCCTGGGTTGGAACTTGGAGACCTTGTGATCCCTGATCACATTGAGATAGGGTGACCAGAGGTCTCTCTTTGCGTGGGACAGTCCCTCATTTCCAAGACTTTTCAGATGTCCCACACATTTGTGGGACATCTGGAACATTAGAGCATTTGAGTTGTTCAAATGCCCTAATCTTTGGCTTTCTGTTGTCTAATTTTCTTGCTATGGTTGTGTTTTTAACTTTCTAGCCGTGATTTTTACCACTTGGCCGACCACCCAACTCACTGGTACAGCGTCCTGGTTGTTAGGCAGATACATTCGTCTGGTATCGCATAGTCATCCTCTTCTCCATAGGAGACCACTCAAAACAAAAACTTTCTGCACTGTTTTCTCATAATAATCCATTATTTTGTGAAAAGACACCCCCAATTAGATCCTAGTGATTTTTGACTGCATTGCAGGGAAAATACCAGCATTTAGAATGAAAGCACACAGATCAGTGCTGCTGCTAGAGCAGTCTTGTTAACTTCCTCCCTTCCTTTCTGTGGAAAATCCCAGGATGAGTCCAATATGGAGTCTCTATTGTGCTGAATTACCATGATATGGCCAACAGGGTGGCAGCAAAAGTATTCCTCTGGTGCCACTATATTTCCACTCTCACTCCAGAGGGGCCACCTGCACCTGTAGATCAGATATTTTTGCTATATTTGAATTGTAATCATGGATTACTTTTTTTGCATATGATATCAAGATCTTAGTGACTTGCTAACTGTTTTGGCAACGTGTTTTCCCACTTGTCCCACACATGCAATACTTCTGTCCCTCAATCTGGTCACCATAAACTGAGAGTGATAGATAGCCAAAGGGGAAAAGACATTGTGCATTGTTTTATTTGGCTCAGTAAAGCGTTTTCCTTGTAAGTAATTTGTTTTGTCATGAAACATGCTGTATGCAGGCCCACGACGCCTGTGGTCCTCTGGAGATTGACTCGGCCCTCAAAACGGTCCAGACACTCAGAAGCGAGCTTCAGGATGCCAAGATGTCTGTCATCGATGGCCAGCTCAAGCCTCTTCCTGGGGAATCAGTCAGTATTAATTACAGTATGGTTCTCTTGTTTTTAATTTGATGGGGGAAAATACAAACCTCAGTATGTTGAAATGATAAGATGATGTTGTCCTTGTCCATATAGCTGGAGAAATGTGCCCAGGACCTGGGCAGTACTTCTAAGGCCGTGGGCTCCTCTATGGCCCAGCTGCTGACCTGTGCTGCACAAGGCAATGAGCACTACACAGGTAGGAAAACGGTACTGTGTATGCAAAGAGCTAGCCTGGGTTCCATCCTACTTGCTCCGTTCTGACCATCTGAATGTCACTTCGCAAATCAGTCTGGAGTTTGCACAGAGGCTGCTTGACGCACATTTCATAACATCACCTTTTACACTACCACATTGTTGCTGTCACTGTTGGCTTGAGAGTAAAAACCTACTGAAAAAAAGTAAACAATTCAGTATTCCACTGTCAGATATTGTTATGTAGTATAAAAAGGTGATCGCTTTGTGAGCTGTGAGTTTAGTGAATTAAGGGGATTTTGCAGGAAAACAATAGTATCTGCACAGTGTGCTTTGATACAAAGACATACGGGTGTTTTTCCTCACCACCAATCACAAGCCTGCACTGCATTTCAACCTTCATAGGCCCCGCCTATCTGTGGGATTAGGCTCCTGGCCAGACTCATGTGTGAAGTGACATTCAGATGGTCAGAACGGAGCAATCAGGATGGGATCCAGGCTATCAAAGAGCAGCTTATTCAATACAACTCAGTGTGTATGAATGGATTTGTATGAATTACATTTTGTGTATGAATTACATTTTACATACAAATAACACATGCACATTTTTCTGTGTACAGTACATGAAATATTGTTTGCAGTTCTTTCTTTTAAGTCAAAAAATGTTCAGTGGTCATTTTAACACGTCACTGCGCAAAGTCCGAAGTAGAGGTGGCAGTCAGTGTAATTCCTGACAACCTGATTTAGCGGTGGTGTTATTGCCACAGCCAAACACCAGAACCCTGAGACTCGCCCCGGCTGTTTTTTAGCGCCCTCAATTCCAGCTCATTTGATGCTCTCCGGAGAGGAGAGATGAAGACAGATTTGAATAGTGGGTTCTAAACAAAGAGGCCGCCCAGGCAGTGCTTGACGCGCGGGCCCAGGGTGCCACACACTACTCATTAATCTTATTTTCACTCGATTTAACTTTTCCATCAGCAACCCGGGTCCCCTCATCTGGATAATGCAATTTGATGCAATTTGCTGCTTTCCCTCTCAGCTTCATATTATATATATATACGCTAGGCAGCTAATAAGTGAAAGTCAGTGCCCACTTGGGAGTGAATATTAGTGCATTTTCTTACCATAATGTTTGTATTAGTTATATCACAGGACTGCTAGTAAAAACAGTTCTTCAATCCATTCTGTACAGGAACCCCTTTCAATGTTAGCTTTAACAAAATTTAACAAAAAAAAAAAAAAATAGTAGATCTACAAGCACATAGTGCGCAACTCGGTGGCACGCTATGAGTTTGGAGGTCTGCTGTTTTTGAAAAATTGTGAAAATGCGGCGCAAATTTTCAAATCATCCTGTCACGGCGTGACCATTATATACAGATTTTGGGTGTTGATGTGAATTATTGAGCTTGATTGATACATCCTTTGCACTCATTCAACTAACCTCTGTATTGTGAATGGTAGGTGTTGCTGCGAGAGAAACGGCCCAGGCACTGAGGACGCTGGCCCAGGCGGCCAGGGGTGTGGCAGCCAGCACCAAGGAGCCCCAGGCTGCAGCCGCCATGCTGGACTCGGCTCAGTGCGTCATGGATGGTTCTGCCATGCTCATCCATGAAGCCAACCAGGCTCTGGTTCACCCAGGAGACGCAGAGAGTCAGCAGAGACTGGCACAGGTAAGGCTGGTAACTTTGCTTGACACTCAGTCTGAATTGTCATTTCGTTTCACCTCATTTTACGGTTTGAAAGTCCTCCCCATGACAATGGGTTGGGCGTTGTCAAAGCAGCAGTCTCCGGTGATCATTTCATACACCAATCGGAATAGTAGGATATCAGAGGATGTTGTTGGATGGCTATGGCTAACCTGGTTGGTAAACAAACATAGCCAACAAGTGCTACTGGCATGTTAACAAAAGTGGTAAAATATGTTTTTGACGCTTTATTAAACAAGCTATTTATCATAGGTCAATGATAACCAGATTGATACGGTCGCAATTCACCTCACTGGGGGCCGCCATGTTTGTTGTTTGATATTGTTGAGTGACAGGGCTGCTGGCCAATCACCTGCTGTGATCGGATATCAGCACTGACTGCGCTGTAGGCAGCATCACCAGAATAAATTCAATTCAGGCAATTCAGGGCTACCAAGTAACTGGGAAATTTGGACAACTACTGATGTGTAAGCATTAGCGGTGTAGCGATACATTTTAACAGTGATTTGTTACATATCTTGATACATGGTTGACGAATCGACGATAGTATACATGGACGATATTTCTTCATTCTGGCGATACGATCCGATTCAATGTTTAGAAATCAATATAGTACTGTAACTATTTAAAATACATTGACATTGTCTTAAGTAATTGAACCACTGTTTTTCTCATTTCTTTTAAAAATGGTACATTTTGATGTAGTATTAATGCAATCAAAATTATCTGCAAAGAAAACTATTCAATACCGATTGCCATCTCTCCTCTCCATAACAATCCTCTTCTTAGCCATTTTTCTCTCCTCCGTTTCTCTTGCCTTGCATTCATATTTTCTGGCAGGCTTCATGGAGATGAACACATTGTTTTTTTGGCATGTGTCTGTGACAGCAGCATATATTTGTGACCGGGGATTGTTGTGTGCCACTGTGGCCACAAAAAAATACATTTGCACTCTCTTTTTCACTCACGTTCTGTTTGTGTTGTGTGACTGTCGTGCATTGTCAGAATGACTTATGGCCCATTGAAGGAGCATTGTTGTTGCTGTGTTTTCAGGTAGCCAAAGCGGTGTCCCACTCCCTGAATAACTGTGTGAACTGCTTGCCTGGCCAGAAGGATGTGGACATGGCCCTCAGGAGCATTGGAGAGGCCAGTAAGAAGCTGCTGGTCGACACGGTGAGATTTAATGTTATTTTAATACTGGGTGGGAGTCCCTTTACATCTTTCATGATGAAGTGTTACAAGAGGGATCCTTTATTATTCTTAACACAGAATTAGGCCATGTGTTCGCCGGAGAGCTGTAAAAATAACAGAGCTCTTTTTAGCATCAAGAAGTGCCATCCTGTTGTCAAGTGGAAATGTTACGCTTAGCGATAAGTTGCTCCATAGACATTGCTAGATGAATAGCCTCTTGACACAACTCTGTTCGATTGTGCTTTGATTGTGGTTAATGGACAAAGTTCATATAGTTTCTCTAACTTGAGCAGGCAGCACTAAGCACTAAAAATACATGTTTTATTTTATTTCAGCAAATCCTTCTCTCAGTATAAAGACTCAGGACAGAGTAATTATTGTCCTGATGATGCATGATACCTACAGTGTGTCTCCAAGTGATGTTTTTACATGGCTTTCCAGTAACAACCCCTGGGTCCATTAGGTCTGAGCTAATAAAAGAAAAGAAAGAAAAGGAAAGCAAAGACTTCTCGCCAGATCCTTCATCCAGGTTCATTTTGACTGTGCTTCTACCTTGTGATACACTAACATCGCCAAGCCAACCCGTGTGCACCCTGAACTGCACACTTCCATTGGCTTGTGAGATTACTTCTCAACTTGCAAACTTGCACCTCAGCGATAGAAGGAGTTTCCAAGCGCTCAGCGGCTCTGAATTTCAAAATACTCAAATGAACAGTTTCCAAGTACTTCTCAAAATACTTCTCAGACTTGCTGATGCTCAGTGTAGGTACTGCAGCAAAGGGACCTTGCCTAGCATGACACTCAGTCTGAGTTTTCATTTGTTTCACTTCATTATACAGTCTGAAAGCCCTCCCAACGACAGCATTTTATGGGATGGGCGTTGTCAAAGCGACAGTCTTCGTTTGGTTTTATTTATTAAATTTGTACAGTATCATTGGTCAATTTAATAGCCAGATTGATATGTTCGCGATTCACCACAGATCCGAAGTCCCATTAGTTAGAAAATGCACTGGAAGTGCACCATCAGCATGCTGGTTGGCCGGCTTGTTTTAAGCCCTGTGTCCACGCTGTGACATGCTCGCGGTGATGTTGAGGGAGAGAATTAGAGTCATTTCAGACCAATGCGAGGGCAAAACGGTGGCATGTTATCAAGGTAAACAGTGCGCGAATGAATTAATGTTTAAAGGCTGGTCTAAAAACAGGAATGCAGGAACAGCTGGCCTTGGAGCTACTCCATTATATGTTGTACTAGTGTGTCACAGCCAGGTCAATATAAGCCAAAGTACAGCCTTGCAAAACTCTTGAAGCTACTTTTTCTGTGCAACACCATCAGTATGACATGACCACACTAAGCATGTCAGCCTAGGGGGGGAATAAGGCCGAGGGCCGGTGGGTAGTGAAAACAAACAGCCATTACAGACAAAACAACAACATATGAGACACACTCATATATCAGCAGAAATGGGCCAGTGCTAGCCTAAAGGTTAGAGGAGCTCACATGTTGCCGGATGTGGGTGAATGGCCACCACTCATCCCTCCCCCAACACAGCTGACGTGCCCTTGAGCAAGGGATTGATTCCTGTTAGGAGTTACCCACGTTACATAATGTAATTAAAAAAAATACAAAATAATACCGGTAAATAAAAACATCTCTCTCTGCCTATGTCATGTAAACTGACATGGTGCGGTGCCTGTTCTTCCAGAGTGAAACACAGGGCATAACGTCATCATGATGATGATGATTGGTCAACATAGGGTAACATATAGTGTAACTACTTTAGGTCTGACTGTGCATGGGCAGGACATCAGTATTATATCCATATCATTAGACTGGATATTGTTTGTGATTTTACATATTGTACTTTTGGCATAAGTGCTCTTTTTCCCTAAGGCAACTAGAGCTTAAAAAACAACTGGACCAGTGTCATTAGGAAAATATATTTTTTAAACAATTTAATGTTTCTGAATTATTTATTTATTAGTTTTTATAAAGTAGAGTAAAGTAATGTTCATGATTTTGTAATGAGTAAAGTAATATTTTACTTTTTCAGAGAAGTAACTACACTATAACTATAACTCCTTACTTTTGACTTACTCTCCCCATCTCTCCCTCCCAAATTCCAGTCTGTGTTCACTGTAACTGTCGATACATGCACAACAGCCAAAAACACTTTGAGATAAAGTGCCAAATCAACACCTTTAAAAAGGGACATTTTTATTACAAAATAATTATTAGGGTTAATAAAAATAAAATCAAATAAAAATATAAATACTAGTAGTACATCAAACTAATTGAAACAAAACCTGTTAAAGGCAGTGGCATATTATAGGCTACACAGAAGCATTCAGCTTTTATTTAAAAGGACAGAGTTGTGTATAGTCGACCTGCAGTTTTCTGGGACGTTGTTCCAGATTTGGGGTGCAGGAACGAAAAAAAAAAAAAAACATAGCCTTATGCTGCTTGTCCACATATTTTGTTTTTGACTCTGGGGACAGAAAAGCACACCTGTGGATGGTTCCTAAAAATAATATCAATCTCATAAATTATTTGCCAGACAGGAAGCCGGTGTAAAGATCTGCGAGGTGTTAGTGATAAGATCTACTTTATCGGTCTTGGTGAGGACTTGAACACCACCGTTATGAATCAGCTGCAGCCTGGCTGCTATCTGATGGATGCTTTTAGGGAACCCTGTAAAAGATACCATTACACAAGAGTCACGGCTAGCGGCAGGTTTTAACAGTGGACAGAGAACAACGGCAACTCTGGGTGATAAATATCTCCTAGTCGGTGTTCCTCCTGCTGTCATTCCCTATGTCCTCAGATAGGTCTTATGGCTCCGTGAGGACGCTAAACAAACCAAACACATGAATTTGAATGGCTATATCGTCAGAGATGTCATCCAAAGATAGAATATTTTCATGATTTTGAATGATGTCCGCCTGCCATCGGCAGTAGTTGCCTAGACTACAGTCTTTAACAAATGACATGTTTCCGGGAATTACGTCAACCTGTCACCTGCTATTACATTGTACTGTTACAGCACTGGATCCTGATGGATGAAGTTCAGGATGAAATAGGTTGTAATATTTATTGAAATCCATGACTTAAAGACAATATAGGCAACTTTAGTGTACACAAAATCTGTGTTTGTAAACAGATTTCAATCTACCTCACCTGCTGCACTGTAATTGTCTAAAACGCCACCACCTTAAACACCCCTGGGTAATATATATGCCCCTTTTTCGTCCTCTTAATGAGGCTGTTGAAATTCATGTCTGATTACACAAACGATTTTTGGCTTGGTGTGAGATTTTTAATACTCCATTATACTGATAGAAGCTGAGCACATACTTTTAATCGTCCTGTCTTTGCTAGGAAAACAATTACTTCATTTCTTCTCTTTGTTTAACTGGAGAAAATTCTGGCACATCCAGTCGGCGCTTTGTTCAACACACTGACTCACTGCTTGTTTTGGACCATATTCCGGTGATATGTGAATGTGTAATTATTATGGTAACATTCTTGTTCTTTTTCATAATCTGATACAGAAAGAGAAAAAAATGCTGCACATAGGGTAGGGTTGTGCCAATAATAGAATAATGAATTTTCATGATATAATGTTATTTGCTTTGACTTAAATGACACTAAAGATAATTACATCTGAGTAATTGTTTTGGCATTTCCATTTACACACAATATAAACAATTCTTCTGACTATGATATATGTTTGAAAGTCATGGTGGTATTATGTTTCCCTTTGATGTGCACACACTAGGTAACTATGGCAGCATGAACAAATCCCTTCCCATCTGCATGGATGAGAAACTATTACAAATTAATGGTTGAATGAACTGGAAACTGTGTTGTTGTTTTTTATCATGGATCCCACCCGATTATCTGGAACAGAGGGTTTCTGAACCAATCAGAGCATGCAACAAGAGACGACTATGCACTGAGCTGAAACTACATGTGACATATGGACTGTTTTTTGGCTTAGTTCTACCGTATCATGGGCTACATTTTTGTTACATGCTAAAGCCCTTATCCCAAATCCCTTATTTCTTTTTTACTATTTTGAACAACTTTTTGGAATATCTCAGCATGTCAATCGATTAACATATTGTGAGCTTGTAGACTGGCCATTTGAACATTGAAAAATGTTTTTTAGTCGTTTAAAAAGGCAATAAGCCACTCCTGACCTACTTCTTTTGCCTACTTCTATTATCCAGATAAAGTACAATATTATGTATAACAAATGCAATCATTAGGAATCGGATCCATTTCTGGCCCAACCATCGGTGCTGATTTACCCCACAATGTATTTTGGCCAGGCCAACATATCAGCAGAAATAGACATTGAATTAATCTTTTCTGTATGGAACCCCTTTTGGTGTTTTAAGCTTTAGCTATGGCATTAGCTTTAGCTATTGAAAACTAGCAGACCTACTAGCTCATGAGCTAGTAGGTCTGCTATTTTTGAGAAATCGTGAAAACAGAGGCGCGAATCTTGGATTGTTCTGTCACACATTTTGTAACTCAAATATGTTGCTTCTGAAACTACATACTGTATTTTCAGTTGGGGGTCGGCAGTTGATTTTGGGGGTCCTTGACATGAAATATCGAGGACCGACTGATGTAGAAACATGAGGTTAGATGACATTTTGTACGTTGTAGACTGTAGTGTCAGGTCGATGTGGGTGAACCTACAGCATGTACGGTATGCTCTAAGTTGCAGTACAGTGTCGGTCCAGTTGTTTATATGCAGTGTGTCTGTCTGTGAAGCTCCCTCCCTGTAGAAAGGCTTTCCAGGAGGCCCAGACGGACCTGAACCAGTCGGCCGCTGAGCTCAACCACTCTGCAGGAGAGGTGGTCCACTCCTCACGCGGCACCAGCGGACAGCTGGCCGTGGCCTCTGGGAAGTTCAGCCAGGACTTTGATGAGTTCCTGGATGCCGGCATCGAGATGGCGGGCCACACCCAGGTAAGCCTTCATCACACTCACCAACAGTGTTGTTGTTTTCCACTGACGAAAACTAGATACAAACCAATTCCAAACTTAATTCCTCTTTTTTAAGGAATACTTAAAATAATAAAATAATATGCAAGTTTTTTCACGATTTTGCCCCCCAGGATAGGACCCCCCATGATGAAATATTAAAGAAGAGTATCCCATACTGCAATGTATTGCTGTACTTCGATTGTGATGAGAAATATTTTTTATTAAATATTTTACATCGGGTAAAATATACTGTGCCTGTGTTTAAAAATTAAGTGTTGTAGCGTAAAATATAAAACCTATGCTTGACAAAATGATATCTGATCATTCATCGGGGTATTTGGGGGTGTAAAAAACGAACGTACTGCACGTATGACCCCCAGGTGCTTGGTTTTTTCTGCAATTTGTCACGTTGGCACCTGTGCTGCGGCTTTGAATAATTTGCTAATCAGAGTTCCTTTTATGTAATTCATTTAGGCACGTGATGGTCCTCAAGAGCACTTGTGCATTCACATGTAATGAGATCGTTGATGATGTTCTTGTTCCGGTTATTTGGCTCATTAATTTGAGAGAGATGGTCTGGGAGTGGAGTTGATCTAGCGTGACACACAGGACTTAATCAGGTTTATGGAGGCCTGCTGTGGGCGGAGGGAGGGGGCTGCTGGGACCAGAGGTGGGAAGGAACCAAGTACATTTGCTTAACTACTGTACTTACGTACAATTTTGGTGAATTTTATGCATTAGTTGATTATTTTCAATCGGCAGTAGCTGAAGTTGTTAAAGGTGGAATGAACTGGAAGCGATGGGGTTTTTATTCTGGATCTTACCCGGTTATCTGGCACAGATTGTTTCTGAACCAATCAGAGCATGCATCCCTTCAGGCTATGGGAGAGAGAGACGGCTCTACTCTGAGCTACACTGTTTGTTTACAGTAGTCGCTCAGCTCTGCCACTTTACTGCAATGTGGCTTATTTCTATTTTATATAAAAATACACAAAAGTGAAAAAAAAACACATTTGGTATGCATTGTCAGGTATGGCATTCTAATGGCCATGGATGTGGTCTAAAAGGGTCACCGAGATCGTTAATAATTGTTTTGTAATAATAATTAAAATCTCTGTGCGCCTCCTGGCCTAGTGGTCCTGGACAGGCCGGTGTGTCGTCCATTGTTCATTTTGCTGCTCTGTCTACCTTCACAAGTAACTGTCAATAAAGCCAAAAAATAAATAAAAATAAAAAATCTCTCTCTAAAAATTGTCAAACAATTGTAGCGGAGTAAAAGTACAATATTTTTGTAAGTACAAGTATTGGAAATTGGAAATATATCCAGGTACAAGTAAAGTACAAATACCTCAAGTACAATACTCAAGGATATGTACCACTGTGGAGTACACATTAACAGCGCACCCCCCCCCCCCCCCCCCCCCCCCATACCCCCAACATCATTCCTATAACAACCTATATTTCCAATTAACGTGCGAACGTACATCTCTCCAGACAATTTGAACATGTATTACCGCACGGCTGCTAATTATCCAGCGTAACGAAGACAGCTGCGCTATCTCTGACTGTCCCCTCCTTTCTGGCAGAGCCAGGACGACCAGATCCAAGTCATTGGTAATCTGAAGAACATCTCTATGGCATCCAGTAAGCTGTTGCTGGCTGCCAAGTCCCTGTCCGTGGATCCGGGTGCGGCCAACGCCAAGAATCTGCTAGCCGTGGCTGCGAGGTGAGACAAGATAGAAACCAGCCACACACACAAGCCTCTTTGACAAAACCCAAAAAGCCGTTGGTGTTGAGTGTGTCCTTCGGTGCTAATAAACGGAAGCCTTTTTTCCCCCCTTGTTTCATTCAGTTTTGAGTCTCTTGAGAGTCATTAAATATTCACATTTAATACTTAAATGTCATAAAACCTCTGTGTGCTGAAGGGAGAATCCTTCCACTCTTCCCCACTGGTGCAGAGAGAAAGCCAGGCAGCCTAGCAGTCCCGCAGGGCTTTGGGCCTGACTGAATTCTCTCTGTCTAATTAGGAAGATGGAAGCCTTGGACTGCAGCCTGCCTGTGTGCTCAGCAAGGCTGAACATAAACTCTCAAACGCAGCTTTCCTCTTCACTGTTAGACTATCACACAGAGAGACGGACAGAGAGGACAGTAATAGAATGATTTTTCTGTACCGATTTACAGTGTTGGAACTAACGCCCTTACAAGTAATGCCCTTACATAAGCAATGTGTAATGTAGTTACTTTCATAAGGACCATGTGTACTGTACATGCTTTTTTTCAGAAAACTGTCATTATTTAGAAGACATTAAAGAAGCAGTTCAAAATATATTGAAGAAATCTTGGCTACATTTCCGTTACATGCTAAACCCCTTATCCCAAATCCCTTATCCCTTTTTACTGTTTTAATTTTTTTGGGGGAATAGTTCAATGTGCCAATCTATTTACACGTTGTGAGCATGTAGACTAGCCATTTGAACTATTGAAAAATGTTTTTTTTAATAGTTTAAAAAGGCAAAGAAGTTAAGGGATAAGGGGTTTAGCGGAGCCCCTTATGTATTTCCTGCCCCACCTCCCTTCAGAATTCCAACAATATTTTTCTGTGTTTCAGAGCGGTGACAGAGAGCATTAACCAGTTGATCACACTGTGTACCCAGCAAGCAGCCGGACAGAAGGAGTGTGACAATGCCCTGAGGGAACTAGAGGTAGACACACACACACACACACACACACCTACTTGTTTTTGCTACATGGTGGGGACGCATGACTGTATCCTCCCATGTGGGGACACCCTTTTCTAGACATGCTACAGCCCTGAAAAAAATCAGGTATGACCAGAAAAAAATCAGGAACAAGAATATAACGTTCAATTAGCAAAATTCAATACTTTTTTTCCCCAGATCCGTCTGGGTCCTCCCATGTGGGGACGTCAGATATTACTATCTTCGTGGGGACACACTGTCAGATACATCTTCCTGGGGACACCATAACACACTTTCAGATTATAGACTTCCTGGGGACACCATAACACACTTTCAGATTATAGACTTCCTGGGGACACCATAACACACTTTCAGATTATAGACTTCCTGGGGACACCATAACACACTTTCAGATATTACCATCTGTGGGGGGATACAATGGTAAAGGCAGTATTCATTACATTCATACACTGCATACAAGACACCAACCTACTTATTGGGAGCAATTAAGAATTCAGTGTCATGCTCAAGAACACTTTGACATCAACTCTGAGGGAGTTGAGCTACAACTGAGCTCAGGGACTTTTGTCAATGGAGGTGGAGACAGCTGATATGGTCTGTAGATTGGGGATCTACAGACCCTATCCCTGACCCTGACAGGGTCCCAAACTAAACCCTCACTGAAAGCATTGAGAAGCTTGAATTTATACATACATACCCTCTCGCTCAACCAGATCTGCCCATTTAGTTAGGGAATGTTAGCATTATGTTGGACCATCTGTGAAAAAATACTGTGTATAGAATCACCTCTCAATTAGTGCAAGCCCAAATCCCATGGGGAAAATCAATGTTATGGAGCACAGAGTGCCTGGGTGAAAAATATGAACAAAAATTAAAAGTCTAAAATTAACTTGTGTTGGGCATCTAACTAGGGGATTTTCAGGCGTGCAGAATCCATTACAAACATCATTTTTTGAGTAAAGAATTCTCCCATATACAACCCCAGTTCCGTTGAACTTGTTGTGAAAAATCTAAATAAAAACAGAATACAATGATTTACAAATCCTCTTCAACCTATATTCAGTTGAATACACTACAAAGACAAGATATTTAATGTTCAAACTGATCAACATTATTATTATTTTTGTGTGTGTGTGTGTGTGTAAATATTTGCTCATTTTGAATTTGATCCCTGCAACACGTTTCAAAAAAGTTGGGACAGGGGCAGAAAAAGACTGGGAACCATGATGAATGCACAAATAACGGCTGTTTGGAACATTCCACAGGTAAACAGGTTAATTTTAAACAGTTTAATATCCTGATTGTGTATAACAGGACCATCCCAGTCGTTCACAATCAAAGATGGGGCGAGGTTCACCACTTTGTGAACAATTCTGTGAGAAAATCATCCAACGGTTTAAAAACAATGTTTCTCAACATCCAATTGCATTCAATTTGGTGATTGCATCACCATCAGTCCATAATATAATCAAAAGGCTCAAAGAATCTGAAGAACTTTCTATACTAAAGTGACAAGCCCGAAAACCAACAACCTGAATACTTGTGACCTTTGATCCCTCTGGTGGCTCTGCATTAAAAACTGACATCATTGTGTAAGGGATATAACTGTGTGGACTCAGGAACACTCAGAAAACCATCGATAGTTTACAGAATTTTTCGCTACACCTGTAAGTGCAAGTTAAAACTCTACCATGCAAAGCAAAGCCATACATCAGAAAGGTTGGTTTGAAAAACAACCAGAAAAACAACCAGAAATGCCTTCTCTGGGTCCAATACCATTTGAAATGGTCAGACACAAAGTATTACTATTCAGATTGTTACCAGTGCAAAGTTCTAAAGCCAGCATCTGTGATGGTATGGGAGTGTGTTAGTGGCCATGGCATGGGCAACATACACATCCGTGACAGCCACCATCAATGCGGAAAGGCACATCCAGGTTTTGGAGCAAGTTCGGAACACATGCACAACGTCCCAACTTCAACGGAACTAGGGTTGTAACATTTGGTATATGGGTTATTAAGCTGTAATGTAGGCTAAATAGCATAGTGTAAACTAGAGGATGCTGCTGCTGATTATAAACAAACACAAGAAGCTATGTATTCTACAGCCTGTACTATATTATGTATCATATAGTATATTATACTATGTATCATATAGTATTTAGGCTGTATGGACCTATAGAATATAACAATGTTTCATTTCTGATGTTTTGAGGTGTAAAGATATTTACATCTATCTAGATATTTTCCTACCCAGGAATCATAGTACCCTGTTCCAACATAAATACCTCCTTAGATGGAGACTGATACTTTGTATTTGTGCTTATGTTGCAATTAAAAGTAGCAAACATTTTGGTCATGTGACCTTCGCCAGTACTATGCTGCTAATTCTGTACATATTTTAAATATATGTACAAATGCCAATGTATTGTAACTAAGTAACTTACGGGAAGTGAGGGGAAACATGCTGTATACTGTATGCTGTACAAGACAATAGTCATCAAATTAAAGGAACTGCAACTTAAATATGTATTTACATTAAAACCATTGAAACCACATATAGAGCACAACATTGGGCAGACTATGTGTGTTTAATCAGCCTTTAGTAGGGATCAATGCAAACTACCACTGGTGTTCTCTGAAATGGGTTATCCTATTATGTTGCATGGTCAAAAAAACTTTGGGAAGTGGGGAATGTCTATCCCATTGTTAATGGCAGGTGAGAATTGGTTAGGCCAGGTGTGTAACCCTACTGGATGGATGAGACAACCAATTTGCATGAGGCCCTTTTAGTATGATAAGTTGAGTGCTTACAACCGATACTCCTGCAGTGTCGTGTGCAACATGTATGGAAATCCTTTACCTTTGAGATGTTGCTAAGCATTTCAACTTGAATGCAAACTATTGAGTCAGTCCTGGAACAATAAGAAATTAGCAAATTCCACCAAACAACCATTCACACTGTCTGCTGTCCATTCACTCTCAGTCTGACTGATCAGAATGTGTGAAGCTCATCACCAGAGGACACCTGTATTGTTCTATACTGTACAAGTTTTCCAAACGATTTGCATATGCTCCTATTATGCCAAGTAAGTAGAGTGTATGTAGCTCTGGTCCAGAGCTCCACTGCTTCTGAGTCTGACTTGCATCGGAGCTCTGCTCTTCTCTGTGCAATTGGCCATTAATCCACCCGACCAGCCTCTCTTCTCTAGTGGTTATATAAAGAACGTTGTACCTACTCACCAAAATAAATACGTCTTGTGTCATTAGAAAGCCTATTTACCTTAGTGGAAACACTCTGAGCCCCCCACCACACGGATGAACTGGACTTTTTGGACAGAATGCCTTTTTTTTTTTTTTTTTTTTTTTGCCAGAATGCGATTTTCACTGAAGGATAGATATCGGTAGAGGGCGCAAATCCTGGTTGTTTTTCCAGTGAAAAATGTCCTGGCCAAAAAGTCAATTTTATCTGTGTGGTGGGAGCGTTTCCACTAAGGTAAGTAGGCTTTCTAATGACACAAGACGTGTTTATTTTGATGAGTAGTTAAAACGTTCTTTATATATCCACTAGAGAAGAGAGGCTGGTCGGGTGGAGTAATGGCCAATTGCACGGAGAAGAGCAGAGCTCCAATGCTAGTCAGGCTCAGAAGCAGTGGAGCTCTGGACCAGAGCTAGAGTGCATGTGGAGTGGAATATTTATGTAGTATAGGGAATCGTTTGACCAGGACATAATTAAACTAGACATACAGAACGTGTTAAAAAACACATGCACACAACATCTTACATTCTAGCTTAGTGAAGTGTTGATTTTGTCATTTCTGAAACACTTGTACAGCAGAGGTGTCACCATAGTAGTGCAGCTGGAATTGTACCTTATAAGCTAGATAGTACCACTTAATAGGAAGTACGGACTGTCCAAGACAGTAGCCTAAATTTAACAGTGCATACAGTAGTGCAAATAGTCAAATATTTCAATGAGTTCACGCCAAAACAAAAGCCTACAATAAGATAACAATGGCGCGTCATAGCACCTTCCACTCTCTGATCTCGGCCCCGTCATCCATGCTGGTGGGCAAGCTGAACCATAATTGAATGGTGTGAATGACAATTCACATGTTTTTAATTTGTAAATTTAGGCTCATTTGCAGACTGAAGTTTGCATGGAAAGCTAATGAAAGATGAGACTCAACATACCATAAGGACAAGATTAACAATAAAAATAGACCTACCTTGTCTGTCATTTTTTCTATTATCATTGGTAGCCTATTAATGTTTAAGTTAACTTTGTTCAGTGAAAATAACCAACCTGCAAGCTCACAACTTAACAATAGAAACCTCATAGATTGTATACATCTGTATGTGGTTTTATTCAGTGGTTTTCAACCTTTTTCATACCAGGGCACACTATTTGTTCAGCATTTGAACCACAGACCACCATTTGATAACATTTTAGCCCGACAGTCAAACATACAGTTCAAAATGACCATTAAACTTATACATTCCCTAATTGTGTAGACTTGGGCTAATTCACATGATAAATATTTTAACTCTTGCAAGCGTAAAATTGAAACCAAATGGACCCGCAATAGTCCATTTGCTGGCCCTGCGGAAAAGAAAGTGCTGGCCCTGCGGAGAAGAAAGCAGTGTCTATTGTGCCCTATGTTAGTCAAATTTTGAAGCAAGCTTGCCTCTTAGCTTAAGACACAAGTGAATTAATACACACTGGGAGGTCACAGGACTGTCACGTTTGCTCATCTTGGACGGCCATGTTTACGCTTCGCAGGATGACCGCAGACTAACTCAGTGGAGGTTAGACACAAAAGATGCTTTCTGGGCTGGCCTTGGCCACACTTGCGAGGTTCAACCACCATGTGATCTAGAGAGGGGAGGGGGGTGTCTTATCTGTCTTATTGATCCTGTAAAATTGAACATGTTGTCAAACCATCACTAAAGTCAGATTTAATGTGTGGAGGCCGAAAAACAGCAAACGTGAGTCAATGGCAAGTGGTGCATTTATACTGTATAGCACCTTTATCCAAGATGCTTTACAGGTAGATCCTAATTACCAATAACACACCAATGGCAGCAGAACAGCACATCGTAAGCAATTAAGGGTTAAGTGTCTTGCTCGGAGACACATCAACACTAACTCTGGGGGAACCCGGGTTCGAACCGGCAACCCTGAGTAAGACCAGAGTTAAGAGGCATAAAGAAGGGTGGAAAAAACACCCATCACTCAGTACGATGGCATCAAGGTCCACCAAATTACATTTGAATCAACTAAATCAATCTGTAGATTTGTTGACTACAACTAGCCTAACACTTGTGACTCAAATGTGACTGAAACTAAATCTCTTCTGAAAACTTTTCTTGCCATAACACTCCACCTCAACCTAATGTGCAATTTAAACAGCCATTTGGAAATAGCTGATCTAAAAGATAACAAACACAAATCTATACACATGGCCACTTTCACAACACGTGCTGTTTGTAAACATGTGCCATTACTGGAACCCGCTTTGATGTTGCAAACAATGCAAAGCTGCAGTAGTTAGGAGCACTGATGCTGTTAAATATTTTAATCATTTTCTTGCTGCATCCACTCATGCAGTGTGAACACAGCAGAATTGGGGATTTACTCAATCAGTAAAAAGCTATAGGATTGAGCAAGATTACCATGATCAACATTTTCAACATTTGCAAAGTAAAAACACATTCATTCACCCTTAGCAAGTGTGAAATCACTCAATACAATGAGTCAAGGTCCACCAAAATACATTTGAATCAACTAAATCAACTGTAGATTTGTTGAATCTACAGTTGATATCAACTTTACCATTGTAAACAACTGTAAGCTTTACAGTAGTGTCATCCACTCAGTTATCAGTTATTGTATTCAATTGTGCTTAAATTATACTGTAAATCTACAGCCTCTTAAAGGGGAATTCCACCAATTTTCACGATTTCTTTCTGTGTAGGCTACAAATGAACCTCAATGGGTCCATTGGGTTCCATTAATACACTCTGAGGAAAATACATACGCAGAAAAATCATTAACATGATGAAACACGTTGATGGTGTCATCAAGTTGTGTTTCACCATGTTAATGATTTTATTCAGACCATTCCTAGGAAACACAGAATGGGGGAACTTTTTTTGTTTTATTGTGTCCACACAACATTTCTAAGGTATATTAATGACAGTAACACGTTTAAAATGTGTGGAATTCCCCTTTAACTTAAAAGAAAAAGCAGCAAGACCACTGACTGCAGTGTCAGTCCACAAAGAGTTTTGGCTGGCCCAAAATCTGATCATATAGCCTATGTGAGCAATTCTGCTGAGGCAATCTGTACATCCATGTGTGAGCTTTGACTAATTGTTTGAAACAAGAAGCCTAATAAAATCTTTTTTTGTCTAATGTCCACACATGACACATCTGACATTACATAGCCTGCCTGACTGGCTTCACTTCAAGATCAAACTCACAACAACAACATACAACTGGCTGCACAACTCAGCCACACCAGAGAGAGTACACACAAACTCGTTCAGTTGAAGTGGTCAGTCCTATGGAGGCTCTTCTACATAGGATTCTAGTGAGAACGGGGACAGCGTATAGGTACAAGTCCTGCTCTTGCTCTTCTGGGATGTAGGCACACTACCTGTACACAATCTGTGCAAATATGATGTAAAAATAACCATCAGGTAAAAAATGGCAAGTATTGACAACTTTTAGTTTAGGCGTTTTTTGCTTAGGTGTTGAGTAGCTTCATGGATCAATTTCATGACCTTTGCAGTAAAAGTAAATCTCGGGAGAATCCATTTCATAAAGGGGACATCATAAAGTTATGAAAAAACGGTGTCCAGTTTTGTTATACCCCAGGGAGGGGTACCTCAAAAACTAAGCCTCTTTTTGAGCGTTTGTTGCTCCACTAATTTGGGCTGCATGCAAACATCAGCTCAGCGCTAAATTTCTGATTCCCCAAGAAAATAGTTGTGTGATAAAACCGAGCTCAGAGCGTTGAGGAGGAGGAGGGGGGCGTGCAGTGTTTACAGACAGAACAAAAGAGGCTCGTTAAGAGAACAATAGACGGCCATTAAGGGCCATCAGCGCAGCGGCTCAAACTATTAACCCTTAGGCTACTCTCCAAAGAAAGTCTTGAAAATGGCGTGGTTCTTCTCGGATTCAACACATTAATTTAACTCACTTCATCTCTGTAATCTAGTCTACGCTATAAATATAGTTTCTCATTGTCACTGGGAAATATATACTGGCTTCTCCCACATGCCCTGAATACAGCATTAATACAACATATTTCCAAATCCATAATGTAATAATAATACTAGATGACTCTGTTCCTAACCGGCGGCGGCAGCTCTGATCAGACTCGTGCTGTCTGCACCCCCCCTCATCCTCTAAAATAAAAATTATCCTCATCCTCTAAAATAAAAATTAAAATCGCGGATGTTCTTTCTACTCCACTGAAGTGTGACTGACATCAGCATGCATTACACCAGTCAGAATCCAGACACGGCTGTCCTTTCCCTGATTCTGTTGCGCTCGCGCAAGAAGCAGGGCCGGATCTAAGCATAGGCACGGGGGGGGAGTAATGCCCCCTAAACACCCTGACTGCCTCAACAAACATAATGGAACGGCTCAAACTTCAAAGACATTTCAAAGTGCTTATAGTTAAATGATTTGAAACAGTACTACTGCTACTAACTACAATTGTGGTACCACTAAACCAACTGCCATTTCAGCTGCCCCCCTCACGGGAAAATGTATATCCGGGCCTGCAGATCTGAACAGCAGCAGCTTTGAGACCCGTAGAATCTGACGAGGTGTTTTAGCAAAGTCATTCAGAGCGGTAGAAGAAAAGGGACATTCAGCTGCTCTGTGCTATATATATATGCAATAATTTTAATTCTAGACTACATTATACCACGGAGCCCGAAAACAACACTGTTGGCCTAAACAACATGAAAACTAAATGAGAAAGTTAAACCATGCCGTGCTTAGGCTACTGGGCAGCCTCCTCCTTCCTACCTCTCTGTCAACGTGAGGTCTCCGACTGTAGTAAGCTTTGCACATTAAGGTGTCAGAAAATGAGTGCTTGAGCTGCTAGCCCGAAGAGGGACAGGGACACAATGATGTTTCCAGCAAGGGAAACGTGAAGAATTATTTTAGATGTGCAAATGTTTTAAACTGCGGCTGTCGCCTGCATCCAGTGCATTTCTGCCTACTTCAGGACTCCCTATATTGTCCCCATTCTCTATAGAAGCCTATGAGGAGGAGCCGCCATTGCACTCACCCCATGAAGTGAACAGTTTACAAAACATATCTAAGGCTCTGGTCAGCAGAGTCTAAATGATATCTAAATGACATTCTAAGTGTTACAATGCAACACATTCAGCAAATGTGTCACATTCTAATAGTTAGTTGAACTGTAGAAACAAATCATTTGAAAGTTACCTTCAGCAGACTTCTCCTCTCGTCTCGGTCAGACTCTGCACTGTATCCAGGCTTAATGTGCAGATTCTGCACTGCTCAGTTCTTCCTTCCTTGTTGTGGAGAGTACTGCGGTTTGATTGGCTAAAAGTGGCACGTGATGGGCAGCACGCCATATGATTGGCTACAGGAGTGTGTGAAGTGTGTGAATACACACACTTTCACACACTTCTGCAGTTGCATGGTTTTGGCCACCAGGGCGGCGGGATTTTAACACACTTTAAACACACTTGTCAGATGGATCCCGTCGTGGGGACCTTTTTTAAAACCCCAAAATATCAGCACCAGGCATGTTGTAGAGGCTATAGGTGGATGGTGGCCTATGCGGCTCATATGTATGAGCTCCCAGGTACTCCTCCCGGCTGAATACAACATCAGCAACAGTTTTTATATTGATTTAAATGAAAATCCTGGTGGGGACCGTGTTTTGGGTCCCCACCAGGATTTGGGTCCCCTGACGGTGACTGTGTTGTCAGATGTCTGTCCCCACCATGTAGCAAAAACACACGCACACACACACACACACACACACACACACACACACACACACACACACACACACACACACACACACACACACACACACACACACACACAGAGTGCTACTCCTCACCTCAGTCAATATCTTTGTTATCTATAGTCTTTACAAACACGACACGGAGGTTCTTCTTCCAGAATTGATGCACTCTCTCCGTTGCCATTCCCTCTCTGATGGATGTCGCCACGGCATTCAAAACGACACGGCCCTTCATTTGTACCCGTCGCTGTCGTCGTCGCCGCCATCGGGGTTTCGTATATCGACAGTGTTTGCGCGCGCGCCGACCGCCGCGCTCTGTCTCCATGGGAAATAATTAGCCAGTCATTTACTTCCGCTGAGCCCCGAGGCCCTCCTGCTCCCGCCCCCACCCCCGCCCCCATCTTCTTCTTCCTCCATGGACTGACATTCATCACCGGCTCTCGCTCTGTTCTATCTCACCATCGGCAGAGAGAAACACGCTCTGACTTTTTAATGGCCGTCACTAACGCTGCCCTAATGACACTTGTGTTCTCGCAGCGAGGCATTTCGACATGCTGTGTAGCCCTTCTCTTTCTCTCTATCTCTCTCTATCTCTATCTCTTTCTCTGTCTTTCTCTCGGCAAACAGTGCATTTATGCAGCACATTTTATCCGGGGTGCTTAACACAGATTGCAAATGCAATGCATAGAACACTAGGTAGCCCCAGTTCCTTAGGTAATTTTGTAGGATGAAGACGAATCAGAAAATGTTTGATGCCATTTTTTTAGGTTTAAAAATGGATACTTTCAAGATTGCAGTGGTTAAATCAACCTTTTTGCGGTCCATTCAAATTGAGCCATTGGATGGGTCGCTATTTTGCAGTTTTACATGATACAGTATATAATGTATTTTTTTTTAGATTTCTGTATTTGCCTTGCCATAAAAGGTTGGCCACCAGAAATAATATTGAACCAGTAGGAATGCATCCTGTTTGCATGTCATCATGTTTGGTGGGACAGTCAGGTCATTCAGGGGGGCATTGCCACCCCCGTGCCTATGCCTATATCCGAGGTACCAAATGAAGATGGTGTGTGTGCAGCACTGGGTGTTTTACGTTTTTATCTCACCCCCCAGGCTGTCAGAGGGCTCCTAGACAACCCCAACGAGCCTGTCAGCGAGCTGTCCTACTTCGACTGCATCGAGAGCGTCATGGAGAACTCAAAGGTACAGACGGACGGCACTACGGTCGGCTTATCTGGCCATGCGTTGTCACTGTCAGAGAAATATCTCATGTCTAGTGGTTAATTAGCAGCCTGAAGTTCCCCCAACGTGTCTCTCCTCTCCTCTCCTCCTTCAGGTCCTGGGGGAGTCCATGGCAGGCATTTCTCAGCACTGCAGGACGGGCGACGTGCCGTCGTTCGGCGACAGCGTGGCCGTGGCGTCCAAAGCACTGTGTGGGCTGACGGAGGCTGCAGGACAGGTGAGTCACCCTGACCTCCTCCTCTCACTCTACTGCTCTTCTCTCCTTACACCCCCCACCCCCCCCCCTCTCCTCGGACACGGTCGAGGCAGATGGCCGCCCACCCTAGAGTCAGGCTGTGCTTGACGTTTCGTTGTGACCGCTGTCGCAATGCTGCTTGCTCTGGGTGAGATCTCTCTCCGTTTTCTGCTCTGTATGTGAAGTGTCTTGCTGTGAAGACATCACAGTAAGACTCTTGAAGACACAACATGTCTAGTAATGTAAAATATATTTTTAATTTAAATAACGTCATAATCTGGTTCATTGTTCAGTCAGCCGATGAATCGTTGCAGCCCTAGCAGGTTCAGAGGGCATATAGAGGGCAAAGCTGTATTTTCAGTGGCATTAAATGCTAGTCCCAATGTGGGTGAATTGAATTAAAATGATCAGTCTCATTACAATACAGCACCTCTGCTATTTTGTCACATTAGCCTGGTCCAGCCAGTATGCTTTCCGGGTTTAGGGTTGTGGATCGTGCTGGATAATATTCATTTACTGATCTGAGTGCCCTCCCCTCCCATATGGAAAAGATGCAACTAAATCTGTGTTTTACATGACACATATAGTTATTATATTATTAATTTCCTAATTTATAATAATTATATATGACATTCAAAACAGGTATAAGCTCCATAGTATTCTTTTGTGAAGTGGTTTTATTCTCTTATATGAGGATTGTATGAAAGGTGCCAATTTCAAGATTTCACATGGACAAAATTTTCCATATGGGCTGCCCCCCTTTGCCCATCCCCTCTCTGTTAAAAAAGAAAGGGAAAAATAAACTGACCACCATATTGTGACTGATGCCATTCTGCACTGTAGTTCATTCTTCCCACTCCTAGATGAGGAAATATCTCTCCTTCCCCCAGGCTTCTTTCATTTTTTCAGCCAGTGCAAACGAAAATAAACGGCTGGGTACAGAAGCTATTCTTAGTCCCATATTGATTTACGCCCAGTGGTGCAAGTGTAACTAAGTACTTTTACTCTACTATTTCCCATTTCCAATACTTATAGTACTTACATTTACTACCACTGCACTGCATCTGAATAGTATTACTCTTGATAAGAAATGAGATGAGAACACCTCCGAGATGCAATAATAAGTAATATAATATTATTATTTTCCTAAATGGGTAATACGTAAATAATATATTACTCTCCTAAGTAATAGTGCTCAACACTGCTTGTTACTAGGAAAAGTAATATTACAGAAATGTATTACTAGTAACTCGTTACTGCCCAGCATTGAGAGTAACCTGAAGGTGTCCTCTTGTCTTGCAGGCCTCGTATCTGGTGGGAGTTTCTGATCCAAACAGCCAGTCGGGTCATGAGGGGCTGGTTGACCCCATCCAGTTTGCCCGGGCCAACCAGGCTATACAGATGGCTTGTCAGAACCTAGTGGACCCGGCCAGCAGTCCGTCACAGGTGAGAAAGCTCTATCTGCCATGTTTGAACATGAACATGGACATTTTATGGTAGAGACGCCTATAGGGACTATATAATACCTAGTGTTCTGTGACGTCTATCAAATGGCTTGTTAAGTTTGAACACCGTTAACGTCAGCCCAAGGCATCAAGAGAAATTATTATATCTTTCCCAGCTGGTGTTCATTCATCTTATTTTCCTGTGATCTCATTTTGTAAGGGTACTCAATGGTTACCCAGCCTGATATCACAGTGATATCACAATGGTACAAGTGCTGTCGCCTCACAGCTCGTAAGTCCTGGGTTCGATTCCCGCTAGGGACGCTGTGTGTGGGAGCTGGAAGCATGTCTGCTTCTCCGTGCACACCGGGGTATGGGGTATATAAGTTATTTTGACTTTTTGGAGGGTCAATTCTGTTCATTCATACTGTATGACGTGAGATTGGCATGGGTTACGATAAAATGATTTTGATAAAAAAAAAAACTCTGTTCGCTTCCCACGTACACTAAATATTGAGGCATCCAGGGATTAAAGTTCTCAGTACTGGGTACTGATTTCAGTCCTGAGGATTTCACAGGGGTCATTTAACTAACTCAGTGCTTATTTGCAAAATATCATTTTCAGTCTCAAGATTTTTTTTTACTTTAATCCCTGCATCGTTTCTGCCTGGCTTACATAGTTATCTGGCTCAAGGTGTTTGTAATTATCTCTTGTGTAGTACTATCAGGTTGTAGTAGTTTGCCTAACTCTAGTTTTGTCAAACTTTGTCTGTTAGGTCCTGTCTTCAGCAACGATTGTAGCCAAACATACCTCGGCCCTGTGTAACGCCTGTCGCCTGGCCTCCTCCAAAACCTCCAACCCTGTAGCGAGGAGACAGTTTGTCCAGTCAGCCAAAGAGGTGGCTAACACCACAGCCAACCTGGTCAAAACCATCAAGGTAAGTAACGCCTCATATGAATATCCATCACATGTTTGACCAAAACAAAAAATCCTTTTGGCTGTTTTCATTGCAGGCTCAGTTCCAAAATTCTTCACCCGTTTTTGCTGTATAATGTGCATTGTTAGACACTAGCTGTGCTAATGACTTCTACCTAATTGCTTTCAGGCCTTAGATGGGGATTTTTCGGAGGAGAACAGAAACAGGTGCCGTGTAGCGACCAGCCCCCTCCTCCAAGCGGTGGACAACCTGTCCAACTTCGCCAACAACCCTGAGTTCGCTAGCATTCCTGCACAGATAAGCAATGAGGTAATGTACAGTATGTGAGCATGTGCTGGATTTGTGTTTCAAATTGTTTTGTATATGCTGTCAAATACTTAGCGTTAATTTAATTCAATGAGCATAAAACTTGACCCATAAACCTAAATCACTAAGTATATACAGTATAATTGATGCAAACAATGAATCTTTTATTGAAAGCCTGGTGCGTTAAATATTTGCTGGGTTCATTATTTTCTTCATGAAACATCTCCAAGCTACTTCTCAAAGAGATTTCATGAATATATTTGGGAACGCTGCAGTCAGTCTCCTTGAAACGGTGGTCCAGAATCTGTGCCAGCAGTAGATTTACCAAAGCTGGAGGAGGATGGGATTGATATGCAATGTTATACTCTTTTTTTCATTCTAAAGTCAAGTATTATTTTTACAATGTGAACAGGAACAGTCCTCATGTACTACCAAAAGCTTTATGGCTGTGATCTATTGGAGCGCTGGTGTTTTAACGACACTCTCTCTCAGCACAGCTGTTCTAATCTTCAGCTTGTTAATGTAATTGTCGAGGGAAGGCTTTGGATGGGATCATAAAGGCTGAAGGTGTTTCTATCAGCCTTTCTGTACCATAACCCTTTCCTTTGATTGTTCCCAATCGATAGATTGATTCATTTTGATAAGATTGATTTAGTGACTGACTGAAATGCATAATATTGGATATACTTGTACACTAAAAAGCCTGAAAGCTGCTCTTGAGTGTAAGGGCATGTCTAAAATGACTGCGTGTTCCCAAAACAGAGAAAAAAAAATCTATTCTCTAAAAAAAATATTTGAACCGCTTTTCTGTATGTTGTTATGGGCAAATCTTTCTGGTGTGGTTTTGCACAGATTTGAATACAGTTGAACCTGGACATTTAGACATGTCCTTTGGCCTGCCTTGGGCACAGAGGATTTGAATACTGCAACTTTATTGAGGCTTTCAATTTAGGCATTTTTGGAATAATTGAAACTTTTCCCCTCCAAGGGCTGCTTGTGTGAGCACTTTCCTTCCGTCTGTGCAATGTTGCCATGTCTGATTATTATAAGCAACATTTACCTTTTTCCCTGTAAAGTCACTTGGGCAAATAGTTGCTGGTTGATGTTTTTTTGGTGCTTGTTTCTAAATTGTACATGTAGAACTTATTTGGGCTTGTTGTTCCCACATTTCGTCACATCAAGGAACCCCAGATTAACATATAATTGTCCACACTCATCCATCTGAAAATAGTATGTGCCTTTTACAGTATATTCCAAAGTATTTCAAATATTTCAACATGGCTTATTCTCGACATGTTTTTAAATTACAACCTCACAATGGGTCGCTGTGAGCTCATAGATCAGCTATTTTCATTTGTGCTTGATTTCATATACCTTTTTGATTTCATTTACCCTTTTTTCTCTTGCAAATCTGGCAACAAAACTAGAGATAGTGGGAAGACGTAAGGGTTGTAGGAAAGTTGTGAAGAATAGTAAGCTATAACAATTCATAGAAACAGTCAGTCAGAATCATAACCAAGATAAGAAACTAATATCCATCTAACATAGAGTGCCGTGTGCTATGTCTACAACGTACATAAAATGGTAACTCATAAATCTGCTAAATTATTAAATTACATAAGCTTAGCCTCGAGGCTAGTGTATATTCTACAAATGCTACAGTACAGGCCAAGGTGGATTCTGAAGAGCTGCTCATTGATCTGTACTGGTTCTGCCCCTCCATCCCTCCAGGGCTCGGCAGCCCAGGAGCCCATCGTGCGTTCAGCCTGCTCCATGCTGGACAGCTCCACCAACCTCCTGGAAACAGCACGCTCTCTGGTCCTCAACCCCAAAGACCCGCCCACATGGTCCATACTGGCTGGACATTCCCGGACGGTGTCCGACTCCATCAAGAGTCTCATCACGTCCATTAGGTAATCTGCTGCTAAAGCTGGTTGGCCAACTATAGAAGAAGTTCACAGTGAAAGTCTATTGACAATTTTCCCCACCAAGGACTCCCTTCGGGTAGTGTTGCCTTGCCTGCTTATTATAAGCAACATTTTTGTTTCTAGTGTACATGTAGAGCTTATTTGGGATTGCTCCCTTGTTTAAACCAGTAGTTCCCACATTTCTTCACAACAAGAAAACCTCAGATTAAGATTAGTGGTCCACACTCATCCATCGGTGACCTCGTAGATCAGCTATTTTCATTTGTGGTTAATTTTATATACCTGACCACTTGTTTCTTTTACAAATCTGGCAACAAATCAAGAGATAATAGGAACGTATGCACACACAAACGCAAAGACTTAAGGGTTGTAGGAAAGTTGTGAATACAGCTTGGTATCTCCAGCATGTGTGGAGTTTTTGTTCTTTGCCAAGCTGCTCTGTCTTAAGCGATAAATTGCCATGGTAATTTACTCTGTAATAAAGAGCCATTGAACACTGTAGAGCAGAGATAAAGAGAAGTGCATGTTCTGAGAAGTAACTACACAGCGGCTTAAACATATATAATTGTTTCTTTTACCGGGTATCGTACTTTCTGCTGTGCATAACACAAGTATAATTAGTATCTAATTATCACCCTCCAAATTATTGTACGTGTATTCACATGGTTCCTGCTGGAACCCCACCACATTCATTCTCCCTCTAAAGCAGGGGTTTTCAACACGTGGTCCGGGGACCAACAGTGGTCCCTGAGAGGATTCCAGGTGGTCCCCAGGGTAATTGATGGAAAGTTGGTTAACCAGATGTAACCAGATGTAACTGGTTGACAGTTCAACCAGTTACCAGTTACATCTGGTTACAGTTCAACCAGTTACATCTGGTTACAGCTCAAGAGTTAAAATATTTACCATCTGAATTAGCCCAAGTCTACACAACTAGAGAATGTAGACGATGAATGGTCATTTTGATCTGTAGGTTGCCTGTTTTGTTTCCTCTGAAAAGCAGCCTGGTATTATGGACAAAAGCAAGAGAAATCTTTAGTTTTGGGGTATGTGGGGCTAAAATGTCTTCTGAATGATTAGTGGGCCCTGGTATGAAAAAGGTTGAAAACCACTGCTCTAAAGAACAGCTACTTCCAAATGTCACACAGACTATTATATCCGGTCGTCTTAGCGCTCATTCTTCTTTGCCTGGTTGGACAGGGACAAGGCGCCGGGGCAGAGAGAATGCGACTACTCCATCGACAACATCAACAAATGTATCCGGGACATCGAGCAGGCCTCTCTGGCTGCCGTGGGCCAGACCCTGCCCTGCAGAGACGACATCTCCATGGAGGTGAGTTCAGGATGAGGCCGCCCTGCTGCCTGCCAAGAAAGTACTGCATCTCAAGGTGCTTTTTTTTCTTTAAATGCCCCGAGTTGTGCTGTAATTCTCTGCTGCCATATCCCACCACCGTGCAGGCTCTCCAGGACCAGCTGACATCCTCCGTACAGGAGATCGGTCACCTGATCGATCCCATCTCCACGGCAGCGCGAGGCGAAGCGGCCCAGCTGGGCCACAAGGTACAGTACTGCTCCACGTATTATAGACGTGTACAGAAACAGCCTCACGGTTGAAGCGAACGTAAGGGTAAGACTGACCTTGGTACTATTCTCACCTAATACTTTAGTAGACTCTGCTGCAGTTTGCTTTCACACTGACTGCACTGTCATCCGCAGCAAATGGAAACGCAGCAGGGACCTTTTATCAATGTGTATGATTCATAAACTACACAGTGAAATATAGAAGGCCTACGAATAGTTTAGTGTGTGTGTGTGTGTGTGTGTGTGTGTGGGTGTGTGTGTGTGGGTGTGGGTGTGGGTGTGGGTGTGGGTGTGTGCAGAGTTGTACCCGAACGCGTTCAAAGAACGAAAGTTCTTTGAACCGTTCATATTTTTAAGGAACTTGAACCGAACGGACCCTATATCTGCTTGAAGAACGGCGATGTGAACGCGTTCATTTCTGGCGTGAGTGAACGCCACTTTTCTTGCGTTCGATTTCGCTCAAGAGCAGGGCTCGACAGGCTCGCATTTGTGAGTAAAGAGTTCATAGCACCGGTGCGAGTAGAGCATTTGGCCATTCAGCTGTGATAGAGACATGACAAGTGCACATTCTATGAGTTATACCTAAATTTATATTACTGTAGTACGGCGGTGCTGTTCGCTAAAATAGAGCAGATATACAAGCTATCAACATGTTGAGGCTCGAGGCATCCTTAGCTTGAAGATCTGTTCTCCCTGCCCACCGCCCCGCCCCTCCCTCTGCTCTGTCAGCAGCGCACAGCATCAGACAGCTTAACACAGCATCAAGGAAGGACGCTTCTCTCCAACACGTTGAATGAGCTACTAAAGCTGTTCATGTTGGTAAAATGTATAATCTCCCTGCGCTATGCGTGTATTTAAATCATATACTGTCTGCGCAGCGACCTTTTGCCTCACGCACGTGTGCCGGCGCTATCCCGAGATTAATCATAAATAACGCACCATGCACGTGCGCGCTCGGACGCACAACACTTTTATATTCTTACCATCATTGACTGATTTGCCGTCGGATCGTTTTCATTTTTATTTACAGGTAGGCTGCAATTAGCCTACTACAGCGGCCTTAAGGTTTGGGGGACCCTTTCACATTGTGATTAATATAACAATATGCGCTATTGTATAGAGTTGGGATACCCGACTGAAACAATACCCGCGACAGCCCGTGCTCATTTGCTTAATTGGTGGTCGGGCTTTCAGTCGACCTGGCTATGTTAATAAATTGATATTGTAAAATAGTAGTAAAAATGCTAAGCATTGAGCCCTGTTCAAGAGTTAAACTACAATGAGCTGAAAATAGAGCAGATCTACAAACTCAGTGACGCACTTTGAGCTTGTTGATCTCTATTTCTGCTGATATTTTCTGCTCAATTTTCAGCACACAGAGATGCACAGGGCTGGACAGAACTGAGCGCCTTCATAATAAAAATCTTCACAAATCAACTAAGGACATCTTCAGATGTATATGGCTATGGGCTGCAATCATTTTGAACAAAAAAAAGAGGGAGGGAAAAAAAAGAACGAAAAAGAACTAAAATAGTTCTTTTTTTGGAACCATGAACTTTAGTTCTAAAAATTCAACAATGAACTATGAACGGAACTAGTTCGTTTTGAAAGGTAGGAACTATAAACTGAACTATTTCAGAAAAAAAGAGAACTTTCCCAACACTGGATGTGGGTGTGTGTTTGTGTTTGATTATGTGCGACTGCATTCCCACCTGCAGTGATACACACTGTTCTGCGTTTTGAAGCAAAGTGAAAACACCGTTTATACGAGGAGTAGAATTTGGTTAATTGATGCGCATTAGGATTCGAATGAGACATCACACCTGCTAAACGAAGAGCACTTTCCGACAATACGCAATAGGTATTCGTTTTAATTGCAGTACATATTTCTCATGTGAATGCGACCGCTGTGCATCTTTCAGGACCTTTCACTGCTTCGCTTTTACCATTACTCTATGGCTCTGATCTCCATCACATTTTCGGACATTCCGTTTATCTCCCAAATTGAAGGTTGCCCTACTGTAAAAACAGCCATAGACTACACAGGCACATCCCAATGTTGTGGTCATTTTTTAAGTGTTACTAAAAAGCAGTAATAAAAAGCAGTAAAAAAAGGAATAGTCACTGGAAATATGTCGTCGCCGCCTGCAGGAAATACGTTCGCTACGACCATGAAACCCGTTTTGGAATGTGTCTGTCGATATACATTCATCACTGCCATCTTTAGAGAGTCGCTGTTTATGATCGCCGATGAGCGAGTTCTGCCTTTTCTCTCGTTAAAAAAACAACATTTCTTCCCCCAGGTAACCCAACTAGCCAGCTACTTTGAGCCACTCATCGTGGCGTCCGTGGGCCTGGCCTCTAAGCTCCATGACCACCAGCAGCAGATGACCATACTGGACCAGACAAAGACCCTGTCTGAGTCCGCCCTGCAGATGCTTTACGCTGCCAAGGAGGGAGGCGGAAACCCAAAGGTAGACACAGTTTAGTTTTGGGCAAGTTATGAAAATCACTACTATCTTAGATCGTTACCAAGAAATCTCTTCACCAATGTGTTTCTAAAGGCGTCTAATGACGTGCTAAAATGTTGAAATTCAACTCCTGTGGGAAACCTGAAAAACAGATCAAAGTCGAGGTACTAGTCAATAACCTATTGAACAGAGGTTTTCAACAGGTGGTGGAGAGGATTCCAGGTGGTCGCCAGGATAAATGATGGAAAGTTGGTTAACCAGATGTACAGTAACTCTTTGAGAGCGTAAAGATGGAACTTTCATGTTTACACTCTCAAGAGTTAAAATATTCATCATCTGAATCAGCCAAGTCTGATCTGTATGTTTGCCTGTTTTTGTTTTCTCCGAAATCCATCCTGGAATTGTGGACAAAAACAAAATAAATCTTTAGTTTTGGGGTCTGTGGGGCTAAAATTCTGAATAAATAGTGGGTCCTGGTATGAAAAAGGTTGAAAACCACTGCTATAGAAGGCAAAACATGCACAATGTCATCATGATTTATGCAGCATTTGATGTCTCTAGTTTTCATGATGCATTTTAGTACATTATCAGACAGCAGGAGAAACACACAGGTAAAGGCCTGTCCTGGTAATGATTTAGTTCCCAGACTGTTCAAATGTCTGACAAAATGCCCTAAATAATTGGCCAATTGTGTTGTTTGAATTCCAGAACAACGCTTAGCCGCACACAGCTGTCTCATGCTGTCTCGCTGAGTATTGTTGTGCCTGGCGTCTGTCACTTGGTTCGCCTCGACTCAGTGATCTGGCTGTCACTCCTCGCACGTGTGGAAGTGCACGTATCTGTACTGTGGTGCTTATACCCGCCAGCTGCTGTTTTTTACTGCATCTGGAGATAACGCTTTCATGATTCTTTCTGATGGTTCATTGGCTGAATTCTCAGGCGGGCCACACCCACGACGCCATCTCCGAGGCTGCCCAGCTGATGAAGGAGGCGGTTGATGACATCATGGTGACTTTGAACGAAGCAGCTAGCGAGGGAGGCATGGTCGGAGGAATGGTGGAGTCCATCGCTGAGTCCTTAGGCAGGGTGAGTTTGTGTGTGGTGCGTGCATGAGTGTGTGTGTGTTTGCGGTGTGTACGTGTTTGTTACCAGATAATTTTTTGCAACTAAACTGTGCACACCCTGGCCAATTCCAAATGTCTGCCCCAAATCTTCCATAACGGCCTGTTATAGCAACACCATCGTTTTTGAAAAACATTTTTACATAAACTCTGATGATATGTGATAATACCATGGTCATGGTATCAACACAGATCTGACATTATTATGCATGTAGAGTCCCACTAGGCCGAGGAATAAACCTCAACCTCTTCACATTGCTATAATGCCGCCCACAGATGGCTTTTTGCTAAATACATTTTTGCTAAACAAAATGCCTCAAATCATGATCTTGAAGGTCCAATTGCCTAAGAGGAAATTACGCCATTTTCCTTCCTTTCTTAAGGATAATGAGACAAGGGTAATGAGGCAAATATTCCTTAAAACATTATACTTGCCCTCTGTAAAATAAATAAACAAATAAAAACACCTTAGTAATTATTGTATTTCTTTTTTCTTAACCTTTCACTCAATAGGCACTGCTCGTGTCGCAGGTTGATGATGTCATATGTCCATGTGTGATCCAGTCTTTAATTTGCATATGCATTCCACAGAGCTAGACCAGTCACGGACATACAGTATGACATCATCAACATGTGACAGGAGCAGTCCTATTGAGTGAAAAATCCTCCATTTATGAAAAGTATATTGGAGGTGTTTTTAGCTTCACATTTTAGTTATAGAAGGCAAGTATTGTGTTGCAAGGCATAGTCTTATTAGCCAGGGATGCTTTTAAAAAAATATCTTCCCCATTCCAAGACGGTTATACTTTTCACCTGACAGGTAGCACACAGAAGGAACACATTATTCCAACCAGGTCCTTTCTAACTATTGACAGTGATGCGAATGAGTTTGACAGAAAGGAGTCAAGGCGTATCATGGATAATCACAGCTGAAGGCTTTTCCTTATGTTGGTTATGTGTCATCATGGTGTCTGTGTACCGTTCTGGACTGGTAGAAAACATACTCACAGTATTACGCTCAGCTTCCTCCCTCCCAGAAATCTTTCATTCTGTATGACAACCAGTTTATATTTTTAAACACACCAGTGGCAGTGACATTCTTTCTGAATCAATACAGAAAAATAAAAAAATAAAATAAAGCGTGGTGAATCATATTGGAGATAGCTGGGCCTGGGAACCGTCTTGTCCCTGCTAACGTACATACTGACTGTTCCAAGGTCAACTGTGTTGTCTTAGTCTTAATCCATTTTCAAACACTGCTATTATTTTTATTATATATTTAGTCAATACACTAGCATACTCGTAAAGCTGACAGCTTGCTGCCAGAGGATACTTGTGGCTGACACATTCATTATGTTTAAAATATCTGTAATATTACAACTTGTAATTAATATGAGATGCCATAATGTTTAAATGTGAGAAAAATGTGTTATTGATGTATGTCCACATTTGAGTATTTGTGACATTTTTTGTGGTGGACAAAAATGATGCAAGTTAAGAAATAATTACAATGGCACTAAAATCATTCCATACTACAGATGCCACATTTTGAATGCATGGTAGTAATATACCGTCAAGACAAAGGCAATAACTATTTTCATGGTGGAATAATGAGAATCGTAAGCAATCTCAATTCTGCTGCAGCACCAATTGTGCAGATAACACAACCTGATGGTTTGGACTTTGATTGTCATTTTCAGATCAGAATTCTTATTCTTATCTTCATCTTGACAGTACTAGTACAGTAAGAAAAGCCTGCTGTCCCTTTAAGATGGATGCCAGGGTGGAGTGTGCTGAAGAGCATGCCCTTCTAAAGTGACATTCATTAGTCAAATAGATGACAAGTGTTAAGTCCTCAGCCCACTGCTGATGTCAGCTGTCATTCAACCTACTGAATGACGTGCCAAATGATGGTCCTGCAGATAATTGAAGGTGGCGTGCACATCCTCAGATACCCATGATGAGATCAGATATACAGTAACTGTCCGTTTCAAAACCTCCCTTTTCTATACATTAATGTGCATATTGATGCTGTGTTGTCAATCTACCGAAGAAACACGCCCACACACGTATATAAACGTTGCAGTTGCCTGGCAGATTGGTGTCGTTCGTCTCGTATCCCATAATGTCCTTCCACACTGTTTTTTTCTAAATAACCCATTTTTTTTGAAAGGCACCCTCCATTTAGATCCTTATAGCGATTTTTGACTGCATTGCAGGAAATACTGATGTTTTTCTGTTTTTGCTTTTTTCTGTACGTCCACAGTTGGACGAGGGAACTCCTCCTGAACCGGCGGGATCATTTGTGGACTACCAGACCACCATGGTGAAGTTCTCCAAGGCCATCGCCATCACTGCACAAGAGATGGTGAGCAGAACGGCCGGCGGCTATGGCACTGTACAGTGTACACGCTTTGTTCATGTGGTTGTCGGCACATCTTATCAACATGCTGAAAGGACCTATGCAATGAAATTCAACTCTTTCAATTTCTTGTGTGTGTTTTTGGTGCTCCCATGTGTGTTCCTACACATAACCAAATTTTAACAATGAGACTTTCATAGGATAAAGGTATTTTAAAGTGCAAATAACTACATTCCTAAAATTGTTTTTAATACTAAATATCTTATTGTCTATGTCACTCAAGCTTATTTCTAATGGGTTGAGCCTCAATCACCACCAGTCTTGTCATTTCTTCACTGTGTAGCTGCAGTACCACAATGTCCTGAGGTGGTCAGGGTGCTAATATGAAGATTTTTTTTTGTCATTATAATTCTGCTGCTAGATAAAACCAGGGTTGTGTTCCATCCCATGCCAGCTTGGGAAATCAACAATGTTGGATATTGTAAACAAAGTGGAAATGCAATGGAACTGAAGACTGAAGGGAGGAGGACGCAAAGCAGGATGCATTGATGACATCTTTATGATGCCAATATCAAATAAACTGTTCCTGAGTGAGAGCCTGATAACTTTATTATTTGTGGGATAGAAAACACCCCCCCCCCCCAAAAAAAAAAAAAAAAAAAAAAATCTATATACTGTATTTTCCGGACTATAAGGCGCACTTAAAAGCCTTTAATTTTCTCAAAAATCCACAGTGAGCCTTATAATCCAGTGCGCCTTATATATGGATTGGTTGACTGCAGTAGCTTCTATTCTATGTTAACTGTAGTAGGTTTTATTCACTGCGCCTTATAATCCAGTGCGCCTTATATATGAAATCAGTTTTAAAAGGTGCGCCTTATAATCTGGTGCACCTTATAATCCGGTGCGCCTTATAGTGCGGAAAATACGGTACTCTATATTCTGTCTAACAATGTTATTCCTCTTTTAAAGGTAGGGGAAGTGATTTGAAATTCATGGTGTAGTACCAGCCTGGTGCACTAGGGGCCCCCAACAGTAGCTACACTATGTGAACCTGCTGCTCGCTCCTGATTGGAGGAGAATTGGTGGTGACCTGGGGAACTTTTATTAGCTCCTCTGCTAACGTGGGGGAGGGGGAAACTCCATATGTGGTTTCCACACCTTATAATAAAGCATTTTAACAGAAAAAAATATTTTTTGGGTGATATCTGACAAAAGTGAAATCACTTCCCCTACCTTTAAGTATATCATATCACGTACGCGCACACACACACACACACACACACACACGCACACACACATTTTTGCCTAGCTTACATACGGTAGTTATCTGGAATCACTGCGTTCACAGAAAACAATTTTATGGAAGCGTGTTATCTGTGCTTTAATGGGCCCTGTGCTGATGGTGTATTTCACTCTGTGCCACACCAGATGACCAAGTCGGTGACCTGCCCGGAGGAGTTGGGTGGCCTGGCCTCGCAGGTGACGGTGGACTACGGACAGCTGGCCCACCAGGGCCGTCTGGCAGCTGCCACCGCAGAACCGGAGGAGGTGAGAACGTACACTCTCTCTCATCACAGTTACCATGGGATCAAAGAGTGGGGTTTGGAGACTCATTAGAATGAAGGACTCATTAGAATGTAATCAGTTTCATTTCAGTCCTTGACCCCAAAGATGTTGATTTAACTACTGCAACATACATACAGTACATGTAAGGAAGTACCGTAGTTTTCTATGCGATGCTTGGTGGTACAGGTGATGAAGCTGCCCCAGAAACCCCCCCCCCCCAGGTTATATCCAGGTCTGACTGCTCTTGAAAAATAAACTAAGACCGAATCAATGCAATTTAGGTTGTACTTTCTCTTTTCACTGCAGTCTCCTGCAGAATCTCCTGCCTGACACATCCGGTAATCATTTTTTTATCTCTATTTATATTTTTTTTCCAAAGGAGTACTCTGATGTTTTCAGTACAGCTACTGTAGGCATCAGATATGTGCCAGTCTTTGATAAAAGAACGCACCTTCCCCAAGGCTGTTTTTTTTTTCGACAGCTCGAGATGTATTTTTTAGAAAAGGGGATATTCCATTCTCACCGCCTCCACATCATTCAGCGCCCACATAGTCTGTGCTTAAAGGCTGATCTGTGGAGTTTGCAGAGGACGGCGCCCGCATGTGTGAAAACAAATCCCGTAATAAGCACACAACGCTCTTATCAATATCTTGCACATAACACACTGCTGGAAGCCCAGCCGGTTACCATAGCGACCTCTACATGGCTAAAAAAGCTTACGGTGATGCTTCTAATGAAGTGCCACCCACACCCCTCAATCTCAGGCAGGAAATTAAAGGTGTAGTGCCACCCTGCTGGGTGCTGGAAATCGATTTTGCTGATGATGATAATAATAATAAGGGAGCTCAGGACACGATTGCTGTTGTCTGGTCGCATGGTGGGGTGCAGACGTTGGCAGTTTAACTGGTGGTGACCAACGGGCCGTCTGGCTGGCTGCATGTGCTATTCTACCAGGTGGCGTTCCAGATAAAGTCGCGGGTGCAGGAGCTGGGCCACGGCTGCATCTACCTGGTCCAGAAGGCTGGAGCGCTGCAGATCAGCCCCACAGACAGCTTCTCCAAGAGGGAGCTCATCGAGTGTGCCCGCGCCGTCACCGAGAAGGTAAGCCGCTCTTTGCCAGAAGAAAGTATAAGTGCCAGAGATTTCTCAAAAGCTTGCACACACACACAGCACACACACACAGCACACACAGACAGACACAAGCGCCTTTCATGTTTTTTCTTTAAATATATATTCTCCCAGCTGCACCTGGCTGTCATATTAAGCATTCAGCATCATTTTTTGAGGTAAAGTGAAAGCACAGCATCAAGTCAGCATTCCAAGGTTGTTTTGTGCTTTGCGCTGTGTTTCAAATGAAGAGATGCTATAGGACACCTTGTAATAGGTTTTCTCACAGTCCCTCGGTATTATGTCTTGGTAGTGTGGAAAATGTTGGAAGTTGTGCAGCTGACAGCTGTACAACTCAGGAAAGCATTGACCAGATAGAGATTCAGTTATCACAGCCTTGCAATAGAGAAAGGGACGCCAAAGACAAGACTATTCACCCACTGCACACACAATGTGGTAAAAACAGAGCTGCACTTCCTGATGTGTTACACGTTATCTCTAGCGTCATGTGCCCAAGACACATCTGTCCCATGTTTAATATTTCATCCTAATTGTCTATAATTGGCCTTTTGCAGGCCAATTGCAAGTTTGCAGGTGGACAAAAATAACCGCACCCTTTTCACATTGGCCTGTTATAGCCCACTAACAGGTGGATTATTGCAAAACACATTTTGTGCAAAAATAGCCTCAAATCATGCAATTACCATAAAAAGGCATAAGAAAGATGGAACCCTTTTCACATTGGCCTATAGCACCAACAGCAGGCCACACCCTGATCTGGTGGAGAACCGTGCCCAGAAGTGCATCTTTTCTAGTTTGTTGTTTTATTCCGCAACATTTTTCTTCTGTATGCTGCAAAAGCCTGTTAATGCAGTGTGTTCAGACCTGATGTCCCTGCTGTGACCCTGGTCCTCTCTGCTGCCACCGCTCACTCATGCTCGGCTGGCGCGTGATTGGATTCATGGCTCATATCAGACTTAAATAATTTGTGGTCTCATGCGTGTGTGGATTTGTGAGCGCTTCACTGGAATGCACCTCTCCTGGGCTTGTATGTGTGTGTGTGGCGGGACAGGAGGACACGGGACGGGGGGCAGGCGGACGTGGGTTTGATTTGCAGAGTCATACTCATTGGCCTAATGTGATTGTTTGTGCGGCAGAATGTCTGGGTCTAAAAAAAACACCTGTTTGCACTGCCCCCACCCACCCCCCGTGGTGTGTACCCAAGACTGTTATTTGTCAAGAAATAAAAAATAAACCTTCTCCAGTTGATCTAATGGAATTGGATCTATATGGACAGTTTGGACACATATTCTCACTACCTACAGATCCCTCTTGAGCACATGACTCTAGAGATTCTTTGTAACAATTTACGGGAATCATATTGCTATGAGACCCCGGGGAAGACCAAGGACCAGATGGAGGGATTACATCGACTCTCTGGCTTTGGATTGCCTCGGGATCCCCCAGGAGGAGGTCGCCAATGTTGCTCGGGACAGGGAAGTCTGGAGCTCCCTGGTGGAGCTGTTGCCCCGCGACCCGACCTCGGATAAGCGGAAGAAAATGGATGGATGGATGGATGGATGGATTTTGCTATTACTAGCAATATGAAATAATGTGTTAGTGCCTCCTGGTGGTTCTATGACAGGCCATTATAGAACATTTGGGCAGAGGTTCATCATTGGCACCTAGGCCGGATCTAGTGCCAGAGATTAGCTGGTAACTGATGGACGGACAGACACTCGGACAAACGGATGGAAGGAGTGCAAAACATACTCTCCACCAAGCCTTCGGCCTGGTGGAGACAATAAAAAATAAGCAGTCATCAGCATCATGAAACCTGTACGGCTCAGTACTGTTCCTGATGTGTTTACCTGACACCAGGGATAACAAGACTGTCATAATAAGGTCAATAATAATAATATCAAGTCAATATTAATGACAGTCTTTTTTTCCTCATATAATTATATGAACTAACTAACTTTGAGTGTTCTATTATTCCATCAAAATCTAATTATTTTTTCCCAGGCATCCATCTGAGAAGGATAGAGATTTCATTAAATTATAGTTTGATAGTCTGTATTTTAAAATGTCAAAGTAAATTACTTTTTCTTTTCAGAAATATAATGCAACACTTTAGTGCTGAAGCTGATAAAGGTGGAGTATTTCTTTAAGGTGGCGATTCAGGGCTGGATCCAGGCAACAGATGCATAGGTTCTTAGCTTGCTTACCGTATGTGCTCAATGACTATTTCTATGTATTTGATGTATTACCTTGTGTTGTTCTTTCCAAATTGTAATGGTAATCACAGAGTTTCCAGTGCATTAGTTGAGTATTCCATTTCAGTTTTTTTTATTTATTTTTACAAATTTAGTTGCTAGTTACTTTGCAAATTTTAGATTTTATGTTCAATTTATGGAACAACTAATACATTAGATTTTGGTCATAGATTTGGTTAATCCAATAGGTAATCCAATTTGGATAATCCAACCAGTGACATTAATAAGTAAAACTGAAACATTTACGCCGTATTTTCTCCTGCCATTCAGGTCTGACTGATGACGTCAGTACTGGTTAAAAATCTAACTAGGGCAGCTGATTGGCCAAGAGCCCTGTCCGTCAACAGTATCAAACAGCAAACATGCCCCCCAAACCCCAACATATGATAAATAGTTTCTTTAAAGTAAAGTATTTTACTGCCTTTGTTCACATGCTAGTATACTGCTCATTGGCTGTGTTTGTTTGGTTAGCAGCCATGTTATCCCATCAGCCACATGAATGACAATACATTGGCTTTCCCAATATTCTGATTGGTCGGTATGAACCAATCACTGAAGACTGCGGCTTTGACAATGCCCAACTCATAAACTGCTGTTGTTGAGAGACTGATTAATGAAGTAAAACACAATGAGACTGAGTGGCAGGAAATACATCTGTCAATTCCCTTCATTTTCAATTCAATTGACTTTATTGGTATGAGAAAACATCTGTATACATTGCCAAAACAATAGGCACAATACAACAATACAAGAATCTAGAAATGAACTGTATAAATATGTACATTTGAAAGTCAAAATATTCAATGAGTCAGCTTCTTCTATAGTATGCACTAGGTTCACTTGATGCAGGAATACACACAACGATTAGTCTTTAAGCTGGTTGTGCTCCATTTGATATCCTTTTCCTATCACAGATTTTACTGCTGTGTTTGCACATTGTTGTACTTCGCCCAGGATATATGGGGGTTTTTTTGTCGTTAGTTATGCTTTCAAAATCTCTGTGGGTGATTGTAATCAGTGGGAAGTAAAGTGTCGTGCTACACATGCTGAAATATGAACAACTTCCCATAGACCCATTCTAAGCTTGGGGTAGGGGAAACAGCCAATAAGGCATTTTATCACAGGTCCAATTTTTTATCACTGGTCCAATTTTGTGGATATTAATCGACTGCAAATAAATATAAGAAAGCCTCCAAGCCGGAACTCTCCTTTAAGATGGAGACGGGTTTTCAGTCTCGGGGCAGAGAGATTTGGAGAGTGATTTGCATTGTGATCTCCTGTTCCTCCAGGTGTCCTTGGTGCTGTCAGCCCTCCAGGCGGGGAACCGAGGCACGCAGGCCTGCATCACGGCCGCCAGTGCCGTCTCAGGCATCATCGCTGACCTGGACACCACCATCATGTTCGCCTCTGCAGGAACACTCAACCCAGAGAACGAGGAGTCCTTCGCTGATCACAGGTATACGATGAACTCTGCCATGTGGACCAACCTATAGGGACCCCCCATGTCTCTCAGCCTCATAAGGCAGTGGTTTTCAACCAGTGGTCCGGGGACCATCAGTGGTCCGTGAGAAGGTTCCAGGTGGTCCCCCAGCTAAATGATGGAATGTTTGTTAACCAGATTTAACTCTTTGAGAGCGTAAAAATGAAACCAAATGGACCCTGGCGGGTCCATTTGGTTTCATATTTACGCTCTCAAAGAGTTAAAATATTCTTCACCTGTATTAGCACCACTTCATTAAGGAGTCTACACTGTTTAGTTTGTGTCTTCAAATCCAGTCTTTGGGGTAAAAATGTCATCAAATGATGGTCCGTGGCTCAAATGTTGAATAAATGGTGGTCCCTGGTATCAAAAAGGTTGAAAACCCCTGTCATAAGGGGCTCCAAAGAGTTCCCAGCTAAATGATGGATAGTCAGGAACCGAAATGACCAAAGTATAATATACCAACCTAGAACTGCACTCAGTAGAGTGCAAACACGCGCATTGCACAAGTAGGCCATGGCCTACTTGTGTGCGAGTAGAGCAAGCCACTGGAGAGCAAGTACCCTGACACCTCCAGGAGATAATACTTATTAAATTAAATTCTAGTTGATAGAAAGGTTGAAACTTTGTGTTTATGCTAAAGTACAACGTACACATACATACAATATTTAAAAACGTAAGAATTTATGTGTCATGTTTGGCCGACTACAGCAAGGATGAATTAAAAGATGTGGAGACAAACATAGAGATAAAGATAGAGATAGAGATAAACATTTTGTAAAGACAGGGAGCCACTAAGGAGAAACTAAAGAGCCACATGTGGCTCCAGAGCTGCCTGTTGCAGATGCCTGACAGAAAGACACACACTTTCTTGATCCCAGAGGGGACTATTCATGATTGTTATCCTTTGTTATTCCACATAGACCCATAATAAAGACCCCAAAAGACACATAGACCCATAAATAACTAAAAACTAATA
This sequence comes from Benthosema pterotum, assembly GCA_039105355.1. Taxonomy (NCBI): domain Eukaryota; kingdom Metazoa; phylum Chordata; class Actinopteri; order Myctophiformes; family Myctophidae; genus Benthosema; species Benthosema pterotum. The sequence continues at coordinate 39,439,242 of CM076969.1, forward strand.
AGCTAAGAGCCTACTGGCTATGAGCATACTCATAGCTGCTTCCCTGTACAGTTCATACGCGCCAAAAAGAAAGCCAAAATATGCCAGAGCGGAACAAAGCAAGACGATTGAAACGTTGCCGCTATTAAATAACCCTACCTTCTGCTTCAGCAAAGCAATGCTGGCAGTTGGCTGAAGGCTGACTTTGGAGCAGAGTGGCTGAACAGCTTCCCGGTGTGTAACAATCCCTCAGGGAGAGCATCTTGAAGACAGCCAAGGCTCTGGTAGAAGACACCAAGCTGCTGGTGGCAGGAGCTGCGTCCAGCCAGGACAAGCTGGCCCAGGCTGCCCAGTCCTCAGCCAAGACCATCACCCAGCTCACTGAGGTGGTCAAACTGGGAGCCACCAGCATGGGCTCAGAGGACCCCGAGACACAGGTGAACACGCTGAGGAGTAGCTGTGCACCACAGAGGGTTTCTGAACCAATCGGAGCATTGGTTCAGTAATACACACTCTGAAATGTGTAATACACTGTCAGAAATGTGATAAAAAACAGGTCATCTTAATTTCTATGGGTATAGCCATATAATGACTACAGACGTGGTCTAAACGTGTGAAAAATGTATGGTTCAATTCACTGGTCCTTTCATTTTTGAACATGTTGATTGAAAATGTCTTGTGGAAATATCCTGTATGGATTGTTTCTCCACTGGTTGTTGAGGTCTCATGCCCCCTAGTGGCAAGTGTGTGTGTGTGTGTGTGTGTGTGTGTGTGTGTGTGTGTGTGTGTGTGTGTGTGTGTGTGTGTGTGTGTGTGTGTGTGTGTGTGTGTGTGTGTGTGTGTGTGTGTGTGTGTGTGTGTGTGAACACTCAGTTGACTGATAACTTGATAGCAATTATCTGCCCTTGGGCTGATACGACAGTACTTGGCCAATCAGTGTCTGCAGGTCAGACATGGCTGCTGCACTTGCTCTTATTAACTCATTCAGCGCGATCGGATTTTCTTTGTTTTCTTTCCACTGCCGCGGCTCAAACCAGTTCGATCGGTAAAAAAGCCCTTATTTTGAAGCTCAGATCTCCTAAACAGGATGTGCTGTTTCTGTTATGCTGTGTCTGTTGTCTTGCCTAATCGATCATCTGGCGATGTACCCAAAAACATCCGGGTCACAAGTCAGGAAGAGCTGTGTAGCCCTGGCTGCTTAACCCATGCGCCAGCGACATTGAGGGGGCAAACCGGAGGAGAGCCGTTTGAATGCATTGGGCTGAATGCATGTCAATGGGAAGGGAAAAAAAAAAGTTGTCCCCAATTCTGTCCCAAATGAAAGTCAGCAACGGGATGATCATCAGACGATGCGCACGGACTAATAGTTGGATTAAAGAATGAAATCTACATCTCGTCGTGATACGAGCCGTCCGCGTGACCGGCGGGGGGGTCTCCACGGGATGTCCACGAGCAGCTCGAGAACGGCGCTTTAAGAATTAAAGGCAATCGATTTGTGAGAAATCAATTGACCAGCATTGTTGTGGGCTCATCAACACACACTAGTTCTCTACATACACTTTTTGAGGGGGGGCATCTAACTACTTCCACATATACAGTAGTTAGGGAAAGTTATGGAAATCTGGGAACTAAAGCGTTACTAATGGTCTAATAACATGTACTAAAATGTTGAAATCCAACTCCCGTGGGAAAACCTCATAAAAACAGGTCAAAGTCGGGGTACCAGTCACAACCTATAGAAGGCAAAAAAGGCAAACTGTCATCATGCTTTATGTAGCATGAGATATGTCTAACTAGGTGGTTTGAACTTGGTGTATAGATTTCCATGGGATACATTTTATTCTGATGATTTAATTTGATTGGGATTAAATTGATAAATTAAATCGTGAAAATAGTGGCATAAAAACATTACAGCACAATAAATAGCAAGCAAGCACAGTAATAATGTCAATATCATACGCACAGTAATAATGTCAATATCATACGTCTGTTAAGACGTCCATCATTTTGATGTCATCGTCGTTCGTTCATTCAATCATGCGCCACAATGTGTGCTCCGATGAGGCTTTTCATCTCTTTGTTAACCATAGTAAATTATCATCTAGTATTAGTCCTTGTACAATGGATGTTCTCTATCATCCCACAGACTATACCAGGAGGGGGTTAGATTCTCTGTAATTGCAGTGTGCTTCGTCTCTCTCCCCTGTGTGTAAGCCTCTATCTCTCGCCCTCCTCTCACACACAAGTATCATAGCTCTAGGTGGGAGTGATAAGGCTCCTCACTGTTAATCCACGGACGGCGGGAACGCCGATTGCTGTTTTTACTTATTATGCAATACTGTCGTAGCTGAAAAGTAGCAGATCTACAATAGCAACAGCAGATCGTAGCTCAGCACCGAGTGCTGCCCTATGAGCTTGTAGATCTGTATTCCGCCACAGCCTGAAAAACAGAACCCAGACTCCAGCTCAGCCCATAGCACTTGCAGTATGATTAGTTAAGTAGACACAGATAGCAGTTACCTATGTAGGATGCTAAATGTATTATGATGTTTTTAGTGCTTAAATTGTAAAGTAAATTGTAAATTCTTCTTAAATTGTAATTTGTAAATTCAACTAATCTGCATGGATATGATGTATTGCAATGCTTCTACTTAAAGGTAGGGTAAGTGATTTGAAATTCATCGTGTAGTACCAGCCTGGTGCACTAGGGGCGTCCAACAGTAGCTACACTATGTGAACCTGCTGCTCGATCCTGATTGGAGGAGAATTCACCCACCACCTGGGGAACTTTTATTAGCTCTTCTGCTAACGTGGGGGAGGGGGAAACTCCATATATGGTTTCCACACCTTATAATAGAGCATTTTAACAGAAAAAAATATTTTTTGGGTGATATCTGACAAAAGTGAAATCACTTCCCCTACCTTTAATGTAAGTCACTCCGGATTTAGAGTGTCTGCTAAATTCCTAAATTGTAAATTGTAATAAGGCACAAATCTCAAACGTTTTTTATCTCAAATTTGCTTATCTTGGGGGGGGGGGGTCCCTGGAACAGTATACTTTCAGATAGATGCCTGCAACGAAATACAGATAATTCTGGGGGTCCTTGATTTAAAAAAGTTTTGAGCACCACTGACGGAAACATCAGATTTTCAGTTAGGATTTAGCGGGTTATATCCAGTCTCCAGGGTGCTGGCTGATAAACCTACCATACTGGGGCTATTGTTGGCCCGCATTGATCCCAGCTCTCTGTTCCGTCGGTGCGTTCCCCCAGGTGGTTCTGATCAACGCGGTGCGGGACGTGGCCAAGGCTCTGGCTGAGCTCATCAGCGCCACCAAGTGTGCGGCGGGAAAACCTCCTGATGATCCGTCCATGTACCAGCTGAAGAGCGCCGCCAAGGTAAGGAAGGAGACATGTTGAACTGCTCTGTCTGTTAGCTCATATCTACACTGGCTGGGCTGAACTTCCAGATTAGGTGCCATAAAAGATCAAACACAAGATATGAAAAGAACACATAGATCCTTAAAGGAGAATTCCACCCAGAAGACTTTCTTGCCTTGATCTTGCAGGTGATTTATTGTCAAAACAGTAGTCCAGTTGTTATTTTGTGGAAAAAAAACTTCATGACTTTTTCCCCTACCTCAAAATAAGCTTTGAATGGGGCTATGGGGTGTTATAGGCGATCAAATTCACCTATTTCCATCACCCCGAATGCACTTTTTTTTGCTATATATTCTCTCTCCACTGTGTCAGTAGTGTGTTGACACTCACACTTTCACTTTTGGTTCAGCAGTGGTTCAGCTGTCTGAAAAGACACTGCTAAACCAAAAGTGAAAATACTAGCGACAAAATAATAGCGCTATTGTTAACATATATTTTAGTGAAATGTCTCGCTAAGGATAGGATAGGATAGGATAGGATAGGATAGGGTAGGGTAGGGTAGGGTAGGGTAGGGTAGGATAGGATAGGATAACGGGACATTTAGTGTTTGATTACCTGAACAAAATATGAAAGGGGTTTAATCCAATGGCGCTACTCAAACAGACTCCCGTTCTACCAGCAGTGGATTTCTATGCAACCTCATCTCTGAGCTAAGCACAGCAGGCAAAGATACTAGTGACAAACAGAGCTATCACTTGAAAAGGATTCTAACATGATGCAGGTTTAGATACTGTGTGTTTTGTCACTTGTATTTTCTCATTGAGAGGGGGTGGATGTTGGTGGATGATGTGTGTCTTGGTTGGTACTTCTCCTTTCTGTTTTGTGTGATGGTTACATGTCTGGCAACGGCATCATGTTCATGCAATGTCCCACAAAGCACAAAGCGCGGCATTGTCGAACACAACGGCGATGTTGTGACAGTGACAGTCCTTATCTGTGTGGTTTTTAAGCATTCTCTCATGCTGTCAGCCCTGCACACACGGGAGCTGCACCACTGTGCCACTAAGAAGGATGATTGTGTGTTTGTGTGTTTGCGTCTGTGTGTGCATGCTGTGTGCGTGCGTGTGTGTGAGTTGAGTCTGTCTTTTCATACAGTATACTGTGCCGTGCATTTTGTACGTGTAAGACATGCCCTGCAGTACTTGTACCTGCGGTGTGCTTGAGCTTGTGGTGATTTGACTCTGCTTTGCTTCTGCTTTGTATCATTCAGAGTTGAGCTGACGCTTTTAACTAAAGCTCAGCCAAACATTCCGTCTCTCTCTCTGTCCTTGTCCTCCGTGGTCATGGCAACCCCGTCTCCATCTCCACGGACGAATTGTCACATGAAACAGCTGAAAAACAGACCCAGCCAGAAGCCAGACTTTTTTGATGCGTTGATCTTTATGCTGGTTTTGATCAAGGCCGTTAATCTGTCTGTATATATTATCCAGACAGATTAAGTTGATGTGAACTATAATACTGTATTATAGTTCACATCAACAACTTCTTGCCACTAGATCTCTTCTGTCTTTCTGTTACTCTACTTACACCCCCCTGAGCAATTCTCTTTGGCCCCCAGCTGTCTTTCTCGTACGTCTAAATGTACTGTGTATACCACAAGGGCTTCTGACTGCGTGTCTCATATAAATGGAATTACGCCCACCCCTGAGCCCGGCTCATGTTGACAGATTGTTGCTTTTCCGCCCCAACATATGGTGACCTCTGAGTGTGACCCTCTCTCAAATTCTCATCCCCTCTGCGTCTTCGACACTAGTGTGTGTTTTTTACGTCATGCAGCATTCTAATATCCTGATTGTCCCGGTCAGTGGAATGCAGAGATTGTGATGTTCTGGATCAGACAGGAGCAGTCCCTATTCAGTGAAAAATGTGCTGTTTATTAAAGAGATAAAACAATGAAGGTGTTTTATTTTAGTACCAGAGCGCAAGTATAATGTTTTAACCACATTTGTCTTATTAGCCAGGGATCCTTTTCGAAGGCGCATTCAGAGTTTGTATTTTCAGATTTTCGGTCACCATCGCCACTTCTCCGGTGGTCAGAGCAGTGGTTTGAATGTTGCTGCTCATAGTGTGTGACCACCGTTCCACCATGCTCATATTCCTATAGGCCAGGGATTTCAACCTTTTTCATACCAGGGCCCACTATTTATTCAGAATTTGAGCCACACACCACCATTTGATGACATTTTAGCCCCACAGACCCCCAAAACTAAAGATTTATTTTGCTATTGACCACATTACCAGGCTGGATTTGGGAAACAAAACAGTCAAACATACAGACCAAAATGACCATTAATCTTCTATGTTCTCTAGTTGTGTAGGCTAATTCACATGATATAGTTTAACTTTTGAGAGTGCAAACATGATACCACTGTATGGACCCTTGTGGGTCCATTTAGTTGTGGTATTACAGACGGGGGGGAAAGGGCAGGGGCTGAAGAAATCCGCACCGTTGATTGTCTATGTGTGTCCGTCCCTGATCACAGTCAGAGACACTTCTCTCTGTCTCTGGCGTACCATTTTCTTCCTCAACGCCTCTAGTCGCAGCGATTCAAGGCCAGCCAGCCTCTGGCGGTACAGCGTCGAAACACATCCTTCATCCCTCCGTTGGCCGCCGCCGGAGCGCTCGCTTGTGATCTGGTTAATTTGATTGAACACAGCGACGCATTAAATAACCACCTTCTGCCACCGTGGCCATTATTCATTATAATAGAATCTGGACGCCGTTGGTTGGCTGGTTGGTTGGTTGGAGCGAGGGAGGGAGGGAGGGAGGGAAATGGAGATTGCCGTAAAAGCGTCTGAGGCGAAAGAGCTCCACTACCTGGCCGGATGGGTGTGATATCATTGGGTTGTTGTCCCCCCTAACCCCTCTCCTCCCCCATGTGTGTAATGATTGACAGGTCATGGTCACCAACGTGACGTCCCTTCTGAAGACAGTGAAGGCAGTGGAGGACGAGGCCACTCGGGGGACCAGGGCGCTGGAGGCCACCATCGAGTGCATCAAACAGGAGCTGACGGTAAAGCGTGGCCCATGTCACCCCCTCACTCACTCAGTCACCCTGCCCCTAGCAGGGGTTGACACTAACACTTGCCCGCTTGCCCGGGGCAAGTAAAAAAATGATGGGGCAAGTGAAGACTGCTACCTGGTTGCCCGATCGGGCAAGTGTGCAACTTAGTGCGCAATAACACAACACAAGATAAATTTGTCTTGAAGGTGGTCATTGCGACCTGGGCTAATTAAGATGATGAATTTTAACTCTTGAGAGTGTAAAAATGAAACCAAATGGACCCGTAAGGGTCCATTTGGTTTCATTTTTACGTTCTCAAGAGTTACATCTGGTTAACCGACTTAGCTGGGGACCACCTGGAACCATCTCAGGGACCACGTGTTGAAAACCCCTGTTTTAAAGCACCCAAGTAGGAAGTAAACTTAAATGCAAAATTTACAATATATTTTTGAGGGGCAAGTGACCATGACCTGAGGGCAAGTAAAACCTGACTTGCACTTGCCCGATGGGCAAGTGCCTCGGAGACCTTAGTGTCAACCCCTGCCCTAGGGATGTTGTTGGCTGAAATACCCCCTTAGCTACTGATATCTATCAACAAGTCTTGTACCCTGCTGCTTGTTTTTATTCTTCCTGTAAATTCGATATTGTATGATAATATTGCATGTGTGTTGTCATGACCCGAGTTTTCAAAAAAAGTCTATAAGGAAAATTAATGGGGAAATCATTTCTAGACCACAGACGACGACATGAAAGGAGCAGGACTGCTCAGCAGTACTTTGGGTGTTGGAGAAGGAGGAGACGCGGTCGAACTGGCACCATCAATGCTAAACAGTGCTAGAGATGGTCCTTGACTCTTTTTCAATGCTGTTATCGTTCTGCTCTTATCAGGGACTAGGGAAAAGAGCCCACTTTCTTTGTGATTTAATGCTATTCGTTATCAGTGGACCCCCGCAGCACCACATCAGGCTTAATCCCAGTGGGCTACAGCCAAAGCCAAATAAAACACAGCCCACTTAACTTGCAATTACACGGCCATCAATATCGGCGGGAGCTCTGTCCTCCTTGCTTGTTTACCCTTATTTCTGCTATCGCTCGGCCCATGTGGGTCACCTCAGTTCTTCACAGGGAGAGCTATAATCTATAGCAGTGTTGTTTCAATCCAGTGTACCTGTGTCTGGAGTCAAGTACCGTTTTATTGAGAGACAGCAAGATCAGTTTGCGCCTAAACCTAACCTTAATCCACGACCGTTACGCCAACGGTCAGCGGTGCCATCGGTCAAGGTCTTGACCGTTAGGTCAACACCTTGACCGATGGCAACACCGTTTTGGACAACGGTCAACACCTACATGGTGCTGAGACGCACAGACACACATGACAACGCCCGCGGCCGCTATGTTAACGTTTATGACCGTTATGACTGTTTTGGCCATGGGTTGCACCGCCTCAGGACATTGTGGTACTGCAGCTAAATGGTCCATACAGAAATGACAAGGACTGGTTATATCAGAGTCGTGATTGAGACTCAAACCATTAAAAATATAAGCTTGAGGGACATACAGTATACAATATGATATTAAAAACGCTTTAAAGGGGAATTCCACCCATTTTCAACATTTTTTTTCTGAGAGCGTACAAATGCAACCAAATGAACCCCAACGGGTTCATTTGGTTCCATTTGTACGCTCTCAGAAAAAAAGAGGCGTCTAAAGAAATCCAATAACATGGTGAAAATACATCTTGATGATGTCATCAAGGTGTTTCACCATGTTAGTGGTTTTCTTCAGACCTCCATTTCTTGGGAACACAGAATGGGGGAACTTTTTTTTATCATGTCCACCCAGCACCTCAGGGTATACTAATGACATATTAGAACAGTGGTTTTCAACTTTTTTCATCACAGGGCCCACCATGTATTCAGCATTTGAGCCACGGACCACCATTTGATGACATTTTAGCCCCACAGACCCCAAAACTAAAGATTTATTTTGCTTCTGTCCATGACCATTAATCTTCTAGCTGTGTAGACTTGGACTAATTCACATGATGAATATTTTAACTCTTGAGAGTGTAAAAATGAAACCAAATGGACCCGCCAGGGTCCATTTGGTTTCATTTTTACGTTCTCAAGAGTTACATCTGGTTAAACAACTTAGCTGGGGACCACCTGGAACCCTCTCAGGGACCACTGGTGGTCCCCTGTATTAGAACGTTGACAATAGGTAGTGTTTGATGTGAATCTCCAGGTGTTCCGGTCCAAGGACATCCCAGACAGGACCACCACGCCCGAGGAGTTCATCCGCATGACAAAGGGCATCACCACGGCAACCGCCAAGGCTGTGGCGGCAGGAAACTCAGCCCAGCAGGAGGACGTGATCGTTACGGCCAACCTGAGCCGCAAGGCCATCACCGACATGCTGACCACCTGCAAGGTGCTGAGATATATACACACACACGCACGCACATACACGCACGCATGCACACGCACACACACACACACACACACACACACACCTGCAAGGTGGTGCTGAGACACACACACGCACACGCGCGCATGCACGCACGCACGCATACACACACACACACGCACGCACACACGCACACACACGCGCAAGGTGCTGAGACACACACACACACACACGCACGCATGCGCATGCACGTGCACACACACACACACACACACACACACACACACACACACACACACACACACACACACCTGCAAGGTGTTGAGACACACACACACACACACACACACACACACACACACACACACACACACACACACACACACACACCCCTCTGCAAGGTGCTGAGACACACACACACACACACACACACACACACACACACACACACACACACACACACACACACACACACACAGACACACACATGCAAAGTGCTAAACTACACACACACACACACACACACACACACACCTGCAAGGTGCTAAGCTGCACACACACACGCATGCACAGCATGTTTGTACTACTATACTTGTGAGGATTTTAGTGTCAGCGTTTTATTTCACTAAATCATAAATCAGGCAAAAACATTAACATTAACCGCTACTTGTCTAATCCTCAATCTTTATTATAGAGTTAGGATTAAACATTTAGATGTTAGGATTGATGTATCCTGGCCTAACCTGAGATGATTTGTGCCTAGAGTTTGTTTATAAAACCTGACACTTCTTTAAAGCCAGACTGGTATGGTGGCGATTCACCACAGTGGTTGGTTTGTTGTTCAGTGCTGTTGAGTGGCAGGCCTGATCAGCGGCCAATCAGCTGCGCCCGAATGGATTTTCAACTGATGCCGACAGCTTTGTAGGCAGCTTCACCAGACCTGAATTGCAAGTGGGGAAAAATAATTATATGAGAAAATAATAGAATTTTAAGGTGGCGATTCAGGGCCAGAGCCAGGCTAAAATTTAATAGGGTGGACATAAGGAACTTACAAGTATAGTAATACACACACACACACACACACAGACACCAGCTTGCCAGGAAACGCGGTCGCCCAGCCTGCCTGGGCAGAGATAGGGCAGCAGGGTAGTTCTAGCTTGGCCCAGCCTCCCACTGGTAACTGTACTATCAGCACGACTCATTCAAGAAGTTTTCAAAGTCAAGCCTATTAGTCTGACTCATTCTAATCAGGGTGTCCTTCACCTCCTGACACGCACGCACACACACACACACACACACACACACGCACGCGCACACACACACACACACACACACACACACACACACACACACACACACACACACACACACACACACACACACACACACACACACACACACACACACACACACAGACTCCCCACGAACGCAAGGTGAAAGAGGAGTTTCATGGAACATTTTTACATCAGGTGATGTTCATCTCATTGAGATCAATCTACTGCAGTGCGTTCTCAAACCTTTTAACCCCTTTTGACCTGAAAACTGATTCTGTCTTCTAAATCCTGACAATCTGGAAAAACCTCATGTTTCAAGGACCTGTATAGGATCTGTATATAGTCGCTGATGCCCACGTCTGAAAATATGTATCTCCAGAGATGCCCCAGAGGCAAAACATTTGAATTAAAAGATTTGCACCCACATTTTCACATTTTTTAAAATAATTTCAGACCTACAAGATCATCTCTCTAGAGGTCATTTGGTTTCCAAACTATCATTTATCTGGGGACCCCCCTGGAACTTCCTCAAGGACCCCTGGGGGGTCCCACTTTGAGAGCCACTACCATACTGTACCTGAGTGATTGTTGCTTCTCTCCCCAGCAAGCAGCGTGCCACCCAGAGGTGAGTGAGGAGGTGAGGACCAAGGCCCTCCAGTATGGCTGTGAGTGTACCACCGGATACATCCATCTGCTGGAGCAAGTCCTGGAGGTTTGTACAGAGAGTTATGTGTATATTTGTGTGTGTGTGTGTGTGTGTGTGTGTGTGTGTGTGTGTGTGTGTGTGTGTGTGTGTGTGTGTGTGTGTGTGTGTGTGTGTGTGTGTGTGTGTGTGTGTGTGTGTGTGCGCGTGCGTGTGTGTGTGTGTGCGCGTGTGCGTGTGTGTGTACATGTGCACATTCCCATGATATACCTGACAATACTGCTCTGCTGGCCATTTTTCAAATTGTAAGGATTTTTTCTCTCTCAATTTCATCAGGCTAAGCTATTTTACCAACTCAGATGATAAAGATAACCTGCGTCTCCATCTGATTATTCTGTCAGCATAATGTACATTAGACTACACTAGACTAACAAATCAATGGTTTCAAAAACACATTGGAAGCTAAGGATCTAGACCAATAATACTAACAAAAGATGTGATGGTTTGTAGATTACCTATCTCATAGTTTCGTGTTACCAGAGCTGTTTACTCTGTGATTTTCCAACAGTCAAAGGGACTAAAGGGCATTACGGACGGGGAATGATAAACACCGGTATTTTTGCGGAGATTCCACTGTGCCCCTCACCTGATGACTGGCCGATAATCACTCTGCATAAATAAAAAGTTCACCAGAATTGAGGTCTAAAATAAATCACATGTATGTACATAAAATGAGCACGTCACACGCAACAAAAATCTATGGATAACGTCCCTTGTAACACACTTCATCGCACAGCGTTTTTAAGCACAAAATGCTGGTCCTGTTCAAAATGAACTACTCACTGTGTGAAAAGTCCTAAAGGAAGTCACCTCACCACTAAGCAAATTTTGAGATAAAACAGACGTGATACATCCACTTATTTGGTGCTCGTCAAAACTAATCCTGCTTGAAGCAAAATTTTTGTGATTGTTGTCCATTACACTTGTGCATTATGTGAAGTTGTCAGTAGTGTCCTCTATGCTTTTCTTTATTTGCAAACAGCATGAATCTCTCACTCACTCCTATCGTCCTACTGCTCTGCTCGCTTCTGTCTCGTCAATGTCTTCCAACCGCAGGTACAGTTCGCTAAGCACCGCGTCATGATTGGTCGAAGTATCTTTCCGGTCTGAGCAGCAGATACTATTTCCGATAGTCAGCTCCAGACTCTATATAGCATCCGTAGCGTTCGTAGACTGTGGAAGAGTTCTCTGGGTACGCAGGACTACCTAGTGTCTTAAGTCTCTCCCAGTTGCGTTTCATCATATATGTCAAACTCAAGGCTTGGGGGCCAACACATCTTTAATGATATTTAATTAGAACTGGCCCTCTGGTATATTGATGATATTTACAGTAGTTACTATTAGAACTGTCCCTCTGGTATATAATGATATTTAGTTACTATTAGAACTGGCCCTCTGGTATATTGCACACACCATGATAAAAAATGTATTGTAAATGTAATGTAACTCATTAATTGTTCTAATTTCTCAACACAATTGGTCTACTATGAGAGCAGTGCTTGGTGAGATTATAGGACAGGAATCTGAGCTTTATTAATGTTCAACTGTATTTTCAGTTTTTAATGCAGGCAGTTAATCTTTATATTTATCTTGCCATTCAGTGACACTGATTTTTGATTGTTTATTTTTTTCGCTGTTTGACTGGGACATCCATTAAACCGGTGCCTGTGTGTCGGACCACAGTCCAGCAGCTCTGGCCCTCTTTCTCTTTCACTGTGTATTTGAGTTTTACATCCCTGGCGTTAATGGAATGAATGGAATCCAATACAACTTGTATGGCAGGGGGAAATTAAATAATACTTAAACTATTCCAAAATGTTTTTCAAAATAGTCCCAAAAAAGGCAAAAAAGTTTAGGGATAAGGGTTTTAGTGGTGACAAAAATGGAACCCTTTGTCATCTGTTGTGTTTGCAGGTGCTCCAGAGGCCTACAGCAGAGCAGAAGCAGCATCTGACTGACCACTCCAAGCACGTCGCTGCCTGTGTGACGGAACTCATCCAGACAGCCGAGGCCATGAAGGGTAAGGCCACACACACACACACACACACACACACACACACACACACACACACACACACACACACACACACACACACACACACACACACACACACAAAACCAACCCATGGCTGGGCTGAGCCCAAAAATGACGAGGGGGTCGGAACCGAAAAGAATTTTATCATGATTATTAGTGGTTGATTTAGGTTGAGAAGTGGTGAAGTGGAACTTTAAGCATTCCCTTGAAAAAGTAATTAAAAGAAAAAACGAAAAATAACATGCAGATGACATGAATTACAGAGATGTATAGAGTTTACTGTATGTATAAATGTTGGCAGGTAACATATTCATAACATTCAAGCCTAACCTAGCCTGTCTGCACCTCCCGTAATACTGTAAACTGTATAGAAGTTGTGAAAATTGCTTTGGAATGTAAAAAAAACCTGCACAGGGGTGTGTGTGTGTGTGTGTGTGGGGGGGGGGGGGGGGGGGGGGGGGGCTGTGTAATTGCAGAAGAGAAGTGAGCTCTGTAGAGTTGGTTATGACACAGAGTTACTGGAGTGTTGCCACCAGATGCCATATCTCTGACAGGGAGTAATAGATTGTGTTTGGGTGAGAATTAGATTTCAGCGTAGAGCCCAGGTCCCCCAACGGGGCTATCCACTTCACCTCTCTAATGTTTCCTTTTTGCTCTCTCTGCCTCCCTTTCTTTCTCCCTCTCTCTCTCCCTCTCTCTCCTTCCCTCCCTCTCTCCCTCTCTCGTTCTCTCTCTCTCCATCCCTCCCTCCTCCCTTCTCTCTCTCTCTCTCTTCCTCTCACCCTCCCTCTCTCTCGTTCTTTCTCCCCTCTCTCTCTCCCTCTCTCTTTCTCTCTCTCCCCCTCCCTTTCTCTCTCTGCCTCTCTCTGTCTCTGTCTCTTTCTCTCTCTTTCTCTCTCTCCTTTCCTTGTTTTTTCATGCCTCAGATGGAGGTAAGTTGAATATAGTGTGTTTTGTTCCCTGCAGATCACCTTTCATGCCCTCCGAGGGGCGTGGGGGGGTGGGGGTGAGGTGGGGGGGCACTATATGGACGGGTGGGGGGGGGGCACTATAGGGACGGGTGGGGGGGCACTATAGGGACGGGTGGGGCAGTGCGGTGGGGCAGCGCGGAGCAGATTTCCCTCCGGGGTTGAAGATAATCTACCAAAACATCATTCCATCTGCTTCCCCAAGCTGTTCCCCCAAACATGCACATGTTATGGCCACTTTAAAGAAAAACCTATAAAAAGACAATGAACCATCAAACGGGCATTTGTTCTCCTAACACCATCTTATTTAACTTTAAGAGCCATAAGAGCCTCTGAGTAGCCCCGACTGCAACTTCTGGAATAAATGGAGCCGGGGTGAACTCTGTCGCGGTTCAGAGAGATCGAGTTGCACCGTCATTATGCATGTCTGGAGTTCATTATTGAACGGCAAACAAAGACGTCAGACTGTCGTATGTTTTGACATGTTTTTGTGACGTTGTTTTATAGCTCGACAATTGGTGTGTTTCGTAAATGATGAAAAGACTTTTGGGTTAGATTTAGAGGTCCATTGTGGTCCACTCGTACAATATAAAGTGTGTGATGAACTGCTGTTTTTGGTTTTGTGTTTTTTTTTTTTTTCAGGTTCAGAATGGGTGGATCCTGAGGACCCCACGGTCATCGCAGAGACGGAACTCTTGGGGGCCGCAGCCTCCATCGAAGCCGCGGCCAAGAAACTGGAGCAGCTGAAACCCAGGGCCAAACCCAAGGTATGAGCCCCCCCTCCTCTTTCTCTGTGTTCACCAGGCCCTGCCTGCCGCTGCTTTCCCCCATTTGGTCCAAATTAATCAGCAGGAAGGGCAACGTTTACCAGAGGAAGGAAGAGGTCACTGTGACTTTGAAGCAGAGTCATCTTTTTCCATCGACCCAGCAGATATCTTGATGTCTGATATCAAATGAAAACAAAAAAGGCGTTTTGTTATTGTTTTGTCAGAATCAGAACACTCATTTAGGGGCGTAATCTACAGTAGTGCTCTTTGGGGGGAGTATTTTTGAGTTGGGAGTATTTTTGAGTTGCCAGGAGACGCAATTACATCGCCCAAGTCCCTGAAGCTTGTATTGGATCAGGTTCAAATGCATGATGAACTCTGCGTGGCTCTTATTGAAGGAGAGGCCATCTCTCTTATTGAACCTATTTCCTTTTGTTTTATTGCAGCATTCCTCTTGTCTAAGGTGAACCGAGAGAGCATGTTATTCGAAACAATCCCTTAAGGTTCCATTGAGCAGAAAAATAATAATAAAGAAGTTGCAGAAGATTCAAACAAAAACATTGTTGACGATAGTTTGCTGTGACTCAACGAGACAGAAGCGGCCCAGCTTTTGTGCAAACAGGCTCCCTGTAATATGTGGTCAAGTTAGTGTTTGTGTTGACTGCACGATCTGTCCTGTTTGTTTTATACCTTTCTGACTGGATAGCTACTGTAACTCCAAATGTCTTCACCCTGTGCCTGGAGTGCTTGCACCCCTTTGTCTATATCTCCTATATCTCCTGTACATACTGCGTGAGTTCACTTATACACTCCTCTGTCTCTCTGTTTGTCTCTCTGTCTGTTTGTCTGAAAAAAGAAAAACAGCAGTATCCAGGAGCCTCTGGTTTCTTTGTAGTAACTGTGTCAAATTCTGTCATGACATTATTCCATATTTGATATACTGCACTTATGAGGTGCTTATTACAGTATTATTATTATTGTTATTATTGTTATTATTACCATTATTATTATTACCCTTATTATTAGTAGTAGTAGTAGTAGTAGTAGTAGTAGTAGTAGTGGTAGTAGTAGTAGTAGTAGTAGTAGTAGTAGTAGTAATAGTAGTAGTAGTAGTAGTGGTAGTGGTAGTGGTAGTGGTAGTATTATATCAGGGTGGAGAGGCTTACTAAGGCAGGCTAAAGAGTAAAGACTTTCTGGGTGTCTGTGTCTCCCTCTTGTGCCATGTCTGAACATTGCTTCCAGTTCTAAAAAACAATTATGGCAATAGGTTAAGCAGATTCTGAACATTAAGTAAACTATGATCTTGTAGATCTGATATTTTTCAATAGCTAAAGCACGACATAATGCTTAAAACGCCAAAAGGCATCCCTGTACAGAATGGGTTAGAAATAATAATAACAATAATAATTAAAAATAAACAAATACATAATTGTAAGGTAAAACATCAAAGCTAATGCATAATGCACACATAATGCAGGTTTCATTCTGGTGGCCATTACAGCAAAGGCCTGGTCACATTTAGTTTTTTATGCCTCACACACACATCTAACTAAAACTACTTTTTGTTTCCCTTCTTCCTCCGTATTCTTCCTCCATAACTCCTTCTCCATGCGTCCTCTCCTCACCGTCTGCCCTCAACATAGAGAGATCTATGTTCTCTCTCTCTCTCTCTCTGCCCCAGCATGTTGTACGCCCCACCACCTCTTTCCGTGCTCAATTCTCTGACCGTTGTAGAACCCTGGAAGCCGTCTCTGCAGGGCTCTGTCTGATATGTTTGATATATTAGGTTGTTATTCAGTCCAACTATATATCAAACATATTCCTACAGTGTCCCGCCCTGTCTCCAGCCACGTGTGTGCCTTAAATGTTATAATGGAGATCGGTGCTGGTCAATGACCTGTCGTTGACCGAGAGGCAGAGATGGCCATTTTTTTATATAACATCCCCTGAGCTGATGTTGTTGCTGTTGTTGTTGTTGTTGTTGCTGTTATTGGTGATCTTTGTAGGGCTTCGGTGTGACAGTATGGCGACACAATAGTCATTCGCATGTTTCGTGCATTTCGGCGAGAGAACCTAAAGCGATGCGTGCATGGTTGTGCTTTCAGCAGGCGGACGAGACACTGGACTTCGAGGAGCAGATCCTAGAAGCAGCCAAGTCCATCGCCGCGGCGACCAGCGCTTTGGTGAAGTCTGCATCGGCTGCTCAGAGAGAGCTGGTGGCGCAAGGCAAGGTCAGTGAACAACCCACACACAGACAGGCGCACAAACAACAGAGTGTAAGCGAGCTAAAGAAACCCATGTTTTCTCTGCCCTCCTAGGTCGGAGCCAACCTCGCTAACGCGGTGGATGACGGCCAGTGGTCGCAAGGCCTCATATCAGCTGTGAGTTTATTCTGAGTAACAAGATACTGTAAGGTCTAAAGTGCGCCTCAGCTGTACACAGCCTGTACTCATGTTTTTCTTTTCCCCTCCAGGCGCGTATGGTTGCGGCAGCCACCAGTAACCTGTGTGAGGCGGCCAACGCCTCGGTCCAGGGCCACGCTAGCGAGGAGAAGCTCATCTCCTCGGCCAAGCAAGTGGCAGCCTCCACGGCTCAGCTCCTCGTGGCCTGTAAGGTGAAGGCTGACCAGGACTCTGAGGCCATGCGGAGGCTGCAGGTAACCCCTGTCCATCTTGACGGCGCTGCTGTTGCATTGATTTAATAATCACTATTGGATTCAGAGGGTTCACTGCCAGACGGTCAGGCATAACATCAGTGTGTACTGCCCAGGGATGCATTGCTTCATAGTTGTTGATAACGCATTGAAATCAACCTGGTCACTGAATGTTACATTATGCTCAGATATGGACCTGCTGTAAATACAGTGTGTATGCACGACGTACCGTTTGTTTGTGCACTCCTGTATTTTGGACGCTATTACCTGAAAAAAATATTTCAGCATTAGCCATGGGATACTAATTCTCTTAGCATCACCCGCGATTAAAGTGGATTAATCATTGCTCACTTTAGTCGGCTAACTTTTACTTTTCCTCTCACTCCAGGCGGCTGGCAACGCAGTGAAGCGGGCGTCAGACAACCTGGTGAAGGCAGCGCAGAAAGCAGCGTTTGACAAGGCAGATGATGACAACGTGGTGGTCAAGACCAAATTTGTCGGAGGCATCGCTCAGGTAAGGCAATCGCGTCACAGGAAATGTTAGTGTCAAAGCAGAAATATTATGGTGGCAGGAGTAAAGTGTCTAGGGCATACCTGGGCATTATGCGGCCCGGTCCAAATGCGGCCCTTTGGCTGACTCATCATCTGAATTAGCCCAAAGTCTACACATTCAATCAGAGAATGTAAGAGAATGGTCATTTTTGTTATCCTGTTTAGTTTCCCAAATCCAGCCTGGAATTGTGGACAAAAACAAAAGAAATCTTGAAGAAAGTTTTGGGATCTGTGGGGCTAAAATGTCAACAAATGGTGGTCCGTGGCTCAAATACTGAATAAATAGTGGGCCCTGGTGTCAAAATGGTTGGTCTTACTCTTACCTTTATCTTGAAATTAAATGAATACTACGCAGACTTTAGTTCAGCCTTTAGTCTTGGCCCTCCACATTATTGTACAGTATGTATCTCATTTGGCCCCTTGGGAAAAATAATTGCCCACCCCTGGTCTAGGGGTTTCAATGCCATCGCCCTGCATCAGTGGCACAGTGGGCCCTTCTGGGCAGTGTTTGGGCAGTACCAGTCAGAGAGTGGTGTTTATTACAGCCATGCTGTTACTATGCGGTAAAGTTTGAGTGTCAGCCCACTGCTAACATCATGAAATGACAATATAATAGGAAAGATTGCATTTTGGAGTGCTGGAAATTGGTGAATTTGAACAACACCCCATGCCCCATTCTAAGCTAAGAGTGGGGTAGGGAAAACTGCCAATAAGGTGTTTTTATTATTATTATTATTATTATTTTTTTTTTCATAAAATAACTGTACCATGGTGTTGGATATTAATCAACTGCAAATAAAGGTGAGAAAGTCTTCTAAAATGGAATTCACACTTCAAGGGTAAGACCATTGTTTGTGTTTAGTTACTTTGACATGATGTAATTCCCAATGTGGACAAGACAATTTAATAAGACGTTCCAGTCATCCAGTAATCAAAATCATTGACTTACATTCTAATAATAAATGTTGACTTCCTGTTTATTTTAGCATTTTTATTAAAAAGTAAAACCTGGACTGGATCTGTGGGTAACTACACCAAAACACTCAAAAACACTCTATAAGTATGTAGTCCAGTGGCGGCCGGTGAATAGGGGCGCATGTGCGCCGCACCACCATGCAATAGCCTACCTCATGAATGACGGAGAAATGAAATCTGCAGCTTGTCATTTTCTTTAAATAAGCAGTCCATCATGGCAAATTGTATATAATATAAGTAACTAAAGCTCACTCTAACCACAAAGTGATTAAAAGTTGTAATATACTGCCATGAAATGTCAAAAGTTGTTTACGTTGTACAACGTTGCTGATAGGTTACTGAGTCTCACGTGTTGGTTCGCATTCGTCTTTAGGCATTGAGCTCTGCACTGAAGGGCAATGCATTGCGGTCCTATTGACTTCAATGCAAGCGGTAGGAACGATCCCGGTCGCAAAATGTGCGCGACCAAACCACTTGAGGGCAGCACACAACACAGTTTTACATAGAGTTGAACACAACTCCACCACAGACATGAATGAAGAGACACAGAGCCAGGTAAAGGGAGGAATATACAGTAGTTGAATTAATTTTGATAATGGAATAACAAGACAAAGATATTATAAGATAACTATAAAGCAATGCAGAAAACACCAATTGAAAGCAAAACACTGCAGGTTTTTTTTTTTAAACTAAAGAGCTGGAACCAGATAAATGTAATCATCACACAAAAATCCAAGGACAGAGGAAGAGAGTATCCTACACCAGTAGCCTATACCCAGGAGGCCCAGGACCTTTTCAAAGAGCTGGTAAAGATTGGCTGACAGCATCCATTCACACCAACTCATTGTTTTGCTTCCATTGAATGTGATGATATTATTATATTATCATCATTATTATTATTATGATTTTTTTAATAGCGCCCCCCCTAAAGAAAAAGTCACCAGCCGCCACTGCTCTATAAGTATGTAGTAAAGTACATAACGTACATGAAAGTACATAAATCATGGCATTTCATCTTTAACATAAGGAGTAGGACGATGGGGGCTTCTCAGTGGCAGGTCAGCTGCTACAATGCAGCAGCAAGGCAAACATGTTGCAGCCAGGAATTAAATGAAATGAGCCCTTCTCAAAACCCCACCCTTTGGTGCGGGTTTCAGTCATTGTCCAATGCCAATCCAAATACTTTAGCAAGTGTTGCTATGCAGGTCAAGCTTTCCTGGTCAAGCTTTCCTCTACTAATGTGCCTATTGGACAAGGACAGATTGGGGAGGGACTTAGTGAAGAGTTAATTGTGAGAAATGGATTGTTTTGTTCTTGCTCCGAGCCAGGCAGGGTGTCTCTAAAGTTGCTTATGTTCAACTCTTGCCATTTCCGCTAGATTAAAGTCATATTGGTAAGGTCAGTATTGCGCCTGTACTGTAACTGATTGTGAAACGGGCCGCGGTGGGCCGCAGTGGGCTGCTGAGGACAAACACAACCATCAGCTGTATTTCTGGGGCTGTGGCTTAACCAGGCATCCACACAGCTGCGTGCACACACACATACACACACGCACACTCTCTCTCTCTCTCTCTCTCTTTCTCTCTCTCTCTCTCTCTCTCTCTCTCTCTCTCTCTCTCTTTACTGAAGGCTTTTCACATTCCTCCTTTAGACCCAACAACTTATCCACTTCCTTTTCATCCGTGGCCAAACGGAATGTAATTGAAGAGTTGATGGCGACTCATTCAGGAAGCCTGGAGGCCCTCTGCGCACCAAGCTTTAGTAAATTCATCTGGAGTGGTCCAACCCCGGAGTGTGTGCATGTGTGTGTGCGTCCGTCAGCATGGTTATGTGTGAGAATAAATAGTGTGTGTGAAGGTTGTACATGCACACGCGCACACACACACACACACACACACACACACACACACACACACACACACACACACACACACACACACACACACACAGATATAATATTTGCACCCCTCCAGAGACATCTGTTGCGAAGCTATACTGTTCCTCTACTCGTGTAGCCCACCCTGCCAAATCAAGAAAAAAATAAATACATACTCGCTAAATACTTACATTACTGAAATTCCATTTGTTGCCACAGACAAACTTTCCTGATTATAGGTTTTCAATAACCCGCTTTAAAGGAACCCAGTGACTTGGAAAGGTCTGTGAGAAGAAGGAACAAGCCAAAAATTCCCCATGCAGAGTTCTGATGAAAAGCTAGTGACTGTTTACATTTTGTAGATCTCCAGATGTCCAAAACTATGGGGAAACTCCTCATGAGCATTTTTGTGTTCATTACACTGCAGTGTACAGTATGCTCTCTCTCTCTCTCTCTCTCTCTCTCTCTCTCTCTCTCTCTCTCTCTCTCTCTCTCTCTCTCTCTCTCTCTCTCTCTCTCTCTCTCTCTCTCTCTCTCTCTCTCTCTCTCTCTCTCTCTCTCTCTTTTTCTCTCTCTGTTGTATTAAGGAATGTGTATTTTGTTAGATCTGCTGTATTTGCTTCATTCTATTAGTTCAATTACTGTAAGATGCTCTCTATAGAGACCATGCACATCACGATCATACCCGGAGGTTAGGCAGAAATGCCTACTGAGAGGGAAAAGGATATTTCACAAGGATATTTCCTTAGAATATTCAAAAAAAGTGGGCCATTTGTTATTTTGTTTTAAAAATGGCTTAGAATGGGGCGGTGGGATGTTCAATTCACGTTCAATTCACCTATTTCCATCGCTCCAAAAAAAAAAAAGAGAGAGAGAGAGAGAGAGAGAGAGAGAGAGAGAGAGAGAGAGTGAGAGAGAGAGAGAGCGAAACTATCCCTATCCACTTTTGGTTAAAGGTGCTGCTGAACCAAAAGTAAAAGTAATTTTACTGCAAATAAAGGCAAGAAAGCGTTCTGGGGTCGAATTCTCCTTTAAATGGTAAATTGTTTTTGTAAAGCAAGAGATCGAAATAAACTAAATGACTGGTAAATGTTGCAGTGCATTCTTCCTCCTGTGGTCCTCCTGCAGATCATCGCTGCCCAGGAGGAGATGCTGCGGAAGGAGCGTGAGCTGGACGAGGCCAGGAAGAAGCTGGCCCAGATCAGACAGCAGCAGTACAAGTTCCTGCCCTCTGAGCTGAGGGAAGACCAGGGCTGAGGAGGATGAAGAACCATGATGACGATTGGCTGAGGTAGCCAGCCTGCGACGACACGTCACACTGCCTGGGCATCTAATTGGACCGCTTGTCCTTACGGAGAGAGCGAGCGAGCGACGCAGCCGATGCACGATTGGCCGTTTTTTTTTTTGTTTGTTTGTTTCTCCCTCGTGTATAAACTATATGGTGACTATTCCCGCCACTTGATACAGGTCTGTTCAACAAGAGGAACAAGTGCCTGCGCTCTTCCTGTGTGTGTGTGTGTGTGTGTGTGTGTGCGCGCGTGTGGTGCGTGTGTGTGGTGCGTGTGTGTGTGTGTGTGCGTGTGCGTGTGCGTGTGTGTGAGCTTGCATGTGCGGTATGCTGCGTGAGTGTATACAGTATGTCAATACGTCAGACTCTGATAAGCCGAAGGTGTTTATAGCCGTCACTATAAGCAGAGGTAAGACTGTATATCTTAATAATAATGATCGTGATAAGTTATATTATGATATTAGGCTTTGTGTGAGTGTTACTCTACATAACAATCATGGATCGAAAGTGTTCTGACGCGATGTGAAGACACGCTCCAAATATTTTATTGTTGAATGTGACCACAAACGAACGACGAAGGTGTTGAGCAAATAGAAATGAGATGAGACAGAACGTGACACAAGGATCATCCGTCTTATTGGTCTGTTCCAACACATACACTCCATCGTAGCCAATCAAAATGGAACAGGACCTCTCGGCAGGACCGTCCATGCATGCACCATAACGGCTACCGTTTAAAATACATATCAATGAAGCTACTAACCAATAGAGTAGTATTGCATTTTACTAATGTGAACGTGAACTCGGGTGTCTGCTGTTGAACTGGGCGAAACTTTTTAACTGTGTGATTTGATGGAAATATATATATATTATTGGGGAGACTTCAGCTTTAAGACCAAACCGACGATGAAGCTGTAGTTAGTCAATAATAATCCACGGTGTAATAATAACCCCATTATGTGAATACAGTGTGAACAAGTCTGATGTCTAAAGAAACTTGTCTGCTTTGAACCCCCAGAAAGGTTAAAAAGTGGATCGTTCAAAGAACTATAAGGTTTATCTTTGTTTAAATCTTCCTTCTCCTCGAAAACACTGCCTTGTTAACCCAAACCCTCCCACCTCCCCCCTGCCACCACCTCCTCCTACTCCTTCTCTCCAATACACACTCCAAGCTGCGTTGGGGAAACCTGTGTTTACATTGTTTTGTTATGTTTGCTCTTTCTTGTCTGTGGTGTTGTAATTCCAGTCCTGCTGACGGTAGCCAGGATTTGTTAAGCCCCCCCAACTATTTCATTACTCAACCACCACCACTGGGACGGTCGCTGTTGGCTCATCGCGGTACATTTTCACTTGAGACGCCCTATATCTATAGCAATATGTCAACATTAAATACTCGTAAGCCGATCGATGAGAGTCCGTGGCGTTATTTTCGTGAAAGATTGTGTCGCTGCCGCTGCTGCCATGTTTGGCTTTGGGCTAATAAAGGAGAGGAAGGCTGCAGTAGTATGCAGCACTGTGGAATGCACTGAGACCCCCCTAACCCCCCCTTATATGCACTGAGGAACGCGATGAATGGCTTCCCATAACGGCAATGTAGGACACTCTCCTGACAGAGACTTTCTTCTTTTGTTTTGTTCTTGTTTTTTTGCTTGAGAATCTGTTTTAAAAAACAATTATCCGATAGTTATTCTGTTTGTGCAGTACGTATGGGTGTTGTTAATTTAAAATCCCAGGTTTAAGTGAACATGGCGTTTGTGTTTTTACCGTGTTGTAAAACTTCTACTCTTTTCCTTTTTCTTGTCAGTGTCTGGTCTGCATTGTGTACTAGTGCCTTACTGTGAGTCTGCTATCATGTGAGCGGTGTGGGCTGGACCAGATCATCTGCCTTTGTCCTTCCTGGATCACAGAGTTGGGCCTGACCCGCAGTGAAATCCTCAGTGTTTATAACCCAATTGGAAGTGTACAAATATGACAACATAGAGGTGACATTTATACACTCCTATAGTTCATGTAAACAAGGTTGTGTCACTTACAGGTGACAGATGGATATGAGAAGTACGTTGTATGCTCATAGGTGCCCGACATACTGAAAAAGGAAGAAAAAAACTTAATGCAGTTGAAAGGTTTATTAAAGGGATTTTCACTGTTTTCGCAAAATAACATTTAAAGGATTTGAAAACACTTTCTTGGGATTCTTTGTGTGTTAATACAAGTAATATGTGGTTATAGATATTTTATATTTTAGCAGTGAGCCCAGTGTGATGTCATGGACACTACTTCCTGGACTACCTGTTGTCTCAGTAAGACAACCCTCTCTCCCCTATCCACTAGGTGGAGCACTGCACCAAAGCATTATGGTAATTGTAGTTCAGAGTCAGTGTCGATGACATCAGAGATACCGGTACTGGGCTCACTGATAATATCCAAAATATGTAAAACCACATACTACACACATACTGACCCACAGGAAATTGTTCTGAATCTTTTAAATGTCATTATCATAAATATTTTTGCTAATCTCTTTTAAACCTTTCGACTGTTTGAAGACAGTGTCCAGGAGTTGTTGTTTTTTTCCTTTTTCTCTACCCTCCCAGAGTATAAGGACCACTTCACCACTTTTCACCGTATCTTCATATAATAGATCCTTACTGTACATGATAAAATACCACTCTCTACTCTGTCTCTAGTCTGTGTCTCACAGGAGGGCTGTGGGCTGTTCAGAAATCCGTCTTCAGGGGCATCATCGATGGGGAATCCGAGCTAATAGAAACTGCAGGCCTTCTATTCCTGCGACCAAAATGGAAGCCATCGTTCTCTCCCAATAATACGCACGCACGCACGCACGCGCGCGCGCGCGCACACACACACACACACACAGTATATAAAGGTTGTTGAAGAAAACGAGTTAATTAGATAAATTAATTGTGTTGATTATTCTGATGTTTAACACGATTAACTCATGTACACTGATTCAACCCACTGAGCATTTTCTCATTGAGAAAATGGGTAGAACACGGTTTTGTGGAGACATATACAGTATACAGTAGTTCTGTGTCTCCCTGTAACCAGAGCCAGAGAGTATAGCTCGAGCTTGTAGATCACCTATTAAAACATAAATAGACCTTTTTCCCCAGATTATTTTTATTTTTTAAATGTATTTTTTACATAGTTTGAACGGTAATCATGCTTAAATTAATTTTTAAGCTGTGATTAATTTGATTAAAATTTTTAATCAATCATTCAACAGCCCTAATATACTGTATATATATTTTGATATAGTTTTTTATTTTTTATTTTATTTTATTTTTTATTTATCCTCCAAAAATATTGTAAAAAAAGAGCTGCCCACAGCCCTCCTGTGAGACACAGAGGAGAAAAAAAATAGTGTGATTTTATCAGGTGCAATATGACCATGACCAATCATATGAAAATAGGTTGAAAAGTGGTGAAGTCATCCTTTAAATGAACACTCAGGATTTTACAGTATTTGGCTATTAAATGGTCACCTACTGTAGTCCTATGCCATCTGTACCCCCGTCTTACCTACAGCACTGATATAGGGGCATATAAGGGCATGCCCAGATACCTTAGGACTTGGAGACTATTTTGGAGGGGACTAAACACTACACTGCATTCCATGAGCATGTGGCAAGATGTGATTCAAATATAAACATCCGATATGGCTCTGCCTTGACATTCATTACACTACCAAGTCCCTCACAGTAAAATGTTTGATGAAACAACTTCCTTGCTTCATAGTTTAACCACTATACGTTTTTTAATATGTTATCCTGAGGTATATTGTCTACTCTAAACAATTTGTCTTAAGTATTAACTGGAATAGGAAAAAGTTACTAGCTACGTTACGAGTAAATGTTGTGCTTTTCTTTAACAGGCTGGCATTTGTTTTTATGACTTCATGCTGTATGTATAATATTTATCTGGTCACAAAAGTATTTTTGTTTTTGTATCCACCAAAAAGAAAAGGAAAAAAAAAACTTGAAACAAACACACAGAGTAATGATTATTTTGTGCTTCTTGTGGTCTTACTATCTCGTCACTGTTAACCTGCCATTGCAAATTCTTTCCAATAGATGTCAGTATTATCCTGCATAGTTGAGAGTAATGGGGTATAAGGCCAATAATGGTCAGAAGTCAGAACATAACTTTTCTCCATTGAACAGGCTTCTGCAGTGATATTTCAGCTGCATATTACAGCACATATCCTGATCTGGATAGAGGAAGGTTAGAAATAGTTCTTCTGAGGTGACAGCGTTCTCTACCTGTCCTTCTCTGCCTTGCAGTGGCCTAAAGTTTGTGAAGTGTAGCTATAGCTTGATTTCGAATCGGCTCCACCAAGCTGAAGTCATGCTGAGAGAGATGTTTCGCACTCTGTCCATCCGTCCGTGTGTCCATCCGTCTGTCTGTGTAGCTCATTAGATTCTGTCCACAAATCCCGCAAATTGTTACACTGAACCTCCAGAGTCGTGTGCTCAAGACAGACCTGTCCGATATTTCATATTGCATCCTAATTGTCTATAATTGGCAGGAATGGTTCGTTTCAAACTAAAAGCATCAATTTTACGTAACATCTTTAACGCACATTTCCAACTAGGACAAATGCAACCACAACCTTAGCCTATTATAGCGTCACCAACAGGTGGATTTTTGCAAAACATTTTGGGGGGCTAAAAAATCATCCATCTACTATCAAAGGTATAAGAAAGAATGGAACATTGGCCTGTTATAGCGCCACCAGGAGGCCACAGCCTGACCTGGTGGAGACCTGTGCCAGGATTCAGCACTTTTTCTAGTTCTTCCAAGTTGTGACCTTGTAGATCTGTTACTTTGGGGTGCATAAATTAAGCATCTGGTTGGAGTGGTGCCTGGCACAATACACAGAACCTTTACTAATGAACACCATATTTGGTTGTTCCACTGTTTGGGTCTCATGCAACTTGCAAGGCCCCGGCCACACGGTGGAGAGGGAAAACTCAAGCCATGTGTGTAACTGAGAGGGAGTGGAGTGCTGCTTGGCCACCACATCTCTCTCTCTCTCTGTCTGTGTATTTCTGTTCTGCCTCTTTTTTTCTCCTTTCCTCGCCCTCCTCTCTCTTTCTGTCTGTTCTCCACACATACCAGTCTATAGGACGATGAACAGGAGGATGTTTGTCTGGTTATAACTGGAGCTCGCTGGCTATGCAGCTTTCAGCAGCCTCCCCTCTATATGAGTAATGTTTAGCGGAGCCCACGATACAGCCCAGACGGTCCACTTATTGCCGTGAACTCCCATGATTGCAGACTGATGTGCAAACCACTGTATTGCAATCAAGTTTCCACACAGGCCACACTTTTACGGTCCCTGCCCTGCGAAATGTGCACTTGGCACAGAAACGTGAATACCCCAATGGCCACACTATGATTGTTCTAATAGTGCTCACTTTGTTTTTTTGTGGCATGTCTTCGTTCTTCTTTCATATTTTCCTGTCCTCCATAACTCTCAGCCTTCATATTTGTTTTTTATTTTTATTATTTTTATTTAATACCCTATTTTTTATTTTTTATTTTATTTTTATTCAGCCTTGAAGAAACTTGAATGCAAGTATTATTTTACAATTGATAGACAGATCCCTGTATGTAATTCACTTCAGTCTGACTGAACAATCTGACTGAAGCCAAGCATCGCAGGTTAAATACGCCCAAATCCTTGAAATGCATAGACAACAATGTAGCCTATAGTTCTTTGTCATTTTGTATGTTGTAGGATGAAGATTCTTAGAACTATATATTTTTGGAACCCGCATAGCCTAACATCAGAAAACGTTTGATGCCATTTTTTTCCGAGGTTGCTTAAAAATGGTAAATTTCAAAATGATTTTCTCAATACCTTAGATTTCTGTATTTGCTCTATTATAAAAGGTTGGCCACCAGAAATGCACCCTTTTCGCATGCCATTATGTTTGGTGGGGCATTCAGGCCATTTAGGGGGGCCTTGCCCCCGTGTCTATGCCTAGATCCGGCCCAGATGACAGGTTGATGGATCCATCAATGAGGCATAGATATATGATCTGTCTAGCTAGGGAGAACATTAATCTCTTGAGACCTCTGATGAGCATGGATGAATGGAGGCCTTGCTGGAAGCTCCTGTCCATTGCTGGAGCTCCTGCCCATTCAGCCCTATCCTCCCATGCAGCTCATTCAATGTATGGAGACCAGATGCACCTTGTCGGCAACCTGGGTTGAAGTCTGATCTCTGACTGACTGGCGCATGCCATTAATAACAACGGCATGGCCACCAGTTTTAGGCTTGTGTAGGTCTCGCAGGTCCCTTTGGGACCATGCATGGGTCCTAGCAGCACCCACACACCAAGCAACTCTGACCTGCCAAATGTGTTGTTGTTTTAGCTGTGTGGAGGGTTGATACTTCATTGCAGGTGGTAAGGACTGTGCTGTGCCTAATCCTCACAGTCTGGCAGCCATTTATTCCAGGCCTCTTTAAGCACAAAATGATTAACCATGCCTGCAGGCAGGTTGTGATAAAACTAACTGCTGACAATAGGTCACATCATCCCATCTTTGGTTTATTGAAACATAGTCAAATGTATCATTGTGCAGGCAGCTGCGCATCTTTGATATAGACATACACATGTCTCTTATAGGGAGTTCTGCTCTGGTTTTGGCGAATATCAAGTGTTACGGGGCAGCCCGTGCCCTATACAGAAACTGTCTAAAACAGCAAGCACACACACACACACACACACACACACAGGCAGCCAATCAGTATAACATCACCGGCCGGGTTGGGTGCTACTGCTGCTGTGGGGTGTGGGGCGGACATTTTTCCATTGTTTGACAATGTTTGACATGGTTTCATTAATTTAATCTATTCATTATTCATCATATTGGTTCATTATTATTCCTAATATAATTGCAATGCATTGGTTCATTATGATTTAACTTTTGATTAATACAAACAGTCGTTTCAAGGGAAAAAGCATTTTATTCATTTGTTTGTCACCTCATCTCCACCTCAGCACTTGGCCTCCTCTCTGCTCACAGCCAAACAGAGCAGAGGCAGCCATTGGCTGAAATACAGGTGGAAGGGTCCAAGTGCTGTGGGGAGGAGAGGGGTGGTTCATAAACTTAAATGATTAAAATATGAATCATGTAAAATATGGAGTTATATAGATCATGGAGATGTTGGTTAGACAGCTAATCTATTGCTATTGATTTATATTTCCCATATTTGAGTCAAGTGAGATTGTAGTTCTGCTGTTTTGGAGTTAATTGAGAACCCTCACAGTGGGTGGATCCGCCCTATATAAGGGAGACTGCTGTGAGGGCTCCTCAGTTCTGTCCAGCAGCCGTGCTGTGCACACCTTGGGGTGTGAGTCTAGGGCCCTTACAGGGCATAGCCTAGTGCATTTTTGTTATTTTCTCGTTTGTCCTCAGTTCGCGTTAAGTTTGTCCTCGTTTGTTTCTTTTGTTTTTGGCCAACTTTATTTTTGCTGTTTTTTCAGTTCACTGTTATATATATATGCACGTGGTTTTGAGATCTGGGTCTAAATAAAACCCTTTAAAGACATCCTTCGACTGTTTTTGGAACCTCCGGCCAATCGGGCAACTTCACATGTGGTGTCAGAAGAAACCTACAGCAGTCCAAGATGCCGCCAAAACCAAATCTTCGGAACCATCAACAGCAAGTATCATTTGAGGAGGAAGAAGAAGGTGCCATGGTGTTGGATGAGCATGTCCACACCAGGGTGAGCACCTCAACCCCCCAGGAAGAGACTTTTTCTAATTTGGCCAGAATGTTTGAGACTTACATGCAGTCTCAGATGGAGAAAGAGAGGAAACAAGACAAGGACAGAGAGCGACAAGAGCAGAAGCTCAGCATACTCACCCATCAGATTACCCAGCTCCAATTGGATATGGAGGCAGCCAGGGCTCGTCCGGCAGAGCCACCAGGGACGACAGCGCCACCTACAGGACCACCCACCGCTACACCTGCGCCACCTACACCTGCCCAACCACCGCTGCCACCTGTTCCAATGGGAGATCCGAGGCTGGTGAGGCTAGAAGAATCTGATGATATCGAACATTTTCTAACGACATTCGAGAGGCTTGCAGTGGCTTATGGATGGCCACGGCAGCAGTGGGCCATCCGGCTGATTCCATTGTTGACTGGGAAGGCCAGGAGTGCGTTCGTCGCGATGGATCCAGCCTACACGCAAGACTACGACCGACTGAAAGGAGCAGTGCTGAAGAAGTACGAGGTGAACAGAGACTCTTACCGCCAACGCTTCCGCGACCTTGAGGTGCCACCAGGCGAGTCACCCCACGAGCTGTACACCCGCCTCAAAGACCTGTTCAGCAAGTGGGTGAACTACTCGGCGGTCTCCAAAGATGACATCAGGGAGATGGTGGTCCTCGAGCAGTACCTCAGGGTTCTCCACACAGACGTGAAGATCTGGGTCATGGAGCGGGATCCTGCGACGGCGGAAGAGGCAGCGGTTCTGGTCGACACCTACGTTGCAGCGCACAAGCATCCAGGCTCCGACTCCTACAGCTACGCCGGACCACGCCCACCGAAGGGTAAGTCTGAGGGTTGGTTCAAGGGGGGTAGTTCTCACTCTCAGCCTAAGTCAGGTAGGCCAGTGGTTCAGGAGCACAGTAACACCAAGTCTCAGCCGCCGCCAAATGATAAAGCGCAGATTGTGTGTTATAATTGTGGTGAGGTGGGCCATACACGACCAGTTTGCCCCCTCAAAAAGCATAAACCCACCGGTCTTTGCTACGTCCCAAGACCTGAGTTTACTGTGCACCCTGACGAGCAGGCAGATTCCCCTTTGGCCACTGTTAAGCTAAACGGCAAGCCTTACACTGCCCTCTTAGACACCGGATGCTCACAGTCGCTAGTTCAGTCCCAGTTTGTGCCAAGAGAGTTGTGGAACGACAGCGACTCAGTCCCAGTTATTTGTGTCCATGGCCACGAGGAGCAGAGCCCTACGGCAGACATTTACTTGGAGGTTAAAGGTCAGGTGTACCTCATGAAAGTTGGTGTTGTCCCCGAGCTGCCCTACCCAATCCTGCTAGGTACAGATTTGCCAGTCTTGTATGACCTCATTCAGGAAGGCAGGGGTGGGTTTTGTGGTGTGGTGACACGTGCCAGAGCCAGGCAGGCTCAATTGCTGGAGGTACAGCCACCAATTACCCCTGAAATCCGTCAGACAGAGCCACCTGTGACGGCTGGGACAGGGCCAGCTACGTCACCCCTATCTATCACACCCGACATGCAGGCAGACACAATGCAGCCTGTGCCTTTTCAGGGGGAGCTAGTACAGCAGCCCGCAGTCACACGGGAGGACAGATTGGAGAGGCGCAGACAGCAAGTGGGGGGTCTTATGCCACAGTTCACAGAGCAGGCAGAGCCAGAGGTCCCAGCTCCTGAAGTGCAGTTAGACTCACTACCCTGTGACCTTGCTAAGTGTCAGCGTGAAGACTCCACTCTTGCTAACTGGTTTAAAGAGACAGAGAAAAACCACTCAAACAGTC
Source organism: Benthosema pterotum (assembly GCA_039105355.1). Lineage (NCBI taxonomy): Eukaryota > Metazoa > Chordata > Actinopteri > Myctophiformes > Myctophidae > Benthosema > Benthosema pterotum. The sequence goes on from CM076969.1 coordinate 39,470,718, forward strand.
TTCCCCACCATGAGCGCTATGTAATTGAGAATGACCTTCTCTATAGGCTCAGTGAGGATGGCAGACAGCTTGTACTCCCTAAACCCTGTAGAGAGGAGGTTCTAAGGGTGGGTCACACAATCCCTTGGGCGGGTCACCTGGGCTTCATGAAAACCTTGCAGCGCATTTCAAAAAGGTTTTGTTGGCCAGGGATGTACAGCCAGGTTAAAGACTATTGCAAAACATGTCCAGAATGCCAGCTTACAGCAGGGAAAGCTACAGCTCCTGTACCGCTAATTCCACTTCCTGTCATCAGTACTCCATTTGAGAGAATAGGAGTAGATGTAGTGGGGCCCTTGGAAAGGAGCAAAGCAGGCAACAGATTCATTCTGGTCATCAGTGACTATGCTACCAGGTACCCTGAGGCTATCCCCATGAGAGAGGTGTCAGCTAGGCAGGTAGCATCAGCATTACTAAAGTTTTTCTCGCACGTCGGCATTCCGAGAGAAGTGTTAACAGACCAGGGCCCGAACTTCATGAGCCGTACGCTCGCACAGGTCTATCAGCTGTTAGGGATTAAGAGAGTGAGGACCTCCCCCTACCACCCCCAGACTGACGGCCTGGTGGAGAGATTTAATAAGTGTCTGAAGGACATGCTCAGGAAGTTTGTGTCCGAGACGGGGAAAGACTGGGACAGATGGCTGCCATATGTACTGTTTGCTTACCGCGAGGTCCCTCAGGCCTCGACGGGCTTTTCACCTTTTGAGCTGCTTTACGCCCACCAGGTTCGAGGTCCTCTGGATGTACTGCGGGAGACCTGGGAGGGGCCGGCTAAAGCGCAGGACATGAATGTCGTGTCCTATGTCCTGAAAATGCGTGAGCAGCTCATGAGGTCCAACACCATCGCCAGGGAGAACCTTCTCCAAGCCCAGGCAAAGCAGAAGGAGTGGTACGACCGCTCTGCCAGGCAGCGATGTCTCCAGCCCGGTGAGGACGTCTTGTTGCTGTTGCCGACGTCGGAGCATAAGCTGTTGGCAAAGTGGCAAGGTCCCTACAAGGTCGAGCAGAAGATGGGTCCGGTGACATACCAGATCCGCATGCCGGAACGCAGACAGCCATTACAGACTTTCCACATCAACATGCTCAAGAAATGGAATCCTCGTCCCACCCCACCGCCACCACCGATCCGCTCTCTGTACGTCAAGACGGTGAGGGAGGAAGAGGAGACCCCGGAGCAGTACTTACCTGTGTCGGAGGGAGAGCCGCAGCTGGAGCTGAGCCACCTGGAGGCGGAGAAGAGGGAGGAGCTTCTCCAGGTCCTACCCAGACAGCTGTTTGGGTTAACTCCAGGCCGCACCGACGTCACCCACCACCACCTCACCTTAAAAGACACTCAGCCTCTGCGCCAGCCTGTCTACAGGGTTCCAGAACGCCTGCTGCCGGTCCTCAAGAAGGAGATCGAGGCGATGAGGGAGTTGGGTGTCATCGAGCCGTCGTCCAGTGAGTGGAGCAGCCCTATTATCCTGGTCCCCAAGAAGGATGGAACTCTGAGGTTCTGTCTGGACTTCAGGAAGGTGAACAGGGTCACCAAGAGAGACTTGTATCCCATGCCGAGAATTGATGAACTGTTGGAGAGGGTGGGCAGTGCTCACTACATTACGACCCTTGACCTCTGTAAGGGTTATTGGCAGGTCCCCCTCAGCCCGGAGAGCAAAGAGTGCACGGCGTTTAGGACGCCGTTTGGACATTTCCAGTTCACGGTCCTGCCCTTTGGTCTCAACGGGGCACCTGCAACTTTTCAACGGTTGATGGACAGAGTTCTGGCGGGCACGGAGTCCTTTGCCGCTTCGTACATCGATGATGTCGTGGTCTATAGCAGGTCCTGGAAGCAGCATCTGGGCCATCTACAGGAGGTGCTGCAGAGACTAAAAGGGGCGGGCCTGACCATCCGTCCTGACAAGTGTTCCCTCGCCATGCAGGAGACGGAGTACCTGGGCTATGTCCTGGGCAAAGGGACCATACGTCCGCAGGTGGGGAAGCTCGAGGCCGTCAGGAGGGCCGAGAGACCCACCACCAAGGCTCAGGTGAAGTCCTTTTTGGGTCTGATAGGGTGGTACGGACGTTTCATCCCCCGTTTGTCCACCATATCAGCTCCTCTCACCGACCTCACCAAAAAGAACTTGCCCAACAAGGTGAGATGGACGGAGGGCTGTGAGACGGCCTTCAACACACTGAAAGACTTTTTGTGCAGAGAGCCCATTCTGAAAAGCCCCGACTTCGAACAGCCGTTCGTGGTCCAGACGGATGCATCGGAAGTGGGGATTGGAGCGGCGTTACTGCAGGGAGAAGCGGGTACCCTGCATCCCATCGTCTACATCAGCAGGAAACTCCTGAAGCACGAGCAGCCATATTCTGTGGTTGAGAAGGAGTGCCTTGCAATAAAATGGGCACTTGACTCCCTGAAATATTACCTGTTGGGGAGGGAATTTACCCTGGAGACTGACCACCGGGCGTTGACCTGGTTAAAAAACATGAAAGACACTAACTCCAGAATCACGAGGTGGTTCCTGGCTATGCAGCCGTATGACTTTGTGGTTCAGTACAGGAAGGGGTCCGAGAACTGCACCGCTGACTTCCTGTCGAGGACGCCACAGGGAGCGTCATCCGAAGGGGGGGGAAATGTCACGGGGCAGCCCGTGCCCTATACAGAAACTGTCTAAAACAGCAAGCACACACACACACACACACACACACAGAGGCAGCCAATCAGTATAACATCACCGGCCGGGTTGGGTGCTACTGCTGCTGTGGGGTGTGGGGCGGACATTTTTCCATTGTTTGACAATGTTTGACATGGTTTCATTAATTTAATCTATTCATTATTCATCATATTGGTTCATTATTATTCCTAATATAATTGCAATGCATTGGTTCATTATGATTTAACTTTTGATTAATACAAACAGTCGTTTCAGGGGAAAAAGCATTTTATTCATTTGTTTGTCACCTCATCTCCACCTCAGCACTTGGCCTCCTCTCTGCTCACAGCCAAACAGAGCAGAGGCAGCCATTGGCTGAAATACAGGTGGAAGGGTCCAAGTGCTGTGGGGAGGAGAGGGGTGGTTCATAAACTTAAATGATTAAAATATGAATCATGTAAAATATGGAGTTATATAGATCATGGAGATGTTGGTTAGACAACTAATCTATTGCTATTGATTTATATTTCCCATATTTGAGTCAAGTGAGATTGTAGTTCTGCTGTTTTGGAGTTAATTGAGAACCCTCACAGTGGGTGGATCCGCCCTATATAAGGGAGACTGCTGTGAGGGCTCCTCAGTTCTGTCCAGCAGCCGTGCTGTGCACACCTTGGGGTGTGAGTCTAGGGCCCTTACAGGGCATAGCCTAGTGCATTTTTGTTATTTTCTCGTTTGTCCTCAGTTCGCGTTAAGTTTGTCCTCGTTTGTTTCTTTTGTTTTTGGCCAACTTTATTTTTGCTGTTTTTTCAGTTCACTGTTATATATATATGCACGTGGTTTTGAGATCTGGGTCTAAATAAAACCCTTTAAAGACATCCTTCGACTGTTTTTGGAACCTCCGGCCAATCGGGCAAAGTATTTCTGGTCATTTTGTACTTTTGTACGGGTCACAGGGGTCAACAGTAAAAGTAAATGCGTAAAAAAATGCAGTTTGTATTGTTGACCTATTTCTAAAATATTAGCACAACCTTTGTTCATATTTTAACAGATCGGTATACGTTGATGAGTAAGGTTTTTTCCCATCATCCACTGGGCCAAGCAAAGCCGCCTGATTGGCAGATTGACAGGGACTGATCCGAAGTCCCAGAGATCGCTAAGCCCCATTAGTCCAAACACGTCAGAAACATCAGCATAATGGTTGGCTGCCTTGTTTTAGAGATGGGGTTAGTATTTCAGACCAATGGGAGGACAAAACAATGGGCGTTGGATCAATGGCAGGTTACCCTGATTGACTTCTTCTCTCGTTGCGCATGATTGGTAAGCAACAGTGTTGGGCAGTAACTAATTAAATATTACATATTAGTGTAATATTATTAACTTTTCCAGCAATAGTAAAGCAAGGCTATTACTCTGCCAAAATGTATAATAATTAATATGTTACTCAGTACTTTCCCAACACTAGTAAGCAATCGCTGAAATACGTCCAGTGAAAAAGAGTTATATTTAAAATGAGTTATATATTTTTTTTAATTAATCAGTTAAAAGTCTCAACGCTAGTAGATTTATGAAGAGAATTGTCACTGTTGTAATATTCTCAGTATATCAGCTTTTCTGTTTGTCTAGAGAATTCTACCACTAGACTAAACAGACACAAGTTGTTTATCAGATATGACGGCACAGTGAACAGTCTGGATTTTCAATATGGCAGAAAACCCATAGTGTGTGAATAGCCTTTTGTCCGCTTGGCTGAGGTTTATATATTTCTTTTTATTTTATTTTTTTATTTAATCGTATTGTTTTTTCCCCCTACTGTACCAAACAGGCAATAGAGAAGCAGTTACCGCCCACCGTGAAATGGATCTGCTCCTTCTCCTCCAGAACGTGAAGAGAAAAAGGGGAAGCAGCGTTTAGTGGAGAAAAGAAATTGCATGTCAGTGAAAAAAGGCATCTGATTTGGTTTTGGGTCACATTTTTTCTTACAGACTGTTTTGGAGCTCTGATAGTTTTTGCTGTAGACAGAGGGAGAGAGAGAGAGCGGAAGCCACTGCCTGTACACAGTGTTCAGGTCCATTTGGTTCATTTTTGCACACTCAAATCAAGAGTTAAATTAACAAAGCTTTGGTCCTTGTGGTAAGATGGTTCACATAGTGCAGACCCCAAGGTGGAGAGAGGGTTTATTTGAATTGAACCTATAACTCAAGCTGCACATTCATGCTATTTTGAAGGTTATGAAGAAGAAATTGCCCAAACCTCACAGCCATTTTTGTCCTTGTCTTAGGTATTTTGACAGCTGGTTTGCCGGTGCCCCCACCCCCCTCAAACACACTCTAACTCGCTCTCTCACACTCACACATGCATGTGTGTGCGTGCATGCATTGCACACACACACACACACACACACACACACACACACACACACACACACACACACACACACACACACCCTTTTGGCCTACCACTACTTGACCTGTATTTCCACCACTGTGTTATGTTACATGTTTTATCGTAGCCTATAACCATCCATACTTACATCTGTCATAAAGCCCTTCATGGTGGTCAATTATGTAGATAGAGAGACCACCATCATACCAGAATATCACAAATTCCTTTCCTGCAGCAACCCAACAAATGTCCTTACTTTTCGCCAACAGACTCTGGTTTTTAGCTATACTATAACTATAAATGTCACCTTCAAGATTACATGGAGCAAGAAAGGAAAGTGTTAACTAAACAAACTAATGACAAACTCCTAATTTATTCATGATCCATACTAAATCTCTGAATGAAAGAATCAACAAAAAGGGTATCCTTCTTTGTCAAAATATTTGAAAAGTCTAACTGCTCTGTGTACAGAAGGGATTCCTAATTACATTGTTGGTAAAAATGAAAACAAAAGGGCTGACTGAAACCTAAGCCACTACTGCACAGTAAATTCCTCTGAGTTAGTTTATTGATGTAGTACAGGAAATCTATGGAAAATACAGGGGCAAAATCAAACAAAAAAAAAAAAAAAAGTTACCTGGAGTTGACTGAGAGGAAAGGTTGGAAATTGTCCTTTACAGTATGTCTACCATTGACATTCTACAGTATAATAGGTAAATATTTTCTAAATTTCATTATGCTTTAAGTAGCATTGACATATGAAACTAGGGGGTTTTCATGGCTCCGAATCCATTCCTAGCATTGGGTTTGCACAAAAAGACCTCCTTGGGCTAAAATGGCCATGAAAACCTCCTAGTTTTCTTCTTGCAATTAGTTAGTTAATTAGTTTGAGGTCAAATTACATTATTGCTGGACTAAAGTGTAACTCAGAGAATGTGCACATCAAGAAAGGTTAAATGCGTACCCTGAGTTTAGCATAACATGCAGCAGCCGATCAGGATTGTACTGTACCCAGTGAGATCACTGCGTTACAGGGTGCCCCTCATCTATACATACGTTCTGCCCGCTTGCGTGGACAGACAGGAATCCGTCTTGAGAAGGTTACTTTGCTCCCTAACATAAACTGTGTTGACGGCATCTGATGGATCTTTTCCGCGGGTCTGGAACGCTATGACTATTTTAGGCCATCGGCGATGGGGCTCTCCTAGCAGTGGGCCTAGTTCAACTGGCTCCATAAACCATCCCAACTAACATCCAGCCTGCTACTGTCTGTACCTGTCCCAGTGAGAACTGTAAACAATCCCTTTAGGGATATGTGGTTTGATAAACAGGATCTAGTAGTCACTGTCTGGTTTGGGGTTATCTTTAGTCTTTAGTCAAATCTTGAGTACTGCCTGTCTATAGTCATTTGGTCACCCACTATATGTAAGAAGTCATGCACAACTTTCAGCTTTCATGAATGTTTTAGTTGATAAATGACAATGGAGTGTACTGTACATAGTACATACTGTTAAGCGATGAACATATGACTTAACAAGCCAGACCAAGAACACATGCATCTCCTCAAAACCTTCTTAACGTATAGAGCTGTATGTCTAAGTCATTATTACATAACAAATACAAACACAATATTCACCTTTAAGAAAAGGTTAAATGAACACCTTACGCAAACAACCCTGTTCTAATCCCAAGAGGCACCACCATGCACGTTTCACTTGTTGTACACAGTATAGGGGTTTTGGTTTAGTTGTAATTGTACTAAATTTATATATTTATTTTATAGTTACATTAATTTTGATTATAGTGATTATAAAGCTGATGTTTACGATGATGTTATGTTATGTTATGTTAATGGCCTTCCCTCTTTACACAAACTCACACATTACAAATCTCACATTACAAACATTGGAATGCATTGTGAGCTTCTTAATCTGCTATTTTGCTCAATGTTCACCTTTCAAAGGGTGCTAAACCCATACTTGGTAGTAGCAAAAATGTGACTGTAGTTCTGCACTTTAACTGTATTTGGGAGATTTTTTGAAAATGTCCACTTATAATGACATGGCCATGGGCGATCCCAAAGTATAAAATGCTTTGAAGTCTGAATTATAATGTGTTGGATAATAGAATTCTGGCTTAACTGCACTTTCATACCAGGGAAATAATGAGCAGTTTGTCCTTGTTGAACTCTGAGGACAACAGATTTTTTGGAAATGTCAGTATATTATTTTTATTGACGGAATAGATCAAACAAAACATTGGATGGATTTGAGAAAAGGACACATACAGTAGCTGCATCAAATGAGCTATATATTTATTCACCTTTGAAATCCTTTACATTTCATTGAGCTCCCTGGGGCCCCCCTCATTGTTTCTACAAGCTTGTAGATTGGCTATTTTCGCCAGAGTTTCACCCCAGGGACATTAGAGTTCAGGCAGTTGAAGGCCAGCGAGGCTATTTGAGAAGCGACTGTAAAAAGTGGGTTCTTATAGCTGCATGGGTGCATCATTCATGCCTTTAGAGCTGCCCTTGTCATACACTGTAAAGCAAATATTTTGGAGTGTCAGATTGCAGGGAGGTCTCCCGCATTCTACAGGCCTATTGGTTGAGTGGTGCATCTCCAGAAGTCAGAATTGTGCCATTTCCACCAGATATATTTAAACAGCTGTCATGTTGTCTTTGATATACGGTGTGTGTGGGGGGGTGGCTGACGGCAGGTTGGGTCACCTTCAGATTGTCCTTCTGTTGGGTTGACAGCATTTGCTGCTGTCCATGTCTCCTGAGACGGCACAGCAGCTCATTTCACTATCATTTAAGGACGGCATGGCATTTCTTAGTCAGCAGTGACAGCAGCTAGGGCTATCTTGGTCCAGAGGCTTGGAAGTGGGGTGGGTGGGGGGCTAATTTTGGAAAACCCTTGCAAGTAACAGAAGGTGTATCAATTAAATCGTACAGTCTGAGACTCCCAACACCACCCCTGCGGTCCTCCAAAAGCGGGTTTTTCTCAGAGTCTGTAGTCCCCCCCAACCCCCCTCTACCTCCTCTTTGCTGGTTTTAGATCATTTCTGAAAGAATGAAACAAAGTGTTGAGTTGTGAGCCGTGGGAGAGGAGAACTGGCCGCTCCGTTCCGTGCGGCAGACTGGAACTGATCGGCAGTGTCTCCTGGGGATATAAACCGTAGAGAGTGAAATGTAACACTCGTCCATCCAATCCCTCTCTGTCTTAATAAGGAAACTTTGCTGAAGGCCAGTTAGAAGAGAGGCCTCATTTCTGCACAGAAAGGTTCCTTGGCTGCCTCTCTCTCTCTCTCTCTCTCTCTCTCTCTCCCTCCCTCTCAATCCTGTGGCTATCCCCACCCTGTATTAAAGCTGAATAAACAGCTCCACTGAATGCTCAGCAGATTTTTTTTTTTCTGTACTCCGATGCCATTTTTTTGTGAGCGGATTTAGACTGAGAACAGACCGGAGCGATTAATCAACGTGACCCCATCCTTAGTCTTCCGCTGCCGTATTTACCCAGCTGAAGATTGACCCAGAGACGACGGGAGATGTTTTATTGTAAAGAGACATCCAGGCCGCCATTCCAAGCCTATACATGGTTTGCTCTTCTGTCTTCAGAACCTTTCCTCACCGTTCTCTGGATGTGGGAGAGATGATTTCCTTCAAGCAGCCTCAGAGGATAATTACACTCTTATCATACGTTGTTATCTTAGACAGCTTAAGGCCTTTGGGGCAGGAACCAACCAGACCACACTATAGTTGGACGTCTATTTTATTCTCGCGTCTGATGCATCACTCGCACAGTTGTTTTACGACTCTGCACAACTGCTGTACAGCCTCTACTGCCTGCATGGGCCTGAAGAACAGTCACAGCATCTGAGCAAACACAGGGTCATAGATAGATCTAGGCTTCAGTTATGTAGATCCACTGTGTTGAAATAGGCGTTGTTGTTTTTTAAATCAGCTCCCCGAGAGTTACTGTCGAAGTGTCCTTGAGGAAGACACCAAACCCCTAATTACTCCTCATGTGCTGATTGATGCACAATCTATCTATGTAAAGCACCTTGAATATGAATTGCATCCTGGGGACCCACTACTCCACCATGTTCATTTCTTTCAGATATGCCCACATTTCTACATGAATATAAACATGAACATATAAAATGAAATGTGAGATGAATGCTGCAATTTGTACACAAACAGCAAAACATGATATAAAGTCTCTGAGGTGGGAATCTATAAAAGTCCCTGCATCCAGGGACTCATTCAAAAACCGATTTACATCACTGTAGGTGATACTACAGTGATGCACAGAGGTTTCCTGAGGGCATTTCTTGCTGTATGGAGACCAACCAGTCACACATCCTGTCACCCAAAACCACACACTGGAATGTCTCGGCACCACAGATTTGTCACGCAGGCTGCAAATTAGGTCTTTGCTTATATGGACCTTTTTGGGTTTTTGGAGTCTGTTCACGTAAACAAGCTTTAAAAGGAACCCTGGCTAATAAGGCAACACTGCCATAAAACATTATACTTGCCCTCTGTAACTAATACACGCATAAAAACAGCCAATATTTCACTCAATAGGGACTGCTCCTGTCACAGACTGATGGTGACATGATATGTCCAGTGTAGGTTCCAGCCCTATGGAATGTATGAAATGCACATGCTACTATGTAATACTAACTTTACTAATAACTTTATTATGAGATTCAAATCGATTAACTATTTTTATTAGCATGTGCATTCCGTATATTCCATAGGGCTGGACAACTCATGGACATGTGACATCATCAACATGACAGGAGCAGTTCCTATTGAGTGAAATATTCTCTCTATTTATGAAAGAAGTAAGGTACTGAAGGTGTTTTTATCTTTACATTTTAATTATAGAAGGCAAGTATTTTAAGGCATATTTGTCCAGGGATCCTTTTATTAAAGCTTCAGTTTTTAATTCAATTTTCAGATTAACTTTAAATTCTAAACATATACAGTATGAATTCTCCAGAGATGACTTCAGGTTTTTTTTTCTTTGATGCCATATCAAACAAATGCCAGACCATGTCAGAACAGAACATGACCTGCATGACTCCATAACATGGTCTAATTGTCATCATTTCATGTCTCTTGTGTGCTGGAACACTCTGATTGAGTGTAATGGGGGAGAACAGCAGTGGCTCGGCTGTAGGCTAGTAGGCTAAGTACAGTACATACCAAGATGTTTTATAGCCCTATGGAATGGAAAGTATCAAGTACATCCTTAGACCTCATAAAGTAAAGAAGCCTCCAGTACCCTAGCCCCTCTCTGTCTCTTCATTTCTCTGACACAGAGCCATTACACCAGAGGGTCCTTATATGGGCACATAATATGGAGGAATCTCCCTCTGTGCTCAAACACGGAAAGTTTTAACCTTGTGACATTGAGGGGCAAAAGAATTGAGGCAAATATTTAAAGGCTCCTTATGTCAACACAATGTTGTTTCAAGAGCTGAATGGACGCAGAACAAGTAAGGTAGCAAAAATACAGCAATTGTCAAAGTGTCCTTGGGCAAGACACTGAACCTAAATTATTCCCAATGGTGCTGGTTGTGCCTTGCCTGGTTTTGACCGCCAATGGTGTGTGAATGTGTGTGTGAATGTGGGAAGGAAACACCTTGGATAAAGGTGCTATATATACTGTAAATGAAACATTTACCATTTTCATCTTCTAGGGTCCCCCCGCCCCCACCCTATTCCCTACAGTTTTGGTAGGCCTGTCATTGCTGTTGTGGTCATACCTTAAAGATACCCATTTTATGGCAAAAAGACATGATTGTATATGACAAAACTTAACTTAAATAAATAATAATCACTATTATGGGTCCATAATACAGTTTATTCACACTTCTTTGATCACATCATCACAACTAAACATTAGGTTAAACACATGTTTTGATTCAGTGATATTTTTCGGCCAATTTAGGCCAAAACAGAGAAAGGTGAAAACATTTTCCTTGGCATTTTCTGCAAAATATTTTCAAATATATATTTTCAGTGTATCACTAGGCTACTATCTTCACTTGAAACTATCAATACATTAAAAGGACCTGGCAAATACAACAAATACACTTAAAACATTATACTTGCCCAATATAGAAAGTATTAAGTTGTTTTTCATTAGCATGTCCATTCCATAATTTCATAGGGCTAGACCACACATGGACATATGACAGTTCCTGTTGAGTGTAAGAGTCACCATTTGTGAAATACTGTAAATGGAATATTTGCTGGGTTTTTATTTTGTAAAGTTATTCCTAAAGGGCGGGTCAAGGCGTATTTGTCAGGGATCTTAAAAAAAAAAAAAAAATACAGTAATTATACTGAGTCTAGAGTACCCGTATGTCAAGTTCAGAAAACTGTTGACAGCCTCAGATCCCTGAAGGAAATTTCAGACCTGATGCTGTGTGTGGAATGTCTTCATCTACATACAGCTGGGTGACGGTGGCTGAAGGTCAGGTTGGCCTGTAAACAATCACTGTGCCTTCAGTTCAGCTGTTGGTCTGACCCTTGTGATGTACACGGCAAAGTTCAAAGGTTCGCTTCCCCAGTCTGAAGAGTGATTCATATACGTTGGGTAGGAGGAGGGAAGGAGGGGGTATCCTATCCATGCTGTGACATGTCTATAGTGCTTCAGTAGATTTTATTTTGAACTGCGATTCTCATGCTCAAACGGCATCGAGTTAGCATGACTTGGAAATGAATCGTGACAGTTCTCCCCCCTAATGCACCCCCCTGCTTTTAGTCCACGCTGACTGAGCAGCATCAGATATGGCTCACATTCCTGCCTCTGTGCGTCCCCGTCGTCGGTAGTAGGGGGAACACAAACAAACTTTTTTTGGGAGGAGTCCTTTGGTTGGCCACAAATATTCCTCCATTATGACTGCCACCCACAGCTGCCCTTTCAAACCTTCACTTTTGGTATTTTTATCCACATAGCTCTGCTTGTTTTCTTTGAAGAAATCTCTAACTGCCTGTATAGTATATACCCTGAGGCTGCAATCATCCTTCTTAGCAGAACCCCTTTTCTTCTCTCCAATACAAAAAGGCAAAACTGCAGGGGGGAAGTTTTTACTTTTGTTGATGTACAGTATATTTGCGGTGACAATGTGTTTACAAACTTTAAAGCTGGAAATAGTCAAGTAATGGCCCCAGATCAACTGAGGACTTGCTTAGTGGCGTTGACATTAAGGGGTGCCCTGTAGCGTATAATGTGAATCTGGCTGAATCCAGGGCCGGATCTAGGCATGGGCATGTAGGGGCAATGCCCTGACTGCCCCACCAAACACAATAGCAAACAAACAACCCAAATGTCAAAGATATTTCGAATTAAAGTGCTTATATTTAAAATGATTTGAAACACTATGGGACTAACTAACTGTTGCACTACTAAACTAACACCATTTCCTGTTCAACAACAACTGATGTTATTATTGATAGATATAAAGATAAAGATATAAATCTTGCGGGTCGCAGAACTAAAGAAAAAAATAATGAAATAGAAGACAGGTTTTGTGTTATAGATATAACCATGCCAAATACATAGTTATCTATTCAATGTGGGGATTTGGGGTGAATTTAAACGAAAATGGTATGGGGTCCCGTGGCATGAAATGAAGCTGCCCTCGTACCATTTTCGCCTTCCCCCCTGGCTGAATTTCAATAGGGGTCTCGGCAGTCCAAGCACTGATAGAGCCTTTCCATCATCAGTCTCCACTTGTACTGCAGCAAATACCTGACACAGGTGAGGGCACCTGCAGGAGAAAATATGTAACCTCCCTGGCCCAGGAATCCGACACCACAAATAATCGCAGGGGTTCCATGAAAACCCTGAACAGGGAGAAATGTATAAGAGCGATGCTTCAATGACAGATGTATCATCCCACATGATTGCAGGATTACTATACAGTAGTGCCATCTACCTGGTCATCTATCTTCCAGAATTAGTCATCATGTCAAATGCTGTGTGTTAAGGCAGTGTGTATGTATGGGTTGGACTTGGTTAAGCCCTCCACCTGTGTCCACCATACCACCAGTTTGAAGTGTCAGGACTCTAAGCCAATGGAACATAACTGGCGCTCAAGTTACCGGCTTGGATTGCGCCCTCCAAGTGCCCCTCCCCCCCGCCCCTCCCCATTTGCTGCTCCAAATGAATATACTCCTGCATCAGCTATCTAAATCTTGAGGGTGCGGTCACAGAGATCCAAGGCGCTCTCTCTATATATATATATCTGCCCCCCTGTGTCTGTATATATCCCCAGATGGCATTTTACAAGAAGCCCTCTAACACTCCGCTTCTTAGACGTTCACTACTAACCTACCGTGGACTTAACACATTAATATAATTAGTCTCGGCTTTAGATACCCCAAGATAATCTCCTTTTCAGAAGGTGATACTGTAGCCTACTTTATTTACATTACATACGGTTCACAACTACTCCCCAATTACATTAACATAATTTCATAAGAAAATGTTGTTGTTGTTGTTTTTGCCAAGAGGGCAGTGTAAAGACAAATGTCCTGTCTCAAGGAGAGTCAAAACTCACTTTTCTACCTGGCGTAGATGTTCAATAAATTTACACACAGACGTAAAGATAAGAGAGCTGAGATGTTTCAGTGTTTAGACATTAAATGCACAAGTTTTCTTCTTCTTCTCCCAGAGGGCCGTTATGCAAACATATTCTCACACACAACAACTGAACTGAGTCAAGTTCAGCTCCTCCCTGAGTATAGCCAGCCGCAGAGGGAAACCGGACATTCCATATATAGGGGAGCCTCACTGTACCAGATCAACTGATATAGCACTACCACCGCATAGCCCTGAAGACAACTGGAAATACTGCCCTGTGAACGATACCTGCTACTGGGGAGCATGAGAGCTGAGCGGTAGGGCATGTACCCGTAACCACAGGCTCTAATATGTCTGGCAGTGAGTTCCCAGTCTCACTACCCAGGGCTGGGTAGGCCATTTGTCATTCCCCTGTTCTCCCACTGGTTCTCTCTCAGAAAAATACCCAGACATGACTTGAAAAAAACTAAGTTTACCTGCAACTGAACCTGCCACCGGGGGCACCCGCTGTCCAGGCACATGCCACATATAGGCTCAGGCCTGACCGCGCTTTGCAAGTTCAAGTCCCGCTCATGATAACTAACTTGCTGTATCTCCTTACTCTACCCTCTCTCTCTCTCCCTCTGTACTTAAGCAATTGTTTAGCGGTCGTCGGTTAGCAGTGAACGGTGGACGGTCATTGACCATCCCTCGAAGTATTCCGATTGGCTGGTTTAGGTGATGATGTAATGGTGACGTAATTAATGTGTCGGGGTACCCGCTCTCTCTTTGCTCACTCTGCTCACACACTAGTAGGCCATGGCCTGCTTGTGATAACTAACTTGCGTGAACAGAGTGAGTAGGCCATGGCCTACTTGTGGGCAACGTGCAAGTTTGCACTCTGAGTGCTGATCTCGTTCCTGACAGTCCTGATTTGGTACTATCAATAAAGGCAAGAAAAACAAACCGAACCACAGCTTTGTGTGTTTGGATCATGGGATGTGATGATTTGATTTCCTGATGTTACACATAATGGTAAGACCGTAAGACCGTCACTGAGTGTGACGTTTTCTAAGACTAATTTTGGCTTGGGTTTGAATACACTTGTGTTATTGGATTCACTAGCAGGTCCATCCCTGTAAAGGAACAGCAATTGTGCTATCATGTTGACAGATCTAATACTTGCAGCCAGACAGCAGGAATGCAGGAACATTCTTGATCAGGAAATGTCTGGACAGAGCATCTCAACTGTCTGCCACCTAGCCAGGGAGAGCACGGCGTCAATTCCTAGCTTAACCTGGTGATCTCATGCCTGAATGACACACTGTTTTGACCACTACACATTACACACTCCTGTCTTCATTATTTCATAAGAGGAACCAAAAAATAACCTATAAATTAACATGGGGTTTTTTTTTATAGTGCAGGTTTTTCCTCTTAAAAGGATCCCTGGATAGTAAGAATACAGTAGGGTCTAAAAACATAATACTCGCCCTCTAGAGCTAAAATAAAAACACCTTACGTGTTTTATGTCTTTTTTCATAAATAGAGAATATTTCACTTTATCCCGAGCTGCTCCTGTCGCAGGTTGATGTCACATGTCCATGTGTGCTTTACTCCTATGGAATTATGGAATGCACATGCCCATAAGAAACAATTTCATACTTACTAAAGTTATTAGAAATATGTTTTGCAATTTCTATTAGCATATGCGTTTCAGAATTCCATAAGGCCGCACCACATATGGACATATCAATCTTTATTTATTTGCAGCCGAAGCCATTAGAAGACATACAAACAATTAAAAACATACAAAACACTTAAAAAACATCATCAACTTACAAGGAAAAGCGTTTACTATTGATTGAAAGATTATTTATGAGAGAAATAACATATTTTAGGTGTCTTTATTTAGGCTATTCATTTTAGTTCTAGAGGGCAGGTATAATGTTATAATCCATACTTGTCTTACAAGCCAGGGATCCTTTTAACATCTGAATGAGATATGTATACAAAAGCTTGTATTGCTACCATTAACAATGCAATGCGTTTTGGAAGACAGCATCAAGTTCTCTGACAGACTGACAAAGGCTCAGAAGCAGACTTTCTTTGAGTAGCTGTGGGCTGCTTCTTTTTTTCCCCAAAGAGCACAAAATTATATACCTCTGGAGAATTTTTAACTTCAGAGGCATGGAAAGGGAAACACTGTAACTCCAGAAAGCTGCCTCAGCCAAAACCGTGACAGTAAAATCTCAAAGGTTCTTTCTCTCTCTGTCTGATGTTGGCATTTATTATAATACCCTTTAATATGGTGAAATTAAAGATAACCTGAACTTTGATTTCTTTGACTATCTCACCTGTAAATAACTATACCTGTATGTGTGAGCGCAGTATAACGCTTCCATTACCTCTAATTTCCCAACATCTGAGTTTTGGAAGGGAACGTCTAGACAGAGAAAACGCTTTGTGACTTGCTCACTTCAAAGCAGGCCCAATGGACCTAGGGCTATTTTTACAGTTTCAATATGTTGAAGGAAAACATGATAATGGCGGTTATTTTCATTCCCAGAATGCCTCTGCAAATCCAGCATCCCACCACAGACCTCCCCTGAGTAGTCAAACTACTAGACAATTAGCATCAAGATCAAATTGCAATTGAAAAGTAAAGAGGAAAGTCATGCAGGCCCAAAGCGCTTTAATACTGTCAGTAATGACATGTTATGGTATAATTGACACTTCATAACACTTACAGAACAATGCGTCATAATGCAGTCCTTGTTTTGAACATTATTGTGCATGCATTTGTTTGTGATTTAATAACAACCAAAACAACATTTGACCTCACAAACAGCTGACTACAAACAAAGACAAACCATATAACCTACAACCTTTGTTACTTTTCTTTTTTTTCCTTTTCACTTTTTTGTTCTTCAAATAGAACAGCAGCTAAACAGAGGACAGAGAGGAAGAAGGACACAACATAGGTCCCCAAACGTAATCGAACCCAGGACTTGGTTGAGAGTGACACTATTCTGTCCCTTATTATACAGTAGGTATTCCTTTCAACAATGCCTGTCTGTGTCTGAGAGTGCTACAACAGGTGTCTGCAGGGTTGTCAGATCTCGATATAAACCTTTGTTTTCCCATGGGATTCAAAAGTGTAATCTCTCTAGCCCGGCGGCCGGCCGGTCACCCTAGCATGCACCTCCATGCAGACTGATAGCATGTTGCTAGCCTGGCCTAACCTGAAATTATTTTGGTCTAGAGGGGCGGGGACCAGCGCAGCCACGCCGGTAGATCTGATTTGATCTCACCAAAGTTATATCGTCATCCCTAGCCCCTCCCCTGCCCCTCCACTGCTGTGCGACTTCACATCATTTGGAGCGACGCCCACCCCGAAAAGTTGACTCACACTTCTAGGCCTGCTTTCCGATTTTGTGCAATGCGGACGAAAATTAAAGTCTGGGCGTTGAGGCTAGCGCGTTGCAGGTTCGAATCCTGATCCGACAAACTTTGCGTGTCACACTCCCCATCTCTCTCTCCTATTTGCCTCACCACTGGCTTATGAACTTGTGATGTTGTTAGTAGAAATAAACACAGAAGCACATAGGGAAGAGGAGGAGCCAAACCAAGTTCCTGTTTTACACACACAAAAAAACAGAGCCAGAGCATAAATAAATAAATAAATAAATAAATAAATAAATAAATAAATAAATAAATAAATAAATAAATAAATAAATAAATAAATAAATAAATAAATAGTACAATTTTAAACTTAGCGGACATGCAATGCACACTTTCATTGCTGATACCTATTTATGCAGCCTGTACAACTACCAATGCAATGACCTAAGAAACAGACACTTAGGTAGGTTACTATAGATGTGGATTATTTTCAGGGCATATCCCATAGCAGCCCTACTTGGCAGATCGTATTGGTGCCACTTTACTGCATGACCAAGGCAGGTGTTTAAGACGGCAACACTAAAAATATCTGCTTGAGAATCTATGTAAGAGCAGAAGAGCCTCTGTAAGAACCCATGTAGCCTAGTTATATCATACTGTAACTGGCAGTGAAATGTATGTGTTAGCCTATAAAACCCTATGACAGAACGTTCTACTTTTAAAAAATAATAAAATACGATATTAGTATTTTTTTATCGATTGATAGATTCAACAATCTAAGTGACATTTTAAAAGTTTAACTAGATGTAACATTTCTCTTCGAGGAACAACTGCTTGGTAGCTATAATTAGGTTAGGCCTACAAATACCATCTAATTTGACTGCCCCTAGAGGCCCTACTCAGCTACAGCCCCACATCAACAGTGTACAGGGGGAGATCTAATATATTATCACATAGCCTAACTAGGCTACACACCTCCCTATCTTACTCAGATGTGAACAATGACTCTAGGGCCCTTTTTGACTTCAGTAACTCACTGACAGAAGCAATTCTACTGGACTAAATGCTATGCATCCCCTAGGAAGAATCTCTTCTAAACACAGTAGCTGTAGCTGATGAAAGCCTGGCCAGAGCTTGGTCCAGATCCAAGCTTGTCAGGCCCAAAATGAAGAATTATAGCTGAATGCTACAGTATAAGGCGAGTTACTCTAGGACAGGCGACATATTTAAATCTAATTAAGTCAGCCTGTAGGACATGATGACAGCACGAAAGCCAAACCTAATCAAGGATAAAGTGAGGTTGTAAGTGGAATTGCATTAGATGATGCTGAATCAAAGAAAAGACACAACCAGCAGCTTGTCATACACATCTGCACTAACAGAGAACATAAGATGCATTCAGACAGTGGCCCTCAAAGTTAAAGGACAACTTTGTTTTTGGTTTGTTTTTCAACCAAAGTTCATGTAAAAGATGGTTGTTAATTGTTTTTCATTTGACGCTTACTTTAGTGTCAGGGATTTTAGCTGTTTTTGACAGCTAGGGGGCAGGAGCATTTGAACATGGCCCTAAATACATATTTGTTGTCAAGTGATTTCTTTTTTATTATCTACTACAGTACTAATAAACCCCAGGAAATTACATCTGGCAGCAAAGATCTACTGAATGTGAAGGAGGCATCACACTGCACTGCAATCTGTCTACACTGTATAATAGGCTCAAATTGGTGGTTTGTCACATTCAATAGATCCTGTGATCCTTTGCAGCCAGATGTAATTTCCTGTGGTTTATTAGGATTGTAGTAGATAATAAAAATAAATTCCTTTAAATTTTCGTAAACAAACATGTTTGTTTACATGTATTTAGGTAAATCAAAACCCTAAAACCAGGGCCAGATCTAGATGGGGTGGAGGTGGGCAGGGTCCAGGCCCACCCAAACGTGCATCGTGCCCACCCAATGAAAGGCAGTGTTTTTCAACCAGTGGTCCAGGGACCACCAGTGGTCCTTGAGAGTTCCCAGCTAAATGGTGGAAAGTTGGTTAATCAGATGTAACTCTTTGAGGGCGTAAAAACAAAACCATTTCATTTTTACACTGTCAAGAGTTAAAATATCCATCATCTGAATTAGCACAACTAGAGAATCTTTATTGCCCACTCTGCCATTCTTCCAGCCCACCCTAGTAGGGCTGGCTAAATCCGGCCCTGCCCAAAAACTATAGAAAGCAGCAAATTAAAACAAATTAACCCTCATCTTTTAATTTCTCTCATAACAACCTAAAACATCAACCTTAATTGGTTGGGGTGGAAGTTGTCCTTTAAAACTGCCCTCCATCTTCTCAGCCCAGTCCAGTGGCCTTTATTACATCGGGAATAGGAAGGCTTCCTGGGCTTGCCCATCACACCCCATATATAGGCATATCAGCGGTCAAATGTCTCGGGAGCGACGAATCGCAGGGCTGATCCTTTAAAAAAAACACACGACAGGGCACGCCGGAGGCACCGCGCGCGCACGCCCACTCCAAAAAAGTAGTGGATGTCCAAAGGAATCCAGTGGCCCCCCCTTTGAAAGTACATATTTGACAGGGCACAGTCAGGAAGAGCTCGCACTCCAGCCTTGCGTTCAGTTCGGCACAGACGCTCGAAACAACCTCCACTCTCCTCGATTTCTTTCGTGCAACAAGCAGCCACACACACATAAACAGCCATGGATGCCATTAAGAAGAAGATGCAGATGCTCAAGCTCGACAAGGAGAATGCCTTGGACAGAGCTGAGCAGGCAGAGGGAGACAAGAAAGCCGCCGAGGACAGGAGCAAACAGGTCGGCATTTGGGTTTTTTGGAGAAAACGTCGATCCAAACCAAAAAAGAAAAAGAAAAAAATCTGGAGTATACCGGTGGCTGCATGAGAGCCGCAGCACGTCTGTTAAATGGATCGTCTCCTAATGTGGATTAACTTCAACGACGATTCCGAATAAGGATTTAAAATTTAAGAATAAGCTATTTTTTCCATGTTTTTGTGGGATATTCTTAATCGTCTCCACTGGTCCAATTGGTGGTGTGAAAGTGAATAATACTAATAATGATATAGCTTGATTATTGTAGCATAGTTCACCGATAGAATAAAACATATTTGAGTTAATGCATGTTGTGTAATTTAAAAACGCATATAAGCTAAGTTACGACCTTGTCTTTATGTGCATGGTGTTATACATAGTTAGAGGATGAAATCAGAGAGATGGAAAAGAAATTGCGCGTTACCGAAGACGAAAGAGATAAAGTGTTTGAGGAGTTCCAGACGGCGGAGGAAAAGTTGCTGAGCGCCGATGAGGTGGCGGCGAAGGTAAAAGATCCATTCCACTTTGCATGAGTCCTAACTTTTATCTCTATTTCTCTCTTCCCCGTCTGTCTGTCTGTGCGTCTTGTATCTGTCGTGCGCTCTGTGCGCCCTGTGCGCCCCTGGCTGCACCTCTCCACCACGCACACGCGTTTCTCCCCGCTGCCACCGGTCACCTCTGAAAACTTATCTGCACTTAAAAATACACACACGCTGCTGCACCCCAGCTTGAAGACGACCTGGTAGCTCTGCAGAAGAAGCTGAAGGGAACTGAGGATGAGTTGGACAAGTACTCTGAGGCTCTTAAAGACGCCCAGGAGAAACTTGAGGTGGCCGACAAGAAGGCCGCTGACGTAAGTAATGAAGTTTTAGACACACAACATACGGATTCACCACTCATTCGTGCACTTTCAGAGCTTTGATCTTCACATCTTTGGCACGTCCTTGTTTGTGTCACTATTGTGAGTTTGCGAATGAAACGACAGCATTAACAACAACAACAACAACAACAACAACAACCTGACTGCGTTCTATATTTGAGACACCTATACCTAGGTATAGGTGTTGCACCTGCCCAGCTTTATAGCCAACAGACTGACAATATGACACACCGTTACTGACAGCAAGTCTGTAAGTCTGTTATTGTTGAGTTGTCGTTTCACTGTTCACTCACTGGCACCCCACAATCCACAGTCACCCACGAATCGACGCAAAGAATGTATGACTAGAAAGCAAAATCTGATTTATTTTGTACTATTTTGTTTTATTTATTTGGGCTTACTTGTAGATATTTGTCATGGCCGTGAAGGCTTTGATTAAAAGAGAGATAGCACAAAGTGAACTTGCAGAAGCGAGCCACAGTCTTCCAGGAGCGCAGAGTAGCGCAAGGATAAATATAGCGCACTGCTTTATATGGTCAGGATTGAGCGCACATTTCGGGGCTGTGGCCGAGTCTTGCGAGTGTGACAGGATTTCAGTTCAAGGAAAAGTATATTTAGATAAATTATTGAAAAATATTAATTCAATGAATCGTTCAATTAATCCACAGTTTTCAACTGATCTGAACACCGGCTAGGCCTATATTAGACTATATTGACCTACCAAAATATTTGAAAATATTTCGGTAATCCAAGATGGGGAAAAAATGCAAATGCTTAAAAAAAGAAAAGTGAGTGAGCAGCACCTTACGAAATGTTAATCAAATTATATAAAATAAACCATACAAATATATATAGATTCTTTTTCATCATTATCAGGCTATTTTATTTTTTATTTTTTTAATATTGGATTATTAGCCAGATATTTTCAAAAATGACTAAAACCCTGTTGGAAAGGCTGACTGAAAATCAATCAATCAAATCAATATTCTTTTTTCTTTCTTTCTTTTCTTTTTTTTTTTTTTACATGCAACATACTTGCATGTTCAAACATGTGACAATATAACAATGACATGTGACAATGTCGTGATAACAAATGAAAACGTGTTTATCAATGTGAAAGAAGACAGACAACATGTGTAGTAGGCTACAGTAACTAGCAGCAGTTTATAGTGTGGAGGATCGACCAATAGGTTATCCATTGAACCGACCTGGTGTAGTAGGCTACAGTATCTCCATTCTCCACCCACTCATGTGTACTTCTAGGGCACGTCCGGCAGAGGGAGTTGTAGCTCAAACCAAGAAACCTCACTATCATCTCTCCAGAGGAGCTGATGATGGCTTGGATGCTCACTCAGTAATCAGTACAATTGCAATACTATAATGGGCGCGTTCTAGCAATTAAAGTGATAATATCGCTCCTATTTGATGCGCGGTACAAAACGCGTTCCCAGCGTGGGGTCTGGGGCCACCCTGGATCCAAAGTAAGAATTTTTGGGGAAAATGTGCAAATACTGTGAGTGAGGGGGGGAAAAGTAATATTTAAAGAAATAACTAATGAGTAACTAGTTACCCTTGTCAATGAGTAATAAGTAGTTTAATTTTATTACTTTTTTAGAATAACCTAAATAAGAAATTACCCTTTAAAGGGGAATTACACCCATTTTCAACATTTTCCTGAGACTGTACAAATGGAACCAAATGAACCCGAGTGTACAAATGTGAACCAAATGGACCTAGGGGTCCATTTGGTTCACATTTGTACACTGTCAGGGGAAAATGGTCCTAAAAGACACATTATTAACATGGTGAAACACAACTTGATTGTGTCATCAAGTTGTGTTTCACCATGTTAATGATTTTTTTTTTTTTTTTTTTTTTTTTTTTTTCAGACCCCCATGTCTAGGAAACACAGAATGGGGGATAGATTAATGACAGTAAAATGTTGAAATGGGTGGAATTCCCCTTTAAGTAATATCACTGCTAAAGTGCTAGAGATGTTTTAAAAAATACAAAATAAAGAATCTCTTATGGAACAGGTCCCTATGCAGTAAATCGTTTTCAGGGGAAGGGGGATATAATAATTACTGTCAATTTGGGTGAACCAGAGCCACCTAAACCCTAAAAGAACTCATTGTGGTAACCACTGTTACTTCCGGTGGAAATGACTTGCCAGACACAATGTTTGAGTAGAGTCTTTAAAAAGCTGGCGCTCTGTTTGTGCACACTGTGTCCATTCACGCAGAAACAACAGGGGCTTTTCCCGGCCAACATTGTCAGTCAATTGAGAGACTTCTCTTGTAGCAACGGCTAATTAAAAAAAATATATTATCGCTATCGTCACAAGTTAAATTAGTATAATTAACCATGTCTGGACTAGCGACGGTGGACTCTGTTAAGCGAAAAATCAAAAGCCTGCAGGAGCAGGCGGACGGTGCTGAAGACAGAGCTCAGAGCTTACAGAGAGAGCTGCTCTCACAGAGGAAAGCCAGAGAAGATGTAAGCATGTTGTTTTAACGTTATTTACCAGATTCACGTAGAGAATCACGTTATTATGGCGCTCGTGTCGTCCGCTGCAACGTAACGTGGCTGGCTGTAAAACATTGTTTTAAAGTAGTAGGATGGATGCACTGTATTTGGAGAGGGGGGCAGACAGAGTCGCGACAACTACGTTCATTGCATGGGGGCAGTCCAATGGCGGCTCTTTTACCTAGACTTCTATTGAGAACGGCGTCAACAAACAGGGACAAGTCTGTACCCGGAAGTAGGTAGGAATGCGTTGATTGGAGTCAGGGCAACAGCTCAGCTGAATGATTTTAAATCCCCTTTTATTTTAGATAGTTTTGTAGTAATAGTACAACATAAACATTACAGAGACTTTAGTTGTTACTAAAGACTAGTTGTTAATATATTACCTAGTTAATATATTACCTAAAATAGCTCTTATTGTCACGTCTTGATAAAATGTATTTCCAATTCACGCTTTGTCCCTATTCGGGCTTCCTCCACAGCAAGCAGCCTGAGCGCTCAGTTTATCACCCCTCAATGTCGCAACTCTGGCACTAGATGTCTCTAGGTGGGGATGCGAGGCTAACAGCAGCCATCCTCCTCCATACAGTGCATACACAGGGGACCGTCTGCCTGCAACCCCGCAGTGCTGTAAAGTGTAAACTGAGCTTGTTTAATCGTACAACGGTTTAGGTCAGTGTGGTCTCCCGCACATCACCGTTTTATTGCCCAGTTCAACGTTAGCAAGTTCAGGCCTGGGCCCTGGACAGGTAATACGTGATCAGTTTCAAAGCCATTGCACACACATTTGCAACAGCCCCATTGGTTACAAATGGTCGAGCATCTGTAACAGCAGTTGCGGTGACATGATTAATGTTGTTCTGCATGCATTTCCTCATCACCAGGAAATGCATGGAGGAACTAGAGTAGATAGAGCATTACTGTGCAGTGTAGTGTCAGCTATACATTACCCTTATAAGGGTATTCTGATCAATGGCTGGTGTTTCCCTTCCTAGTACTACGAGGAACCATGCAGCAGCTATTAGGACAGGGAAATAAGTATAAATATATTATGTAGGTTTTTTTTTTAACTGCAGTACTTTCTACTAATATATAATATCTCTAGTAGATTTAAGCAAACATTGGGGTGTTTTTGGGGGGCAGATTTGAAACCAGTGTTTGAGCTGTGGTTCCCTGGTAACTACAGTCACAACTTTTGTCACTGTTCACAACTTTGTGGTGCACTTTGCCCCTGCACAGCACACTTGCACACAGTATACAGTCTTTACACAGTGAGTTACTAGGCTAGCGAGGTGGAGAGAGACCTTGGAGTTTGTCTTAAATCCACATGTGTGTGTGTGTGTGTGTGTGTGTGTGTGTGTGTGTGTGTGTGGCACACCCGCGCGCACACACAAGCTATTAGCGATTGGGTTGCCTTACCAGACATTTTCTTTTGCAAGATTAGGCATTCTTACCACAGGGTCTCTTACACAGGCCTAGCCCTAACAGAACAGTAATAGAGAAGTGGTACAGGTCCAGACACTTATTCTGTTCTGCTCATAATGAGGACCAAGCATCCTTAAATATACAAACTCTGTGTCGTGTAAAATTGATTAAATTACAGAATAAAACATGTTGTCACTTCACCTCGGGACAAATCAGTGTGGGTGCATTGAGGGTGCAGTTGAATAGACCCCAGCCTTGTTTTCCAGGGGTTTGGACTAATTAGGTTAGGTATTCAACCTCCTCCTTGCAGCCTGGCTGGGACGTCGTTCTCATTAGACATTCTCATTGAGAGGCATTTTAACAATGTTTACTTTCAGCTCTGGGCCAAAAATGACATCACCTCAATTGCACTGTAAAAACTCTGAAGTGTTTGTTCATTCAAACGCTTAACCAAAAACATTGATTATTAAAAATAGAAATTTCACTAATTTATAATGGCACTCCCAAAAAGGAGCCCCAGGATTAATGTTATTAAAAAGAAACAACTATAGCTTAAAACATTTTACTTGTCCACTATAAATAAAAAATAATAATAATGGCACCTTGAATCTTGTATTCCTTTCAAAATGGAAAACCCTTCACTCAATAGGGACTACTCCTAATAAAGACAGAAGTCCCTATTATTGAAAGAAACAACATTTTTAACATAACATTTTTAAGCTGTTAATATATTTTTATTTTAGAGAAAGAAAGTATAAAGGCATATTTGTCTTGTTAGCCAGGGTTCCTAAAAGGAGAAATCAGTGTGGGTGCATTGAGGGTGCAGTTGAATAGACCACAGCCTTGCTCCTGGCTAACAAGACCTGTGAAAAAAAAAAATAAAAATCACCTACATTCTTTGCGTTGATGTTTCATATTTGTGCAAACACCTTTGTGTAGATGTGTGTGTATATACAGTACTGCATCCGTGCATAATAACCTCATCTTGTTGTCTCTGCAAGCTGTCTTAATCCTCATCTCATCTCTCCTTCCCCACCAGGCTGAGGCCGATGTCGCTTCCCTTAACAGACGTATCCAGCTGGTTGAGGAGGAGTTGGATCGCGCTCAGGAGCGTCTGGCAACCGCCCTGACCAAGCTGGAGGAGGCTGAGAAGGCTGCTGATGAGAGCGAGAGGTGGGTTCTTTATTGTACTTTAGCCAAATACAGAATTATCTGTATTTGGCTGTGGACCCAGATAAAAGATATGTAGTACTGTGTATTGTTAAGTAAACAGAAAATATCATATTGTATTGTTTGACTTGTATATTATATCAATTTGCGATGTAAAGAATCAGTATCAGATTGCTACCAATATTAAGTACTTATTGCATTGTATTTAGCAATTTTAAGAAGACAAAACACCTCTTGTTTTCAAATACGTTGTCCACTTATTTGCCAGAACACTGGCACTTATTACCACTTATTATTACCACCATTATAATACATTTTCCATTAAAAAACCTTCCTGTACAATTTACTCAAGCAGCTCCCTGGGCTGATCTGTGTGTTTTAGCCAAACATGATCCGTATTCAGTGGGGCATGCAGACTTGGGATGCTGTGGATAAATAGGCCATGTGCCTGTGTTTCCCCTTTCCGCTTTTGTTTTGGATTACAAACGGCTCCTCTGTGCAAGCAGAGATGAATGTCGTCAACAGTACAGTAGCTGGGGCCTGACGGTGTACAGTCCTTTACCGTCACCTCAAACAAAAAACTAGACTATATCCCTATACCTCTGCTACAAGAGGAAGTTGTCAGCCCTTGACTGACTTTGGAAAGGCATATTAAAGATTCACCAACCCAGTATTAATGTGTGTCCTCCGGGAGGACCTGTGTTGTGTCGGCTGTCGGGGGCATCTCCCCACCTGCCTTCTGTCTTGTCTGCCCGTCCGGGTGCGGTGCATTGATCCACATTGAGTTACAGCTTTCTTAACTGACGGCTCCCTGCCTGTTTGTTCCTCCCACAGAGGCATGAAGGTCATTGAGAACAGGGCCATGAAGGACGAGGAGAAGATGGAGCTGCAGGAGATCCAGCTTAAAGAGGCCAAACACATCGCTGAGGAGGCTGACCGCAAATACGAGGAGGCGAGTTTCCCAGATGTTGGCGGCCTTCTGGAATCCACCCCGTGCTGCCATGCTTACAATCACAAATATTAAAAAAAAGATTCAAGTCTTTCATCTACAGTCCAACCTAAACACCACTGTTGCACATACCACTATGTTACAAAAATATAATAATAAAGGTCCAGCACGTCAACTCTTGAGAGTGTACAAATGCACCCAAAATGGAACTGTAAAGGCATCCATTTGGGTCCATTTGTACACTCTCAGAGTTAAATTAATACCATTTGGTGTGTATTGACTGTGTCTGTGTTGTAACACTTTGTTGTTGTGCTGCACACCTAAAGGTCGCACGTAAGCTCGTCATCGTTGAGAGTGAGCTGGAACGTACAGAGGAGCGCGCTGAGCTCAACGAGGGGTAAGACCTCCGCACGCATTTACACTTCTAACCCGCATGAGCTACCGAGGTTTCTTAAAAACAGCTGGGTCTATAATAACGAATCCACAAAACACCTGTTCTCAATTATGTGCCATGTCCCCCTTTGTTCTTATTGCATGTGCTGGTCATTTGCATGCACACACTGTGGTTTGAATGGCTTTGGGTATCGTATGCCACACCCCACCCACTAACAGACGGACTCGAAGAGCAGAGGAAGAGCTCAGAGTTTTGGAGCACAGCCTAAAAACGCTAGACTCGTCCGCTACGAAGGTACTGCTGATGTAAACGTTAGATGCATCTTTGGTAGGAGTTTCTTCTCTTTGACTTTTCATTCACTTTGTGGAATGAAATTCTCGTCTTGTTTGTCCCACTTGTTGGCCTTTTCCTTATTCACACTTATTTATTTTATTCTGGACATCTTTGCCCCTTTCACACCTCTAACTTGGCAGGATGTGTGCAACAATTAAACCTCTCATATTTAAAAGGATCCCTGGCTAATAAGACAAATGTGCCTGTAACCATACTTGTCCTCTATAAGTAAAATTACAAAATAAAATTGCCTTAAACAATATTGTAATTCTTTCCTAAATAGAGAATTCATCACTGAATAGGGCCTGCTCCTGTTGCAGGTTGATGTCTCCATGTCTCCATGTGTGATTGAGCCCTATGGAATACATGTGCTAGCAAAAAGCAACTTAATACTTTCTAAAGTTAACATCAAAGCTATATATTTTTTTTAGTTGCACATGAATTGCATAATTTCATAGGGCTGGACCACACACAGACATCATCAACCTGCGACAGGAGCAGTCCCTGCTCTATTTATGAAAGGAAACAAATATTTAATGTGCTTTATGTTTTTAGGTTTTAGTCATAGAGGGCAAGTATGATGCTTGAAGGGATATTTGTCATGTTAGTCAGGGATCCTTTTAAAGAGATGTATGTGAAATACATTAACTACACAAACTAACCTTTATACTAAAACATGCATGTTACTGTTTACCTTTATTTGAAACCTTTTTACTTTTAAACTTAAAAAATGTCACATTCCTGCCCTGTTGGGGCACTTTGGGTTCTTTCTCTCCTCTTTGAATCCCAGTTCTTACTTTTTTCTTTGTTTTTGTTTCCTCTACCCCTTTTCTTAACTTTTCCTACACCTTTTTGTGTCCATCCCCCGGTCTGTACATCTTTACCCCCCCCCCCCCTCTACTTTGTCATCCTTTTCTTTTTCCTCCAATCCTTTTCTATTCTATTGCACTTGACCCCTCCCTCCTCCCCCCTTGTCCAAAACACCAGCAAATGCGCTGAGCTTGAGGAAGAGTTGAAAACTGTGACCAACACCCTGAAGTCACTGGAGGCCCAGGCTGAGAAGGTATGTGTGGCCTGTAGACCAGTGCATGCCCATCAAATCCCTCGGTCCCACCGCCCATGTCCTTGGTGGGTAGAGAACAAAAAAAGAGCCTGGAGTGCCACACAAGAAGCCCTTATTTCATAGTCAGCAACCACCTTCCTAAATGTATGAAAATAATAAGCAGACAGATTACCATTTGTTTGACTCGAAATACTCTTTTCCGTCTTACAGTACTCACAGAAGGAGGACAAGTACGAGGAGGAGATCAAGGTCCTGACAGACAAGCTGAAGGAGGCAAGTTTTTTTTCCCAGGATCTCACCCTTAATCTGGAGATGTTTGGCCAGAGGCCACGTTATTTTATACTCTGTAGGATCAGCGTAACGCTGTGAAAAAGAGTTCTCATTAAATCCGTTTCCCTCCACCCACAGGCTGAGACTCGTGCTGAGTTCGCTGAGAGATCAGTAGCCAAGCTTGAGAAGACCATTGATGACCTGGAAGGTATGATTTTCTTATATTTCACTTTGGGATGGTTTCGTAGAACTTTTCCTCCAATATTTTTACAAATGCTCATTACGTTTTCATTAAACGTAACTACTTACGTCTTCATTAACATTGATGAGGGTAAGTAGTTCTTTTTTTGCTCTGCAAGTTTTTCCCCACTAGCCTATTCATTTAATTTCTTTGTTTCAGAACCTTTTCCATTTCCTCCCTTTTTATATTCATTACTGTTCTTTTCCAAAGCCAGCTATAAATCTGCTTGTAGCGGTCCATAGTGTTAGGTTTTCCGTTGGTGGTGAGTGAGTTACAGCTTCACAGTGTTAGGATTATGTTCACTTCTTATCAGGACCTGCAGTATTACTGGTAGATTATTGACTTCGGCCAAAGGGGTGAAGGTAAATCATGTGTGTTTGTAGAAAGTTCCACACGGCTGTCATAGTAATTATGAAGGCAGAGGCGCTTTCTGTTTTGGTATGGAAATGGGTGGTAACATTTCTGCAAGTAGGAATTTGCCATGGCCCCTTGTTACAATTCTATTCTGTCGTCCTCTGCTATAACTTCCTTTTCTTTTCCCGTTTTTGTTTGTTTGTCTGCCATGTCATGGCTTGTGTATCTTCTTTCTCTCCACTCTTCGCTGCCTTCCTTTCCGTGTATGCTGCCATCCTCTCCCACCACCACCTCACCTCACCTGTGCCCCACACCCTCCCCTGCCACCCCGATAGATGAGTTGTATGCCCAGAAACTCAAGTACAAGGCCATCAGCGAGGAGCTGGACCACGCCCTCAACGACATGACCTCCATGTAAATTCACAACCTCCTCCTGCCTGCCTGCGTGTGCCCTTTGTCACCCCCCACCCCTCCACACACCCAACCGCCACTTCCCCTCTTACATTTCAAGCATTCTGCACTTGTCACCCTGCCTGTCTTCATGTATACCTCCATTATAGCAAGCCCTTCCTATTTTGTCTTTGTCTCTGTTCATACAAGTTTTAGATTATTCATTCAACTAAACATACAGAATCATTTGTATAGGGCAAGTATATTACGTTTTTTGAAGTTAAGCTTTGATGTCCAGGTAGTTCTGCTCTAGTTTTGGTGAATATTAAGTAGTTCCGGTCATGTATTGGGGGCACTGGGGACCACGCAGTAAAAGCAAATGAATCCAAAAAACAAACTTAATTTGTATTAATAAGCCATTTCTGAAATATTAGCACATCCTTCATTCATTTTAACCCCCCATACAGGAAACTTTGTGGATTTGTTTACTTTTACTGTGTGGCCCCAGACATCAATTAACAGTACTCTGGACATCAAAAGAGTACAAAGACGTAGTGATGTCTTTATGTTAGGTCTGAAATAGACCTCGGAGTGCTTGCAGGAAACAGCTACATTTTGGTTTGTACAACAGCACCCCCTGATACTATGGTGGTATTAAAAGACACTGTATAGCGTAGAAAAACGCCTTGTCAAAAGTGAAACCTTAACAATAACGGTGAGAAAGTGGTTTATTCTCGTACTTCCTTCTTGATGAGCGTAGCTATGAAGAAATGTGGCATTGCACAGCAGGTCTAGCAGCCTTTGTTTGAACAGAAGACAATTATGGAGGGTCTCAATTTTGGATTTATTCTCTTTTTCGACTGCATTACCCTTTTAAAGTGAAAGTAATCAGTGTTGTTTTCAACTGCATTGCTTTTGCATTGAAGGTAATCAGTGTTTGTTGTGTGAGTTTGTGCACTCCCCTTTTTTGTCTTTACTTTCCAAGTATGGACTATAGTTTTGTAAAGTTCTTCAGCATGTGAGAAGGGTCTTAATTTTGTATTCATTCTCTTTTGACTGCATTACCCTCTAAATTGAAAGTAATCGGTGTTGCTTTCAACTGCATTACTTTTACATTGAAGGTAATCAGTGTTCGTTGTGTGAGTTTGTGCACCTCTCCCTTTCTCCCTTGTCTTTACTTTTCAAGTATTGACTATAGTTTTGTAAACCTCTCCAGCATGTGAGAATTCTGTTGAAATACACTAGATTGTATTCAATGAAAACTTTGTCTTGTTGATTTAAGCTTATTGTCCAGGGTTAGTCCCTCTCTATCAAGCATAATTCACTCCCTATCACTTGTTTTCTGGACTACTAACATGGTTTACTTCTGTCTGGAAGATAAGCCACCCGTCTGTTTGTGGAGGACCGTTCTGGTTGCACCATTTTGTCAGCTGAAATGTCATGGTCTACCATCGTCATGGCTGGTCTCCCCATGAGGGCATGCTTTTTTAAAGAATGACTTGGAATGCTTCTCCAAATAATTCAACAACAATCAAGGGCTGGCTGTTCCAACCTCGACTTTGTGTGCCGAATCTCGATGTATCTCTGTGCATTTGTGGTTTTGACGCGTCAACATTCTGGGTGGATTTGTGGTGCGCATCCCAGTATTTTCACTTGCCCGCTCTCGCCTAGCCACCCCCCACCCCCGGCTCATTCTTGCTTCTTCTTTTCCACACAGATAAATCGTTCTCTCCCCATCAAAGACGCCTCCTGCCGGGTGAGCGGCATCTGTCCGCTCTCTCCAGCCTGCTCTCCATTTTCCCAGCCCCTTTCTGTCTTTTTTGCTTTCCTTTCCTCATGTTTTCACCTCATGTCAACGTTAGTTGGATCCCATCTCTTGTACAGAATCTTAGAATCTCTCTGCGTTGTGTAAAAATAAACGTCCTTTTTCCTTCTATGTAAGCTGTATCTCTTTAATCTGTCCTTATTTTCTTTTATGAACTTTCCTTTTTTCTATTTTCTCATGGCTCAAATAAAACCAGTAAGCCTTGATTTTTATGTATTTCATTGTTTGTTTGTGAAACTGAAGACCGTTTACTGGTTCCAGGTATACTAGTCTCTCAATTTCACAGCGGCATTGCAACAGTAGTAACTGAAATGACACGTACTTGAGAGAAGCAGAACGGAGTTGCGACTGATCTCATGATTTTAAAACTGATGTCGCATGCTAGCACTTTTCAACACCTTTTTAGCATTGTGGCAGGAGTAGAAGACATTGGAGATGTTTTGAAAAGCAGAAGGCATGAATCGGCATTGGATTGTTACAGAGAATGTGGTCAGGTGGAAGGAAACGGAGAGGATATAGTGCAGAATAGCCTAATGTGTGCTTCAGTGGAAGAAGTTCTGTTGGACGATAAATGCATTTTCAACATGGATGAAATATCACTAGAAGCAATCAATTAGGCTTTTGTAGGATCTATTTAGCCTCATCTAAGTGGTGGACAAAGTACTTTAGGATGACAGATTGTTTGAATCCATTGGGATGTTTAGTGATGATGACTCATGATCTTTGTACAGTATCCTGTCACTATTCTAAATAAATTATAGATTTACACTGGCTGGTTCTTCCTTCATTACAACTCGTGTATATTCCAGTGAATTTTTAAGGCCATTTGCAGTTGCCAGTCTAAAGGTATTGAATACATGCTGCTTTGTAGTGTTTCTGGAAGTATTCATTGAAATGAAAGAAGTATTAAACACAGTCAAGTTAACTTCCTTATGGACTCGTATTTGTCTTATCACATTTATACTAGTGAGATACAGTGCCCGTGCTAATGACTGTTATCAGATGTTGATTGCACATAAGAATTGATAAGAATGCTATATGGTGCAATATAATTTCACTTTCATGATTGATACTGGGTACTGTGACATACATTGAAAATGGCCGATCTGCTATTGTTGATTTGAGTCACTAGCACATGTATAAACAAGGCCTTCCTATGCTTAGGTTCACTAATACAAGTAATACTTGCTTAGCTTAGCTTTGGTACCGCAAGCTCTCACTGACCTGTTCCAGATGAGGTAGGTAGTACAACCGCGACTCTGTTTCAAGCACCAGTTCCTTAATAATAATGCTTATTTGGTGTCTTGCAAACTACAGTAAATTCAATCTAATCTTGCAAACTACATTTAATACTTTTTAGGTTAATTCGATGTACACTTGTATCATGACCAGAAATACTTACTAATAAAGTGTTGGCAAAATGATTTTGGGAATGGGGGCGCATGGGAGAAACTGGAAACTAGTGCTCCTAACACTGAGCTACAACTGGCATGGTACATTCTCTGCTCCTTTCCTGTTTTCCACTAAATCCTATTCTTTTCTTTCCTCCTTTCTCCTTGCTTTCTGACTGCAAAGATCCTCTCTACCAGCAACTTGAGAAAAAACGTCTTCTCACTAATGAACTAAGATTGGTCTTGAATGAGGACTAAAGAGTGACTGTTCCATGTAGTTTAAAAGTGTATATGGTACAATCTGAGTGAAAATAATCCTTGCATTGTATGATGCCTGGCCTGCCCTGCTTGAGATACTGTGTTGCTGCTTGTGTACACCGTATTGTGCACTCGAAATCAAGGATTAATAAAGTACGCACATTGGAACATACGCACATTGAAAAAACAATAATGATGCATTATATCGGTAGATTTGTATATTGTACTGTCTGTTGTATTATAACGATGCACTATAATAGGCAACGCTTTGTTATAAGCTGTAAGGAAGGTGCATTGTTTGCTTGCCTAGTGCAATTATCATACATTGATTACCCTTGTCTGGTTTGATCAGTGGTTTGCAAATATTTAAGCTTGAAATCGAAAAGATACATTTGTTGTAGGGATGCAATGATATAGAAATTATTTGCCAATACCGATAAGTTTATTTTGTTTTTGTAGTTTTTGTTTCTCCCTTTATTGCCAGGCGAAATAAATACATTCAAGAAACAAACATTCACAATCTCCAGCTTGGTAAGCGTGCAGATAGCTAAATAGCCAACACAAAATTATATTTATAACAAAAGATAAATATGATACACGGTCGATACATTGGTATCCCTAATTTGGTGTCTACCTGGCATCCAAATTTATGTTCTGAGCTTATTGTCAAACCAGTGAAATGACTGATCTACAAGATCAAGCATGAAGCATGCCCCTTTAAATGAGTCTGACCTCAAAATTGTGCAGCCCTTGTTTGGGACCACTGTGTTATGATTAGTCATATCTGTGACTGATCTGAGTTAATACACTGTGACCAGCTTCAGTATTAAAGTTTTGGTTTTTGTTTTTGTGTACTTGCCTGTTTGGTGTGGTAGTTAATGTTGTTTGTTTGATGTTCTCACAGAGAAACTGTCACATGCTAAAGAAGAGAACCTCGATATGCACCAGATGCTGGACCAAACTCTAATGGAACTGAATAATATGTGAAAACATTGTTATGCGCATGCACACACACACACACACACACACACACACACACACACACACACACACACACACACACACACACACACACAGTGGTTTTGGCTTTTTGTACTTGCACCTTGCTTGCCAATAAACCTTCCTCCCATTCCATTTTCTGTGGTGAGTACAAACGGCCAGATGCTATTGATATCGCCGCGTTCTGCTTTAAATGGAACTCAACTGAAGAACGACAGAACGCACTAAAATCCTCGCTGTTCTTTTAAACTATAAGTGACCAAATGTAACCAAATGGGTAAAATGACAGTGAGGATTCTACTGTGTAAAAAGGGATGGAAAAATCATGTTTCCTTTATGTGGCCCAAATTGAGAACTATTCTTTTGCCAGCTGATTTTATTCTTGTAACGTGTATGCATTCTGAAATAATTATGTTTTTGTTTGACAAGTCATGTGGTTGAAACAAGAC
Organism: Benthosema pterotum; assembly: GCA_039105355.1. Classification (NCBI taxonomy): domain Eukaryota; kingdom Metazoa; phylum Chordata; class Actinopteri; order Myctophiformes; family Myctophidae; genus Benthosema; species Benthosema pterotum. The sequence goes on from CM076969.1 coordinate 39,505,519, forward strand.
ATGTGCACTGGTTAAAAGGATGTTATAAAAAAAATACAATGTTGTTAGTCTAGTACAGCCTAGCCCGAATTTGGTAAAGGGCGTACTATACATTTCTATCGAAGGACAAAGTGGAGAAATTTTGCACTTAATTAAACCTCAATGTCACGCACATGTTAATATCATTTGTCCTTGCCCCCTCCGTCCCTGTTTCTTCAGAAGTGTAAGTAGACATTGAATATGCCTGGTTGTACTGTATCCTATGTATACTGGTGCTACTGTACTATCAAACAGTTTGGGGAAATTTATTATTTTTTGACTACCTTTTTTTATGAAGGCCAAAAATCATTTTTATTTTTTATTTACTTTCATTTCTAACAGTGCTTATACAGGTATCTTTATTCCCCCTCCCCCCAGGTTTATTTATTTTTTCTGTGTGAAGTTAACTAATTACAATGTAAAGCATCTTGTTTATGGGAACGAAAACAATACTTTTCTGTAGATTTGTCTTGTTTTCTTCAAACCACAGTTCAAAATTTGTTCATCTTGTCTAATGAATGATTTTTGGTTTATCTGGTTGTGCATCGTTTTACCAATGTTTTCTTAATGTACATCATGTTGCAAAATGTATATGATAACCGATATGTACAAATAGTGAATATAAATAAAAGCACACGTTTGAGATTTTCTAATTTGTTTTGTGCTGTAATTTATGCTGAAATGATATGCAATCTATAATAAATCTATACCGCCAATGCATTGATTTGTCAGGTGAGTTATAAGAGTTATAATAGTTTATGCGTATTTTGTTATATACAAGTTATTTGTGGCATGTGACAAAGTATGAATTTGTGTAGTGTCAGTAGAACCGTGGTTACCTGTTCATAAAGCTTTATTAGACTATACTGTTTCCCAAACATTAAGTCGGTACCCATTTGTAATTGTGGATCACTCACAAGTAAATATCCTTCCCTTTATATATTTTTGAAATCTAGAAGGCGCATTTGAATCTACTGCCTATTTGATTTGCTTGGGTTGGATCCTGGGGAGAGCCCGGGAGACTAACATTTCTCTTTTGGTTTCCCAAGCTGAAATGTTAAGACTAGAGGAACCAGTGGTACAAGCACTTTTGAGTTCATGTTTAGGGCTATGGCTTCAAAGTAATTACTTATATTAGTTCAGCACCAGCACTTTATGGATGTGCGCAACAACCCTGCTTAACTTCAAAGTAATAGTTGTCGCATCAGCAAGGCAATAAATAAGTGTGTGTGTGTGTGTGTGTGTGTGTGTGTGTGTGTGTGTGTGTGTGTGTGTGTGTGTGTGTGTGTGTGTGTGTGTGTGTGTGTGTGTGTGTGTGTGTGTGTGTGTGTGTGTGTGTGTGTGTGTGTGTGTGTGTGTGTGTGTGTGTGTGTGTGTGTGTGTGTGTGTGTGTGTGTGTGTGTGTGTGTGTGTGTGTGTGTGTGTGTGTGTGTGTGTGTGTGTGTGTGTGTGTGTGTGTGTGTGTGTGTGTGTGTGTGTGTGTGTGTGTGTGTGTGTGTGTGTGTGTGTGTGTGTGTGTGTGTGTGTGTGTGTGTGTGTGTGTGTGTGTGTGTGTGTGTGTGTGCGCTCGTTCGTTTTCTCAAGCTAATAAAAACGGAATAAAGCTCATTTGAATTGAGTAGCGGATCATGAATCGATTAATTGTGTCGGACGGGGCGGGGCCTAACAAGAAAACCAGGAAGTAACTGTATGGGTGTATGTGCTAAATGTAAACAACACAGCAGCGTTCAGTAAAAGTTTTAGTAGGCATATTTTTGTTACAACCATGTCAAGATTGTTACTGCCAAGTCGTTTTTTAAGTAATCCCAGATGTACCAGATTGTCCTTGTTTTATACACCGTCAGATAAACAGACCCGCTGTGTTTTCTTCCTCCAGCAGTTCGTCAGGAGGAGGTCCGCTAGAAGCAATAGCAATAGTAATAGTAATAGTGATAGTAATAGTGCATCATGGTGGTCCTCCAGGAGCAGTAGGTTGTGGCTGTGTGGCATCGGGGCAGGGGTTGCTTTAGCATTAGGACTGAAATACCACACTGATGCCACTAAAAGAAGCTCACAGTGCAACGCGCTGGAGTTGCGACGTGACGGTCACAACAACAACAACGACAGATACCAGACTGCGATTACAGTCAGCAGAGAACTGCTGGGACGCATAAAGGTGGGTGACATCCACAAGCAATGTTACATGTTATTGTGTCATATTTCCTACTGTCTCCTGCCCAGCAGTGCAGCAGCTCTGTTTTCACACAGATGTCTTGCTGTTGTCAGGATGAGGTGGCGGCACCAGGGTTGGTGGTTGGAGTGTCAGTTGATGGCAATAAAGTTTGGTGTGAAGGTTGGTGGCATGAAGCATGATGCAGTATAAATATGCACGCAGTATAATCCTCAGTACTAATTGGACGAATTTAATCCTGGAGGAAAACGTATAAGGAGAGAAATTGAATGACGGCTTACATTTTACACTCCCAGTGTGGTCATGCCTTTCAATCTGTGCTATTTTCTTTTACAGGCCTTGGTTATGCTGATTTGGAGAACCGTCTTCCATGTGGTCCAGATACAGTGATGCGAATAGCCAGCATCAGTAAGCCCCTCACGTCTGCGGCAGCTGCACGTCTCTGTGAGGAGGGCAAGCTAGATCTGGACGTCCCAGTCCAGCAATACGTGCCAGAATTTCCCCCAAAACAGTTTGATGGTGAAGATGTAAGTTCATTAACATGAGGGGCCATAGATAGTCTTTTTTTTTTTTTTTTTTTTTTTAACCATCCCCAGTGTATTTTACAGCCCAAAAGGTATTTTTTTAAAGAGTCAAACCTATAATTAATCCAATAGTCACTCCCCTTTAACTTTGCCCTACCCGTTAAGTTATTGGTATGCATGTAATCCATACATCCATATCCCCTCTTATGTACTGGTAAATATACTGTATATATAAAGGCAATATTTATGACACATTTCACTTCTTCCCTTTAAATTATCTTCACAAACCATATTCCATACATAATGAGTACATGATACATACTGAGTTCATTCTCTCTGTTCAATGTCTTTCAGGTCACAATAACCTCACGGATGATTCTCTCCCACCTGAGTGGCATACGTCACTATGAGAAAGACGCCAAGAAAGTAAGGGAGGACAGGGAGAAGGCCAAGCGACCTCTGAAACCCCTGCCGGCGTCAGAGAAAAAGTGCTCAGCAGACGACACGGATACACCCAAACAAGAAGACAAGATCAAGGATACCAAGCAGCCATCACCTCAGAAGAAGAAGGAGTTTGAGAATGAGGAGTACTACCTAAAGGACAGCTACGACAGTGTTATTCAGGCCATGGAGTTGTTCAAGGACGATCCACTCATTTTCAAACCTGGTAACTCATTTTTAAACCTTATTACCAGCTCTAGCAAAATGTGGTCAATCTGTGGTCCATAGCTCCACTGCTTCTATGATCCTGCCTCGCAGTGGAGCTCTGTGAGAGAACGTAATCTTGGATAGGCCTCCGACCAGCCTCTCTTCTGGAGTGGAAATATAAAAAACGTTTTACCTACTAGCCAAAACAAACACGGCTTGTGTTATTAGTAGGGCTGTCGAATGACAAAAAAAATGTAATCAGATTAACCGCAGCTTCAAAATTTAATCATTATTATTAATTAATAAAATTTAATCATGATTAATCACCATTTGAACTATGTCATGTCAAATATGCCATGTTTTCCTGTACAGGATATGAACATTTAAAAAAGAATTTTGGAAAAAATTAAAAATATTTATCAAAATACAGCAGGTAATCTACAAGCCCCCAATGCGTGTATTTCCCTCAGGCTATACTCTTATGGTTCTGGTTACAGGGAGAGACACGGGTATATATCTCCGTAAAGCTGTGCTCTGCTGATCCCCCCCACCACCATTGAAAATTGCTCAGTGGGTTGAGTCAGTGTACAGTTAATTGCGTTACAATTTCATTAACTTGTTACTTTCAACAGCCTTAGTTATTAGATAGCCTACATTCCTTAGTGAAAACACTCTGAGACCCACTTTTTGGCCAGAACGCCACTGTTTTTCAGGAAAAAATATTCTCTATGAAGATTTTCTCTTGTTGTTTGTTTGTTTTTGTTAAACCCTGTACATAGGGGTGGGGTCTACTCTGGGGGTCCTTTCAAAGAAACCTTTTAATATCTTGGATTTGTATAGTATAGTAGATTTAGGGACTACTTTGGTACGCAGGATCCAGGAGAATTATTCTCTATAGAGTTTTTTCTTGCCAATATACAGTATGTAGAGGGGCACAAATTCTGAATGTTTTTCTGGTGGAAAAACAAAAAGTGCATTTTAAACTGTGTGTGGTTCCAAAGTAGGAAAGTAGTCATTCTAATAACACAAGTCGTGTTTGTTTTGGTGAGTAGGCAAAATGTTGGTTATACTCCAGAAGAGAGGCTGATCGGAGCTCCATCCCAGAGATACGTTGTCTTTCACATAGCTCCACACAGAAGCAGTGGAGCTATGGGCCAGAGGTAGTAAAAAGTTAAATGTTTATTGACTGGCCCTCCAGTATTTTGTTCAAAGGTAGTTTTATCTTCTTTTTTTAAATCACTTCACTGTACATGTCATGCAGGCACCACATTTCTGTATTCCACGCATGCCTTCACACTGCTCAGTGCGGTGGTGGAGCGGGCTGCAGGCCAGCGCTTCCTGGATCACATGATGAACATGTTCCGTGAATTAGGCATGCTCAACACTGTGCCGGATGAGAATGACCCCATTATTTACCACCGCTCAAGGTAATCAGTATTACCTACATTATATTATGATGCTTGATTCTAATAGGTCAATATTAAAAATATAGTAGAAATTAGCATTTACATGGGCCAATAGGTCGCTGAGTTCCTGTCTATTATTTCTGGACAGTGACTGCTCTATAATTACTGCCTGATCAAACCCTTTCAGCAATTGCTGTGCGACCCGCTTGATTTACTGTTGTTTTCAACACAACAGTCATGTAAACACACACACACACACACACACACACACACACACACACACACACACACACACACACACACACACACACACACACACAGTCATCTACTGCTACGATACATTTTAACATTTACCATTTTTATCTATATAGCTAATGCACATTTTGTATTTACATTTTTTATATCAGCTGGGAGTGTCTTGGGAAATTAAAAAATGAATATATAGGATTGAAAGAATCAGTATCCCTACTTATCCCAATTGTCACATACATATGTATGTACACACTTATATACATGTGTATACAAGTGTATGTAATCTTTTGCGTACCATAACTAATTACACCATTTAATTTGTGCTCCTTCTAAGGTTTTATCACCTCAACAAGAAAGGGCGGGTGGTGAACTGCCCGTATGTGGACAATTCCTACAAATGGGCCGGAGGTGGCTTTCTGTCCACGGCGGGGGATCTGCTGCTGTTTGGCAACGCTCTGCTCTACAGCTACCAAGTGGCTCAACTCAAGGACCCACAAGGCACCCTGCTGCCCGGCTTCCTCAAGCCACAGACGGTCCTGGAGCTGTGGAGGCCCGTGGACAGGACGGAGGGCAGCTGGGACAAGGAAGGGCTGTACGCCCAGGGCTGGCTGGTGGTAGAGAGCCTCCAGAAGTACGGCCAGTGCAGGCGTCGTAGACACTACGTGTCGCACACGGGAGGCGCCGTCGGGGCCAGCAGCGTCCTCCTGGTGTTGCCCAGTGAGGAGGCTCACGGCGGGCGGTGTCCACCAGCCGTACCACAGGGGGTAGTGGTGACCATCATGACCAACATGCAGTCCGTCGGACTGAACGCTACGGCCCTGAAGATCGCACAGGAATTTGAGAAAGCCAGAAGCCAGTGAAGAGGATGTTTGCCAAATACAACTAGATCTGCTTTCAGTTGAGTGCCAACTTGTGTGAGCAGAGCAAGTGATCCAAAAACACTTATTTTTAATATTCTCTTAAAAAGCAATTAATAATTGTTGGCTAAGAAGGTCTCTTAATTAAGTCCCCATTACGTCATCACGTCATTACCAATCAGAATACTTCAAGGGACAGTTGATGACCGGGAACCAATCGCTCACTCTGCTCGCGCAAATAAATATGTTTACATTACATTAGTCATTACTTTCAAATGAAACACTTGCCTGTCTATTTTGATTATATATTTTTATGTCTGTGGGAAAATAAATGTTATCTGTTATGTTGTACATTTATTTTCTTATTATTGTCCCCAACCAGGGTACTTTTTATTAATGTATTAACCCTAGAACACTTAATAGGGGAACCTATAATGGGTGAAATGCGTGCATATTATTTTATAAATATTCCCAAAAATGAGGAATTAAATTTGTCCAAACATACTGTACCTAAGACCTGTGAGGTTGGTCCAATGAAGGAAAAAATGTCTGTTGTGGGTGAATGGAATTTTTCTCTATCACACTATCACTAAACACGGTAGCCCTAGAATGTCTCCATTATTCCATACAGTAATATAGTATTCCATAAGTAGGAGCCATAGTTTACTGTTATAGGGATGTGGTTAAATCGACACCTGTGCACTAATGACTGTGGCCATTACTCTATGTACTCACCCATCAAACGATTCCAAAGACGTGGGGTGCGATATAGTCCTATAGTTTCATAGCCAAGTGAAAGTTGTGGCACAAAATATCTATTTAGTCGAATATCTCCACTTTTTCACAAGCTGCACAGATATTTTCCCTCAGACGAAGGGGCTCATAATGCCGGCTGCACTTCATTTTTGGAAACTTCCTCTGAACGCTGCAAACGTCATCGGGGAAACTAAAGTTTGGGACACAATTGGCAGGTGGTGTGATTAATTACCCAGACAATGCACCAGACAATTCTGTGTCCCAAACCTTTGTTTCGCTGAAGACCTTTTGTGGTGATGAAATTTAACAAATGAAGTGCAGCTGGCATTATGAGCCCCTTTGCCTGAGGTAAAAAATGTCCATGTGCAGCTTGTTGAAAAAGTGGAGATATTTGAGGAAATAGATGTTTTGTGCCTCAACTTTCACATGGATATGAAACTAGAGGACCACACCCCACATCTTTTTGGAATCATTTAATGGGTGAGTACACATAGAGTAATGACCACAGTCATTAGCAAGCAGGTGTCGGTTTAACTTCAACATTTACAGTAAACTATGGCTCCTACTTATGGAATACTTTACTGTATGGAATACGGGAGGCATTCTAGGACTATAAACACGGGTGAAATTCACACAGACACCTGCCTGGAGAAAAAAAGCAGGGGTGTGTGCAGGGAAATGATGTCACTGAGCATCACAAAGCTACTGAAAGACATTATGAAAATTGCAAAAATATAATCTTCTGGGTAAAAAACACCCAACTTCAGTGTACTAGGCTTAAGTTGCAGTGTGAACCTTTGTCCATACTGTCTTGGAAGCTTATTTTTTTTCCCACTAGGTGGTAGCAGTGTACCATATGTATTACTTTCTACAAGCAAAGGAAACCCTCGACATTATGAGAGGGCAATTCGTTGGCAATGTAGTGGTTGAGGCAAGTTCACTTTCCATTACAGAATTTTACTAAAGCCATGCCTTGAAAGCTTTGCTTCAAAGAATCAACATTCTTTCAAATTGTTTGTATTGCACATCCAATACAAGCAGGACATTTTCTGTTACTACTTGGTGGAATCCGCTAAGTGTTTCACAGTACAGATACAATACTCTACCTCATCAAACCCCTGTGCTGTGATGGCTTAACATTGCTGAAGACTAGTATGCCTACTATACAAACCATGAAATCTCTTTTGGTGATGTCACCTTTTAGTGTAAGTTTCTATTGATGAATACATGGTTTAACCCCCAAAAATGGATACAAAGGTTTTGTTTTTTGTTTTTTGGACTCTGGTAATACTGTCAGTGTGCTTCCGTCATTTTCAAGATTTTTTGCTGGTTTTAATTCAGACTACAGAGGGAACAGCACACACAATGCAGACAGTCAACATGAAACTAAAATGAGTCCGTGTCTGTCTAAAATAAAGACAGTTGCAGTAGTCCAACCAGATCAATGACCTTGACCTGGTTTCCACCATGACCAGAACCGAGACTGGTATTGACTTCCAAGTAGCATTTATGCTGCATTTCAGTATTTAGATATTTGATATTCATTTTATCAGACATGCATCAAACCCATTTTAACTTCAAAAACCATTTTAACATGACGGATTCATCATTCAACACATGTCCACGGTTCGGGTCACTGACATTGCCCTACTAATGTGCATTTGTTATGTTTCTTTCTCTTTTCATAGAAAAATAAATACCGTAAATAAAAGGAAATAAAAAAGTAGTATTAGAAAACTGAAAATACTGATTCAAGCAACCTAAAAACTGAAAACACAGCTGTATTTTTGCCAAATTCAAAACTTGCTGTTACATTTATTGCCTGTATTTACACAACAAAATTACTTATTACAATCTAGTGACTTAACACAATTAAATTATCTATAGCTTAAATAATGACATTATATATTAGTGAATATAATTTAGTGATCTCAATATACATACAGAATGTTTTACAAATATTAAAAATATAGTAGCAATTGCATTTACATGAGGCAGCAGTCCTATGTATTGCAAGCTGTACAACCCATATGAAAAAAATGTGAACTCTTGAAAGTGGAACCTACAAACAACTTTACAAAAAAATGTTTTGCATGTCATATATAATTCTTATAAATTACAAAATTAATGTTTTATATATGTTTCACTTCACAAAAAATACTATGGATCTTGACTTCATTCTCTTCTATGAGGATAGTATGAAAGGTGGCAGTTTCAAGAGTTCGCATACAAAAAAATCCATATGGGAAAGCACATTGAAAAAACGTGACTTTTTCTACCGTGAAACAAAAACAATACTGTAGGTGCGTCCATTCCCAGCAAACTCAGGATCGTTACGAATTAGTGACTCTTTATTGTGTCCAGTTCAAGGCAATCCAAGACTAGTCAATTCTGTTCCAGAATGTCACCTGATTTCAACTAACACAAACCCTATCCACTAAAGACAGATGTCCCTGGATGAATCAGAGAGAGTCAGGTTGAGGGCAGACGTCTTCACGAACTGAAATAATAAAGCTATAGCTGAGGTATTCTGGGCCAGATCTGACTAGTTAAGATTGATTTAGTCTGAACTCAATCTGAGTCTTTCTGATTCATTCAGGGACTTCATCTTCAGTGGACAGGATTTGTGTTGTTGGAAATCAGATGATATTCTGGGCCACATTTGGCTAGTTTTGGATTGCCATGATCTGGCCACAATCAAGACGTCACTATTTCATCCCATTCCTGTCCGTGTTTGCTGGGTTTTCCAGCCATAAATCAGATGTCCATCAACATTGGCTTTGGCCAGGAGAAGGTCAGGTTGTAGCATGGTCTGAACACAGACGTCCGAAGTCCATTTGGTCCTTCATTGCAGCATTTTAGCAGCATCAAGTCCCATAGAGTCACTCATTCCAAAGATTCTGAGCGATTTCATCATCCATCCGCCCACGCATGACTGAAACATGGCGATAAATACTAGATCGATGTGTGGTTATACTCTTGGCTTTACCTTCCAGTACTCTTGCCTGCTGCTTTGCTGGCTCTCTAACTTGGATTTCCGTAACCTGTCAACAGACAAACAATGTCTATTGGCTTGGACAGAATAAGATCATGGGCAGACTTCAGAGTGTAAGAAGAAGAATAGTATGTCGTAGTCTGGCACGTGGGCTTTTTTATTGTCTGTATGAATCCGTACATGAAGCCACTTACTGACTGGCTGTATCGAGCAATTTGTTTTATAGGTTTAGGGTTTGAGTATAAGTACTTTTAGCAAGTTCACTGCAAACATTAGAATGGATTCAGTTCCAGATTTGACTAGTCTTGGATTGTCTTGATCTGACATCACGAATTTGTACCAGTCCTGCCTGTGTTTGCTGGGCCTAATTTGACATGTCTTAACCCTAGAACACTGAAAATGGATGAGTTTCACCTGGACGATTATATTTTTGCAATTATCATAAATTCTATTGCTAATGTCTGAGGGGGTCTCAACATTATGACATGCTTAGTGACATCATAATGTTGCTAATGTCTGAGCTTGGTGGGTCAACATGATGTCACTGAGCACCATGAAGCTATAAAGACCTTCATGATGCTCAGTGACATCATAATGTTGCTGATGTCTGAGGTGGGTGGGTCTTTAAGTAGCTTTCCCTTTCACCCACAATGGACGTTTTTTATGTTTTCTTCACGGGACCAATCTCACTCTCTCAGGTCTTAGGAATGTCTGGACCAAAGGTGAAGTTCTTTTTTTTTTTAGGAATATTTTAAATAGATTTTACCCCCCTTGATAGCCTTTTTTTTTCTCCGTGAAATGTCATGATGAAATATTAAGTACCCTAAGTTGCCATGTATTGCTGTACTTAGGAGATATTGTGATGATAAATATTTTGTATTAAATATTTTACAATGGGTTAAATATACTCATGTTTAATATTTGTTCATGGATGGTGTAACAAAAACACCAACACCAAAGTGTTTGGGGGTTGTGTTATGGGCATATAATATAACATTATATCCAGGGGTGCACATAAGTGGTGCTCAGGTGCTCAGGAGCACCAAAAATCCTACAATGAGCTTTCAATCCAGGGGTGGAAAGCTCCTTTGAGCAACACACAGCTGGGGCAATAATGACTGTCTGACTGGGCCAGTAAAAAAAAGCCTTGAAAATGAAATAATTCTAACTAAAGTCTAAAATACTACTGAATGTAGAATGCAGGTAGTAGTACTACAGTACTAGGCTAGCCACAATTGCAACGCCCAAACTATCGCCCTGTACTGTACTGTACTGTACTGTACTGTACTGTACTGTACTGTACTGTACTGTACTGTACTGTACTGTACTGTACTGTACTGTACTGTACATTGATCAGGCAGTACAGAGTGGGAAAAGGGGTCCCAGAGCCCGGTGATGCGGGTCGCCGCATTTTGGGAGCACCAAGTAACATCCCCAGGTGCTCCTCTGAGTACTGGACCAAAATAGTTATGTGCACCCCTGATTATATCACATAAAAACCCCTATAAAACAAATATATAGACAATATTTTAGACCAATAAAAACAAAAGATGCCCTGAACGATTCCAGATGCTTCTTAGTGGGTGAGAAAAGGAGTGATGTGACATGCATCAATGACTTACTTGTATATGAAGTAGATGACAACTGCAAGCATGATTAAGAGTAGCAGAGCAACAATGACCACGGCTGCAATTAGTCCTGTCTGATTTGTGTCGCTTGAAATAGTGAGTTCTGGAAACAGCTGGAACTGCTCACATCTACTGCCTTTATAGTTGCCACCACACCTAAAGCAGAAGGTCAAATATGAACTGTCAACACAGTATAGATATGAATAGAATAGAAACCACTCACATAAACCTTGGAATGCTATGGTTTCATGTTTTGGGATTGAGACTCCCAAGAGAAGACAGACTATGCACCCACTGCACACAAAATGGGGTACAAACAGGGCTACACTTTCTAACCACCTGCCCACTGTACCGAGACATTAATTAGAGACACATAATAAACTAGTTTGACGAAAAACTCCCACACCTATTGGAGGGAATACAACAATGTGCAAACACAGCAGCAAGATTTGTGAACTGTTGTGGCAAAAGAGGATTGGCCAATGGAATACAAGCATCCTATGGAAAAACTGTCTGTGCAGTTATGAAAACCTTACTGCAGCCAAGTTACTTCCGGACCATTCAATTGGTATGTAAACTTACACACAGGAGAGCGTGTCCTGCATGGAAGGTATCTTATAGCACGTTCCTCCATTCATGCAGTAGGCGGAGTCGCTCTCACTGCAAAGGTCTCCATGATCTACAGGGCATGGACACAAACAGTGGTGGAAAAAGGAATCACATTTATTTTGCTTAAGTAAAGGTATCAATACTGAAATTAAAAATACCTGGGATACAGGTACAAAGTAACTAGTAACTAACGTTTTTAAGTAGCTGTTGTGTAGAGTAAAAACATCATATTTGCCACTGAGATGTAGCAGAGTAGAAAGTGAAACAGTGGAAATTCTGAACACTCCATCAAAGTAAAAAAGAAATACACACATAGCGTACTAAAGTCTTGAATTAAATTGTAAAATTTACTGGAAAGAAGGTATGCAAGGTATTCATATGCTCTTGCTTTTCACAAGATGAACAGGTTCTTGCATTTCCTTGTCCGTGAGGTATCCTTTAGTATAGTGAAGGTTCCCATCATTATAGACTAACATAGTTTATTTTTAGTAAAACAAAAACAGATTTGCTCTACCTGCCATCATTCGCGATGCCCCTCGTTCTTGTCGTCTGCTAAAAACTCCAAAATTGGTGTTGACAAATACCTGAGAACATGTGAGGCAAAATGTCAGAATTGATCTCCAGGGGTAACAACTTACAGTAAACTCTAAAATGTTCAATGTTTTTGGACCCCATGGGGGAAGATGTTTTGAATTAAATCCATTTTAAACTCCTTACCGGGTGAAGAAACTCTAGCTCCTGGTTTAGTACAAGTTCCCAAAGTGACTCCGCCAGAGCAAATACTGCAAATAACTGAGAAGTGCTTTTTGTTCTAGTCCTCTGTAGCCAGTGTCATGTGGGCGGGTTCCACAAGAACTGAAATATGTGGTCTGTCCACATTGTAATTTGTGACATGCTAAATGCCAGGATATTAACCATGGTGTGAACAAATCTGCATTGGGAATTAAGTGTAATGTGAAGAAATAATAGGCCTCTAATTGTGACTGTGGTGAAACAAATAATACCTGTAGGTAGGCCTAAAAATATCTAGTCATCTGCAGGAACATGCATTATTATCTGTACTATATAGAGATGCGCAGTGACGTCACCACCCCGGTTCCGGAAGTCTTTTCCCAATTCATTTTTCTCATAGACTTTTCGAAAATAATTTATATCAAGACGATTACGCCGCGGACACAGCCAACTCGAGTCGTGACGAATCATGATGACACACACAAACTTTTGGGACAATAAAATAATTTCTAAGATGAAAAACGAAACAAAAAGTCTTGTATCATGCCGTTTTCTACTTCTTCCCAATTATATATTATATGACGATATTGTGTTTGTTGTCATGATTTGTCACGACCTGAGTTGGCTTTGGCCGCGGCGTAATCGTCTTGATATAAATTATTTTCGAAAAGTCTATGAGAAAAATGAATGGGGAAAAGACTTCCGGAACCGGGGCGGTGACGTCACTGCGCATCTCTATAGCCCTTGGTGGGAGAAATAACATCGGGTCCAAAGTAGATTTGTGCACTTCACAAATCAGTCTGGCCAGGAGCCTAAGCCTATCCCCACAGGTAGGCGGGGCATATGAAGGTTGAAATGCAGGCGCGGATTCTGATTGGTCTGTGGTTTGTTTGTTTGAGGAAAAAAAAAACACTAATTCAGTTGTTTGACCACCATTCAATCAGAAACAATGTGGCTTAACAGGTGATGTTAGGGGAAATGCAAGTCAAGCAGGCTCTGGCCAAACTGATTTGCGAAGTGACATTTCAGATGTGAATCAGGCTGGAAGCCAGGCTAGGCATGAGGTATGCATGGCATGAGTTATGTTCACAGTCACAGCAGTTCTTATGCTCAGGCATGAATGGAATCGTGGGAACCTTTTCAAATGGTATATTTGTATTCAGACCTGTAGCCTATAATTACTAGTTAGAACTATTAGTTGACTCATTTGTGTTCTTTAGGCAGCCATTATTAGAAGGATAATGGCCCTAAGGCATGTAGACCCAATGCAATTAGGGCAACTCCCACATTATGAGATCATAATGCTAACTCAAACATTAAAACATTTAATGCTCTTTAATGCTCGAAGTAGGCCTACTCCAATTGGCCGGTTTAGGTGACGATGACGTAATTAAGAGATCTTTATTTGTATTTGCCTAAAGCACTGGGCACACCTGCGAACTGCGGGCTTTGGACCCGGCGTTTTCAGGTCATGTGTCGTGTTTTTGAATGGATGTGGATGGGAAATAAGAATGGCCGTGGCCGTGCTTCCCCAGGACGCTGGTCTTTGCAGCACTGTGCCGCAACGGACATTTTTATTCCCCATCCACATCCATTTAAAAACTCCAAACACGGCGGAAAAGACGCCGGACTTTGTTCGTACTATACTAATAATATACTGTAAGAGAAGACTAAAGGGCCAGATTTAGGCAGCCCATTAGGGTAGGCTGGAGAATTGCAAGGGGGTGACTCTGGCATCATTAGCCTATATTCCTGGGTCCCCAGACCACACTTTGAGAATATCCTTTATGGCATCTATGACATGAATAGATGGCGGTGTGAGAGAAAGATTGTCATCACATATTGCGTGCTGATTGAATAACTGTTGTAGGCATACAGTTTCCTCAAAGGTTTCACTTCATAAGTGAAACAGGCACAACTTTTGCATCATGCGTTCATTGTTAGTTCTAAAAACGCCGCTCAGCATTTGAGGGGAAAAAAGACTCCCCAGGGCCATAACTTTTGATTGGTTGGGCAGGACGCACGTTTGGATGACCCCCCCGCCTTCCACCAACCCCGGAGTAGGCTATTAGTAGTCGATCGCCTCGGTGCATCTGGCAGGGACGTGCAGAGAGTGTTAGAGGGGCAGGGACTAAAATCCCGTAAGAGGGCACCTTTGGACGAAAAAGGCAAATCTACAAGCTCACGACATCCCGCGCTGCAGTGCATTGAGAGCTTATAGTACAGCAATTGCCAGGGCGCTTCTCACAACTATTTAGCTCTGTAGCGATGATGGACCTACTGTGGATTTTAAACAAATTTTTGAAAAAAAAAAAAAAAAAAAAAAAGACGCGTTCATTTTGAGGAGGCTTGTGTACAAAAATGCCTTTCCTTCATGGGAAATGCTACATTCATGGCGGTCTTTAAAGTGCAGTTGTATTTTGTTTTTGTTTTTTACAGAAGGGTAACTACACGGGGGCAGGGGCTGAGGCCCCTATGATGCCTATGTGTGCACGCCTCTCCCTGTGTATCTCGGCTACCACCACCTCCACCACCACCGCTGCCCTTGCGAGTTGTGTTCGGATCGTCACACATCCGTACTAGGTAATGGAATCCCATTTTCAGCACCTGGACAGCGCCTGCTTGTGAACCTCCAATACAGTGCTCGATATTAGCGGGTCTGCATGGGCACATGGAGTCCCTGGTGTGATTGTGGGGGAAGCCCCGCAAGCAGGGCGGGCAGGCAGGCATGCAGGCGCGAGTTGGCTACTATTAGGCTATGCCATCATCATCGTCATCATCATCAATCCGTTAGTTTAAAAGATGCCGTTATCTGTGTAATGCAATGCTAGATCATCTTGTCGAAAGGATGGTGCTTTCACGTCGGTCTTTTTCGCGTTGCCCTGCTATTCTTATAAGAGGAGACTCTCCAGCTGCTGCTTGGCCAATGCAAATGTAAGGAGCATCGCAGCCTTTCTGCACACACACATACTACAGCACCATCCGAGCATCGCTTCCATGCACCGATCATCATCGACGAGGGAGATGTTGCCATCATCACTACGAGGGCGAAGGAGTCACGACCACACTTTACACAATGTAGAAGGTAGGTGTAGCATCGTGAGCTGGCTCGACGGTGTTCAGTTTCTCTCGGCTTTTAGCCTTGAATTCCCCACCCGAGGTCCTCCATTAGTTGTTAGCAATAAATGTCACGTTGCTGGTGCCTACATCCCATCTTGTGTTTGTATTTCAAGCCCAGAAGGAGAAACCCTGAAAAGCTGGGTGGCATAATCGTATTAGAGAATATTAACTCTATTTGGCATGGTCATAACTTGATGCGTCTTGATCTAGCTGAATGCTGATGGACAGGACCAATGCATATAGGTTATGCATGCTCTTGTCAATAAAATATAAAACAGGTTGTCTACAGCAATATTGCTTCATATTTTGTAGATGGAAGAGATTGCTTTGACCCTTGGCTCAGTAAAAAGTGGCTGTTGGAATGCTAATGTTGAGATCTTTTCATCTTAAATATGTTACCAATAAAGCCAATGCAAGCAAATGGTATATTATGCAGTTCTTATACCTCACAATGTTTATTTGGGAGCCTATAGCTTTATCTGCTACACAGCTATATTTGAGAGTTAAAGTTAAAGGGCCACTTCGCCACTTTTCAGCGTATCCCCACTGACATGATAATATCCCCCATATTTTTCTACTCGGCCTGTGTCTCACAGGAGGGCTGTGAGGAGCTCAGAAATCTGTCTTCCAGTGACATCATCGTTTGGCAGATTTTTTTAAAACAATGTTTTTGAAAATAATATTTTATTATCAGGAGAATGATGGCTTCCACTTTCATGAATAGAAAGCCTGCTGTTTCTATTAGCTTTGATTCCCCATGACATTGGAAGGTGGGTTTCTGAACTGCCCACAGCCCTCCTGTGAGACCCAGCAGAAACCACCTGAAACCACCTGAACCCCAGGCAGCATGCATATTCTCGTGACATTAGCCCAAAATAGCGCGCGCGCACGTGCACGCGCGCGCGCGCACACACACACACACACACACACACACACACACACACACACACACACACACACACACACACACACACAGGTCGGAGAACAGGTCATCTTTACTAATTGAAGAGAGTTCATGAAGACTGACTAATAAGACAAAAAATAATGTCTTGAAAACATTATACTTGACCTCTACAACCTAAAATAAATAACCTTAAATATTTAATTCATATCATAAATGGAGAAATCTCTCAAAGGGAACGCCCCTGTTGTGAGTTGATGTTATATACCCATATGTGGTATGGAATTAAGAAACTCATGCTAATAAGAAGTTTCATTAGAACAGTTTCATACTTCCTAAAGTTAATATGAGCATCACTTAAATATATATATATATATAATTTCTATTAG
Source organism: Benthosema pterotum (assembly GCA_039105355.1). NCBI lineage: Eukaryota > Metazoa > Chordata > Actinopteri > Myctophiformes > Myctophidae > Benthosema > Benthosema pterotum. The sequence goes on from CM076969.1 coordinate 39,522,524, forward strand.
CATATGCATCTATAATTCCGTAGGCTGGGACCACACATGGACTTATGACATCATCAACTTGCGACAGGAGAAGTCCTATTGAGTGAAAGAAAATATTTAAGGTGGTTTTATGTTTAATTTTTAGTTATAGAGGTCAAGTACAATGTTTTAAACCATATTTGTCATATTAGCCAGTGATCCTGGCTAAGGTCAAGTTGAGGTTAAGTTACATATTTATCTCTTATTTACTGCATTGTGATGAAGAAAGGACATGTTAGTAGACATTGTGTGGTCATGCACTATCACTTAGCAGCCCTTGAATGACCCGAATTGATTTATCTTGAGTGGCATTTAATCTGCTGTGCTATACTACATGAATCGGCTACGGTCTGTTATTGCTGTGAATGCTGATTCCTGAGCTTGCAGCGTCCGAGAGGTTTCCCTGTACTTTAATGTTGTTAACACATTAGCCAATGTCCTTGCAATACTCATACATCCCGCTGCTGTGCTCTGCTAAGATGTTGATTGAGGATTGGAGAGTATCAATGATGCTTAGTGTAAATGACAATTACGGCACTGCTTGTGTGTGGCGGTTTGCTGCTGCTGACAACTTGCACTGCCTTCTAAGTGGTGCTTGCACACTAATAAGGCTTACTTTGCGATATAGGCCACTAATGACGGGCCTGTTTGTGTAATGATCCACCGTTCCCTTAAAAGTGGCGGGTATGTGTCTCTGTGGTTCTCCTGTGTGTGGAGGTGTCACGTCTGTTCCTCGTGAAAGCAGCTGGAGTGTGCTTCCCACTGAACGGACTTTGACATCAATGGCTCTCTCTATCCTATGACACAAAAAGGCCAGCATCCTGGGTGTACTTGTTATGCAAGAGGTGTGATGTGTCTCACCCTCTGATTCACAGAACATTTTTAAAACCCCTTAACAGTTTAGCGGTGGTGACAGAAGAACCACAATGAAACGGAGAAATACCAATGCGTCCATTCATTTGAGCAGAACTGCAGCAGAGGTTCCCTATGAAAATCGAATGGACTAATATTGAAATGCAGCTGGCTGCCTTTATAATTGCTGTCTTTTCTTCACAGACGTGATTTTGTATGTATTTATTTGTTTTTCTTCCCTCCACAGGATCCGAGTCTCTGCTGTGGTGAAATAACTGACGATCGGGGTGGTTTAGTGTGGACGTTTTCCCTCATAGCATCAGGGCATCCAACATGAGCAACCCCCAGTAAGTATCACACTATCAACAGCTAGTGTTGTAGTTGTTGAGACATTGTCTCATCTCGAGGCAGGTCTCAAGACAGATGTCCGTTGTCCCAGTCTCGTTTTTTTGTCACGCCCTCCGTTTATTTTGTTCTCATCGGAGCAAATGCCTCGCGTCTCTTCCGCCACCGAGACCACCCGAGACAAGACATGCAAAGGAAATGTTCTCTATCCAGCCCCTTCATGAAGACAGCTGTTAAATATGGAGTGCAACGCCGGATGACGTGCATATCTATCGATCCAACGGTAGACAATTAAGGCAAGAGCAGGAACTATTCAACTATTCAAACTTTAGGTGTTGGTATCGGCTGCGCCAGTCTCGTGGTAGTCTCAGTGTCATTTTGGTCTTAACCCTCCTAGGTCGTGGTCTTGTCTTAGTCTCGCTTCAGGTGGTCTTGACTACAACACTACTAACAGCCACCAGTCCGATGCCATATCTTATCTTACGATAAGGATAAGGATATCATATCATCTCCATTCACTTTCACTTTAGCGAGGGGTGTCATACCGCTTGATATAGGATGTGATTATGAAAACAGCACCTGCATATTTAGTCTAACTCCCCTGTGACTCTCCTGTGGAATGACTTTGAATGAAGACTGCGGGGGTGGGGGTGGGTGTTGTGTTGGCCTCAGTGTGCCTCTCTTCGGAGGAGGATAGAAAGAGCACGAGGAGGAGGAGGACGGCCTGCCATCTCCATGTCTCTGCTGGCCTCTCTTTAGCATTCAGAAGGCTTGTTCACTTGTCATCTTCCCTTATTAATAATTACTCTGTGTGTGCCCCCCCTAGACAGGCCCTGCATCCTGATGACAGCCTCGGTCAGGAGTAAGAGAAGGGAAGGGTAGTGGGGGTTGGATGCAGAATAGTATGGAACACTGTGTGTGTGTGTGTGTGTGTGTGTGTGTGTGTGTGTGTGTGTGTGTGTGTGTGTGTGTGTGTGTGTGTGTGTGTGTGTGTGTGTGTGTGTGTGTGTGTGTGTGTGTGTGTGTGTGTGTGTGTGTGTGTGTGTGTGCGCGCGTGCGTGCGTGCGTGCGTGGTGCGGGTCCATGCAAGCAGGGAAACTTGCAGAATTCGTGCAATCATCTGTGTTGTCTGGCGTTAAAGGGGAAGTTCGGATTATTATGAAAGTTAAGTTGTCCGAAATATTTGCCATTAATATAGTGTTTGTTATATTTAATGAATAAAAAAACAAAAACAAATGCACTTTGTATTGTTGACCTATTTAAAAATATTAACACATCCTTTGTTCATTTTTGACCTTTCTTTCACATTGTGTCCATATCACTATGCCCAAAAAGTAGGGGGTCAAGATGAATGAAGGATGTGCTAATATTTTATAATCTAACAATACAAATTGTGTTAGATTTGTGGATTCATTTACTTTTACTGCATGGCCCCCGGTGACCCCCACAAAATGACCAGAACTATATTCATCAAAACCAGAGCATAACTCCCACCATGGGACTCTGGATTCATCTCACTGTACCACCAGCCAGAGGTACAGTATTGGTCTAAGAGAAGAGGTTTCTGTGTGTGGCTGATTGGTTGTTAGTGTAGATTGATTGATCGATCGATTCTAAACTTGTCGCAGTGTGGTTTTGACAGCATAAAGATGTGTATGCCCATTGGTCGCTGGGGGTGACTGCCTGGTGAAATGACAGATGAGAAACGCCCGTGCAGCAAGATGGTCTGTGAAGCTATTTTCACCCTCGCTTGCAACTAGATGCTGCTGTAAATCTCTCTCTCTCCCTCCCTCTCTCTCATTCTTTTATGTTTCTCTCTCTTAATGTCCGTAGTAGTGCTGTGTAGAGGATCTCTATACCTTGGCACACAAAGAGTCAGTGGGGAATCGAACTGGAAAAGTTCTCCACAGCACAGCACTTAATGTTTTTGTTATTACTACAGAATAGAACCTTTTTTGAGCAGTGCATAACCGCTCCATGTAGCGATGCATGTATGTACAGTATGTATGCATGTATGCATGCATACATATCTGTGCAACACTGTCATGACACTTATTTTTGGCTCATGTACATGAGCCATATGTCAAATCGACCAAAAAAATATATAGGGTTATCTTGTATAGTGTAATTGATTTATTAATCAGTGCAGTAAATTTCCCCATTCACTTGAATGGTAAAACATAAAACTCACCTTAAACTATTTCTTCCTCTGAGACCATAAGGCAAAAGTTACAAGACTTGGAGGTGACTTAAATTAATTAAATTAATTCTATTGGTCGGCCTCATGGTGGCGCTATAACAGCCCACTTTACGTTTTAGCCTATAACTCTTGAACCATAAGTTGTAAAATTACTTTTTCCCTGCATTCATTGGATCACACTGCATCTCTCTGTATCTCCCCATATAGGCCAAGCCCATTTGCATCTCCCCATGTAGCCCCTGCCCATTTGCATTAGGATAGATTTTCCACCACTTTGAATTTTCCTTAAAATAAACAAAACCATTTTGGCCTTCTCCACCTCCAGACCAAATATCACAAAAAATGATATACATGATCTCTGGCCCTCCAGCCAATTAAAACGCCCTTTTATTTTTATCACATCTGCAGGTGTGATTTTCAAGAACGTGTACACTGTACAATGCATGAAAATCACACAGGAGACCACAGATGATATCATTTCCAAGCTGATATTATATCGAACAAGCTCTTTCTGTTCAGTGCATACTGTACTGTACAGTTGGCTATGCCAAGATATACTAAAGATCTCATAACATTTTAGCAGATGGTGATTGACTTATCATACGTGTTTGAGGCAATGCTCTTTCTTCAGGCTGCATACTGAGCTATCTGTACATTTATTTTTGCTCCATTCGGTGCACAAAGACAGCACACCACACATCCCGAGGAGCCAAGTGGCTTTGAAACAGGTCAGCTAACATTTACTGTAACTAACCTCTGTGTCACGTGGTCCACAGCCATGCAGCGCTGTGTTATTTTCCTATGGTGTGTAAGCAATGCCTCTCTTTTCTCTCTTCATATAGTATCATGCACTGATTGCCAGGCCATCGCTGATGTTGTTCATCTCACTGGAAAACCTTTTCCAATATATACGGTACCATTATGATGGTTAAATACTAGCACACATCATGATCATCGTTATCATTATCATTCAATCATCATTTAATCTTCAGCATTTATTTGATGGCAGTTAAATAATGAAGTACACAGCATCACAATATTGTTGTTGTTTTTTAATTCCTGTCACACACTGAAGTTAAAATCAACTGCATCATATCCATTTTGCCCTGTATTTCCTTCTTATAAACTTAGCAGCCGAACACAACCAGTAATTATTCTTGTTCATATTCTCTCAGCTTTCTTCCAAATGCAATACCAGAACAGTCCACCCGAGGGGGGGGGGGGCATTGCATAGTACCAATGATTGACGGAAATAAAGTCAAATAAGATACTGTACAATCGGAGTGTAAAAATAGACAGGGGAACCTAAAAAGACCAACAATCTTGGAAAATGTCAAATTCATGTTGGAACCCCTTTAAGATAGCCATTCTCTGAATTAAAAAAAAACAGTGCAGATGGAACTACTTCAGGCTGGATGGAGAAGGCACTCAAACCTTTGTAACATACAGAACTGTGGCAGATTGTCGAAATCACGATCAATAGACTTTTGTTGTTGTTGATTTGTCTTGCTGTATCAACCTTTCAACTATTGACACAAGTGTTTGTCTCACCATGGGCTATTGCCTTCACTAATAGAGCTGGGCAGTCCCGTCCCTTTCATGACGTTGCGCGTGTTCCAGATATGATTTCCCCATTCATTTTTCCACATAGACTTTTCGAAAATAATCTATATAAAGACGATTACACCGTGGACAAAAACAACTCTGTTTCTGAAAACAAACACAATATTATCATACAATATCTAATTAGCAAGAAAGAAAAAAAAAAAAGATTATCCCAAAACACCACGTCACAAGGGCGACGTTGTGAGAGGGGTGGGACTGCTCAGCTCTATTATAGAAGAATACTGCTGTACGTGACTCTGGTATTTGCCATTGTGCTCCACTCAAGTGCTTGCAATGGTTTGTTGCATGTGTGAGACAGCTGGTTGTGGAGGTCTACCAGCTGCTGCCTGGACATCTGCAAAGCACAACTCTGTCCGTGTGTGAGGCACATACACCTCTCCTCCTGCTGTGGCCGTAGCTTGGATTGCGGATGGGCGTATTCCCAGCAGCAGAGTTTCTTCCAAAGAAGAGCAGCAACAAAAATCAGTTTACAAACTCTCCATTGATGCAATGCAATTGTCAACTGCAGTCATTTCCCCATGCAAGAACCTTGAGAGAGCGGTCATTAAATACAAAAGCACCCACGTTTACAAACATCCCATTGTGCCAGCAGTGGCCTGAGTCAGGGATGCTGCTGTGCTGTGCTGTCCCCGTGGTGGTGGGGGGAAGAAACTGGCTGGTTCCCAATGCATGCGAGAGAGAGACTTGGCTCACTGCATCCCAGCTTCCCTGATAATATCGGGGCAGTGAATTGTGCTGTGTGTAAAAAAGGAACAGCCAAGAATCCCAAATACGAGTCTTATTGGGCGAGACGCAACAGCAGGGTTGTAGACAGCTGGCCTGAGAGGCTGTGGCAGTGAGTGCTCAGAATGACAATGACACCAATGCCCTCTGCCCACAGCTTTATGCTGAGGCAGCGTTTTTGGAACCCTTTTATTTATGTATTTATTTATTTATTTATTTATTTATGTATGTATTTCTTAGTATTTATTTATTTATTTATTTATTTATTTATGTATGTATGTATTTGTAAGCAATTGGTGCATCAAAATATGACTTAACGGTCACATCGCATTACATTTAACACTATATATATATATATATATATATATATATATATATATATATATATATATATATATATATATATATATATATATATATATATATATATATAGTGTGTGTGTGTGTGTGTGTGTGTGTGTGTGTGTGTGTGTGTGTGTGTGTGTGTGTGTGTGTGTGGCGTAGCCAGAAACTCAATTCAGGGTGGGCATGAGCGATTCAGGATGGGCATGCTGCGTGCATGTGTGTGATGGCCGCAAATTTGCGTGTGCAAGACAAGCTATTTATTGCTATTATTACATGGTATTATGGTTAGATTTCGGTTTGTATAACGTTTACTGTACTAGGGTTATCTTCTTGAATTAATGTCTTGACATGAAATAATAATCCTGTCACCAACACATAGTGTTTTGTTTCATTAGCAATCATTATCAAATAGACTTCAGCTGTTCAGTTGCATATAGAATCACAGCCATTTATAAATTAGTTACCAATGTGTCTGCTGATCATGACAGATTTTCTTTCACGAGAACAGACCAGAGGTAACTTTTCACAGGTGTTTAGAAAATCCTTGTGGAAGTCCCCCCACAGAAACAAGCGCTATTGTTTTCACAGATATACCTGATATACCTCATTTTCTTAACCACTTTTTGAGTCAAATACTGTGTTCAAATACTGGATTGTGATTGGCTTAAAAGACCTGGATGCCTTATCATGCAAATTCACCCCAGAGCCACAGATCAATTTGCCTCATAACGCATCCGAGGACTTAGCAGGTCCATTTGGTTCATATTTGCCTGGACACCTTTGGTTCATATTTGCCTGGACACCTTTCCCAACAAAAACAATGACAGACTTCACATGCATTTATTATTATTTATGAAAATGTGACAAAAGTTCAATGTCATAGTGTTCAAGGTTGTACTTTATTGTTACATCTCACGTACAGTTACATAAGAGTACCTTCAGACAATGCAGCTTTATAGACAATAACAAAAGTGGAATTCAAATGTTCATGTGCATATAGTTTAGGTATACTGTAGCAGCATTCCTCATTTATAGCATTATAGTGTTAAGCATATGAGAAGTTTGTGCCATGAAGTCTGTGTCGAGAGACGCTAAGCATGATGAGCCATTTGGTTTCAACTTAAGGTTCCAGGTATTTAAACGAAAGATTGTCCTTTCTGTGATGGTGCAGGGAACTATGGCAGCAATTTGGATTTGCACAATGCTATTACTTGGACTTCACATCAGAAAGTGTATTTGGAGTGATTCTCGGGTTTCCTGTGATAATAAAAATACCTTTGAAGTGAATAAGTTAAGCAGGGATTAGTCATTCAGTAGCTTGGCGATGAAGAACGCCTGTTTTCTTCTCCCTCCGGGCCTGACAAACATTCACATTTCATTTGGGAGGTACTGTAAGTGCTACTCTACTGGCCATCGTTCCATTTGACCTCCACACATCACCAGCACCACCATCCCATTGCCTTTTGTTCCCTCTGCCCTGTAATCAATGCCTTCCTCGACTGTTAAGCGCCGGAGTTATTGATGTCTCCATATCGGCTGTACCGGGACGGGTGCCAAACCGTGCAAAATACTCCTGTTCCAGGTTGCCTTCTCCTTGACGGCTATTGGTGGAGCTTGGGACCAATCGCAGCAGCCCCCCCCCCCCCCCCCCCCCCGCGCTCTGCCTGCACTGCCCTGCTTTACAGGCTCTTCAGAATAAAATATAGATAATAGAAAAATAGTAATAGAGAAAATGTAGACTTTTACTGAAAAGCTAGAACACGTAAGACCACCAAAATGCTTCAGTGAAACCTTTTTTCCCCTCACAACACATAAGCTGTGTATTGCAGCTGACACCATGACTTGGTGTAGCATCCTGAGACAAGAGGAAAGTGAGTGGTTATTTAGGCTTCAGTAAAGAGGTATTAAAGTGTCAGACCACTCTTTTAGTGCATAAACAAACCTTTTAGTGCATAAACAAACAAAAAGTTGATTCAGAGCATAACCATAGCATAGATTTTCTCATAAAAAAACTTTCTGTTGATTTTACTATTTTTATGAAAAACAAAACCTGCACTGGATCTCTAGGCAGATCTTCAAATACTAAAATCAACAGGAAGTTAACATACTTTAATGATAAAAAATCAGTTGCATGAGTTATGGTGATGCTTTGTAGCGTCTGAATCAACTTTGTGTTTGTTTACATACTAAAAGAGAGCTGTTTTAACGTACAAAATAATTCAATGAGGAGCAGAATTTTTGAATTATCTTTTTTTTCCCTTGTCCACATTTTGAAGTACATCATGGCTCTATGCAAAAAAAAAACCTCAACAAATCCCCAGGGTGAGCGATGCATTTTGCTTTGTTCCTCCCCACAGGGCTGCCCCCCAGGCCGGGACGTCGGAGCTGGAGGTGATCTCCCAGCAGGTGGAAGAGGACAACCAGTGTGTGGCCCCGCCCCCGGCCCAGCAGCTGGTCAGCTACCCCTACAGAGACCTGCCTCTGGCGGCTGTGGACATCTCCCTGGCTGGCTCTCAGCTCATCTCCAATCTGGATGAGGATGACAACAGAGAGGGGTATGTTGTAGACGCACACATACTGTATCGCTTGGCATCACGCACCAAGAGTCAGAGGTTCAAATCCCGGCTCCTCTTTATTATGTAATTATGTAAGGTTTGCGGTCGTTGACAGACTTAAGGGAGAGTACTGACGCGCTTTGATCTCGCGTCTCGCGTCTCGCGCCTCGCGCCTTGCGCCTGCACTGGAGTCCCGCTGTCAATGCAAGTGGACTGGCGAGAGTGGTTTGTTTGGAACCATCTAGCCCCACAGACCCCAAAACTAAAAGATTTCTTTTGCTTTTGTCCACATACCAGGCTGGATTTGTATAAACAAAACAGGATAACATAGATCAAACCATTCTTTTACATTCTCTGATTCTGTAGACTTTTGGCTAATTCAGATGATGAATATTTTAACTCTTGAGAGTGTAATCATTTTTACGCTCTCAAAGAGTTACATCTGGTTAACCAACTTTCCATATTTAACTGGAACTCTCTCAAGGACCACTGGTGGTCCCCGGGCCGGTCAGAGTCAGCCAAAGGGCCGCATTTGGCCCCCGGGCCGCATAATGCCCAGGTATGATCTAGGTGGTTTGTTTGGAACCAGGAAGAGTCATGTGTGCTTTTCAGCCAATAGTCGCCGTCACATGTACCTTTCAGCCAATAGGCGTCATCATGCAGTTTTAGTTATGTCACATGTCAAACTGTCCTTTGGCAAGACACTGAACCCCAAATTGCTCCCAATTTGCGGGTTGTGCCCTGCATGTTTTTCTTCAACAATCAGTGTATGATAGGGCATTAACGACTTGAGATTTTTTCAAGTCAACTTGTCAGACAGTCAAGTCGAAGTTGTATCGATTTATCGTTTTATGGCGCGGGGGGGGGGGGGGGGGGGGGGGGGGGGGGGGGGGGCTATGTCGTGGTGGTTCGAGGGGGGTGGGGATCAAATGGTGGCTATATGCAGTGCTTATACATGCGAGGCTACGCATGGATGTGGCAAGCTTAATATGAAAACAATATTGGCACACAGCTGCACATCGTCCACTCCCAGTCCAGCCATAAAAACACATAACATTATCAATACGCAGCATCCCACACGTTAGAACGCAGAATACGATCCATTTACATGTAGAATGTATGAATGTGTGGGTGAATGGATGAGTGTAATGGACTATGTAAAGCGGCTTGCGAGGCGCTACAGTATATACAGTACATGCTATTTACTTGTATGAACAGTCATTGATCACCGTAAATACCGTAACAATTCAACGCACGTCATGAACACTGCGCACATTTATTTCTACAGTATTAATTAAAACCCCAAAGTATAAGGACACTGCGCACATTTATTTCTACAGTATTAATTTAAACCCCAAAGTATAAGAAGGGTTTTCACTTTGTTACATTAGCATTCTGGAATGTATTGTGTAACACAGCACTGCAGAAGATCATGAACTCATCTGACATGAAACTTGAATGCATGGTACTCATGCAGAAGCAGGGGGTGTAGAATTTGGCCTGGTATTCAACGAATGTGGTGTAGCGCAAAAATAAAATGCATCCTGGTGTTGCACAGTGAATCTGCAAGTTTCATCAACATCATTTCATCAAGTGTAGAGATGAAATGTATGTAGAGATGAAAATACATTCATAGAATGATACCAGGGATAATCGGTTTAATATAAACTTTAATCCAGTGATTAGTGTTTTCATTGCTTGATGTTAGATATCTGGAACATTGCCAGTCCTTGGTACCCACAAGGACTGTGTCCATGTTATGCATAATTGAGACAGAATTAGCTCTTTCTACGATCTCTTATCTGGCCTGGCAGAGAGTAGCTCTGCCGTCTTCACTCTCTCTATTGCCAGTTATTTCATGTGATAATTCTACCTGACGTGTCGAATCACCCCACCATTTCCATTGTTTATGGGACCTGCCAGTCTGAGGATATCCTCCACCGATGAATCCATTAGTGTCACCCTGGTACATGGACAATGCTTTGACTGACGTGTTCAATTTTGGCTTGCGTGACACAGAGCTATCTCTCTCTGCCAAAGACAGGACCTTGCTCGGGATGCTGGCGTTGCTACAGTATATTGCCATGGTTTTAGCGAAGCATCTGAGCTTTGTAGCTGTGTCCTGCTCGTCCTATTACTGTGTTGCTCACAGCCTAAGCAGTGTTGTATGCAGGGAATATCTATGTTCACAGTGAAAGAGCTCCACTGCGCAGTTGCAAGAGGATACTGGCCAATTTCAGTTTTATTATTATTTTAGTTTTGTGAACACATTTTTTTTAGTTTTCTATTTCATCCTTGAGCCCAAGCACAGGATGCGGCTATACACGCTCCTCTCCAATCAGAAAGCGTAACTCAGTCACAGCCCCGTTTGGCACGTTGTGGTGACACTGGCGTGGATGCAGTCAAAGCAAACAAAAGTGCTTAATTGGAGCATCCGGCATTTAGCCAGTGCCAGTGTCAGCTGACCACACATGGACGGACGTTGCCTGGCCTGGCTGTGGTCAGGCCCTGTGGGATGGCTATAGCATGGACAGATGGGTCCTGTTTCAAACACACACACACAACGCTGCTCTGTGACGTATATAACACGCCCCAGGGGCCAGGGCCGCAGCTGAGTTCAGGAACTGGCAGGCCGTTCGCACTCATCCTTGCTGTAAGCACTACATGCGGAACGGAGCATAATATGACACCCTGCTCACCTGGGAGGTGTGACAGCAGGGCATGGGACGGTGACCATGCCAAGATGGGCTTCAATCTGAAGGATTTGTGAAGTCAGATCCCAGTAAGCACTGTCAGGACCAGGACGAATTAGTGACGTCTTGATTGTGGCCAGATAAAGGCAATTCAAGACTATTCAAATCTGACCCAGAATATCACCTGATTCCAACCAACACAAATCCTGTCCACTAAAGACTGGTGTCCCTGGATGAATCAGAGAGTCAGATTTTTACTACTCATTCTATTTTAACACAAATATCTGTACTTTTACTGATTACATTTTCAAAACAGACGCATTACTTGAGGAAGTTGGAATCTCTTTCTCTCTTGTGGTGATCCCTCGATTTTCTTTGTAGCAGCGCAGCTGTTGTTTATATGTACGTGTTGTCTGGCTCTGTAAAGTCGTCGGTGTTACATCTATTTCCTGTCAATAAACAGTGTAAAATATTTTGCATAGGAAGCGAAAAGAGAGACACTTTATTGTGAAAGTTGTTTCACAATAAAGTGTCTTTCTTTTCGCTTATTGCGCTGCAGTAGAATCTGTCAGGTCTGGTTGCCGGCCGTCTCAGGCGCCTCCCGTGCCTCGACATTTTAAAAAATAAAGTAAAATTACAAGCCATAATACATGACAGAGAGAACATACAGAAATGGACTAGAGAAAGCTGCCCATGCAGTTAGTTGAAGATTAAGCAACTCTGTTCATCAACGTCATGTGCAGGTGAAACTAAAGATGGATACATCATAAATGTATGTTAAGTCAGTGGTTCCCAAACCTTTTCAAAATTAGCCCCACAGACAACCCAAAACATATATGCCAGGGACCCCCATAAGAGAGGATTTGTATGGTTCTAGAACAGCAAGAGCCTCTTAATTTCAAGGACCCCCCCCCAGTTCGACATCTATGGACACCCAAATTGCCACTACTATAGTAATACAGTTACAGCTGGCTTCAGGTAAAATACCTTTTACTTTTACTTATTTTTACTTCTAAGAAAGTACTTTTTTACAAAAGTACTTCTACTTCTACTATAAAATATGAGCATCTTCCATATCTCTGTGTTCAAGAATATAGCCCATATGGGGTTGATCTTTACATCATCTCCAGGACATCTTCACAAGTTGAATCGATAAAACTTAGTTATGATTGATTTACAACGTAAGTTAGTCTGGCATCAATCTGACCCTCTCTGGTTCATCCAGGGACATCCGTCTTTAGTGGACAGGATTTGTGTTGGTTGAAATCAGGTTATATTCTGGGCCAGATTTCACTAGCCTTGGATTGCTGGCCACAAACAAGTCTGACTGTGCTTACTGGGATGGGCTACAGCGTGAATAGAAAAGGGTGTATCGATCACAACGAGAAATTATACACTCTTAGGGCACATGAAGAAGGATTGTATGTTGTTGCACTGTATAAAAATAAAGAGAAGCCACTACAAATGGCCAGCAGGGACACTGACATGATCATGAGTTAACATACATGTTCCGCAAGCATTATCTAGATAGGAATTTGTGATGTTAAAACCCAGGGGCATTCCAAGACATGCCTGCCGCCGTCACAGTTTCACTGCAGCCCTGGAGCACGTGGACACGTCCTCCTGGCAGCGTATACCTGGAGACAGGAACTAAACAAACATTCTTCGGCGGTGGCTTTGTGACTCATGCACATAGCATCACAGGAATGGCCCTGAAGGGAGGATGTGGTTTCACGCCTTCAGTTATCAGGTCAATTAACCCTTCATTTCCCAAAGCCAGAGTTGACGCAATAAAAGTGGAAGTTCAATCCTTCCGGTGACGTGGTTAACGTGATTTTTTAATCGCCAATTGATTGTGACATTCATTTTAGTTCAGTGGTTTTCAACCTTTTTGATACCTGGGCCATCTATTTATTCAGTATTTGAGCCACGGACCACCACGGACATTTTTAGCCCCACAGACCCCCGATACTAAAGATTTCTTTTGCTTTTGTCCACAATTCCAGGCTGGATTTGGGAAACAAAACAGGCAAACATACAGACCAATTAATCTTCTACATTCTTGTGTAGACTTGGGCTAATTCACATGATGAATATTTTATGTCCAAGGAATACATTTTATTCTGATATCTTCATTTTATTGGGTATTAAATTGATAATTTAAAATCATGAAAATAGCGGCCTGGTAGAGCAAATAAGCACGATTAAACTGGTAGGGAAAGGGTTAACATAGTCATGATGGACAAAATAACAACAGGGCAAGGTGCGAACAAATTTTCTGTAACGTCATGGATTATTCAGGAGCACATTTAAAAGGTCATCTCACTGTCATGCAGAGGCTAATGACATCACCGACATTTTATTTATATTGACTTAAAACAGCGTCTCACCTAGTGATCATTCCCTGTGATGTCATTTGACATTCCTGTGGTTAACGCCTTTATTATCAATGATGTACCTGTATTTCCAATAACTCGTTTATTTTCCCATTATAATGAACAGAGCCATGTCACACATGTGTCCTCCCAATACTTGATTCCACAAATCTGCAGTAGACTTTAAAGGTATAGGCAACATTTTAGCCAAAAATCAAAATGAATATATACTGTATAGGTATATGTTGTTGTTTGTTTGTTTTTTTTGCCTTTTTCCCGACTATGATACTTTTTCTTTGATGTAGACACTTGCTTTGCTCTGGAGATGGTCCAGAACAAACTTTTATTGTTGTCAACAAATAATTGACGTCAGGCTCATGACATGTTGGGGGGATAATGAGTCAGTAAAGTGAAAGTTAGGTGCATTTAAATCTATTTACAAACACAGAGTTTGTACACACTAAAGTTGCCCATGATAGCCTTCCTTTAAAGGGCAGGGGTCGCGAGACTTGGTCAAAACATTTCCAAGGCTCCCCAGCCAGAAACGTTGAAGCCCCCTACTTTAATCCTAGCCCCCGCTTCTGTTGCAGTGTTACTTTGTACTGTTGATTGGATATTTTTGCTCAAAGTTCACCCCAGAAGAGGTTCAGGGCGTGAAGTCAGAGTTGGGGTAGGATTAAGCCCACACAGAGGGATTATGTAGACTAATTATAACATCAAAATAAGGCGCTGTATATATTAGAACTCAACTGTCCCTGCATCGTCTCTGCCGGTGAACCAAGGCTAAAGTATTGATGAGGTCGCTGTGGTTGTGTTTTTTCCAGTGTGGTCAAAAAAGGGAGTTTTACTATGCATTAGCCATGCCAGCATCAACATGGCTCTTTGCAGGGAGACATGGGCGAGCATACAGTACATGCACTGTAGGAGGGGTTGTGGCGATGGGGCTACAAGGGCACAGGCGGTGCTATACGCGCAGACTCCACCTTTGTAAACCACACAGATCCAGATCAAGGTCAAGACTGGCATCTGTCATAATGTTGACCTCTTGGCATAGAGCGTGACCTCCAGACTCAGTGGAGTCTGGAGGTCACGGTCTCCCCCACAGTCTCAGGGACCATATCCCACCCTATAAGCCCCACGGCTTATCACCCACCCCAGATATAGCACGGCCTTGCACTTGCAGACGTGCAGTATAGTCTGGCCATGCAGCGTATGCTACTGATCTCCGGGGTAGAGGGTAGAAGTGTGAGTGAGGTCACTGCGGCCATGACAGATGGTTGATGTGGGTCAACCTGCCGCCGTGGCTGGAGGTTACAGGAGAGGAGAGGCAGGTCCACCCACAGTCACAAGAGAAGGAGAGGAGAGCGGGGGACGTGCAGAGAGCCACAGAGGGGAAGGGGCTGAAATCCCATAAGAGGGCACTTTACAGTAAAGGTGTACTAGGTAACTTTGACTAGTGGTCACTGCATGCAGTGCAGTGACCTGCCGGTCCCTATGGGAGAGAGAGAGAGAGAGAGAGAGAGAGAGAGAGAGAGAGAGAGAGAGAGAGGGTCGGGGACAGAGAATGACCCACCTCATCAACAATTCCATTCACCGAGCATGACACCCGCAGATTGGAAGGAAGTGTTGAGTGAGCATGTGTGTGTGTGTGTGTGTGTGTGTGTGTGTGTGTGTGTGTGTGTGTGTGTGTGTGTGTGTGTGTGTGTGTGTGTGTGTGTGTGTGTGTGTGTGTGTGTGTGTGTGTGTGCACTCTGGTGGCAATGCGTGTGCCTGTGTGAGGTGTATGTCAGGAGTTTTCAACAGGTGGCCCGGGGACCACCAGTGGTCCCTGAGAGGATTCCAGGTGATCTCCAGCTAAATGGAAAGTTGGTTAAGCATTTGTAACTGGTAAACATGTTGTAACTGGTAAAGATGAAACCAAATGGACCCTTGAGGGTCACAACTACAAAATGTAGAAGATTAATGGTCATTTTGATCTGTATGTTTGACTGTTTTGTTTCTGAAATCCAGCCTGGTATTGTGGAGTTTAGCCTTGGGTCTGTGGGGCTTAAATGTCACCAAATGCCGGTCCGTGGCTCAAATTCTGAAAAAATGGTGGTCCCTGGTATGAAAAAGGCTGAAAACAGCTGGTGTATGTGCATACGGAGCAGTAGTATGGTATGGATTATCAGTGCGCAGAGCGATCTACCGAGAGGTGCAGGGGGGCTCACTGTTAGTGTTACAGTGAGACGTAAAGGGGATTAGATATAAGGCTCATGTGTGGCTGCATCACATCCCCACAGCCCTGATTTATTGCATCACTTACTCCACACAGAAAGTGTTCCGCTGAGAATCTGACGGAATAAAGTCCTCCTTTGGCTACTCATCGCGCCACGTTGCCTGCTTTGTATGCCCATGCCACAATGCATCGTGGGTATTATTAAGGCTCACTCGCTCATTATCCGACCGCGGAATTAAAGTCGACGGCGAGATGTGATAATTATGGAAATTTTAGACTGTTGAATGTGGCGCCGTTGAGTGCCTGGCAGCGTTCAGCGGGAGGATTCTTGGCAGCAGCAATATGTCAGTGACAGAGCCAGGACCGGTATGTTGGTGCATGGGGCCGATGTATTGGCCATCGTTTGACATTCTGGACCGCGTCTCTATTATTATTATAAACAGCAATTACGCAGCTTGCATCCTGAGTTTGACCCACCTTCCACTTGGACTCCCTATTTTTGGACATGGCATTATGAAATTGCTTCCCAAAGAAGAAAAAAAAAGAACTAGAAATTGGCGAAAAGGTACATCTACAAATTTGCACTCGTATTGTGACATGTGAGTTTTTTATCGGCTGTTTTTGACTATTCTGTTTTTGGAAAAAGAGTCCAATGAAGCTAAAATGTCTCAAAATGTTTCTTCGACTATGCATGTGCAACCTGGCACCAGCACCCCAAAGTTTCAGATCCCCTAAGACCCTACAAGCTGCCATAACAAACTGGTCAGACTGCTACCCAAAATGTGGAACGCCCTTCAAACAGCCATTGAGACATTGTGTTAATCCCTTGACTCCTTCAAAACTGCTATCAAATGGCACCTTTGACTTTGGCTGCAACTCGAAACTGTCCCTGTAAATAAGGTATTGAGTTTGTCCCCTTTCTTCTTCACCTTGCTGTAGCCTATATCTTTTCCACTTTTCACTTCCCTTCTTTTATACAGATGATTTCTTTTCGAAGTGTATATTTATACATACTTTAAATGCCTCAAATCAATCCAATAACATCAAAGGCATCAGAAGAAATTGCATCCTTTTCACATTGGTCTCTTATAGCGCCAACAGGAGGCCAGCGGTCTGACACCTGCCCTGGTGGAGACCTTTTCCTAGTTTGAAATGTACCCACTCTGCATACTGTGAAATAAAAATCTCAATCAATCAAACGATCAATCAAACCTATGTGTAAGCCCACAGGAGAAAAGGTAATCAGTGGTCTAGGCTCACTAAAAAAAATGCATAAATCAAGCTCTTGAATCCATATCCTAGCTATAACCTGCTCCATGTTCTGCAGATGAGGAGGGACCCCCCTCATCTACAGTCCCCCCTCCCTCGCGACTCTATTTCTGACACACAGAAGAACAGGCCGCTCTCTCTCTCCGTCATTGGCTCCGGTGCACCATGTGCGACACAAAAGATGACATTAGGAGTGTGGGGTTTGAGGGGTTTGTTAATATTCACAGACATGCAAAGTGTGAGATTGGTTTCTAGCCAGGGAGAGCAAGAGAGATCAAGTGTTCCAGTGAAAAGCCATTTATCAGGAACAGCCTGTCTGCTGCTCCACACGTGGAGGCCCATCCATCTCCATTTGCCTGGTATCTGAAGCCCATTTCCCCAGGCCATGCCTCATAGCCTGGATGCTGGACAAGATACAGCTTTACATACATGGTTGTAGCCTGGGATGCAGTGTTGCCAACTTGGCGCATTTGTCTATATTTAGCTTTTTTCAGACCACCCTAGCGCCAAAATTAGTGAAAAACTCCTGGCGGAAAATCTAGTGCTTTTTTGCTGGTGAGTTGGAGCGAAATTGGTTGACAGGCGATAAAACCCTCGTTTTTCACCATTTTTCCTCCTAGAGTCCTCCTTCCTTCCTAGAAAGGACCATTGGTAACCAAATGGACCCTTATAGATCTGTAACTCTTGAGATCGTAATATTTTACCAAATGGACCCTTACGGGTCCATTTGGTTTTATTTTACGCTCTCAAGGTTTCGAAGGGATGCGAGGAGAGAGGGAGGCCAAGCTTCCCAACGCATTCAATGCCTGTCACATACAATCTCACGCCAACTAGCCTGTTATCACGCCGGTCAATCAATCAATCAATCAATCAATCAATCAATCAATCAATCAATCAATCAATCAATCAATCAATCAATCAATCAATCAATCAATCAATCAATCAATCAATACAGGGGATTTACATAACCTGCGCAATCTACGCAGGCTGCATAAGTTCCCCGATTCCCCAAGAGCTTGCAAAGCGCGTTGTGCACCGGAACCCACATCTACGTATTGTTGTGTGTTGTATAGCCTGTGCAGGAGTTTGAACAGCGTACAATGCTTATCTGAATAAACGTAGTTCAGTCAGGACAACTCAAGATGTTGGAGTAAATATATTTATTGATCATAATTAGCAATATAAATAAATGCATATAACTGGTTTGGCGATGGATTGGATCTGCTTTTAAGGTACACGGATCAAGCGCAACAGTCCCGACCAGGGACTCCGATTCCCCCTGTACCTAAACAGCAGATCCAACACGACAGGTGGCAGCTGGGGTGGTGGTGGGAGCACAGCAAAGGTTAATAGACAGAGCATCAGCAGAAGCAGCAGCATGCAAGCAAGCAGGATGAGCAGTGTGACCATCCAGCTTAAATAGCCGGTAAGAAGATGAAGCAAGTGTGTGATTGGCTGAGTGAATTATGGGAAATAGAACTGATGCTGCATCGGGCCCTATAAGAGGGCGGCAGAGACTGCACTGAGGTTTCCTGAATGAACTTGCTATGCGCTTGTCTATGACCAGCGCACCGCTCATTTACATTTGTCTGCACGGTCCCGCTCCCCTTTAAAAATGTCTGTTCTTATAACTTGTTTTGGTTCAGACAGTTTGTTTTGAGACAGAATAGATATAGAGACATATCACACTCATGAAGTGACTTTATACATCTGGATACGAGGGAAAAGAATGTGCCAGCGTGAACTGCAGCTACACTGCAACTGCAGGTGAATATACATGTACAAGTGTAGAGCGTAGACTTGCAATGACTGTTGGTTGTTGCTGCGTTGCGTTTGTATTTTGTACAGCTGAGTTGACTGATTCACGTTATATTGCATGTGGTGGTGGTGTTGCAGCCGCGTTGATTGATTTGATTTGAGCAAAGGGACCTGTAGTTATTTACTAAAGGGACCACGGAAATGAAATACCAGCCTCCCAGTGAAGGTAAATAAAGCCCTTTGAGTGATTGAAGGAGTCACAGGATTTGCATGTCTTAATGACTGTTGGTAGGGCGTTCCACATTTTGGCTGGTTTGCACATGGTTTGTTGAACTCCCTCTGGTGTTGTGGGAGTGGTTGGCATTAAAGGTAGGGGAAGTGATTTGAAATTCATGGTGTATTACCAGCCTGTTGCACTAGGGGCCCCCAAAAGTAGCTACACTATGTGAACCCTGCTGCCTCTCCTGATTGGAGGAGAATTGTGGTGACCTGGGGAACTTTTATTAGCTCCTCTGCTAACGTGGAGGTGGGGAAACTCATATGTGTTTCCACACCTTATAATAGAGCATTTTAACAGAAAAAAAATATTTTTTGGATGATATCTGACAAAAGTGAAATCACTTCCCCTACCTTTAAGGTATTTAGACAGATACATCTTAGTGAAGTACAGGAACATAACATACAGGTAGGTGTTGTCATCAAGCCTAAGCCAACCCAGTCTGTTAAAGTGGGCAGGGGTGAGGTGTGTTCAGGATTTGAGGCAGACTGACCTGACTGTCTGTGTACAGCCTGTGGGGTGGGCATGCTGGTTTTGTGTGAGTAAACAGAAGCACCACCATTTATTTATTTTAATTAGGAAAATAGGATGGATCATAAAAAGGATAGTTGTAAGACATGACAAATTATGTAAACTATTGGGGGCCAGAGGGCAGCTGACCACATCCCAGTACTGAATCTCACTCCAACCTTTTTCCATAAATTTGCAGCGCTGAGGGATCTTGGAAAGTGAAGTGATATTTTTCTATATTTCTGTGTTCACCGGAGCGTAGGAATGTCAAACATGGATGCAAAACGCTCAGGTTCAGGCTCTCGCTGAAGGCCTCAACATTCAGTTTTTTTGCCATCTGAAATTGATTAGCACTTTTCATTTGATTGGATTAGTTGGAGCCAAGCTGCTAGCTAATTTAAAACTGTGAGTGATTTATGGTGAGGAGATATGGAAGTGCGAAAAAATGTCAAATTGATTACCTGTGATGATATCAGTCAGAGCTCTATTCAGCATATTTAGTGCTTAGTTGGTTTTTCGCCTCTCAGGGCATCATTTGCTTCCATTGGCTGAGTTAACACAGATGACTCAGCGTCGGTCACACAGGGAAACAGATTTAGTGAGTCCTTATGTTCCATTTGTCTTGATTTTATAGCAATATAGGGCAAACGTCTACAGTATATACCCTTTGGTTTTCCCCATGGGCACCAGCGGCGGATCTAGGCATAGGCATGGGGGGGCAATGCCCCGCTAAATGCCCAGTCTGCCTCACCAAACATGATATCTGACATGTAAAACAACCCAAGATTTTTCAGTGCTGATATTTAAAAGTATTTGAAACACTACTGAAAAGGGTATGGGGGCGGCTTCATCGCCCGTGTCACTTCGCGCCAAGGGCGATGAAGCCGCCCCCTTACCATTTTCCTCTGCCCCCCCAATTGAGAAATGTTACATCCGCCCCTGATGGGCACCATTGCTTAAATGCCAAAAAATGAAATGCAAAATACCAAAGTACAAAATACCACTCTGAGTGCATCAAATAGCGTTAAGGAAACGGCTGTAATGGAGTGGTTGTATGTATGCCTGACTTGTAACAGAATGAAGTGTTCCAACCTCTATCTGCTCCGTATAGCCTGCAGCCTCAAGGCTGATCGCGGTCGTGGTCCATTTTCCTGTGCTTTGCGCCTGCTGAGTTCAGCAGATTGGTGTGAATTGGTCGGAGTTTATGCTGGGGGAAGTGGTGTGGGGGGTGAGGGGGGGGGGGGGGGGGGGGGGGGGGTGGGTATGTATAGTTATCAGTACAGAGAGAACACAAGAGAAAATGGAGAGGAGACTGAATGGCCTTGCTCAGGTCAGATCATTTATAAATGCTACCAAAGCAGAATCCAACATCGCCATGCGTCCAATAAAAGCTTGTTCCCTATACCTACTAACCATTTTCAGGGCAGTGTGAGTTTCCCAAATTTGCTCGAACCTTACATATAGTGTGTGTGTGTGCGTGTGTGTGTGTGTGTGCGTGTGTGTGTGTGTGTGTGTGTGTGTGTGTGTGTGTGTGTGTGTGTGTGTGCGTGTGCGTGTGCGTGTGCGTGTGCGTGTGCGTGTGTGTGTGTGTGCGTGTGCGTGTGCGTGTGTGCGTGTGCGTGTGCGTGTGCGTGTGCGTGTGCGTTGCGTGTGCGTGTGCGTGTGCGTGCGTGCGTGTGCGTGTGTGTGTGTGTGTGTGTGTGTGTGTGTGTGTGCATGCATGCATAAGTCAAGCTAAGTGTCATGTATATGATTTCTGAGTTGGGTGGGAGCATAACCGGATTTTTTATTTTTATTTTATTTTTTAAATTATGGATCCGGCCTGATGACTGGCACAGAGGGTTTCTGAACCAATCAGAGCAGGGGTTTTCAACAGGTGGTCCTGGGACCACTAGTGGTCCCTGAGAGGATTCCAGGTGGTCCCCAGGCTAAATGGTGGAAAGTT
Source organism: Benthosema pterotum (assembly GCA_039105355.1). Classification (NCBI taxonomy): domain Eukaryota; kingdom Metazoa; phylum Chordata; class Actinopteri; order Myctophiformes; family Myctophidae; genus Benthosema; species Benthosema pterotum. The sequence goes on from CM076969.1 coordinate 39,544,233, forward strand.
GGTTAGCCAGATGTAACTCTTGAGAATGTAAAAATGAAATCAAATGGACGCTTGCGGGTCATTTGGTTACGCTTAGCTATACTACACACAACGCATGGACTGTTTGTTTAGTCGCTCAACTCTGGCACTTTACTGCGCTGTGGCTTATTTCTACCATATAATGGGTTCAGATATATATTCTAATGTGGTGATTGAGTTTAATCTGAGTAATACACTGTCTGAATGCCAGAATAAATGCACCTGTGTTTGTGAAGGACGATTCAGAAATGGGATAAAAACAGTTCAGCTTAATGTCTATTGGCTTTTGTTGTTGTGGGCCTCATGATGTCATCACAGTGCATTTTTGTTTACAGGAAGTAATTAAAAATCTATTTTTATGGAGTTTGGATATAAGAATACACAAAAGGAAAAATGTTCACATTTTGTTGGCATGCATTGTGTTCTAAAAGTGTGAAAAAATGTATTTTCAATTATATTTTTTGTCTTTATCCTCTTATCACATAGGCATTTGCTGGCAGTGTTATCGTGTAAATAAATACAAATTTTATGAAAGCATGACACATCACCAAAATATTATATTACAATATTATATATGTTTTTTTTTTTTTCAATAGAAATATCCTAAAAAAATGCGGTCATTTTATATTTGGGGACTATATTGTTTGACATTCAATGTTCTTTTTACACAAATAAGTCTTAAAAATGGGGGTTGTCTTATAACCAGGGTGGTCTTATATTCGGGACAATATGGTATATTGCCGTCATGAAGTTGTTTGTCCAGAAATACATGTTATTATTAGATTCTGTCCAGATTAGCTGCCTCTGCTCCACACTGGCTTTAGTCCCTACAGTATGTGAAGTGCACCTAATGACTTTACATTGTGTCTCAATTAGAGAGGACAGGATAATGAAAGAGATGCTCTCAGAGATACAGCACCGCCCTCCCCCCACCCCGCCTTCAATGGCTTTGACTGTGTGTGTGTGTGTGTGTGTGTGTGTGTGTGTGTGTGTGTGTGTGTGTGTGTGTGTGTGTGTGTGTGTGTGTGTGTGTGTGTGTGTGTGTGTGTGTGTGTGTGTGTGTGTGTGTGTGTGTGTGTCAGACCCATGCCAGAGCATGTGTGAATGGAGACCCTGTGGAGTCATCAGTGAACACCTTGCTCTGTGCCAGTCACTCTCAACGGTGGACAGTAATGAAGTATATTTACTTTAATATTAAGGCTGTTAGTAGGCTGTCTGGCAATTCTAAAAGTACATCTCAAGTCCAAAAAGGTGTGGGCCCCCCTGGCCTGTTGTATACTCTACCACCCACATGACCTTTCCTTTGACATGTTTGCCGTTTGATCCAGAAGAGGCGAAATCCATTTGCAATCGCGACAGCCATCGCAACGGTTTTATAACTGGTGCGACCGTTTTGCATAACAGCCTTTACTGTTGGCCATTTTGCATAATATTTGCGGCCGTTTTGCATAACGTTCGTGGCAGTTTGCATTACGATGGAGAGTTAAAGGAGAAGTCCACCCATTTTCAACATTCCACTTTGTCATTGATGTAGCCTACCTTCGAGGTGTTGGGTGGACATGATAAAAAAGTTCCCCCATTCTGTGTTCCCAAGAAATGGAGGTCTGAAGAAAACCACTAACATGGTGAAACATCTTGATGACATCATCAGATGTTTTCACCATGTGATTTCTTAGATGCTTTGTTTTTTCTGAAAGCATACAAATGGAACCAAATGAGCCTGTTAGGGTTCATTTGGTTGCATTTGTACACTCTCAGAAAAAATGTTGAAAATGGGTTAAATTCCCCTTTAAGGTTAGGTTTAGAGATTTTAGTGAGGTTATGTTTAGGGTTAGGGATTAAGGTTAGGCTTAGTAGGGAAAGCGGTTGACTGTTATTCAAAATGGTCGTGACTGTTATGCACAACATTGACTGTTGCGCAGAACAGTCTGACTGTCTGCAAAACAGTCGCGGCTGTTATGCAAAGCGGTTGTGGCGGTTAAAACCGTTGCGGCGGTCGTCGTGGTCGCAAATCTCTTGTTGAATCTGTGCTGACCTCTGGAACAGAGGATGGTGAATTTCCGTCGGCGCTTGCAGAGGCTCCTCCACAGAAAGAGCCTCACTTCCTCATAAATACTTCAGCTCCAGGCCGGTGCTCAAGGTTTAAAAGGGATCCCTGTCTAATAAGAATAACATCGCTTAAAACATTATACTTTCCTATATAACTAAAATAAAACAAATCAATACACCAACGGCATCTTATTTCTTTCATAAATAGAGAATATTTCAACAACAGGAACTGCTCTGGCGCAGGATGATGATGTCACGTGTGGTCTAGCTCTATGTAATATATGTTGAACATGCTCTGTGACATCATCATCTGCAGACAGGAGCACCCTCCTTTGAGTGAAAGATTCTCTATTTATGAAAGAAATAAAGTATTGAAAGTGTTTTTATCTGCATGTTTTAGTTTAGAAGGCAAGTATAGGTGTTTCAAGGCATATTTGTCTTATTGACGCAGGGATCCGTTTAAAGTGATTTTCCCCAAAATTAAGTTTCTGGTCTCGGGGTGTAATCCATCATTGCCATTTACTCTGCTTTCAGACAGGGGTTTTCTTTACAGGTTTATTAGATTAATATATTTTCTGCCTGGCTTCAGGAAGTGGTCTGAATGAATTATGATCCCATATGGTATGTGTTAAATTATGCTTTTCAATGGCAAGTTAGGTGTCTCCTATGTGAGGCACCGTTCATGCCTCTAATGGCCCACCAACCAACGGCCATTAAGTATGGTGTCAGCGATATCATTAGGGAAATGTTATTTCAAGTCAAACTCATACTTAGTTACCTGCCAAACTTGTAGATCTGCAATTTTCAGTGTATTTTGGCTTTAATCCACTGATGCAGACTGGCATTGACCATATGCACATGGTGGCTGTTTTGGGCCCGTTCAACTATCAGTATAGTGACCAGATTGTCCCTCTTTGTGGGGTACAGTCCCTCATTTCCAAGACGTTCCAGGTGTACCACAAATTGAGCCCCTGTCCCACATTATGACTGACAGAGTTCAGTGTTCAAATGCCCTAACATTTGTCTTTCTGTTGTCTCTTTTCCTGAAAGAGAACCTGCATATTCCCCATGGTGCCACTACATTTATACACAAGCAAAATGGCCGCCATGTGAATATGGTTGGACAAAAAGGGAAAAAAGTTGCACTAGTAGGGACATATCCAGCTCTTCTGATTGTATTACATCCGTCTTGTTTGTCTGTCTCCCCCTCACGTCATGTATTGATCTATAGCATCCCCACACACTGTTGACCTGTGCCAAAAGTGGGCGCCATTTTCATCCTTTTTTGGCCAACGGGTTCTCAGAATGTTGTTGAGCTATAATAATGTGTTGGCATGGTGGCACAGAGAGGTGCCGCAGAGGGCTGAGTGTTGCAGTTAGCCCCTGAGAGACCTCATTGACACAGCGTGGCCTCACTCCAACCCCCTCCGCTGCTGACCTTGGCTAAGGACATGGACACGTAGCTGTCTTCCACCGGAAGGTTTTGCTGGAGCCACAGCATAGACTTCACACCCGGATCACCACTCTACCCCCCCTCGCTCTATGCCTGTCTTTGTGTCACTCTCTTTCTCCTCTATCGCTATCGTTTTTTTCTCCAAGGTTCTCTGCTGAAGCGAGAGGTATTCATTATATCATTGTGGCTTCTCCTCAGACAGACATTGCCCACAGCTTTCCTCCGATGAGAGACACGTGAAAATGGATAGCTGCTGTGTTTTAAAGTGGATACTCAGCCTCTCCCAGTATGCCCGTTGGACAGACAGACAGACAGACAGACAGACAGACAGACAGACAGACTCCTTAGCCTTTTGTGTCATTTATACTTGATAAATCCTTTTTATACTCACCAAAAATAACTGGATTTGAACCATAATCTTTAAATGAAAATCAACAGGGCTGTACACGTGTAGTAGCTATTCCTACTGTTGCCACCCACACTCTTACCGGCATAAACCCATTCCCACCCACACTGCCAACCATCTATACTACCTCCCTTAGTCCCTTTCCAATCCATCTCCACGGTGCCTCTTTCTCAGTGCATGCTAGTGTTGTAATTCTCTGTGTCTCGGGTATCTTCCGCCACTGAGACCACTCAAGACAAGACAATGTTGAAATGTTCTAGGACCCCCTTTACGCGTTGGTCTCGGTCTCTGTCTCGACCACCCAGTCTAGAGGTAGTCATGGACTCGTTTTGGTCTCGACCACCCTAGGTCTTGGTCTTGGTCTCGCTTTAGTTGGTCATGAATACAATACTAGTGCATACTGTACGTATGAATTGTTGTTTTTCTTTGTTTGTTGTGGAATTCACTGTTGTGACAGGAAGGGAAAGCCCCATGTGCGTCTCTGGGAGATTCGTCATTATTTATTGACCATAAATCCCCAGGGTAGAGTTGTCCATTCACAGTCTGCAGGTTGGAGGCTACAGGGAGGGGAGTGTATAGGAGCTGTGGATTTAAGGCTGGCTGACTCTAGGCACGGTACCCAGACAAACAGTGAGTACCGGGGACATTTCAGCTCTCCACTCATTCATGGAAATATATTGCAAAGATGTGTAGAGCGGCAGTGGTTCCCAAAATGTTAAGCCTTTGACCCAAAAGACAAATTCGATGTCTCTTCGGCAGGTAAAACACTTGAAACAGCAGTCTTTGTGATTGAAGCTCCTGCAATTTCTTAATGCCAAACAGCAGATCTAAAGCTTACAATGTGCCGCTTCTCACCGCATTGTAAGCTTGTAGATCAGCTATTTTCCACCACCACGCTTGAGTACTGCATGTATTTTCTAATTTATGTAATATCTTACAATTGTATTCCTTGCGTGAGCAGAGTGAGTGCAAGTAAGATGAGTTGTTGTCGTACCTGCTTTCTGCTCGCTTGCTCTGCTCACGCAAAAGTAGGCCATGGCCTATTGGTGCGCAATATGCAAGTCGGCACTCTACTGAGTGCAGATCTAGTTTTATTTCTTCATGAAATTGCTATAAAACAAACATTGAATTTGTTTTCAATTCATGAAAGAGGCATGGCGTGCTATTAAGTGTGTACATGTGCTATTTTTGTGGGGAAATTGTGACAACATAAATCTTTGCATAATATATACAGTATGTTCATAACATTTTCACTGCAAAAAATGCTGTCCTACATATAAGAAAAAAATATATATATTTGAGTGTAATAGTACTAGAAACAAGCAAAACAATCTGTCCGTGGGGTAAGTGAATTTTACTTGGTAAGAATTCTTGTAATAAGAAATATATTCTAAAAACAAGGTTGATAATCTTATACAACTTGCTCTTGGTTAGTATATCCTTCTTAAAACAAGAGCAATCATACTTTAAGTCTAGATCTAAGATTACAAGACTTGCTTAGTTCAGAGTTTTTTGCAGTGTTGTAGAATCTATAGTGTCAGGTCAAAATGGGTTAAATAGCCCAGGGGTGTCCTTGGTGTGTGTGTGTGTGTGTGTGTGACAATGTGCACAACAGACTGACAACCAGAGTTGAGTGAGGGATAAATAGAGATAGGTCTTATTACTGGATGGTCTCCTCCGGCCTGACACTCTGCTGCTCTCTGTACAGAGTGTGAACATTGTCGGGGTAATCAGATGAGGGCATCATCGTATTCATCACGCTGTTGGGCGATCATCTCTGTGGCCGTGTGACTGAGTGGACCATGCTGTCCAGATGGTGTACGGCCACAGTCACACTGGGTGAGGCACGCCATGTGGCCTGCCAGCCATCCACACAGCCGGCCGGCTGGCCAGTCAGTCAGCCCATCACCCAGCCAGCTAGCTAGCCAGCCAGCCAGTCAGTTAGTCAGTCAGTTCCCCAGCCAGCCAGTCAACCAGCCAGTCAGCCAGTCAGTCAGTCAGTCAGTCAGTCAGTCAGTCAGTCAGTCAGTCAGTCAGTCAGCCAATCAACCAGCCAGCTAGCTAGCCAGCCAGCCAGCCAGCCAGCCAGTCAGTCAGTCAGTCAGTCAGTCAGTCAGTCAGTCAGTCAGTCAGTCAGTCAGTCAGTCAGTCAGTCAGTCAGCCAATCAACCAGCCAGCTAGCTAGCCAGCCAGCCAGCCAGTCAGTTAGTCAGTCAGTTCCCCAGCCAGCCAGTCAACCAGCCAGTCAACCAGACAGTCAACCAGCCAGCCAGCCAGCCAGTCAGTCAGTCAGTCAGTCAGTCAGTCAGTCAGTCAGTCAGTCAGTCAGTCAGTCAGCCAATCAACCAGCCAGCTAGCTAGCCAGCCAGCCAGTCAGTCAGTTAGTCAGTCAGTTCCCCAGCCAGCCAGTCAACCAGCCAGTCAGTCAGTCAGTCAGTCAGTCAGTCAGTCAGCCAATCAACCAGCCAGCTAGCTAGCCAGCCAGCCAGTCAGTTAGTCAGTCAGTTCCCCAGCCAGCCAGTCAACCAGCCAGTCAGCCAGCCAGTCAGTCAGTCAGTCAGTCAGCCAATCAACCATCCAGCTAGCTATAGCCAGCCAGCCAGCCAGCCAGCCAGTCAGTCAGTCAGTCAGTCAGTCAGTCAGTCAGTCAGTCAGTCAGCCAGCCAGCCAGCCAGCCAGCCAGTCAGTCAGTCAGTCAGTCAGTTAGTCAGTCAGCCAGTCAACCAGCCAGTCAGTCAGCCAGCCAGCCATTCAGTCAGTCAGTCAGTCAGTCAACCAGCCAGCCAGTCAGATAATCAGACAGACAGACAGACAGACAGACAGACAGACAGACAGACAGACAGACAGACAGACAGACAGACAGACAGAGCACAGCCCCAGACAGCCAGGTAGTGCAGGGTTATAGCCAGCCATCAGACAAGTCAACATGAGGTGAGAGTAATCCCAGGTAGCTACAGAGGACCTCATTTCACTGAGGCTCGCTGTGGGTGTAGTAGAGTATTGTATCTTTCCATGTACACACTGTACTGTAGCCTACATACAGATCACAGAGTTATAAGATCACACATATAAGATAAAACCCTTTGTATCGACATGATGTTTCTTGATGATGTTAAACATGTTAATGGTACTGTACATGTAGGACAAACAAGCGTTGTTGTTGCTCATGATTGTAGATGAAAAAAAGGATTTCACATGATGTGCTCCAAAAATAGACTCCAGCTATCTCATGGCTATTCTGGTACATCTGCTGGTGCTGCCGGCTGGTAGGCTAGCCTACATGTTGGAAACAAAAGGAGAGCTTGCAAAAAAAAAGCAAGAGAACGGCCTGATTACAATGTATAATTTAGGAGCCATCGTGCACAGCTGATCTGCAAACTCACAATGCATTACAAGTGAGATTGTACAACGTAGCACTGACTGTATATGCCTCGCCTTCTAGCATACACATCAATTTTGGACTTGCATGCAAAATGTTCATGTAGAACAGGGGTTTTCAACAGGTGGTCCGGGGACCAGCAGTGGTCCCTGAGATGATTCCAGGACAGGTGGTCCCCAGGCTGAATGATGGACAGCTGGTTAACCGGGTGTAGATGGACCCTTGCGGGTCCATTTGGTTTCACGTTTACACTCTCGAGAGTTGAAAATTTAACCATCCGAATTATCACACACAATCAGAGAGTAGAATATTAATGGTCATCTTCATCTGTATGTTTGATTGTTTTCTTTTCCACATCAAGCCTGGTATTGTGGACAAAAAGGAAAAGTAATGTTTAGTTTTGGGGTCTTTGGGGCTAAAATGTCCTCAAATGGTGGTCCGTGGCTCAAATGCTGAAGAAATAGTGGGCCCTGGTGCCAAAAAGGTTGAAAACCACTCATGTAGAACGTTCATATGTGGATTGCAAAAAGGCGCCCTCTGCTGACTAAGTGTTGGAAGAGCATTAATTAATGGATGGAACACCTCTCTTGTTCTTTGCATACTGTACATTTACATTTAAAAGTCATTGGCAAAAAAAAGTCATTTGACTCACCAGAGTGGTGTGCGTGCGTGCATGCGTGTGTGTGTGTGTGGGGGGGGGGGGGGGGGGGGACTGTGGGCGAGAGACATGCGGTTATTATGATGTTCAACATAACTGGCACATTTAGTGACGGGAATAAGGTCTTACCACCAGAGAGCTATTAATACTCTGCAGGTGGAATACAAGGTGAGAAACATTCACTTGGATATAGAATGACAGTCTGAATGTGAGGCCCTTCTAGTACGCACCTGACAATTTGCTATAGGCCGTTCCTTCCTCTGCCTGCCTTTAGCTGCTATGGTGCTGCTTACCTGGTCGGTGGTTGTTCCCTTAGCGCAGGGGTTTTCAACAGGTGGTTCCCAGGCTAAATGATGGAAAGTTGGTTAGTTAATTTTAACTCTTGATTAGATTAATTAAGAATTAATGATGACATGGCTGTTAGTGTTTCTGATGTTGCTTCAAATTTCCCCATTCACACAAAAAATATGATTACTTGCAAAATGCATCCTTGCATCCTTTAACGTCTTTTTAAAGCACCTTTAATGATATACGTATAATGCTGGGTCACCACACCTTTAATGTTGACGTCGCTGCACAGTGCCACTCCACCATGTCAATAGTGTGTTGACACTCACACTTTTCACTTACACTTTTGGTCAGCTGTCTGGAAAAAATGGGGTCATGGTGCACGGTTTATGGCTGAACCACTGCAAAACCAAAAGTGAAAGTAAAAGTGTGACACACTACTGACATAGTGGAAAAGGTGAATTTGAACAACATCCCATAGCCCCATTCTAAGCTTATTATGGGGTAGGGGGAAATGGCCATAAAGGCCGGGGTGGATTTCTCCTTTAATTCCTTGCAGTAAAATCGGAGTTACGGCAACAACGAAAAAAACCTGTGTGGCTGTCGTGGATTCTGTTCACATATTTGCACTTGTGATTTATGAACCAGTTCACTATTTGGAATGCCGCCAGTCTGGTAGGTCACACTGTCTTTGGGTTTGTCGGTTCAGTGTCTTGTGCATGACGTCACATCCGGGTCAACAGTCACAGCGCTGGCACACTTGGGATTCCATGAGTGCTCTGAAAGTCTGCTGACATCCTCTCCAAGCTGAACTCGGATGCCACAAGGATACGTTTCCTGGAATGCCATGGGCTGCACCCACGGCATTCTGCTGTGTGGGAGGAGCTTATGTTCCATCCACCAGCTGTCTAAAGACCTGGAAGCCCATAGCTTCTTTTTTCCATGCATGGAAGTTCATATGTGCGATCTCCTTCAGTGATGCAGAAACAGAGAGAGAGCTGCAGGAGTGAGGCTGGTATACTACACCTATTGTTTGGCAAGCTAGTACTGCCTACAACTTAGTTTGAGAACAACATTTTACTTGGCCGTGCAGTGATTGTTTATTGGAAAAGTGGTACATTTTTATGGTCCTTTTTCCCCCCTTTTTTGGAAGTGGAGGGTAGGACAGCTTGTAGCTTTAAATTAAACTAGAGCTGCACTCTACGGAGCGCTAACTTTTGCACAATTAGACAATGGCCTACTTGTGCACAAGGAGAATAGACGAGCAGAGGGCAAGTAACCCCCGACACCCCAAGGAGATAACAAACAATACTTATTGAGATATCTTAATTACATCACCCTTACATCATCAACTAAACCAGCCATTCTTGACATTCTTACAATGTAATGTTAACCAGTAACATTACTACTTTTCTCTGTAACAATAATAATATTATCGTTACATGTAATAATTAGTAGTGGGACTCGATTAAAAAATGATCTAATTAAATTGAAGCTTTGTAATTAATTAATCTCAATTAATCACATACCAATATTTGACCTGAGAAGCATTTTTTGTTGGTCAATTAAAACAGGTTGGTAGCGTGTCATTGAGTTTGTCTTATTCAAAACTGTGTCCACAATGCGAGATGTTATGTTGAGGGTGAGGCTTAGAGATAGACCAATGGGAGGACGGAACAGTGCATGGGGGTTCGGATCAATGGTAGCGCTTATTGGTTACTCTGATTAGCTTCTTTTCCCATTGCGTGCACTGGTATGATCGGTACACCTGAAATCCATCTAGTGAAAAAGGTTTTGTGCTGCAAAATTGATATGCGATTAAATTGAGTGAATTTGTTTAATCGCGGGGGATTATCGTTATTTCTTCTGTGATTAATTAATCTCAATTAATCAGTTAAATCGGTTAAAGTCCCACCCCTACTAATAATATTACTAGTTAGGCTATTTTAGTCATGCTGCTGCTTTCAGCAGTATATATTGTGTTGGTGAGGGAGATGAGCTAATGCTACTTCATTGACCTAAAAATGAACAGCAACCTAATATTATTACAGTCAGATGTACAAAGACATCTAGGCCCTATTATGAGTTTCTTAAGTATCAGGTCTTATGACTTAAGTCAAAACCTGGAGGTGTGGCAAAGCTGTTTGTCAGTTTTGAGTGGCCAAACAGCTTTGCCACATGTCCAAGTTTTGACTGAAGTCATAATACCTGATACTTAAGGAACTTAAGTATAATAGGGCCCCTAGTGTTAGAGTTGCGACATTGAAACAAAGAAAGACATTGTGTGGTGTCCTCCTTATATTAGGATTATAAATATTTGTTACATTTTTTTTTTTCATGTTTAAAGGTAGGGGAAGTGATTTGAAATTCATGGTGTAGTACCAGCCTGGTGCACTAGGGGCCCCCAAAAGTAGCTACACTATGTGAACCTGCTGCTCTCTCCTGATTGGAGGAGAATTGTGGTGACCTGGGGAACTTTTATTAGCTCCTCTGCTAACGTGGGGGAGGGGGAAACTCCATGTGTGGTGGTTTCCACACCTTATAATAGAGCATTTTAACAGAAAAAAAATATTTTTTGGGTGATATCTGACAAAAGTGAAATCACTTCCCCTACCTTTAAATATTTGTAAATATTGTAAATATTTGTAAATATTTTATAAATATTTGTAAAAAAAAAAAAAATGTTTACACTCTCATGTGAATCAGCCAAAGTCTACACAACTAGAGAATGTAGAAGATTTAATGGTCATTTTGATCTGTATATTTGCCCGTTTTGTTTCCCAAATCCAGCCTGGAATTGTGGACAAAAGCAAAAGAAATATTTAGTTTTGTTGTCTGTGGGGCTAAAATGTCATCAACTGGTGGTCCGTGGCTCAAATTCTGAAAAAAAGAAGAAAAAAAAAGAAAAAAAAAAAGTAGTGGGCCCTGGTATCAAAAAGGTTGAAAACCACTGTTCTAAAGGGGTAAGTAAAAGTAATATATTACTCTTACTATTACTCTAAGTAATATTGCCCAATAATGTGCAAAAGTAACAAGTAATGAAGACCCTGCTGATGTCCTCTCTGCTCCTCCGTCATGCTGCAGGTCCAACTGGCTGAAGCCATGCTGTGGGCGGAGGGCGTCCCTGTGGCAGGTGTGCCTGCTGTCAGCCGCCTTCAACAGTTTCCTGGTGGCCTGTGTGGTTCTGGTGGTGGTGCTGCTGACACTGGAGCTGCTGATCGACACCAAGCTGCTGCAGTGTGAGTGTGTTTTCTACTCATGGAGTGGTGCTGGGGCAACAAATCAATGTGATGTATGCGCAGAATGCCAGCATCAATATGGCAAATATCTCTACAGATATGGTTTAGAGAACATGATATGGACAACTGGTATAATTGATGAGTAGGCTAAGATTTTTTGCGTAGTTGGGTTTTTGCTACTCTCGGTCTGTGATTCCAAAAGCAGTAGCCACACACAACATTAAAGGAAATAGAGGCAACATTTGTGTGTTTGTAAACAGAGTTGTTTTCAAACTGACCCCACCGCCTCCCCGCTGGAGACTGCTGCGCTGCGATTGGCTAAAACACTACCTCATCCCCCGACAACCCCCCTTCCTCCCGCACACACAAGCATCGCATTGGTGGGGACCCGCGTGGTGGGCGTGTGGACAATAAAAAAGGCTGGACCGCCTGGGAGGACAAAGCCAATAATCTGTCTAGAGAGAAACAGCTGCAGCATCAAAGTACAAGCGAAGTCAAGTAGACAGGCAAAGAGCTATATGACAACCCGATTACAGGATGTGTCAAAACTTTCTCAGTTGTTTTTGACATGATTTTGCATACAGTTGTATAATCCAATTCTGGCGTGTGCATGTTGTGCATAATTAATGATATAATTAGCATATTTAGTAAAATATGCTAATTATGTCATAAACTATGCAGAATACCACAATGTACATGCTGGAAATGGATTCTACAGTAAAAAAAAAAACATGAAGATCAACTGAGAAAACTTTATAAATGTATCAATTTATTATAGGGTCTTTCCACCTTATCAAATCATTTGATATGGGCAGAAATAACAGTGAAAACCCTACAGGACAAAATATCCCAAGGATCCACATAGAAACGTTTGGTAAAGCTTTTTTATACCTTTGTTATAGTGTTTTCCCTGTTATTTCAGCCCATTTGTCAAATTATTTGACACAGCGTAGAAAGAGACAACCCTATAATAAATTGATGAAAGGCTTTTCCAAAAACTTCTCGGCTGATTCTCATGTAATTTTTACCATAGAATCCATTTCTGCCATGGACATTTATGTATTCTGCATAGTTAATGAGATAACTTGCAAGTTTTACTAATTATGCTAATTATCTCATTAATTATGCACAATACAAAAAATGTACAAGGCAGAATTGATTCTACGTAAAAAAAATAGCATGTTAGGAACAACTGAGAAAGTTCTGACACACCCTGTAATCAGGTTGTTATAATACTCTGCTGTCTAGAGGGGGAAAAGGCAAAAAATATAACTAGATATATACAGTATACCTGTATATATTTATTTCTGGCTGAAAACATCCTTCTATCACCTTTAAAGCCAGGTAGGGAAGATTGTTTAGCAATCCCCCTATAGGGCCTATCCCATAAAATATAGAAAATGTATCTGTCCATCACTACAGAAAACCTATAACTGTGGGAACATGCAGATCTTTACTTGGCCATTACACAATACGTCCGCAAGTCCTTTTCCAATGACATTTAGTACAACTATAGACTCTTGATGAAATAGTATAGCATGGCATTTTCTTTCATTTGGTACTTTAACGTATTAAAGTGTTTTTGACACTGGAGGAGGATTGTGTTGATGTGGAACTTTTAATGGTTTTCACTTTGGATGACGTATGGCATTTCTTTGAAGGTTTGTACATTGACTGCTAATCCTAAACATAACCACAAGCACAGGGCAGTGCATGTTCGCCAAACTCTTCGCATGTTCGGACTATAATGGGACTTTAGACCCTACCATTTTTTTTACTTGCCCCGGGCAAGCGGGCAAGTGTTAGTGTCAAGCCCTGCTCAAACAAACCACAGACCAATCAAAATCCTTGGCTGCATTTCAACCTTCATATGCCCTGCTCATCTGTGGGGAGAGGCTCCTGGCCAGATTGATTTGCGAAATGACATTTCACATGCGCGGAACACAGCAAATCAGACTGGAACTCAGGCTATTATCATTTCTCATGTGTATCTGATTTGATTTCTGTAATATGTATTCGATTTTTAGTAAATAATACACAATGCTTTCGTTTTGTTATGTACATGAAAGAACTGTGCTTATAAATGAAGACACCTACATTCATTCAGCAATGGGGGCGTCAACAGGGGGGGGGTGTCGGACACGTCCAGCTCCTCATCCTTATATGAGTCCCTGGAGATGTGCTGGAGAGAGACTAAGACAAATGCATGAGGACGGTTTGGGTAAACAGCTGATAGATCACTGAACACAACAGCAAACAGAGACAGATGAGAGGGGAGATGGTCAAGGATGCCTGAGGATGAATGCCTCAGTCCGACAGCGCCGATCCACCGGGAGGGGAGCTTGTCCGGGAACATTAGGAAGGCCTATAAATCCACACCACGCGGAGCGAGTGCTCCAGAGTGTGTAGTCACTCGCAACCGTACCTCTCTCGATTTCTGAAAAGCCTGTGTCTTGTTTTGTCCCTCAGTTAACAACGCATTCCAGTTCGCCAGCATCATCCACTGGATCAGTCTGGTGATTCTCTCTGTGTTCTTCACTGAGGTGAGTCTCTCTCTCTCTCTCTCTCTCTCTCTCTCTCTCTCTCTCTCTCTCTCTCTCCCTCTCTCCCCAATCATGCTGGTCTCACGCGAAGAGAGGTGGTGATCTGAGCCCTCAGAAGTTTAAAAGTGAGGAGAGAGAGTGTAAAAAGTATGCTAGTATGCATACTAGCAAGGCCCGGATGTAACCTTTCCCAATGGGGGCGCTATGGAAGGGCGGCTTCATTGCAGCCCATATCGCTGCAATGAAGCCGCCCCCATACAACTTACATTCAGCCCAAACCCCCACATTGAATACAGTAGACGACTATGTATTTTAGTATTGTTATATCTGTAACACTTCTGTTTTATATATTTTATTCAGTAGTGTGACCCACAACATTTATACCTTGTACAGGACTTATGTTGGGGAAAATGAGCATTAATAATACCATTAGTTGATGTTGAAGTTGCAACAGGCACAAAGCATGCATAAAGGAGTCTGACTCAGAGTTTTTTGAAGTGGTGCGATAGCACCAACTTCCTATGGACGGCTGTGAATCTGCTGACGTGTTGGTCATCGCACCGTTGCCATGGCATTACATCAGTATTGTTGGCTTCCTTCTGTCTCGCAAGACTATGGGGTATGCGCATGGGTTAATCCGGGTTGCAGGCCATGACTGAACAGTCCAATCCGGGAGTGGCAGTCATAGTGACTGCTGTCTCCTGTGTTGTTTCTGTTGCTGTGGGTCAGTGGCACTGAAGTGACCTCTCCAGGGCGCATGCCTGGGCTGAATATATGGAGATACTGCGGTACCCAAGCGCCAGAATCCCCCTCTCAGGCTGGCTGATGTGACCGAAAGGAAAGCGAAGCAATACGTTTGGCATCAACTTGGCTGCAGGAGCTGCCGACAGGGGTCAACGATGACACCCTGCCGCTTAAGGGGCTACTCTCCTGATTTTCTGTCTGGGTTTACTCCCATATCTATTTAACCCATAACTGGGAGGCTAAGGGAGTGCCGAAGGTGGACTCCAATGCTAGCAGAGGGAAGGAGGCGCCGAACTTCTCTATTGTAGGTCCCCCCCTCCGACCTGCTGCCAACAATATATGTGTATCCACTGTTGAATAGACAGAGTTGCCACATTGAGGGGGCAGAAATCGTCTGATCACGGGGTTTGTGGACTGGCACAAGCCCATGGACTCCAATGCATTTACTGTAGTAATTTAGTTTTTCATCGTTTTTGAGGATTTTTGAAAAAATGTCGAAATTGAAGAGAAAACAAAGGCTATAGTACATGGTCTCGGACGCCATACTATAGTATGCCGTTTTTCATCGTTTTTGAGGATTTTTGAAAAAATGTCGAAATCGAAGAAAAACCAAAGGCTATAGTACATGGTCTCGGACGCCATACTATAGTATGTCGTTTTTCATATTTTTTGATTTTTTTTGGAAAATGTTAAAATCTAGGAGAAATGACATACTACAGATATAGATTTTTTTTTATATAAATGATTTTACTCAAAGGCAAAAGAAGACTGCAACACCTGGTGTCCCAAGTAGCTCAGTGAGATACGCTGCAGACAAATGTTCTTCTACGTCTAAGTATGTAGGACTAATAACATAATAAAGTTTTCCATTGAAATTGCATTGGGCGTTTACGTTAAATAACTCTGAAACTGCAAAACATTTCAAAGTAAAAAGTTCCAGCATGTATCTCCACAGTAAGCTGAATCTAAAAAAGTGTGAATGGAGTTTCTACGCGAACGTGATTTTTGGACCCCCTACGAAGCTGCCATTGACCCCATTATAAAATTCTCAAATTTCGAAGCCTTATATTTCTAAAACGATGAAACATTTCAAAGATTCCTCTTCAGGCAAACATGTCCACCGTAAGATGAACTAAATGAAACCTAAATGGGGTTTCTAGGTGTGAGTATGTAGAACTAATAGCGTAATAAAGTTTCTGTTATTGCCATTGGGAATGCATTGGACGTTTAAGTTAAATAACTCAGAAACTACAAAACATTTCAAATTAAAATGTGAATGAAATGAATGAAAGAGATATTATAGTTTATGGTTTTCAACGACATAGTATGGAACTATAGTAAGTCGTTTTTATTTTTTAACCCTGGTAGGACGACGAACGCTCAGGAGCGTCCGCCGACCTACGTCACTTTGACACGACGTCGCGTGACGATGACGTCACTGTCGGACTTCTGGGTGGTCTCATTTTAATCCGGAGCAGTTGTAGATTTCAACTAAAGTTGGTTTGAAGAGAATCGACCACTTTTTCACATAAATATAACCCTTTGAAGTTGACATAAATATGTACACGTGTCCAAATGCGTAAAATCTGTGCGCATGTGTTTGTTTGTCCATGTGTTTGTTTATTCTCTTCTCCGATGTGTTCTGTGTCGTCGGTTCCATTGCTTTTCGAAACAAGGTTTTTACACCAAGGATGAGTCAAAAAGCTAGTTAGCTAGCCAGCATTTGGCTAGTGGGAGGCAGTTACCACGTCGTAGACGTGTAGGGATGTGACGTAGCCGAATCCTCCTTCAGAATCTCCACCGTCCATCCGCCGTATATACACTCTATCATGGCCATCTAGTAGAAGAGTTGCGACATTGAGGGTGCAGGGACACAGCCCATAGACTCCAATGCATTCCGTGACTTCCGGTTGTCCCCATTGTCAATAGAAACTCTATGTTGAAGAGCTTGGACTGGCCCCATGAAGTCAAAGCACCTAACGTAAGTAACGGTTACGTGCGTCAAGTGAAACGTAACTCTGTTTCCGGTCTGCCACAACATAGAGCCAAAACACACACGAACAACACACGATGCAACATTTATTTTTATATAATACACACATGTGAGGGTGTGTGTGCGCGCATCTGCCCGTGCGTTATGCGCAAAACAAAGACAGATCGATCGATAGTGTGTGAGGGAGGGAGAGTGTGTTAGGTCAGTGTGTTAGTGTTAGTTCTTTGTTTGTTTTTTATCGTCGTGTTGTTATCACAATGGGTGGACTAGTAGCATCCGTATCGGAAACAGGAGCAATCAGACATCTCGACAGAAGACGTTGCCAATATATTACGTGGCAAAGTCGCCTTGGACCTGATGGCTGAATATGGATACATTCTTGAGTAAGTGATTTCCCTTCTCTCTTCTCCGTCTCTTTCTCTCTCTCTCTCTGTGTGTGTGTGTGTGTGTGTGTGTGTGTGTGTGTGTGTGTGTGTGTGTGTGTGTGTGTGTGTGTGTGTGTGGTGTGTGTGTGTGTGTGTGTGTGTGTGTGTCTTTGTGAGTGAGCAGACACATATTGAAACATTGTACACATTATGGTCCTGACTCCTGGAGGAAGCAAAACTGTTACAATATGTTTCCATATTATATAGGCAGCAGGAGGAGGAAGAGGAGCAGCTGGCTGGGCAGTTTCATACTGTGGCCAGATACTAGCTGTTATAGTTTCTGAGCCTGAGAAGTGAGTAACAATTCACTTTTATACACTATTACCAGTAATAATAATCTATTACGTGCACAGACTGGCCACGGAGCACCAGATGGTTTTGCATTGTTTTTTTTTATTGGTGCTTCATGTAATATGATGGTGACAGAATCCCTTTTGTGAATCATGTAATACTGTTTTTACATTTTTTCCAGTGACGGTGACGGAACCTATTTTGTAAACCATGTACTAATGTTTTTACATTTCTGCAGTGATGGTGACACTTCACCTGTGGCGGTGACACAAGAGAAAGAGGCCATGGCAGCGGGGGCATGCAGAGGTTAGTGTATTTATTGTAATGTTGAATTCAACCGTTAGATATGCATGTCACGTGTGGAGCTAATCACATGAATTTACTTATTGATTGGCGTGATTATCTGCAATTCTAGGCCAAGAGCTCAGTCAGCTCCACCCCTCAGCTTGGGAGACTGATGGCGAGAAGGACAGCGGCCCTGTGAAGCAGTTCAAATGTCCAGGAGTACTGGAGGAAGAAGCATGTCTGCTCAGTGCTATACCCTGGTCTGGCCATGGCAAGAGATTGTTTCAGGGCATAAATATGAAGATCTGTAAAAAACGCCTAACATAACCTAATACCAGCTCAAAATAAGTAATGACTTTATTTTACTTGAATTCCATCATTCTGTATTCATAGACAATATATCTTGACCATTTCAACAGACAATATGATCAGATAAGCATGTTTGTGATCTTTACAAGTCCATAAACCTTATTTTTCAAATCCGTTTTAGTCTATTTTGTCTCTTTCTGGGTCAAATGCATTGATATTAGGTCAAATTGAAACAAATAATTGTTGAGGCATATGGGTTAGGCTGTGCTGAACAAAAATATACCAAATATAGCTATGAAATACTTCCTAGTGTGGAATATAAGGACTAATATAAGATCTGTAAAAAAACGCCTGGCATAGATATACCTAATAACAGCTCAAAATAAGCAATTATGGCTTTATTTCTCTTGAATCTCATCATTTTACATTCTTATAGACCACATATCCTGACTTTCTCAACAGCCAAAATTCTTTGATAATCATATTTGTGATTTTTACAAGTCCATAAACCTGAAAAACAAGGTCCGATTTTTGTTTTTGCATGTAGTTTTTGGTTCAAATTACCTTTATAGTATGTAAAAGTGAATTAATTATGGTTTATTATTGTAGCTGAGGTTGTCCTGAAAAAAAGGGTACCAAACATTAGTGGCTGGACACTTTATGAATGTGTTTTATAAAGGAAAATGCAAAACATCACAAAACGGAAAATGCTCAACAGTGTCCTTACAGGGTTAAAACGCAGTGAAAATCACAAATAAAAACAAAGAGAAACTACTTGTATTGCTGGCTTGAATTCTCCGCTGATGCATTAGATCACAATGAATACAGCTTACATCCGGGACTTGAACCCGGCCTTCAAACTTCCAGGCAGAATATTTAACCAGTGAGCCACGGTACTTGGCTGGTACACTCAAGGAATGCCAGATAGTAATTGACAGAAACAGCAGAGTCTTGCTTCCATTGTTTCCTAACATTCAAACATCTATATCATGCCGTTTTTCATAATTTTTGAGGATTTTTGAAAAATGTCCAAATCGAGAATTTTTGACATAGTATGTCATAGTATGTCAAAAATCGTTGATTTCGAGGATTTTCGAAAAAATGTTGAAATCGAAGAAATACGACAGGCTATAGTACATGGTCTCGGACGCCATACTATAGTATGGCGTTTTTCATCGTTTTTGAGGATTTTTGAAAAAATGTCGAAATCGAAGAAAAACCAAAGGCTATAGTACATGGTCTCGGACGCCATACTATAGTATGGCGTTTTTCATCCTTTTTGAGGATTTTTGAAAAAATGTCAAAATCGAAGAAAAACCAAAGGCTATAGTACATGGGTCGGACGCCATACTATAGTATGGCGTTTTTCATCGTTTTTGAGGATTTTTGAAAAAATGTCAAAATCGAAGAAAAACCAAAGGCTATAGTACATGGTCTCGGACGCCATACTATAGTATGGCGTTTTTCATCGTATTTGAGGATTTTTGAAAAAATGTCGAAATTGAAGAAAAACCAAAGGCTATAGTACATGGGTCGGACGCCATACTATAGTATGCCGTTTTTCATCGAATTTGAGGATTTTTGAAAAAATGTCGAAATTGAAGAAAAACCAAAGGCTCCCATATCTATTTAACCCATAACTGGGAGGCTAAGGGAGTGCCGAAGGTGGACTCCCATGCTAGCAGAGGGAAGGAGGCGCCGAACTTCTCTATTGTAGGTCCCCCCCTCCGACCTGCTGCCAACAATATATGTGTATCCACTGTTGAATAGACAGAGTTGCCACATTGAGGGGGCAGAAATCGTCTGATCACGGGGTTTGTGGACTGGCACAAGCCCATGGACTCCAATGCATTTACTGTAGTAATTTAGTTTTTCATCGTTTTTGAGGATTTTTGAAAAAATGTCGAAATCGAAGAAAAACCAAGGCTATAGTACATGGTCTCGGGGAAGCATACTATAGTATGTCTTTTCATATTTTTGATTTTTTTTTTTTGGAAAATGTTAAAATCTAGGAGAAATGACATATATAGATTTTCTTTTTATATAAATGATCTTACTCAAAGGCAAAAGAAGACTGCAACACCTCGTCTCCCAAGTAGCTCAGTGAGATACGCTGCAGACAATGTTCTTGATCTGGAGGTTAGGAGTTCAAACCCCGGTCAGGGACTTCCTTTTAGGAACGAAACTTCATAAAAGGAACGAAACTTTTTAAGCACTATATTTCTATAACAATGAAACATTTCAAAGATTCCTTTTCAGGCAAACATGTCCACCATACGAGAATCTAGAAAGCTTTAAATGGGATTTCTACATCTAAGTATGTAGGACTAATAACATAATAAAGTTTTCCATTGAAATTGCATTGGGCGTTTACGTTAAATAACTCTGAAACTGCAAAACATTTCAAAATAAAAAGTTCCAGCATGTATTCCACAGTAAGCTGAATCTAAAAAAGTGTGAATGAGAGTTTCTAGCGAACGTGATTTTTGGACCCCCTACGAAGCTGCCATTGACCCCATTATAAAATTCTCAAATTTCGAAGCCTTATATTTATAAAACGATGATGAAACATTTCAAAGATTCCTCTTCAGGCAAACATGTCCACCGTAAGATGAACTAAATGAAACCTAAATGGGGTTTCTAGGTGTTAGTAAGTAGAACTGATAGCGTAATAAAGTTTCTGTTATTGCCATTGGGAATGCATTGGACGTTTAAGTTAAATAACTCAGAAACTACAAAACATTTCAAATTAAAATGTGAATGAAATGAATGAAAGAGATATTATTGTTTATGGTTTTCGACCACATAGTATGGAACTATAGTAAGTCGTTTTTATTTTTTAATGAAAATCACAAATAAAAACTACTTGTATTGCTGGCTTGAATTCTCCGCTGATGCATTAGATCACAATGAATACAGCTTAACATCCAGGACTTGAACCTGGGTCTTCAAACTTCCAGGCAGAATCTTTATCCAGTGAGCCACAGTGCTTGGCTGGTGCACTCAAGAAATGCCAGATAGTAAGTGACAGAAACAGCAGAGTCTTGCTTCCATTGTTTCCTAACATTCAAACATCTATATCATGCCGTTTTTCATAATTTTTGAGGATTTTTGAAAAATGTCCAAATCGAAAATTTTTGACATACTATAGTATGTCGAAAATCGTTGATTTCGAGGATTTTCGAAAAAATGTCGAAATCGAAGAAATAAGACAGGCTATAGTAAATGGTCTCGGACGCCATACTATAGTATAGCGTTTTTCATCGTTTTTGAGGATTTTTGAAAAAATGTCAAAATCGAAGAAAAACAAAGGCTATAGTACATGGTCTCGGACGCCATATTATAGTATGGCGTTTTTCATCGTTTTTGAGGATTTTTGAAAAAATGTCAAAATCGAAGAAAAACCAAAGGCTATAGTACATGGTCTCGGACGCCATACTATAGTATGGCGTTTTTCATCGTTTTTGAGGATTTTTAAAAAAATGTCGAAATCGAAGAAAAACCAAAGGCTATAGTACATGGTCTCGGACGCCATACTATAGTATGGCGTTTTTCATCGTTTTTGAGGATTTTTGAAAAAAAAAATCAAAATCGAAGAAAAACCAAAGGCTATAGTACATGGTCTCGGACGCCATACTATAGTATGGCGTTTTCATCGTTTTTGAGGATTTTTGAAAAAATGTCAAAATCGAAGAAAATCCAAAGGCTATAGTACATGGTCTCGGACGCCATAGTATACTGTAGTATGGCATTTTTCATCGTTTTTGAGGATTTTTGAAAAAATGTCGAAATCGAAGAAAAACCAAAGGCTATAGTACATGGTCTCGGACGCCATACTATAGTATGGCGTTTTTCATCGTTTTTGAGGATTTTTGAAAAAATGTCAAAATCGAAGAAAAACCAAAGGCTATAGTACATGGTCTCGACGCCATACTAAAGTATGGCGTTTTTCATCGTTTTTGAGGATTTTCGAAAAAATGTCAAAATCGAAGAAAAACCAAAGGCTATAGTACATGGTCTCGGACGCCATACTATAGTATGGCGTTTTTCATCGTTTTTGAGGATTTTCGAAAAAAATGTCGAAATCGAAGAAAAACCAAAGGCTATAGTACATGGTCTCGGACGCCATACTATAGTATGGCGTTTTTCATCGTTTTTGAGGATTTTTGAAAAAATGTCAAAATCGAAGAAAAAACAAAGGCTATAGTACATGGTCTCGGACGCCATACTATAGTATGGCGTTTTTCATCGTTTTTGAGGATTTTTGAAAAAATGTCGAAATCGAAGAAAAACCAAAGGCTATAGTACATGGTCTCGGACGCCATACTATAGTATGGCGTTTTTCATCGTTTTTGAGGATTTTTGAAAAAATGTCAAAATCAAAGAAAAACCAAAGGCTATAGTACATGGTCTCGGACGCCATACTATAGTATGGCGTTTTTCATCGTTTTTGAGGATTTTTGAAAAAATGTCGAAATCGAAGAAAAACCAAAGGCTATAGTACATGGTCTCGGACGCCATACTATAGTATGGCGTTTTTCATCGTTTTTGAGGATTTTTGGAAAAAAAAAAATCAAAATCGAAGAAAAACCAAAGGCTATAGTACATGGTCTCGGACGCCATACTATAGTATGGCGTTTTTCATCGTTTTTGAGGATTTTTGAAAAAATGTCAAAATCGAAGAAAATCCAAAGGCTATAGTACATGGTCTCGGACGCCATAGTATACTGTAGTATGGCATTTTTCATCGTTTTTGAGGATTTTTGAAAAAATGTCGAAATCGAAGAAAAAACAAAGGCTATAGTACATGGTCTCGGACGCCATACTATAGTTTGGCGTTTTTTCATCGTTTTGAGGATTTTGAAAAAATGTCAAAATCGAAGAAAAACCAAAGGCTATAGTACATGGGTCTCGGACGCCATACTAAAGTATGGCGTTTTTCATCGTTTTTGAGGATTTTCGAAAAAAATGTCAAAATCGAAGAAAACCAAAGGCTATAGTACATGGTCTCGGACGCCATACTATAGTATGGCGTTTTTCATCGTTTTTGAGGATTTTCGAAAAAAATGTCGAAATCGAAGAAAAACCAAAGGCTATAGTACATGGTCTCGGACGCCATACTATAGTATGGCGTTTTTCATCGTTTTTGAGGATTTTTGAAAAAAATGTCAAAATCGAAGAAAAACCAAAGGCTATAGTACATGGTCTCGGACGCCATACTATAGTATGGCGTTTTTCATCGTTTTTGAGGATTTTTGAAAAAATGTCAAAATCGAAGAAAAACCAAAGGCTATAGTACATGGTCTCGGACGCCATACTATCGTATGGCGTTTTCATCGTTTTTGAGGATTTTTGAAAAAATGTCGAAATCGAAGAAAAACCACAGCCGCTTCGACCTCTATCCATCGATTGAATAGACACTTATCAACAGAAATGTTACGATCCAATCGTGCCGGTATAGCAGATATTCAGATACCCGCCGGGCAAGTAGATATTTTGTATTCATTGCATCGGTGGATCACGGATACTACTAGTAGGGCGGGGCGGAGCAGCATAGTTTTACTGAAGTTTTGTTTAGGGTTAGTTACCGCATAAAGCACCGTCTACCCTAACCCTAGCCTAATCCTAAACCCTAAACATAACCCCAGTAAAACTAGGCTATGCCTACACCTAACCCCAACCCTAAACTTAACCTCAGTAAACTTATGCCTAAACCTAACCTAACCCTAACCATAACTTCAGTAAAACTTCCTTCGCCCCGCCCTACTAGTAGTATCCGTGATCCACCGATGCAATGAATACAAAATATCTACTTGCCCGGCGGCGGTATCTGAATATCTGCTATACCGGCACGATTGGATCGTAACATTTCTGTTGATAAGTGTCTATTCAATCGATAGATAGAGGTCGAAGCGGGTGAAAACCAAAGGCTATGGTACATGGTCTCGGACGCCATACTATAGTATGTCTTTTTCATATTTTTTGATTTTTTTTTTGGAAAATGTTAAAATCTAGGAGAAATGACATACTACGATTTTCTTTTTTATATAAATGATCTTACTCAAAGGCAAAAGAAGACTGCAACACCTGGTGTCCCAAGTAGCTCAGTGAGATACGCTGCAGACAATGTTCTTGATCTGGAGGTTAGGAGTTCAAACCCCGGTCAGGGACTTCCTTTTAGGAACGAAACTTCATAAAAGGAACGAAACTTTTTAAGCACTATATTTCTATAACAATGAAACATTTCAAAGATTCCTTTTCAGGCAAACATGTCCACCATACGATGAATCTAAAAAGCTTTAAATGGGATTTCTACATCTAAGTATGTAGGACTAATAACATATAAAGTTTTCCATTGAAATTGCATTGGGCGTTTACGTTAAATAACTCTGAAACTGCAAACATTTCAAAATAAAAAGTTCCAGCATGTATCTCCACAGTAAGCTGAATCTAAAAAAGTGTGAATGGAGTTCTACGCGAACGTGATTTTTGGACCCCTACGATGCTGCCATTGACCCCATTATAAAATTCTCAAATTTCGAAGCCTTATATTTATAAAACGATGAAACATTTCAAAGATTCCTCTTCAGGCAAACATGTCCACCGTAAGATGAACTAAATGAAACCTAAATGGGGTTTCTAGGTGTGAGTATGTAGAACTGATAGCGTAATAAAGTTTCTGTTATTGCCATTGGGAATGCATTGGACGTTTAAGTTAAATAACTCAGAAACTACAAAACATTTCAAATTAAAATGTGAATGAAATGAATGAAAGAGATATTATTGTTTATGGTTTTCGACCACATAGTATGGAACTATAGTAAGTCGTTTTTATTTTTTAATGAAAATCACAAATAAAAACTACTTGTATTGCTGGCTTGAATTCTCCGCTGATGCATTAGATCACAATGAATACAGCTTAACATCCAGGACTTGAACCTGGGTCTTCAAACTTCCAGGCAGAATCTTTATCCAGTGAGCCACAGTGCTTGGCTGGTGCACTCAAGAAATGCCAGATAGTAAGTGACAGAAACAGCAGAGTCTTGCTTCCATTGTTTCCTAACATTCAAACATCTATATCATGCCGTTTTTCATAATTTTTGAGGATTTTTGAAAAATGTCCAAATCGAAAATTTTTGACATACTATAGTATGTCGAAAATCGTTGATTTCGAGGATTTTCGAAAAAATGTCGAAATCGAAGAAATACGACAGGCTATAGTACATGGTCTCGGACGCCATACTATAGTATAGCGTTTTTCATCTTTTTTGAGGATTTTTGAAAAAATGTCAAAATCGAAGAAAAACCAAAGGCTATAGTACATGGTCTCGGACGCCATATTATAGTATGGCGTTTTTCATCGTTTTTGAGGATTTTTGAAAAAATGTCAAAATCGAAGAAAAACCAAAGGCTATAGTACATGGTCTCGGACGCCATAGTATAGTATGGCGTTTTTCATCGTTTTTGAGGATTTTTGAAAAAATGTCGAAATCGAAGAAAAACCAAAGGCTATAGTACATGGTCTCGGACGCCATACTATAGTATGTCTTTTTCATATTTTTTGATTTTTTTTTTTTGGAAAATGTTAAAATCTAGGAGAAATGACATATATAGATTTTCTTTTTATATAAATGATCTTACTCAAAGGCAAAAGAAGACTGCAACACCTGGTGTCCCAAGTAGCTCAGTGAGATACGCTGCAGACAATGTTCTTGATCTGGAGGTTAGGAGTTCAAACCCCGGTCAGGGACTTCCTTTTAGGAACGAAACTTCATAAAAGGAACGAAACTTTTTAAGCACTATATTTCTATAACAATGAAACATTTCAAAGATTCCTTTTCAGGCAAACATGTCCACCATACGATGAATCTAAAAAGCTTTAAATGGGATTTCTACATCTAAGTATGTAGGACTAATAACATAATAAAGTTTTCCATTGAAATTGCATTGGGCGTTTACGTTAAATAACTCTGAAACTACAAAACATTTCAAAGTAAAAAGTTCCAGCATGTATCTCACAGTAGGCTGAATCTAAAAAAGTGTGAATGGAGTTCCTACGCGAACGTGATTTTTGGACCCCCTACGATGCTGCCATTGACCACATTATAAATTCTCAAATTTCGAAGCCTTATATTTCTAAAACGATGAAACATTTCAAAGATTCCTCTTCAGGCAAACATGTCCACACCGTAAGATGAACTAAATGAAACCTAAATGGGGTTTCTAGGTGTGAGTATGTAGAACTAATAGCGTAATAAAGTTTCTGTTATTGCCATTGGGAATGCATTGGACGTTTAAGTTAAATAACTCAGAAACTACAAAACATTTCAAATTAAAATGTGAATGAAATGAATGAAAGAGATATTATAGTTTATGGTTTTCAACGACATAGTATGGAACTATAGTAAGTCGTTTTTATTTTTTAATGAAAGTCACAAAATAATTAAAACAAAGAGAAACTACTTGTATTGCTGGCTTGAATTCTCCGCTGATGCATTAGATCACAATGAATACAGCTTAACATCCGGGACTTGAACCCGGGCCTTCAAACTTCCAGGCATAATCTTTATCCAGTGAGCCACATTGCTTGGCTGGTGCACCCAAGAAATGCCAGATAGTAAGTGACAGAAACAGCAGATTGCTTCCATTGTTTCCTAACATTCAAACATCTACAGTTATCATGCCGTTTTTCATATTTTTGAGGATTTTTGAAAAATGTCCAAATCGAGAATTTTTGACATACTATAGTATGTCGAAAAATCGTTGATTTTGAGGATTTTCGAAAAAAATGTCGAAATCGAAGAAATACGACAGGCTATAGTACATGGTCTTGGACGCCATACTATAGTATGCCGTTTTTCATCGTATTTGAGGATTTTAGAAAAAATGTCGAAATCGAAGAAAAACAAAAGGCTATAGACTATAGCCTTTGGTTTTTCTTCGATTTCGACATTTTTTCAAAATCCTCAAAAA
This sequence comes from Benthosema pterotum, assembly GCA_039105355.1. Taxonomy (NCBI): domain Eukaryota; kingdom Metazoa; phylum Chordata; class Actinopteri; order Myctophiformes; family Myctophidae; genus Benthosema; species Benthosema pterotum. The sequence continues at coordinate 39,571,286 of CM076969.1, forward strand.
CGATGAAAAACGCCATACTATAGTAGGGTGTCCGACCCATGTACTATAGCCTATAGTACATGGGTCGGACACCCTACTATAGTATGGCGTTTTTCATCGTTTTTGAGGATTTTTGAAAAAATGTCGAAATCGAAGAAAAACCAAAGGCTATAGTACATGGTCTCGGACGCCATACTATAGTATGGCGTTTTTCATCGTTTTTGAAGATTTTTGAAAAAATGTCAAAATCGAAGAAAAACCAAAGGCTATAGTACATGGTCTCGGACGCCATAGTATAGTATGGCATTTTTCATCGTTTTTGAGGATTTTTGAAAAAATGTCAAAATCGAAGAAAAACCAAAGGCTATAGTACATGAATGAATGAATGAATGAATGAATGAATGAATGAATGAATGAATGAATGAATGAATGAATGAATGACTTTATTTATATAGCACATTTCTAGACGAGTCACAATGTGCTTTACAGAGACATGATGCAGAGGGGAACAGTATACACACAATTAATAAGTAATAATGGTATTAATAAGCAATCACAGGCTAAGCGAGTACACAAGTACGCATGGCTGGGGAAAATAATACACAAGTACATTAATACAATAGATAAAAGAACTAAAATGAGATCTAATGAAAGGCTTTGGCATACAAGTGGGTTTTCAGGAGAGATTTAAAAGCGGAGATCGAGGTGGCTAGTCTTAATTCTAGAGGCAGAGCATTCAGAGCTTGGGAGCTCGCACAGAAAATGCCCTGCCACCCTTTGTGGCGAGTCGAGGAGTCGGGGTCTCCAGGAGGGCCCTACTGGAGGACTGAGGAGCGACCAGGTACATAAGGTCTTAGCAGGTCCGAGATATACCTGGGAGCGAGTCCGTTCAGGGCTTTGAAAGTCAGCAGTAATATTTAAAGTCAATTCTAAATATGACGGGTAACCAGTGTAGGGAGGCTAGGATGGGAGAGATGTGGTCACATTTCTTAGAATTTGTTAGCAGTTGGCAGCTGAATTTTGAACTAGTTGAAGACGAGATAATGATTTTTTGCATAGGCCAGAGTAAACGGAGTTGGAATAGTCTAGACGGAGGAGATGAAGGCATGGATTACCTTCTCAAGGTCCGGAGGTGAGAGAATTTTTTTAATTCTGGATATATTCCTTAGGTGGAAGTAGCAGGACTGGACGACACGGGTGATTTGTGGGGTAAAGGAGAGAGAGGAGTCAAAGAGTACACCAGGTTTCGGCTACCTCCTTAACATTGGGGGCAAGGTTGCCAGTTCTGGGCTCAGTGCCTGAGTGAGATTGGAGGGGCCGAAGATTATGATTTCCGACTTTGATTCATTTAATTGTAAAAAGTTATTGGACATCCAGTGCTTGATGTCAGCGAGGCAGTAGATCAGATTGGGAAGGTTGCTGGATGGACGGATTTTAGGGGAATGTATAGCTGGGTGTCATCGGCATAACAGTGAAGTGGATGTTGTATTTGCGAATTATATTACCGAGGGGGAGCATGTATAGGGAAAACAGAAGGGGAGCTAGGATTGAGCCCTGCGGAACTCCACAGGTGAAAGGGACTGGAGGGGAGGAAGCCTCACTGATTGCAACGGAGTAGGTTCGGTCTGACAGATATGAACTAACCAGTCCAGGGCCGTGCCCACGATGCCCACTGAGGATTCCAGGCGTTTGATCAGGGTAGGATGGTCCACCGTGTCGAAGGCGGAGCTAAGGTCCAGGAGGACTAAAAGTGAATGGTTGCCTGCATCGGCCGTGGTCAGTAAATCATTAGACACTTTTAATAGCGCAGTCTCTGTGCTATGGCCAGCACGGAAACCAGACTGAAAAACCTCAAAAATACTGTTAGAATTTAGAAAATCAAGTAGTTGAGTGGACACCGCCTTTTCTAAAATTTTAGTAGGAAAGGAAGTTTCGAAATAGGTCTATAGTTGTTGAGAGTAAGGGGATCGAGCGAGGGTTTTTTTAAGAGAGGCTGAACGAGGGCATTCTTAAGGCTTGACGGGAACGAGCCTGTGGATAAGGAGGAATTGACGATAGCTAATATGTCCGGAGCAACGGTATCCAGTATCTCCTTAAGAAATCTGGTGGGGATGACATCTAGAGGGCAGGAGGTGGGGTTCATCTGAGAAATTAAATCCACTAGGGTTGTCAGAGAGATTTGTTCAAAGTGGGAAAACAAGGTTGTTGGTGGAGGGCAGTCAGGGGGGGTTTGTGCTGCAGGAGTGATCTGCTGCCTGATGGCGGTCAGTTTGTCCACAAAGTGTGACGCAAACTTAGAGCACATCTCAGGAGTGGCCTCTAGGGGCTGGGTTGGAGGAGGGCCCATTACAGAGTCAATTGCCTGAAACAGCACCCTGGGGTTATGGGGCTGTGCGGCAAGAGCCTAGAAAAATAGTTGTTGCGGGAGTCAACCACAGCTTCTCGTATGTGGACATTAGGTCTTTTAGACAGGTTAGTGATACAGTAAGTTTATCTTTCTTCCACTTACGTTCCGCTTTTCTACATTGTCTTTTTATATCCCTAGTGTGGTCATTTAGCCAATGTAGAGCAAGGGGCTTGATGAATTTAGTTTTGTAAGGTGCATGGAATCGAGGATGAACGCATTTGGTGTTGAAGTGTATAGTAGCTCGTCGACGGGGTGAGGAAGAGTTGTGGGGAGGGAGCCCTTAGAGGATATGAGGCCTCACGGAAGAGCTGACTCGAACTGGGGGTTAGCGTACGGGAGCGGATAGATGAGCGGGGCTTTGGGTCGGGGAGAGGAATAGTGGACTGGAACAGCACGGCTTTGTGGTCAGATGGCGGGAATGTTCTAGAACCAGCTTACTACAGAGATTCCAGTGGAGAGCACCAGGTCAAGCGTTATGACCCTTGATGTGAGTTGGGCCGTTGACCAACTGTTGGAGGCTAAAGGACTCGTATAGGTTAATAAAATCAGTTGCTAGAACGGAGGAGGGATGGGCAGCAGGAGCTGTGAATATTGAAGTCACCGAGAAAACGGACCCTAGTATACTGAACCATGATGGCGGGATAGGAGCTCTGAAAAGTCCTCTATAAAGCCAGGGAGTTTAGGCGGTCTGTATATTAAGATGCATAAAAGGGGAAACTTGCCTTTGATTAAAAAGGCAAGAGACTCAAACGAAGAAAAACTACCCACGTTGACTGTAGAGCAACTGAAAATATTTCTATATATTAGAGCGAGACCCCCCCTCTGCTTGATGATCTGGGGCGATCAAGACAATAATAGCCGGGGGGAGTGGCTGCCTTCAATGACACTGTGTCATGGGGACCCAGCCAGGACTCAGTTATCATAAAAAAATCAATATTATTGGACACAATGTAGTCTTGACAAATGGCAGATTTACGATGCAGTGATCTAATATTCAGGAGACACATTACGGCAGAGTGAGGGACAGTATTGGGAGCTAAGTAGTTATGAGTGATGAGTACAGGTATGATAGAGAGACTACTACGTGGGGCAGGGGGTGAGGGTGGCTTAATGGTGGTTAGGATGTTACAGTTGTTATTGTTAAATGAGGGAGTGAAGATAGGGTTGAGGGGAGGAGAAGTTGAGTGTGAAGGGAGTGGAAAGTTATTAATGCATTGCTCGGTAGGAGGTCCGCCGGCCAGCAGGGGGCGGTAGATGGGATGCAGGACTGTAAACTGGTATGACCACGGGGGGAGAGGTCAGCCAGGGCCAGAGCGGACGGGGCAGTATGTCAGTGTTGATGTTGTCGTTGGAAGCTCGCCTGAGCGGCCATAGAGCGGCGGAGATTAGCTTCAACATTTCACATCCTTGTTTATTTGGATGTAGACCGTTGTGATAAAACGATCGACGGTTCCAAAACAGAAAAAAATTCGGAATGTAATGGAGGTTAGCAGCGAGACAGGCAGATTGGAGCCAATAATGGAGCTGAGGAGTTTGCTGAGGCGCACATCGCCACGGTCCAACGTGGGAAGAGGACCAGAGATATATACAGAGAGGCCGGAGTTGCTAAGGAGCGTGAATATTGATTTAAAGTTGGAGCGGGTAGTTTCGGAATGGTAATCATTAACTCCACAATGGATGATGATGGTAGAGATGGTGGGGGGGGAGAGAGGCCAGGATTTCAGGAAGCTCTTTGAGGATATCGGTGGTGGTCGCGCCGGACCTGGAGAGATTAATAGCATTTACAACGGCGAGGGACTTTGTCACCGAGTCTCCGACAATAGCGATTGTGGGGATAATTAGCGGCGGCGGCTTGGACAGGGTGATGCGGTAACGGGGACTGTAACACTGCTGCTGGAGGCGGAGGGCTGGGGGTCCGCGCCGTGAGAGCGGAGGGCAGGGTTGGAGGGGCATTTTTATAGGAGTGGACACGGGGGGCTGTGCTGGGGAGGCAATGATTGAGACGCTGGGGGGCTATTACTGCTGGCTGCTGCGGGCAATATGGGGGGCTCGGTGGACACGGGGAGGGGAGGCCACCCGAATGTCGTATAACCGCCGACTTCAAGAGCTGGCGGCGATTGGAAGAGCTGGCGCGGGAGTCCCGAGGGGAGACAATGTTATCAACAGGATGGGAGGCTGCTTGGGCATCTGTCAAGATGGAAAATTTGTTTGTGGTGTCCAGCGTAGGTCGCGATCGTGGCTTAATATCCCGACCGCGTCCTCGGCCCGCCGACCGTTCTCCAGGGGGCGCAGGGGTGGAAGTAGCCACAGGCGGGCGCGGAGCAGCTACCCTGACACAGCGACCAGCGGCGTCCACGTCCACAAGGGCTGGGACGTGTTGTCGTCCAATTCGGCCGCTTGGCCAGATGAGGCGGGGTGGCGGGGGGCAGGGGCCCCGGGACGCCCGGGATAGGAGCAAGAGCCGGGAGAGTATCATCATATTACTTTTGCGGGCGCTGCTGGTGCCGGCCGATGAAGACCTCGGGGGGGTCCGGGGCAGGACCGGCGTGCTGGAACAGCGAGTCGAGGAGGATTTCATCATCACGTATCTGGTATAGCCTGGAGATTCTGTCCTGGAGCTCGGACACCTTCTGCGTCAGGCGGTGGCAGCTGTCACAGTCGGAGCGGAGGATGACGAGGTATGTAGAGGTGGCATTGTGTCCTCCTCCTCCTCCAGCCAAGACAGCGAGGTGCAGCAGCTGGACCTGAACGGCAACAACGTCCACACCCCCGCCCAACACCGTGGACCCCCGGCTGACGCCGCTGAAGAAGGAGCGCGGAGGAAGAGAAGGACCAGCAGCAGCGAGGGTCTGAATCAGCCTCAGTCTGGTGGTCCCAACGGGAGACCTGAGCCCCATGGTCTCGGACGCCATACTATAGTATGGCGTTTTTCATCGTTTTTGAGGATTTTTGAAAAAATGTCAAAATCGAAGAAAAACCAAAGGCTATAGTACATGGTCTCGGACGCCATACTATAGTATGGCGTTTTTCATCGTTTTTGAGGATTTTTGAAAAAATGTCGAAATCGAAGAAAAACCAAAGGCTATAGTACATGGTCTCGGACGCCATACTATAGTATGGCGTTTTTCATCGTTTTTGAGGATTTTTGAAAAAATGTCAAAATCGAAGAAAAACCAAAGGCTATAGTACATGGTCTCGGACGCCATACTATAGTATGGTCTTTTTTCATCGTTTTTGAGGATTTTTTTAAAAAATGTCAAAATCGAAGAAAAACCAAAGGCTATAGTACATGGTCTCGGACGCCATACTATAGTATGGCGTTTTTCATCGTTTTTGAGGATTTTTGAAAAAATGTCGAAATCGAAAAAAAACCAAAGGCTATAGTACATGGTCTCGGACGCCATACTATAGTATGGCGTTTTTCATCGTTTCTGAAGATTTTTGAAAAAAAATGTCAAAATCGAAGAAAAACCAAAGGCTATAGTACATGGTCTCGGACGCCATAGTATAGTATGGCATTTTTTAACGTTTTTGGGGATTTTTGAAAAAATGTCGAAATCGTAGAAAAACCAAAGGCTATAGTACATGGTCTCGGACGCCATACTATAGTATGGCGTTTTTCATCGTTTTTGAGGATTTTTGAAAAAATGTCAAAATCGAAGAAAAACCAAAGGCTATAGTACATGGTCTCGGACGCCATACTATAGTATGGCGTTTTTCATCGTTTTTGAGGTTTTTTGAAAAAATGTCGAAATCGAAGAAAAACCAAAGGCTATAGTACATGGTCTCGGACGCCATACTATAGTATGGCGTTTTTCATCGTTTTGAGGATTTTTGAAAAAATGTCGAAATCGAAGAAAAACCAAAGGCTATAGTACATGGTCTCGGACGCCATACTAAAGTATGGCGTTTTTCATCGTTTTTGAGGATTTTTGAAAAAATGTCGAAATCGAAGAAAAACAAAGGCTATAGTACATGGTCTCGGACGCCATACTATAGTATGGCGTTTTTCATCGTTTTTGAGGATTTTTGAAAAAATGTCGAAATCGAAGAAAAACCAAAGGCTCTAGTACATGGTCTCGGACGCCATACTATAGTATGGCGTTTTTCATCGTTTTTGAGGATTTTTGAAAAAATGTCAAAATCGAAGAAAAACCAAAGGCTATAGTACATGGTCTCGGACTCCATACTATAGTATGGCGTTTTTCATCGTTTTTGAGGATTTTTGAAAAAATGTCGAAATCGAAGAAAAACCAAAGGCTATAGTACATGGTCTCGGACGCCATACTATAGTATGGCGTTTTTCATCGTTTTTGAGGATTTTTGAAAAAATGTCAAAATCGAAGAAAAACCAAAGGCTATAGTACATGGTCTCGGACGCCATACTATAGTATGGCGTTTTTCATCGTTTTTGAGGATTTTTGAAAAAATGTCAAAATCGAAGAAAAACCAAAGGCTATAGTACATGGTCTCGGACGCCATACTATAGTATGGCGTTTTTCATCGTTTTTGAGGATTTTGAAAAAATGTCAAAATCGAAGAAAAACCAAAGGCTATAGTACATGGTCTCGGACGCCATACTATAGCATGTCGTTTTTCATATTTTTTGAATTTTTTTGGAAAATGTTAAAATCTAGGAGAAATGACATACTACAGATATATTTTTTTATATAAATGATTTTACTCGAAGGCAAAAGAAGACTGCAAAACCTGGTGTCCCAAGTAGCTCAGTGAGATACGCTGCAGACAAATGTTCTTGATCTGGAGGTTAGGAGTTCAAACCCCAGTCAGGGACTTCCTTTTAGGAACGAAACTTCATAAAAGGAACGAAACTTTTTAAGCACTATATTTCTATAACAATGAAACATTTCAAAGATTCCTTTTCAGGCAAACATGTCCACCATACGATGAATCTAAAAAGCTTTAAATGGGATTTCTACGTCTAAGTATGTAGGACTAATAACATAATAAAGTTTTCCATTGAAATTGCATTGGGCGTTTACGTTAAATAACTCTGAAACTACAAAACATTTCAAAGTAAAAAGTTCCAGCATGTATCTCCACAGTAAGCTGAATCTAAAAAAGTGTGAATGGAGTTTCTACGCGAACGTGATTTTTGGACCACCCTACGAAGCTGCCATTGACCCCATTATAAAATTCTCAAATTTCGAAGCCTTATATTTCTAAAAGGATGAAACATTTCAAAGATTCATCTTCAGGCAAACATGTTCACCGTAAGATGAACTAAATGAAACCTAAATGGGGTTCTAGGTGTGAGTATGTAGAACTAATAGCGTAATAAAGTTTATGTTATTGCCATTGGGAATGCATTGGACGTTTAAGTTAAATAACTCAGAAACTACAAAACATTTCAAATTAAAATGTGATTGACATGAATGAAAGAGATATTATAGTTTATGGTTTTCGACGACATAGTATGGAACTATAGTAAGTCGTTTTTATTTTTTAATGAAAATCACAAATAAAAACAAAGAGAAATGGTTGTATTGCTGGCTTGAATTCTCCGCTGATGCATTAGATCACAATGAATACAGCTTAACATCCGGGACTTGAACCGGGCCTTCAAACTTCCAGGCATAATCTTTATCCAGTGAGCCACATTGCTTGGCTGGTGCACCCAAGAAATGCCAGATAGTAAGTGACAGAAACAGCAGAGTCTTGCTTCCATTGTTTCCTAACATTCAAACATCTATATCATGCCGTTTTTCATAATTTTTGAGGATTTTTGAAAAATGTCCAAATCGAGAATTTTTGACATACTATAGTATGTCGAAAATCGTTGATTTCGAGGATTTTCGAAAAAATGTCGAAATCGAAGAAATACGACAGGCTATAGTACATGGTCTTGGACGCCATACTATAGTATGCCGTTTTTCATCGTATTTGAGGATTTTAGAAAAAATGTCGAAATCGAAGAAAAACCAAAGGCTATAGTACATGGTCTCGGACGCCATACTATAGTATGGCGTTTTTCATCGTTTTTGAAGATTTTTGCAAAAATGTCAAAATCGAAGAAAAACCAAAGGCTATAGTACATGGTCTCGGACGCCATAGTATAGTATGGCGTTTTTCATCGTTTTTGAGGATTTTTGAAAAAATGTCGAAATCGAAGAAAAACCAAAGGCTATAGTACATGGGCTCGGACGCCATACTATAGTATGGCGTTTTTCATCGTTTTTGAGGATTTTTGAAAAAATGTCAAAATCGAAGAAAAACCAAAGGCTATAGTACATGGTCTCGGACGCCATACTATAGCATGGCGTTTTTCATCGTTTTTGAGGATTTTTGAAAAAATGTCAAAATCGAAGAAAAACCAAAGGCTATAGTACATGGTCTCGGACGCCATAGTATAGTATGGCATTTTTCATCGTTTTTGGGGATTTTTGAAAAAATGTCGAAATCGTAGAAAAACCAAAGGCTATAGTACATGGTCTCGGACGCCATACTATAGTATGGCGTTTTTCATCGTTTTTGAGGATTTTTGAAAAAATGTCAAAATCGAAGAAAAACCAAAGGCTATAGTACATGGTCTCGGACGCCATACTATAGCATGTCGTTTTTCATATTTTTTGTTTTTTTTTTTTGGAAAATGTTAAAATCTAGGAGAAATGACATACTACAGATATATTTTTTTATATAAATGATTTTACTCGAAGGCAAAAGAAGACTGCAAAACCTGGTGTCCCAAGTAGCTCAGTGAGATACGCTGCAGACAAATGTTCTTGATCTGGAGGTTAGGAGTTCAAACCCCAGTCAGGGACTTCCTTTTAGGAACGAAACTTCATAAAAGGAACGAAACTTTTTAAGCACTATATTTCTATAACAATGAAACATTTCAAAGATTCCTTTTCAGGCAAACATGTCCACCATACGATGAATCTAAAAAGCTTTAAATGGGATTTCTACGTCTAAGTATGTAGGACTAATAACATAATAAAGTTTTCCATTGAAATTGCATTGGGCGTTTACGTTAAATAACTCTGAAACTACAAAACATTTCAAAGTAAAAAGTTCCAGCATGTATCTCCACAGTAAGCTGAATCTAAAAAAGTGTGAATGGAGTTTCTACGCGAACGTGATTTTTGGACCCCCTACGAAGCTGCCATTGACCCCATTATAAAATTCTCAAATTTCGAAGCCTTATATTTCTAAAAGGATGAAACATTTCAAAGATTCATCTTCAGGCAAACATGTTCACCGTAAGATGAACTAAATGAAACCTAAATGGGGTTTCTAGGTGTGAGTATGTAGAACTAATAGCGTAATAAAGTTTATGTTATTGCCATTGGGAATGCATTGGACGTTTAAGTTAAATAACTCAGAAACTACAAAACATTTCAAATTAAAATGTGATTGAAATGAATGAAAGAGATATTATAGTTTATGGTTTTCGACGACATAGTATGGAACTATAGTAAGTCGTTTTTATTTTTTAATGAAAATCACAAATAAAAACAAAGAGAAACTACTTGTATTGCTGGCTTGAATTCTCCGCTGATGCATTAGATCACAATGAATACAGCTTAACATCCGGGACTTGAACCCGGGCCTTCAAACTTCCAGGCATAATCTTTATCCAGTGAGCCACATTGCTTGGCTGGTGCACCCAAGAAATGCCAGATAGTAAGTGACAGAAACAGCAGAGTCTTGCTTCCATTGTTTCCTAACATTCAAACATCTATATCATGCCGTTTTTCATAATTTTTGAGGATTTTTGAAAAATGTCCAAATCGAGAATTTTTGACATACTATAGTATGTCGAAAATCGTTGATTTCGAGGATTTTCGAAAAAATGTCGAAATCGAAGAAATACGACAGGCTATAGTACATGGGTCGGACACCCTACTATAGTATGGCGTTTTTCATCGTTTTTGAGGATTTTTGAAAAAATGTCAAAATCGAAGAAAAACCAAAGGCTATAGTACATGGTCTCGGACGCCATAGTATAGTATGGCGTTTTTCATCGTTTTTGAGGATTTTTGAAAAAATGTCGAAATCGAAGAAAAACCAAAGGCTATAGTACATGGGTCGGACGCCATACTATAGTATGGCGTTTTTCATCGTTTTTGAGGATTTTTGAAAAAATGTCAAAATCGAAGAAAAACCAAAGGCTATAGTACATGGTCTCGGACGCCATACTATAGTATGGCGTTTTTCATCGTTTTTGAGGATTTTTGAAAAAATGTCAAAATCGAAGAAAAACCAAAGGCTATAGTACATGGTCTCGGACGCCATAGTATAGTATGGCATTTTTCATCGTTTTTGGGGATTTTTGAAAAAATGTCGAAATCGTAGAAAAACCAAAGGCTATAGTACATGGTCTCGGACGCCATACTATAGTATGGCGTTTTTCATCGTTTTTGAGGATTTTTGAAAAAATGTCAAAATCGAAGAAAAACCAAAGGCTATAGTACATTGTCTCGGACGCCATACGATAGTATGGCGTTTTTTCATCGTTTTTGAGGATTTTTGAAAAAATGTCAAAATCGAAGAAAAACCAAAGGCTATAGTACATGGTCTCGGACGCCATAGTATAGTATGGCATTTTTCATCGTTTTTGAGGATTTTTGAAAAAATGTCGAAATCGAAGAAAAACCAAAGGCTATAGTACATGGTCTCGGACGCCATACTATAGTATGGCGTTTTTCATCGTTTTTGAGGATTTTTGAAAAAATGTCAAAATCGAAGAAAAACCAAAGGCTATAGTACATGGTCTTGGACGCCATAGTATAGTATGGCGTTTTTCATCGTTTTTGAGGATTTTTGAAAAAATGTCAAAATCGAAGAAAAACCAAAGGCTATAGTACATGGGTCGGACGCCATACTATAGTATGGCGTTTTTCATCGTTTTTGAGGATTTTTGAAAAAATGTCAAAATCGAAGAAAAACCAAAGGCTATAGTACATGGTCTCGGACGCCATACTATAGTATGGCGTTTTTCATCGTTTTTGAGGATTTTTGAAAAAATGTCAAAATCGAAGAAAAACCAAAGGCTATAGTACATTGTCTCGGACGCCATACTATAGTATGGCATTTTTCATCGTTTTTGGGGATTTTTGAAAAAATGTCGAAATCGTAGAAAAACCAAAGGCTATAGTACATGGTCTCGGACGCCATACTATAGTATGGCGTTTTTCATCGTTTTTGAGGATTTTTGAAAAAATGTCAAAATCGAAGAAAAACCAAAGGCTATAGTACATTGTCTCGGACGCCATACTATAGTATGGCGTTTTTCATCGTTTTTGAGGATTTTTGAAAAAATGTCAAAATCGAAGAAAAACCAAAGGCTATAGTACATGGTCTCGTACGCCATACTATAGTATGGCGTTTTTCATCGTTTTTGAGGATTTTTGAAAAAATGTCAAAATCGAAGAAAAACCAAAGGCTATAGTACATGGTCTCGGACGCCATACTATAGTATGGCGTTTTTTCATCGTTTTTGAGGATTTTTGAAAAAATGTCAAAATCGAAGAAAAACCAAAGGCTATAGTACATAGTCTCGGACGCCATACTATAGTATGGCGTTTTTCATCGTTTTTGAGGATTTTTGAAAAAATGTCAAAATCGAAGAAAAACCAAAGGCTATAGTACATGGTCTCGGACGCCATACTATAGTATGGCGTTTTTCATCGTCTTTGAGGATTTTTGAAAAAAATGTCAAAATCGAAGAAAAACCAAAGGCTATAGTACATGGTCTCGTACGCCATACTATAGTATGGCGTTTTTCATCGTTTTTGAGGATTTTTGAAAAAATGTCAAAATCGAAGAAAAACCAAAGGCTATAGTACATGGTCTCGGACGCCATACTATAGTATGGCGTTTTTCATCGTTTTTGAGGATTTTTGAAAAAATGTCGAAATCGAAGAAAAACAAAGGCTATAGTACATGGTCTCGGACGCCATGCTATAGTATGGCGTTTTTCATCGTTTTTGAGGATTTTTGAAAAAATGTCAAAATCGAAGAAAAACCAAAGGCTATAGTACATGGTCTCGGACGCCATACTATAGTATGGCGTTTTTCATCGTTTTTGAGGATTTTTGAAAAAATGTCAAAATCGAAGAAAAACCAAAGGCTATAGTACATGGTCTCGGACGCCATACTATAGTATGGCGTTTTTCATCGTTTTTGAGGATTTTTGAAAAAATGTCAAAATCGAAGAAAAACCAAAGGCTATAGTACATTGTCTCGGACGCCATACTATAGTATGGCATTTTTCATCGTTTTTGGGGATTTTTGAAAAAAATGTCGAAATCGTAGAAAAACCAAAGGCTATAGTACATGGTCTCGGACGCCATACTATAGTATGGCGTTTTTCATCGTTTTTGAGGATTTTTGAAGAAATGTCAAAATCGAAGAAAAACCAAAGGCTATAGTACATGGTCTCGGACGCCATACTATAGTATGGCGTTTTTCATCGTTTTTGAGGATTTTTGAAAAAAATGTCAAAATCGAAGAAAAACCAAAGGCTATAGTACATGGTCTCGGACGCCATACTATAGTATGGCGTTTTTTATCGTTTTTGAGGATTTTTGAAAAAATGTCAAAATCGAAGAAAAACCAAAGGCTATAGTACATGGTCTCGGACGCCATACTATAGTATGGCGTTTTTCATCGTTTTTGAGGATTTTTGAAAAAATGTCAAAATCGAAGAAAAACCAAAGGCTATAGTACATGGTCTCGGACGCCATACTATAGCATGTCGTTTTTCATATTTTTTGTTTTTTTTTGGAAAATGTTAAAATCTAGGAGAAATGACATACTACAGATATATTTTTTTATATAAATGATTTTACTCGAAGGCAAAAGAAGACTGCAAAACCTGGTGTCCCAAGTAGCTCAGTGAGATACGCTGCAGACAAATGTTCTTGATCTGGAGGTTAGGAGTTCAAACCCCAGTCAGGGACTTCCTTTTAGGAACGAAACTTTTTAAGCACTATATTTCTATAACAATGAAACATTTCAAAGATTCCTTTTCAGGCAAACATGTCCACCATAAGATGAATCTAAAAAGCTTTAAATGGGATTTCTACGTCTTAGTATGTAGGACTAATAACATAATAAAGTTTTCCATTGAAATTGCATTGGGCGTTTACGTTAAATAACTCTGAAACTACAAAACATTTCAAAGTAAAAAGTTCCAGCATGTATCTCCACAGTAAGCTGAATCTAAAAAAGTGTGAATGGAGTTTCTATGCGAACGTGATTTTTGGACCCCCTACGAAGCTGCCATTGACCCCATTATAAAATTCTCAAATTTCAAAGCCTTATATTTCTAAAACGATGAAACATTTCAAAGATTCCTCTTCAGGCAAACATGTCCACCGTAAGATGAACTAAATGAAACCTAAATGGGGTTTCTAGGTGTGAGTATGTAGAACTAATAGCGTAATAAAGTTTCTGTTATTGCCATTGGGAATGCATTGGACGTTTAAGTTAAATAACTCAGAAACTACAAAACATTTCAAATTAAAATGTGAATGAAATGAATGAAAGAGATATTATAGCTTATGGTTTTCGACGACATAGTATGAAACTATAGTAAGTCGTTTTTATTTTTTTAATGAAAATCACAAATAAAAAACAAAGAGAAACTACTTGTATTGCTGGCTCAAATTCTCCGCTGATGCATTAGATCACAATGAATACAGGTTAACATCCGGGACTTGAACCCGGGCCTTCAAACTTCCAGGCAGAATCTTTATCCAGTGAGCCACGGTGCTCAGCCAGTGTATTCAAGAAATGCCAGATAGTAAGTGACAGAAACAGCAGAGTCTTGCCTCCATTGTTTCCTAACATTCAAGCATCTACTGTATATTATGCCTTTTTTTCATATTTTTTGAGGATTTTTGAAAAATGTCCAAATCGAGAATTTTCGACATACTATAGTCTGTCGAAAATCGGTGATTTTGAGGATTTTTGAAAAATGTCGAAATCGAAGAAAAACAACAGGTTATAGTACATGGGCTCAGACAACATGCTGTATGCCGTTTTTCATTGTCTTTTCATGGGGTTTCTAAACTTTCTAGGTGTACATATGTAGGACTAATAGACCAAATGTGTTATTTCTATTGCGAACGCATTGTTATTTAAGTAAAAAAAAAAAAAAAAAAAAAAAAAAAAAAAGTGAATGAAACGAGTAAAAGATATAGTATAGTTTATGGTTTTGGAGGACATAGCCTACTATAGTAAGTCGTTTCTCATCATTTTGGAGGTTTGATTTCTTTTTATGGGAATCACAAAGAAAAAACAAACAAAAAATATACTAGAACTGAACATCTGGTTTTAATTCTCTGTTGAATGCTTTACATCACAATGAACACAGTGCAAGATCTGGGACTTGAACCCAGGCATTTAGATTTCTAGTCAGAATTCCATCCAGTGAGCCACTGTGCTTGTTTGTGTACTCACAAAATGCCAAATACAAAGTGACAGAAACACCACAGGCTTGTTTTCATTGCTACCTAACATTCAAAGTTTATGGTTATGGATGACAGTCTACTATCGTAAGTCGTTTCTGAGATTTGATTTTTCATGAGAATCACAAAAAAAACATACTAGAATTCCTGTTTTTAATCATCTGTTGAATGCTTTAGATCACAATGAAGACAGTGCAAGATCTGGGACTTGAATGCATACCTTCAGATTTCCAGGCAGAATTGAAAACAACACAAAACGGCATAGTATTGTTTTTCCTCGATTTCAACACTTGAAATTGAAAATCCTCAAAAATGAAAGACAGCATTCTATATCACATTGTATACTAGAATTCCTGGTTTTAATCCTCTGTTGAATGCATTAGATCACAATCGACACACTGTAAGTTCTGGGAGTTGAACCGAGGCCTTCAAATTTCCAGGCAGAATCTTTATCCAGTGACCACTGTGCTTGCTTCGTTTGATCACAAAATGCCAAATAGAAAATGATTGCTTCCTAACATTGAAACATCTTCTAGATGATCTAGAATGAGAGATTGTTGTTAGTCGAAGGGAAACAAATACTGACCCATGCCTAGTACAAAGTAGCTCAGTGAGATTGGTTGCAGGCGAAATGACCCGGTGGTTGTGAGTTGAAATCCCACTCAAGTAGGCCTATTTACTTTTAGGAACGACCTAAACTGAAGAAATTTGAGAAAATTATAATGGGGTCATTATAAATTTCTCAAATTTGGAAGCACTATATTTCTAAAATGATTAAACATTTCAAAGATTCCTTTTCAGGCAAACTTGTCCACCTTAAGATGAACCTATAGCCTTTAATGGGGTTCCTAGGTGTAAGTAGAAGATTTTGTCATATTTTGAAAATCTTCAAAACAGCCTAAAAATTATGGACAGTGGCCCTACCTTTTTTCCTCGATTTCGTCATTTTCATCATCAAAGTATGCATCAAAGGAAACTATAGTATGCCGTCTGAGACCAAGGACTCTAGCCTTGCGCTTTTTCTGTCAATTCCATCATTTTTCACAAAGCTGTGATAACGTCGAAAAACAACGTAGTATGCCGTCCAAGACATGGACTATAGCCTGTCATTTTTTTCCGTCAACACAATGAGCATGATATAAAAATTAAACCCATAAATACAACATATTGAGCAGGGCATCACAGGGAGTTGAACCCTGTTCCGGTAAACCAGAAGTACCACAACCAGTGCCTTTATTTTTTGTTTTGTTGGCATTTACAGGTTCAACAGCAATCACAGCAATTTAGATGGATTTGAAAAATGACCAATTCATGGAAAAATGATAGGCCATGGTCTTCGAAAATCCTCCAAAATAACTAAAAACCATGGACTATAGTAAGTCCTTTTCATCATTTCATCATCATTTCATAGTATGTCCTTTTCATATTTTTTTTAAAAACCCTTGAATAACAACAACTATTGCACATGGTACTTGGTAAAAACGGGGTTCTAAAAAACTGGGCAGTTTGAGAGAACCGGTCCTGTTTTATGCGGGAAATCAAACCGGACATTATTTTTGGAGAGAGAACTGGGAATACTTGAGGGGAACCTATTTGGGAAGCGTTTAACTAGACCACACTCAAGACTCAAGTGCTCAGCTCTCAAGAGGTCAACAAGTAGTGTATGTAGAAGTTATGTCGAGTTTAGTGAATGTTGACTGACATACACCATCTAGTGTCCACTTTGTTTTAGTTCCCGGTTCACCGGTGAATATGAGTTGTGTCATGATCACCATGATCATAAAATTAATGATAATAAGTCTATTAAAACTGAAGGGTGTTGGGCCGGAGGCGATCTGACCATCATTCCACATAGTATCACGCTGGGGCCTATGAAACTGCAAAACATAGGCCAGCTGTTAAAGGTTGAAACACTCGCTGTCTTTGTTGATGTACTGTATTGATCCTCAACAAAGCAGGTTTAAAATGCAGATGGGTGCTTTTCTCTGCCACTAGTTCTATTCTAAATGATGTCAGTGCCTCAGGTGAGCCATATTGATTACAGTTTCCCTGTCACTGAGCACATTTGTCTTAGTCCAGTGGTTCACAACATGTGGGACCGGGCAGTAAGGGGATTGCAAGTGGCCCCACAGATAATTGGCAAAACACTATAGATTTTTATGATACCATACCATTCATAGTAAAAAGGGATACAAATAATTAATATGTTTGTTGAAAATAACCAGTTAATGCCATCAATTAATTTTAATAATTTTCACCTATTCTGATGAATATTTAAAAATTAACCAGATCTTTTCCCAGATTTCTTTTCTTCTGTGAATGTTCACATCCTGTACAACATGGCATATTTGGTGGTGAAATGGTGATTAATCATTTTAAATTAATTTTGAAACTGTGATTAATCTGATTGAAATTGTTAATCAATCAACAGTCCTATTAAAGTATACCAAATACAAATCTCACCAAAACTATCAAGGCCCAACCAGAGCCACCTAGTAGTGACAATGAAAGGTCAGAAACCAAACACTCATGCCTATTAAGGCAGCCTGAACAGGGACAAACAGATGTTTGTAATATATTGTTCTGAACAAGGGCAGAGCTATTTTAAGCAAGTTAACTGGTTTAAAGTATTCTGCAGTAGAGACTAAAGTGTCTTTAATGTTTATGTCATACTACTTACTACAAAACAATCGAAAATAAAGGGATTTTAATATCATTAAAGCCCAATGCATTTCTGCATACTTCCGTTCCGGACCAGCCTTGAATATCTGAACAGAAGATGGGGGGGAATTTAAGTCGGTGGGGGGCTGTGTGTGTGTGTGTGTGTGTGTGTGTGTGTGTGTGTGTGTGTGTGTGTGTGTGTGTGTGTGTGTGTGTGTGTGTGTGTGTGTGTGTGTGTGTGTGTGTGTGTGTGTGTGTGTGTGTGTGTGTGGTGGAGGTGAGGAGGGAGAGATTTAGAACAAGAGCATTTGCCCTCTGCAGTCTCCGTTGCATCAGCAGAAGGAACAGAAGGAATAGAATGCGGTGCCTCTTAATTGTCTGGATGAAAACTACTGCAGGGCCAGATCTAGGCATGGGCATTTGGGGCCCCCCCAAAAAAACACATTTCCCACATTTCAAATGTGGGAAATATTTGAAATTAAAGTGGTTATATTTAAAATGATGTGGTGCCTATGTATAGAGGCCTCTGTCTTACCTGTCCCAAGGCAGGGCATATACTATAGAATTTACATTAGTAGGTGAACATAATTACAACGTAGGGTTTGCAAAGAGGAGGCAGCGGGGACAGGCTGCATAACTGAAAACAAAAAAGCTGGTTGAGAGAATGAGCTGAGGTGGAGAGGAGGCTTTTATAGGCAGCAGGTGATGATGATGATGAGATGAGGGTGGAGTCAAGGTAACAGGCTAATTATCAGCAGATGAGGTGGTTGGACACTTCAAACCTGCAGAGGATGAGAAAATGGAGGGAGGGAGAGACAGGGGAAGAATACAAAGCAACCCTACACTATGTGGCACGTAACAATGCTTACTTGTCTAATATAAGTCCTGTACAGGATATACATCTTGTGGGTTACAGAACTAAAAATAATAATAAAAATGGTAGCCGCCCTCAAGTCATCTTCGCCTGCCCCCACAACTGGGAAAAGTTACATCCAGGCCTGAACTACTGTCGTGCCACTTGTGATGAGTGCATGAATATGATGTCATTGATGAATTACCGGCAAAGAAATGACAGGAAACTGAATCGCAGAACGCAAAATGTGTCATTTTTGCTGAGATATTGAGATTTTTTTCCATTTCATGTGCGGCTTCAGGGGAAGTAGAAAGGAAAGATGAATCCATACGTGGAGAGTGACAAAGTTGGCTACATTTACTGGAGTAATGAATAGTATTGGACACTAGTATTTGTATAATTAGATATAATTTAGTATAATTAGAAATTTATAATTTTCAGTCAATATACGTTTATGACTCCAATTTTACTTCAAATATAATACTGTATTTCAAATATAGACCTATAGTGAAAATAGACAAATCTACAAATTCCAAACAATGCATCGTGATGCAAGGTGTTGTGAGCTTGTAGATCGGCTATTTTGTTACTATATTTGAATAGTTCTGGAAAGGCTTCATTTCATGGTGAAACACAACTTCATGACAAGTTGTTAATGTTTCTTTTTTCTTTTAGGACCTATTTTCGGAGAGTGTACAAATGGAACCAAATAGACCTGTTAGGGTTCATTTGGTTCCATTCGCTCTCAGAAAAAATCTTCAAAATGGGTGGAATTCCACTTTAAGTACTTTGTGTAGCACCATTATGGTACCATCATCTCCTGATAGCTCTCACTGAATGTTTTTATTTCTCATCCTTAGCCGATGACCAATCTATAAGCTCTCAACACATTTGCAATTATGTGACACATTGTGAGTTTGTAGATCAGCTATTTTCCAGTAACTTTGCCCTGCACCTCCTGGGATCTGTGGGACGACCAGGTTGCAAATATACTGTAATTGCTCCCTATAGTCGTGGCCACAAGCACGGTAAGCACCCGCAGCCGTGATCAGTAAAGTAGTCACGATCAGGGGTGTAGTGGAGGGGGGACTCGGGGGAACGGCGTCCCCCCACTTCTCACATCTAAAATATTTTTGGGGCAAAAGTAGGCCTTCCGTATATTTTTTGTCTTGACATTTACTTGTCTGTGTGTGTTGCGCAGGTGCACACACAGACATGCATGTGTCTTAAAGGGAATTCCACTCATTTTCAATATTTTACTATGCCATTAATATACCTTAGAGATGTTGTGTGGACATGGTAAAAAAAGGTCCCTTATTCTGTGTTTCCTAGAAATGAAATGAAGTCTGAAAAAAATCATTAGCATGGTGAAATAAATCTTGATGACATACTCACACACTCAGAAAAAAAAATGAAAATGGGTGGAATTCCCTTTTAAGAGGCGTCCCCCCACTTCTAAAAGTACCACTACAACACTGGTCACGATCAGTAAGAACCTGGACCACGTTCTGAACAGGTTTACAGTCACTGGTAAATTCCACTGTTTCTCAAACGATGTATGCAACAAAATATAGATCAAGCTTTGCCTCCTCCTTGAACTGCCATCACCTCCTTCTCCTTCTTCCTCTCCATCTCTCTCCCTGTCTGCTCTGGTCTCAGACGGTGTTCAGGATCGTGGTGCTGGGGATCTGGGATTACATAGAGAACAAAGTAGAGGTAAGCTCCCTGGGGTCCCATTAGTCTGGAGGTTAGACCCCCCCCCCCCCCCCCCCTTCCACTGCAGTGTCATCCCCTCAATGTCAAACCTCAATGGAGCAACTTGAAGATGTGTGTGTGTGTGTGTGTGTGTGTGTGTGTGTGTGTGTGTGTGTGTGTGTGTGTGTGTGTGTGTGTGTGTGTGTGTGTGTGTGTGTGTGTGTGTACGTGTGTCATCTGTCCCTTTGCGTCCATGTGCTGGTGTGTCTCATTTCAGCCTGATCTCACATAATATCATATACCGTGGGTGCCGCTTCGTTTTTGCCTCTATCTCTCAAAGGTACTTCTGGACACCTTGCCTGAACCCACCTTGCCTGAACTCCACCCATTTTCAACATTTTAATGTCATTAATATACCTTAGAGATGTTGTGTGGACGATAAAAAGGTCCCCCCATTCTGTGTTTCCAAGAAATGGAGGTCTAAAGAAATTGTTGATGTCATAGCGGGTAATCCATTAACACAGTGAAATACATCTTGATGATGTCATCAAGATGTATTTCACCATGTTAATGGAAAGAAAAAAATGTTGAAAATGGGTGGAGTTCCCCTTTAATCAATCCCTAGAATCTAAGCCACCCCCCTAAATGCCAGTAATATGCAGTGTTGCCAATAAGCCACAAGGTGGAGTAAACTAATCTGTAAATTCTATACTGTAGTTGCCCGCTGCCCTACTGCCATCTACTGCCCAGGTACAGTATTACACACTTGGTGAAAAATATCACACTCCCTTAAGCCTAAACCCAAACCCTTAGAGGCTTCCAGAAGTACCTCAAACTAAGCAGTACCTCAAAATGTCAGCCTGGCAAAAATGAAGGGGCACCCAAGGTACATGACCATGACCATGGTATTACTGCGCTTAACTGACCAAGCCAACTGTCCTAACTTGAACCCCACAGAGAATCTGGGTTGTATTCTCAAAAGAAAGTATTTACTATATTCTGTAGCTATGGCATCGTAACTCGGACGAGGCTGGTTGGGTTCGATTCGACTGCCACCGCTTCACGTGGTTCAAGTTTGGATAGAGCACTGCACTGCTGCATGGTTGTCAGTGAGGAGGTATTACATTTCAATATAATATGAACAGACTTTTGGTTCTATGAGTCTTTTGGCTGTACGAAACATCAATCCCGTTCATTTTAACTACAACACGTGAGATCGTGTTGCTCTTTTACACGTGCATATGTATGCATCATGTATGCGTGCTGTAACGTACATCTGGGGACGATTTTCCTCTGTCTTTACCTCAGGTGTTTGACGGTGCTGTCATCGTCCTGTCTCTGGCTCCCATGGTGGCGTCCACGGTGGCCAACGGACCCAGCAGCCCCTGGGACGCCATCGGCCTCATCATCACCCTGCGCATCTGGAGGGTGAAGAGGATCATCGACGGTGAGGCTGATGAGGGAGGGTGGAGGGCTGGGAGGGCTGGGAAGCTCAGAGTTAGGTGGCTCTATGCGAGATTACTTCATGTTAGTGGGTTTTCAACCTTTTTCATACCAGGCCCCACTATTTATTCAGAATTTGAGCCATGGGCGTGGCATTTTAGCCCCACAGACCCCCCCAAAAAAACATTTCTTTTGCCTTTGTCCACAATTCCAGGCTGGATTTCGGAAACAAAACAGTCAAACAAAATGACCATTAATCTTCTACG
The DNA here is from genome assembly GCA_039105355.1 of Benthosema pterotum. Classification (NCBI taxonomy): domain Eukaryota; kingdom Metazoa; phylum Chordata; class Actinopteri; order Myctophiformes; family Myctophidae; genus Benthosema; species Benthosema pterotum. Next base: position 39,593,027 of record CM076969.1, read on the forward strand.
TTCTCTAGTTGTGTAGACTTATGGGCTAATTCAGATGATGAATATTTTAACTCTTGAGAGTGTAAACATGAACAAACCAAATGGACCCTCAAGGGTTTCCAAAACACTGATGGGCGATACATTAAAAAATAATCATAATAAATCTCCTGCCTGTGATGTGGCCCCTTAATGGTTGTGGCCCTCTAAGCAACCGCTTATATTGTGTATGCCCAGAACTGGCCTGGGGGAGGTGGTGGTGGTGGTGGGAGTAATATGCTCCGCATCCCGTCCTTTACTGTAAGGTCATAAAGACAGATACTACTGCAGCACCGGCCAGGCCACCGCAGCACTACAGTCAACTGTACTCCCCCCACTGCTCTGTTTCATTAATTCACCACCGACAGTTTCACAATGTTTTTCACGGGGGTCCCCAGAGAGCGAGTAAAAACTACCTACGTCCCAGCAGTGCTCTCCATACAGCCATCCACGTCGATGTTATTTTACATACACATGCCTGTGGGGCATTTTCTAGCTTGCCGAGAAGCATGTGAGTTGTTTTCATTTCCAGCCCTCTAATCGTTTCAGCAGCATTGCTCCACCTTGTGGCGTCTGAATGACTGGATAGTGAGTCCATTTGCCTGAAAGTGAACCCAGGCGTGTTGAGTGCATTGAGGTTAAATGAGGTTGTACATGTTAGAAATGTTGATTAGGGGTCCCCAGCATGTAGAAACTGACGGATGCTAACTTGGATACGTTCCTATGTCACTACCACGTTAATATGTCACTATACCATTAACAACCTATATAAGGGAAAAAAAAGTCAAAATTTCATCATGCTTTATGTAGCATGTATATGTCTAACTAGGAGGTTTTCATGATGCTGAATCCATTCCAAGCATTATTTTTGGCAAAAAATAAATAAACAAAAACAAAACAGCCGTTGGGCTAAAAACGGGAATACCAGTTCTCAAAAATGTCCCTGGTCAGCACATTTGGGAAAGTGCTCTAGGTGTTTTCAAAACTAATGCTTGGAATGGATTCACCATCATGACAACTCCCTAGTTAGGCAGTGGTCCAAAGACTCGACCAGGGCCATGAGGTTGACCGATCAGCAACTCCACAAGATCCCTAAATCAAAACTAAAATCGCAGGGGATAGATAGGAATGAACTTCCACCTCAGGTCAGTGCCTCGCAAACCTTGCCTGTGTTTAAATTGACATTTGCATATGTAACTACAGTTCTATGAATCCCGAATGACAGAGAGCATTTGGTCACTCAGAATCCTCGTGGTTTCGCGAGAAAAATCTGTAGATACTGAACCCATGTTGACCTCTGGAAGATATAGACTCCTCCGTTGTTTTTTCCCTGCATTTGTCTTGATCATGTCTTGTTGTATATTGAATAGGCCTATACGTGTATTTGTTGTGCTGACCATGGTTTTGGGGCTATTTTATTACAGAACTTTGTTGCACTTTGTTGTTTTAAACATGGTTTATAAATAAAGTGGAATGGATTGGATTGAAGCTTCAGAGACAAACTACAGAGTACAATAGTGTGTGTCGGTTGGTTGGTTGGTTCTATCCAGTAAACCACATTGTGTGTTCTGTCATCCCAGCCTATGTGCTGCAGGTGAAGGTGGAGATGGAACTGGAGATCCAGCAGTATGAGAAGGCCAAGGCGGTGAGAGAAGAGCAGCTGGACCGCCTCACCCAGATATGCCAGGAACAGGCAGTATGTCCTCTCATCATCCATCTCAATTATGTACCATAGTTAGACCATAGACCATATAGACCATCACCATGCAGCCCTTGTGTTCTGTATGGATCTGACCACAAGAGGGCAGCAAATCACCAGGGAGGGGGTTCTTACTGTAAACATAAACAATGACATGATGCAGATGTTATAAGTGATGATATAGGCCTACACAAAAAATACAGCTGACTTGTATGACATGGCTATAGGGTGACCAGATCCAAACTGTTTGAGGGACAAGCTGGGGAAATGTGACGGGATGAAATAGGTTTAGCAAATTATGTGACATCTTGATATCGTATTCAAAAAGAATTCAGGATTTCAATTCAAATATACAGTGGTTGAAAATCACTGATCAAATCTGTTTTACAGATTTTAATATGTATATATATTTTTTTGCATTAAACAATTTGTATTCACTGCAGAAGTTCCAGGACAGATAGATAGGTTTAAAATGTCCCCATAGGACCTAAGTGGTTACATACATTTTCACGCCGATCAATTTTCAGCACCTCTATCTCTCTCCTCCCATCAGTTTGAGATCCGCCAGCTGCGAGCCCACCTGGCCCAACAGGATCTGGACCTGGTAGCTGAGCGCGAGGCGGCCATGCAGATCCATCATGTGTGGGGTAAACAGAGCAGCAGCTTCCAGGAGGTGGATGGCCTGGCCCCCGGGGCCCCGGAGCACCCCTCCACTCAGGGCAAGGCTAAAGAGCCTGGAGGAGGAGGAGGAGGAGCAGGTAACAGAGCTGGAAGATCCCCCACATCCTGCTGGCTGTGTGTGTGGGGGAGACAAAAATAGCACCTGGTGGATATTAAGGCCCTGCCTGCTATATACTGTATCAGCCCACATATTCCATGACACCAAGTGTCCATTTGAATGACACTGACACACACACACACACACACACACACACACATATATATATAGTGATTAATCAAAGATGAACTAAGGGGCAATCATGCGATTAAATATTGCTGAAGGCACGCTGCTGCGTCATCAAGTGTTCTTTTCCAGAACATGCAAGATTTTTTGCAATGTGTTGCAAGGAAAAAAGGCATCTACGTTTATATGTCCTATGGGTGGTACACTCAATGGATCACTTTTGTGATCATCTGTCAGGTGAAGCATCTTCCAGGAAAATACTTACAGCCACTCATCCCGATTGGAACCGCCCCAAAAAAGGGACCGCCATCATTGTCATGATGGCTTTGGAACTGTGTGTTATAAAGGTCAGAGGTACAGTATATCTATAAGTATAAAGGTCCCTGGATACAATAAACTTTAGTAGCGACTAGTGTAAAATAGAAGGTCACAACGTACTATTCATGTAGTCATATAGACTACTATATCACTGCTATGGTCCCTGCAGTATTTTAAGTAGGAAGGTAGGACAGTTGATTAAAGATGGACATTACACACACATACTGCACACACACACACACACACACACACACACACACACACACACACACACACACACACACACACACACACACACACACACACACACACACACACACACACACACACACACACACACACACACACACACACACACACACACACACACGCACACGCACACGCACACACGCACGCACGCACACGCTCACTATTCATCTTTGGATCTACATTCCACAGCCATACTAGACGAATAGATGGACTATAAACCTTTCCGGAACGTGACGGCTCATAACTTACAGGACTTAAAGGAACAAAGCACCCCTTTAGTCCCAGTGATGTCAGGAGCTCAGAAACACTGAGGCCATTCCTTTATCAAAACGATAAATCCACCTTTGTGACATCCACATCGCTACACATATCTGAGCCGCCATGTGTCCGGTCAGTTATATACCCAGACAAGCCTTTTAACTGAATCTGCTTCTCACATGCTCATGCGTTATTAATCACTCCCAGATAGTCTCTGTCACATCTTTCAGCCTCCTCCCCAGGACCATCCACAATATGAATGAATATTTAAAGCACAAACATAAATAAATAGAAGCCATCAGAACGACCTGGTGGGACTCTGGGTCTGGATAGCACTTAATGGTATTCTTAAAGGGAGACTGATTTAGGGGTCAGCGAAATACACTCACCGCGGAGTATTTTCTGTGCTTTGGTCATTCAGGCACATTCTGCTGGCTTTCTCTGCTGTCCAACTCTAACCCAGTGCTACTACGGGTGGTAAATCATTCAACAATCTACTGTACAAAGATGTACTGAAATGCTGCTCTCCCCTCCGGTCATATTAATCATTTGGTGAACCTATAAATGCTGCACGGAGAAGATTCATACTCAGCTCAAGCGACAAAGTGCAGTCTTACATAAAAGTCATAGTTTAGACATCACAAAAATGTGACATTTTTTGTCTGGTGAGAGCAAACGTGATGAACATCTCTGTCAGACAGAAACATCATGTTTTTACTAGCATTTAGAATCGTTTTGCGGCAACCACTCAACCATGGATGTTGCACCTCTGGGTCTCTAAATCCGAGGAACACATCAAGCATTCATTTTTATTTTTTGAGACGATAAAGTTGCCGCTTTTTATTTCTTCCAGATCATTTCGTGCAGGATGACATGAACAACTACATAAGCCAGTACTACAGCGAACCAAGCAGTGGTAAGAACCCGCAGGATTCCTCTCTGTAATTCTCACTTTCAGGTATGATAACTGCTGTATTCCATCCCTCCAAGTGTCACTATTACAGTAGAGGCCACAACACCAGAGGGATTTCAACAGTATGGTGTGCAACCCAGATTTGGCACAAACAAGGGACTTAATTCTTTTCGCTCCTATGGCTGTAGAATGCCCTGCTAACAGTCATGAAGTTGATGCAAATTCCTTGATTCCTTCAAAACCACTCTCAAAGGGCACCTACAGTATGCACATCAGTTCAAAACTGGCCTCCATAAATATATTTCCCCAGGGTGATTTCCCCACCCTTGTCCATTCACAGTTCATATTATATATGTATATTGAATAAGCAATATATTAATTCAACAAAATACGACGGATGCAGTTTATTCAACGACAGTGTTCTGGTCTGGAAATTGAATGTATTGCAAGCCGGGATTTGACAACATTAAACAGAGGTGTGTTTGCCAACACGGCATCACCAAGATAATTCATGACATTTATTGCTATTATTGATACAGCAGCCTCTCGATCGATTCGCCTATCGTCCGGGTGCCATATTGATATATTGCCAAATAGAATCATTGAATAAGGCACTAACCAACCTTTTCCCATGCAGATATCGGCATCCCAGATCCAGCCGCGTGCGTCATCACCACGGCGGCCATCGACGTCCACCTGCCCAACAACCCCAGCCAGCTGCCCTCCACCCTGGTGAGTGCCGACGCGGCTCCATCCAGCCGCCTGCAGCGGACTGGCAGCTCTGCCAGCGAGGCCTCCACCAACGTGTCACGCTCCAGCTTCAGTGCCCGACAGCACAGCTTCAGCAGCCACACGCTGGGCTCCACCACGGACTGCAGCTCCACGGTGCGTGAGGCCTCCACCTCCACGGACTACAGCGGCCAGCGCTGCTACCCGCCGCCCTACAGCAGCCCTCTGGCCCTGGGCAGCTCGCAGCAGCAGCAGCAGCAGGGCACCACCAGGGGCGGCGGCGGCGGGGGGCATCCCTGTGCCGTAGTGCAGGAACTGCTCTCCTCGCTGTCCGAGGACTCCTGCCTCGGCCAGAAGGGTCTGGACCCCGTGAACCTGAAACTGCCCAGCCCCACGGACTCCACCAAGACAAGCCCCGAGCTGGACCACCGGGTCAACATCTACAACAAGAGGAACCAGGAGAGCCGGGTGGGCCTCCACGGCAAGCCCATCATCCACATGCAAAGCAACGAGCCGCTGCTGGAGGAAAAGTACAGGATGATGGAGCCTGTGGACGCTCCGCTGAAACGCCTTTCAAAGACATAAGGCAGGCCTTGAGGAAGGGGTTCTCTCTCATTCTCCGGAGGCCCCCAGACATCCAGTTTGTCCGACCATCCCTTAATGCTGTTAGTTTAAGGACAGTGATTAACGGTAAAAGGAAGCTCTGCACATCATAGCCCTTTAACACTGTGGCATTTTGAGCCCATGCTGTTGTTCAGAAGGCTGTCTGTAGAAGAGTGTCTGCTCAAAATAGTTTAAGATACCCCCTACGTGTGACACCACCCACAAATGATTCAGTGCTGGACAAGCCTCGCGGCGGTTGGAGCCATGTCCTCCAATGGCCAAATACAGCTTTTGGCGTCTTGTTGACAACATGGACAAGAGATACGTTGCAGAGAAGTGTCACCACGGAAACCAGAGACACCAGTAGAAGACTTGCTTTCTTAACCATGTTGGGCTTCTGTGGTGACTACAACAGAACACACGTACTTCTCTGTTGTGTCGAAGTCGCAGGGAGGGCTATCTATAAACTGGCTACTGTCATGGCTGGACCAATGTGGATGTTTTAAATAAACTACACCTACTGTAAGAGACCTACTATACGGTGTGCAGGCCTTCCTTTTACCCTTTGATTGTTTTCTTTGTTCTCAGCACCTGCCTTCAAAATGGTTTCTAGATGTGCATCCCTTTGGGGAACCGTTTGAGTTTAAAGATAGTGGGAAATGGACACAAGTGTCTTTGCCACAGCAGCACACAAAAGGAGGTCATGAACACGACTTGGTTTGTTGTCAGGCTTTCAATATCTATCAGGAATTATTTTAGGAAGAAAGTTTAAAAAAATAAACGCATCATTGAGTACAGTGAAAACATTACAAACAGAAAACCAGCAATGGGGCTTCAGCCCATTTTCTGACGACAGGTTTGTGCATAAAAATCTAGCTTTGATGCGTTCTGCTGGTCACCGGGCAGCCAGGGGAGGGGCTGGTGCTTTTGTTCCTCTATTACACTTTGTCATTAATGGAGGCACTAGACTGATGATCATTTTTAATCAGCTGCACATCAGTTATCCAAGGCAGATAAATCCTAAATTAAAAAATGTGATTTAAAGTTCATCATGGTCATCAGCCTAGTCTCTCTCATAAAGAACGGTCCTCTTTGACAGGACTGCTGCAGGGTACAATTTGTTCTAACCGTCAGATGTTGAGCTGTGATCTCAACCTTTCTTATCTTTCGTCTTTGTATAATTATCAATGCTAACATTTGTACTTCTATCAAGTGTCAAAAATTCAGCAGATTCAAGCGCTGTAGTTTTTATTGTCCAGGTGCCACAGCTAGAGTCGGATCAAACCCAGCGGAGCCAATTTACACAGGGTCTTCATTTACAATCTACACTTCCCCATTTCCTAGCCTGGTTCCAGTCTGATTCACTGCGTTCCGCATACCTGAAATGTCAATTTGGCCAGGAGCCTATCCCCACAGGTAGGCGGGGTATATGAAGGTTGAAACACAGCCGAGGATTCTGACTGAAAAAGACAATAGTTCACATTCGTTTGAACAATATCCAGACAAAAACAATGTGGCTACATAACAGGTTACATCAGGGAAATTCAAGTCAAGCAGGCTCTGGCCAGACTGATTTGCGAAGTGACATTTCAGATGTGCAGAACGCAGCGAATCAGGATGGAATCCAGGCTACCCATTTACCATATCACATGTTAGAGCAAAACAAATACATTAACAAATAACCATCTACATAACATGTATAGATTTTGATTTCATATAGTAATTAAGGTCTAAAAGTTTTGTTTTTTCACAATCTCATCGTTGTGAGTCGTAATTAAAAAACTGTGTGTAGGTATTAATAAATGGGTTTGATCGGATTCGAGCCAAATAAAAATAATGGATTAAAAATGGGTACTGTTTTAAAGTGTTGCTCAGAAGACAAAGTATTATAGCATGAAACCTTTGAGATGATTTGCTTTTTAGATATTGCAAACTAATCCTGTTCATTTCAATGTCAACAGGCACTTTGTATAATGACTGTGCAAAAGAAGCAACTGAATAAAAGAAGCAAATAAAGAACATACGTGGCAAAATTAAAATAATTATGATTTGTTTTTAATTCAATAGTTAATCATCGTGGACTGTAACAAACCCAAAGATGATCATATAGTTAAAAACCACACTATGCTGTAATGTATATATCAGATATCCCCAACAGTAACCATTATTCATATATTATTCAGGCTGTGTACATTACATAAAAAAACTGACAAGATATTTTTGTAAACGGAGAATGTTCTGTTTTGGCCGTCAAGGAGAAAGTTGATGAGAACATGAATTATGCTTCCTACGGAACACTTTCAGAAGTCCTTTAAGGCAGAGGTTGAAGGAGGTTGCAGGGTAGATTCCCGAGGTGAGAGTGATGGACTGGGAGCAGCTCCACATCACTTACTGAGAGCCTCAGTCATCTCTGGAACAGCCTGTGCAGGAGTGAAGAGGAGAGATTTTCAAATAAACCAGGGTGTGTGACATGTCACAGTTAGGAATGTCTGTCATTTTATCATCATTAGGGCTTTGATGATGATTCTAAATACATCGGGTGCAGCTGCAAGTCATGGTGCTAAAAAAATAAATACAAGGAAAATCAATATAGTTACTGTACCAAGGAACCCCATTGGGGTCCCTCTTGGCTCCCACTAAGTGCATAAAAAGGCCTAGTAGCTAAGACCGTTCCATGTGGCATCGCTTGTCGAAATAACTGACAACAATTTATTTCCCCTTTGCTTTGGCATTGACAGTTGCTGTTTCAGGGGCAACACTGAGAATGAGTGGCTTACATCGCCATCTAGTGTTTATTACACAGATCAGGCTAATCACAGATTAAACCCGAATTCACCAGTGGTGAACTTGAAGAAAGCGAGAGTCCCTTTTTCAATTCAACTAGTTTTTCAGTCATACTGTTAATGGGTAAGACCACTTTTGTTGAGTTTTTGTTAGTTATCTTGCCATAATCTAATTCCAAATGTGGACAAGAAAAAACTGTTCCAGTGATTAGAAATTGATAATTCAAAATATTTTTTAAAATATTTATATTTTTTCATAAAAATGTTAAATTCCTGTTGATTCAGAAATGGATCCCCCATTCATTTTCCTCATAGGCTTTTTGAAAATGACCATCTCGGGTCGTGACAAATCATGACAACACATACAATGTTTTGGGAATTGGGACAATGTCATTTCTAAGAAGAAAAATGAAACAAAAGGTGTTTATCCTGCCGTTTTTTCTTGCCAATTAGATATTGTATGGTACGAATGTGTGTGTGTGTGTGTGTGTGTGTGTGTGTGTGTGTGTGTGTTGTCACAATTTGCCACGACCCGAGTTGGCTTTGTCCGCAGTGTAATCTTCTTTATATAAATCATTTTTAAAAAGTCTCTGAGAAAAATTAATGGGGAATTCATTTCTGGACCAGGGATGACGTCATTTAAGGGTTGGGACTACTCGGCTCTATGGGCCAGATTTGACTAGTCTTGGATTGCCTTGATCTGGGCGACAATAAAGACATCCTGGTCCTGACCGGGTTTGCTGAGAGGCTATGGCACGGTGCAATATGCTATCAATTAAAGGTAGATAAATAGATGCAGTATCTGTATGCAGTTAATGCAAACACACCTAGTAGTCACCTATTGTCAAGCGACAAAGTCAAGCGATTGAAAAGCTATATCGCTCGTCCCCAGAGACAAGTTGGTCCCAAGCCAGCTATCATTTTTCCCCGCAGGAGGAAAAGGAGAAAGCCCATCCATTTTAATCAGCTACATGAGGAGTGATCACATGTAAGGCGATCACATGGCAGGTCACAACTCCACCGCCGCAAGCCATTATTCCTGATCACTTATACAGAGTTTAGCGGGACACCTGTGGGCCCGCTCACGCACCGCTGACGGACTAAATAAAACATGACCGACAGTACACACACATGAAAATATCAGCTCCTTAGGCTGTCACCAACATCGGTGTTGCGAGTTGCCAACCCGCCTGGGCTTGTAGTGCCATTAGTGCCAGCCAGACACTAGAGGGCAGCTAAGCATGTAAAGGAGTTGGCAACAAAGCAGGCTGAATAATATAAACCTGGAAAGTTCCACCTAGCCACATGCCACAACCATTGATTACATTTCATTGCTTTAGGGGGAGAACCTGTGTGGCTCTGCCACTAGCGCGCGCACACACGTACACGTACAAACACACTCTGATTAATTCAGGGACTCAATAATTCAACAGTTGCACATTTCCATTAGGTGAAATAATGCATCATGCAAAATTTATCAGGGGAAATAGTGAATGTTATATTCAGTCACTTTGGGATCTTGCTCAACAAAAATATGTCCCGTCTTGGCAGTGCAGTCAAGTGTTTAGAGCAGGCGAGTAGTGGTGTGTGTTGTGTTGGTGTGGATTTGTTTGTTTTGTTTATTTGATGCTACTCCTTTAGTGCCAATGTCAGTGTCAGAATTTAGTACCTTGAAAAGATCTGCTACCAAGCCAAAGTCAGCCACCTGGAAAATGGGAGCCTCCGGGTCCTTGTTGATAGCAACAATAGTCTAAAAAGGAAAAAGAACGTGTCAAGAGTTTTTTGGAAACGGATAAATAAGTGAAGATGTTCCAATATATCCACAGCAGTGGAGCTGTGTAGTCATGCAAAAATGAGCTTTTGAGAAACTATGATGTCAGTCACTGTTCATTAGTCCATATCACTTTTACTATAACAGATTAGAAACGCAGCTTGTGCCTGGAAATTACTGTCCGATAGTTCATGTTTTACTATCACTGTTTATAGTATCACTGAACTTATTGTTGTATCAGTTGCAACATGTCAGCAGCAAGCAAAGACTCTGTACGCTCTATGCTGCATCCAATATAAATATCAGTCTACGGGTCCAGAGAGTCCACAATGGTTGTATCTGTATTTATTGATGTGGAGGGCAAAGCTTGAATAATATGCATTTGGCACCTGTAAAGCAAATACTACATTGATTTTCTCCGATTTTCTGTTAAATGTGTTTCTTTGTTTGTTCATCTTTGTCGCATGGGCACTGGGTAGCTTTAAAATGGAGAAGGAAAATATCAGTTTTACAAAAGATCCATAGATGTGTAGCCCAGGCCGACGGCTGTCTCAATATGGCCATATGACTGTACCTTGCTGTCTTTCATTCCAGCAAGGTGTTGAATGGCACCAGAAATACCAACAGCAATGTACAGCTCCTGTGAACAGAACATTAACAGCACAACAAAACACAAATAGTTAGTTTTACACGAGCACTTTAAAATTCAGTCTTTTCACTCGTATAGGGGTTCCATTTTTGCAGCGTGACATGGCTGTAGAGCAGGGGTGGCAAAAGGTATAGCTAAAGGTTAAGCTTTTGATCAGTATTGGGCAACATTACCGAGGAGAGTAATATCTTTACTTTTTACGACTTAGAAAAAGTAATATTAAAATATAATATAGGCAACTTTAGTTGCCACCGATTTGAATCCAACTCCACCTCACCTCCACTTTATTGGCTCATTATGACACTGCTGGAGACTTCTGCGCTGTGATTGGCTAAAACGCTGCCTCACCCTCCACCCACACATACACTAGCACTGCCTTTTTTCCTGAGCCCGACGAATGTTTTGACAACATGATTTGTTGACAACATTAAAGTTCTAGATCGTCTGCAGGGTAGATCTTGTTGAGCTGGTCAAATAGAAAGTAGACCTCAAGTCGACAAGGCATGCGCAGTCCTGCTGTAGTGCGACATACAGTAGCAGGCTGCTGGTAGGGGTGTAATATCTGTTGGGGGGAGGGATGAGTCCTAGAGGGCAGCGCCCTTTCTGCAGCTCCCTGATTCCAGTGGGAGAGAGAACCCATCCCTGGCTCTCAGCTTAATGCACCGCCATATGAATATTTCAGTGCCGTTTTAGCGTTGCTGCCATAGTCTCTGAAGAGCGGAGCAGCGTCAATTTGGGGAACACAAATCTACTGGAGTTCTAAAGCTAAGTGCATTTGTGGCCCAGGTTTTACTGACCAGACAAACACGACTGAATCTGGCCTGTGAAACTGTAAAAAAAAAAAAAAAAAAAAAAGGCCAGCATGTCGAGTGAGCAATCTGTCCAGTAAGTACATAGATACAGGATGGTCCTGGTAAGACGGTGACCTATGGTAAACAAGAAGAAATACTTTATGCTGTCATCACCGCTAACAGTCTTAAAGTTGGGCTTGAATTGTACTGTAATTCTTTAATCAAGCCAAAGCAAGACATCTGCTAACTTGGAACAAACAAAAAAAAAACTAGAGCCCGACCGATAGAATTGGTTTATCGTATCGGGGTCATATCAGGGAGCCTCCTTGTATTGGTGGTCCTACTTATTGGTTTAATTGTAACTGATATAGTTTTAAAAGTGCACAAATTGGCAAAGTGATGGCAATAGTGCTGGAGAGATGAACTGGTATTTGTTTGTCTGTGTCATTATTCACTTCATTTGTTCCTTGACAGCTTGACTGAACAAGCTAAAAATAGAAAGAAAAGTCTGGTTTAAAAAAGCAATTTGCCCATAGTCCATACTACCATCCATGTGACTGTACTACTGCTTAATCTTTGCACAATTCTAATACTAAGCAAATCAAAAAAGGTCTACTTTCAGTCCAGCTAAAAACAAAATATCAGTTGCAAATCGGTTATCGGTGGTTGCATACTTCTATCGTATAGGTTATCGTATCATTCCAAATATTCCAGTCGGGCTCTAAAAAAAAAAACAAAAAAAAAACAGCCCAAAACAATACATTCCGAGTCCCCCCTAAACAACAATTGAGTTATTCACGCGTGCTAAAGACAACATTATTCAATGACATCAGCAGCAGGCACAGACTTTTGCCTGCACACTTCTATGCTGCCAGGCTGTTCCCTATAGAAGTACGGCTCCCCTGAAAGGCTACTCAGGCATAGCAGCCGACAGCTTTGATTACATTTCTAAACAATTGAAGAACCAACAACGCTGTAAACATCACACCAAGTGTTCCAGGAATCTGAGTGGGACAGCTTGGGGTAAAGTTGCTGCCCAGCAGCACAGTGGAGACTGGGGTTCAAGTCCTCCACGCATGGGTGCTCCATGGAACACAATAGATGTTTTCAGTTCACTAAAAGCTGGCAGGGGTGGGTGGGGTCACCCATTTCTGCACTAGCGAAGTCTACAAGTTGGCCATGGCACCTTGTTCAGTGGGGAGACGAACCAGAAAGGCTAGCTGCTAGCATCTTCCTCTGCTGACATTGCAACACTCCAGGTTCAATAACTGACAGTTGGGTGAAAATAAGCAGCTCGGTGATGTTGCTAGGTTTTCAACATAATGGGTTCAGACCAGGACCAACAGGTACCGACTGATTCAAATGAATGTCAGAAAAGAATGTATGGGTCCCCATAAATTAAGTAATTTGAGGACCATGGCCCTTCTAAAGTAAAAAAAAACACACAAACATTAAAAATAATATAGGGTACAAACTATCATGCAAAGTTCACAACACAAAAACATAATTTATATCTCAAAGAAGGACAGATACGATAGATAGGAACTACATAACAGACCTATGTGGAGGGGGAGAACACTGACTGACCAAAGATATTAATTCATTTAAGAAATTTTATTTTTATCTCTGGTGTTTTCTTTTTACAAAATGAGAATCTCTTCAAATGATTTATGCTTGCATTGCACAGAAAAATAACAATCTGAAAAAAAGACGTCACCCCAATAACCAGAACAAGCCACACACCAAAACAAGCGTTGCAAAGCATGTTGCACACGAGAGGCGCCGCGCAAGAGACACTAAGGGAGAAGTAGAGTAATCCTGCAAGCAGATTCTTGTTGATGTTGTGCGGGAATGCTCCTCATTATAAGTACTGAATTTGTGTATATAACATACCAGGATAACGCAGTTGAATGAATCTTTTATTAAAAATATGTGTCAGAGATGCAGGACCCAAGGCTAGCAGCATCACTGTAGCTGGTGACTCCAGTGACAGGGAGGAAGACTTGTCATAACTAAAAATGTGCCCACATTTTTTAATGTTTGGTTTGGCTCAAATCTCTAGCAGAGAATGACATTTTGAGGCCACAAGAATAGCAAGGAAGGAGTTAATAAATATTCAGCAGTGTGGCTATGAGTGTGCTTCCCTTTTTATTTTTCTCGGCATTCAGAATCACAGATCATGCTGTAATTAACATATTCTAAAATGTATCACTCATCCTAAACCTAAAATCAAAACGATTGTTAAAACAATCGGAAAATTCAATTGAGAAAATCTGGCCTGGTGTAAACAGTGGCGAGCAGCAGATAACCCACTGCAGTCTGCTTTAATGGACAGGCTAAATCATTTAGGCCCTTAAATGTGCCATCAACTACATTTCATAGGGGCCTAATGTGTGGATAATCACAGCTGGGATATCCCAGCTGGACCGGATAATGGCAAGTTAACCTTTTTAGAAAGGCCAAAGGATCCATCCTAATCCTACTGAATTTCAGGAATGCTGAATGCAAGGGGAAAGTTAACAGGCATTGGCAATTTTGTGCTCCATTGACAAACTAATGCACTGGTTCTGCTGATCATATTAGAAAATGCACAACCAAATTCCTGTCTTGTGTGCCTTTTAACCACATCAACCCTATACAGTATATACTATATTGCATGTATGTAATTCTCAGTTTTCATCCCTGCTGTGCAAATGATCTGAACTGACAGTATAACAGGCATTGAGTGGGAATCACTTACAGGCGCTACGATCTTGCCCGTCTGTCCAACCTGCAAGTCATTTGCGACATAACCAGCATCCACAGCAGCTCTGGAAGCACCGACTGCGGAGGAGGAACATTACACTGTATAAAAATCAAATTCATAATTGCAAAAACAAGTTGATCGTGCAGAGACAAAATCACTGATCACAGGACATTCACAACTCACCTGCAGCGTTCAGTTTGTCAGCAAGGTCATAGAGCAGCTTGAAGTTGTCCCCACTCTTCAATCCCCTTCCTTTAACAAGATAGAATTAGCAAAATTTAAATACGAACTAAAATAAAAGCAGTTTATTCAATTGCACAATTAAGCAACCAGAGATGGGTGTAACTAGTAATATTATTAGATATTACTAATAGTTACATTGATATAATATTATGAATGAGGTTACATTCTATGAAATGTAATATTATTTCTACTAATATTACTAGTTACTGTACTTTAGTCATGCTGCTGCTTTTGCTTTGGTGAAGGGAGATGAGCTAATGCCACTTTACTTTGACCCCAAAAAATGTGATGAAAAGCAACTTATTATTACAGTCAGACATACAAAGCCATCTAGTGTCAGAGGTACAACATTGAAACATAAAGAAAAATCATGTGTATGTCTACCTTGTATTAGGATTATAAAGATTTTGTGATTTGTTTTTCTGACTAAAAAGAGCTTTTCTTGCAGGTGGGTTGGTGCAAAGTAATATAAAGGTAATATGTTACATATATACATATGCTGTGCATAATTCTGGGAGATCACATCATAATTCCAGTGTACCTGTAATTATGCATCTTGTAAAATAGTTCAAAAACTTAATATAACCAGTTCAATGTACAAGAAATCCACACATACGCCAGGCTCAGAGGCACAATGTCATAGAGCCAGCACATACCAATTGACTAATGACATTTCCTTCCATATAATTTAAAGAAATGCACTTTGCTCCTCATTGTGACTAAACAATACAACAAATATACACAGTGATCCGAATGATCATTTTAGGCATATTCATGTAGACCTACTCCACTTGAAACCATAATTTGTCATTAAAGTAGAAAGTATGTGGTGTGTAAAAAAAAAACTTATTTTGTATACCTCCAGATACTACAGTCTTTGCACTGGTCAGTTCTGGGCGGTCACTCTTGCTTAGGGTCTGTTCCAGCCACTCAGACACTCCAACAGCTGAGGATGCAGCCACTGTGGCCAAGGAATAGCAACAATTATCACATAATCAACAACTGCTAGGGGGTCTGTCAAAACATTCACGGTGACCTTAGTACTTTGAGTAGTAGTAGTACTAACATGGTAGATCACTAGCACTCCAGTAAGCACGTCAAGACCAGAACAAATTAGTGACATATTGTTTGTGGTCAGATCAAGGCAACCCAAGATTAGTCAAACCCAGAATATCACCTGATTTCATCCAACACAAATCCTGTGTCCACTGAAGACGGACGTCCCTTGTTGAATCAGAGAGTCAGATTGAGGCCTAGCCTCGACACCCAGGCTTTCATTTTCGTTCGCCTTGCGCGAAAACGGAAAGCCTGGACTAACGCACGTTGGAAAGTGGCCTTCAAGTGGGAGTGAAACTTCCGGGGTGGGCGTCGCTCTAAATGATGTGACATAGAACAGCAGTGGACGGGCGCGGGAGGGGCCGGGGATGACGACACGTTAGTGAGATCAAATCAGAGCGCAGCACTTCCGCCGTGTGGATGCCACGGCACCCCGCCCCCCCGCCCCCCCAAGGCCAAAATCATTGAGGGCTAGACCAGGCTAATTGAGGCCAGACTAAGTCAGATATGGCCTAGGATAAACTTAATCGCTACGATGGCATTACGGGGATGTTCAAGATTAGGCCAGGTCTCTCCGATTATTCCAGGGATGTCCGTATTTAGTGGACAGGATTTGTGGTGGCCAGATTTGACTAGTCTTGGACTGCCTTGATCTAAAAAAGAAATCACGAATTCATCCCGGCCCTGACCGTGTTTGCTGGGATGTTGCTTCATAACCTCCAATGTGTATTGGGTTGCATAAATGGTGTTTTTTGCCATGTTATTGAATTATGAAATATACCTTCTTCCGACGCGGCACTGCCTCCATCCGTGCCAGCGGCCTCGAAGGATGTCCCTCTGACAGTGAACACCTTCACAGACTCATTACATTTCACAGTGCTGAGAGCATTCCCTGTAACACACAATCATATGGATAGACATAACATGTTTAACAGTGCAATAGAATTTGCCATTGTAAAAAAAACTTGAAAGACTTCAGTTGTCCCATTTTAATTGAATTAAGTACCAGCATAGATGGTTCTGACAAACGTGTCTGGAGACTTGATCTCAATGATGTCTGAAATTGGGGCGACATCCAACTTGGCAGCCACTCTGGGGAGCAGGTTCTAGAGAATTAAATGTTGTGGGATTAAGCAGGGAAAGAATAGGTCTGACTGAAAAATAAAATGTCCATGTATTATGTAAAATTGAATGTTTAAAGGAAGAGGAAAATAGACTGCTTATTGTAATACACTTGTATATTACTTTTTCAAAATACAGCATCAGCAATAACAAGAAGGAAAAACAAACATCAATAAGACTATTGCATGACATTGACACAAAAACTCTATGTTTGCTGACCTTTCCAAAGGCAGACGCTCCAGCACAGATGTGGGTGAAGTTGAATTGCTGCTGTGTTGCCAGGATAAGTGGCGTCAGCTCCTCTGTATAGGAAAAGTGACATTTTTTTCCTATCACTCAGTCTTACAGGTGAGCACGACATATAGTATATTTTCAGAATAGTTATACGATTCTGTAATGCCACATACCTGGCAGCCCGCCTTTGTAAGAATCATTTTGAGCCACCAGAACTTTGTTCACACCTGGTACTTTACTAATATCCTCCACCACCTGAGAAGAGAAAAATCTATGTTCAGACATACATCAATCCAACTTCACCTATCAGAAAACTAGGTTGCAAACTTGCGATCAAAATAAAGAGAATTACAGACTAGCCATTTTAGAACAGACCCACAGCACACACTCAGAGCTGCTGTGGGCTCAGGATGTGGTTATGATTATTATTTTTTTTTACCTCTACCATTAGATATAGTTAAATCAATTTATATGGTTAAAAGCTATTATAGGCAACTTTTCCCCTCTACAAAGACACACTTGCTTTGCCCTGCAGACGGTCCAGCACTTTGTTGCCGTCAACAACGTGACAAGGCGCTGCTAGTGTGTGGGGGAGGGGGTTGTGAGGAGGTGCTTTAGCCAATCACAGCACAGCATTCTATCAGTTTCATAATGAGCCAATAGAGTGGAAGTGAGGTGGAGTTAGATTTCAATCTGTTTACAAAGTTGCCTATATTACCTTTAAGAGGAGAGCTCATCTGTTTTCCACCTACCTGTACAATAGACAAAACAAATCCCACATCATGACAAACATGGTGTGGCTTGGATAACGTCGAGTAAAACCTACCTTTGCACAATCTGCCCCAGCAACCAAGCAAGACACGTCTCCTCCAAGCTTACTGGCTGCAGTTATAGTGTTGAGCGTGATGGGCGTCAGCACACCATTGTTGTGCTCTGCAACCACCAAGGTACTTTGAAACCTCTGGAGGATGCCAGTCTATTGGCAAGAATGGAAGACAATTTAGTACATGTCCCTTTTCAATAAAAAGTACATTTTCATCTATATTCAACATTTTCTTTTAATTGTCAGTAAATGATATAGCATTATGGCTGCAACAGTTAATCGACAAATCGTAATAAAATTGATAATTTCATTAATTTAATAATTGGTGAATAGGATTGGTAGCTAATTACTGGAGTTATCATGGGTGTTTCACACTTAAGAGTGTTCCAAGGGTTAAGTGTAACTAAATAAACTGCAGAGAAGTGATCCATCGCTCTTCCCTTACAATCCGATGATAGTTGCACATGCGCAGTAGCAACTACAAAGCAAAATCTGACACATAATGATTATATTATTAAGAACAATTATAAAGTTCCTTTAGGACCGACACATGTGTAGATATACAAATGTATGGAGGCAGAATAAGCTTAAAGACACCATTGCTTTAATTAATTTAAAAATGTGTTTGTTTGAATAGCAGTCAAGTCATATGTGATAGTTAAGTTAGTTTCAGAATCCGATTAATCAATTAATCGTTTAAATCATGGGCTGATGAATTGATGACAAAAAATGTTAGTTCGGTTCAGATGTCTGTTTGCCCAAAAATATCAGCCATTATTTACCTTTTTAATCAAAAAATAAAGGGAAATGTTTTCACATAGACACTTTAATCAAACCCTAGGTATTTCAAAAGACATGTGGCAGCGGTTTTGGTGTAATTGATTTTGGCAACTTACATAACCAATCCTTTGAGTGCAAATACTACAACTCAGTTCATGCAACCTCTTGAACAACCTCATCAGTCCGGTCAAGTTAAAGCAGGTTGATTCCAGCCATATCTGAACAGTTTACAGTCTAAGCAGCACAGAACCAGTTACAAAAGAGTTCTTGGAGCTCACAGACTCAAATAGTCAGTGAAAAATGGACTCCAATGTCAACTCGTTCTTAAGTACCTGCATGGTCAAAATAGTTTGGCAGTGCACCACCATTGGTCACAACATTTATTTTATTATTGTAATTGTAATTATAAAACTGCAATTTGTATTTTAATAACTACTTCTCGTAGCTAGGCTAATACTCCCAGCTAACTGGGGGAGAGATTAAGAAATAATAGGCAATATATCGTTGGCTCTGCCAGCTACTACATCAAGTGAGTGATCAAACAAAACTGACAGATTAGTAAGTGACATTCATTTATTCATTACTACTCCTGGTTGACAGAAGAAAGATAGGCAGATAGAAAGTCACCAAGCTGCTGCTGTTAGCATAATAGCTTTAGAAGAACGCGTGGTTATGACTCCCACCACAGTTCTAGAAAAGCCCTCGTTGTGATTGGCCAGTACAGGTCAATCACAACGGGGGAGAGGGGAGCTCAACTGAGGTGGGATTCATAATCGCGCATTTAGATCTAAGGTAGCTGCATGTACTGAAAACACAGCAAGCAGCAGCTGACCTACGTACGTATAACGGGATACTTGAGTGATTTCATAACGCATAAGGACACATGTGCCGCAAATAGACTTACCAACTGTTTGAAGGTGTTTCTGCTGATAGCTCTGTGCATCCTGGCTGCAGTGTTGTTGTCCCTCCAGCTAGAGATGTTAGGGCACTGGGGACAGTCAGAAATGAGTTATGTGACTCACTGTGGAAACTGTGCTAAAGGTTAGCTCATCTCATCTCGCGAGATCACCGCAGAGTAGACGCCAGCCATAATGTCAGAGACTTGCGACATCGAGGGGTCATATCTCGCAGGCACTGAGCGTTCAAGCGCTGTAAGCTACAGCCCGAATAGGGTCGAACTGGAGTTGGAAATACATTGTTTGCAATGAGGGCGGCGCAAATAAGAGCTATTTTAAACATGTGTCATGTGCAACATGACAACTGTACGGTAATTCTACGGTAATGACTAAAGTCTCTTTAATGTTTACTATTACTGCAAAACAATCAAATAAAGGGATTTAAAATAATTTGGGCCGTTATCTGAGTCAATTTCTGCCTAATTCCGGTCCAGGACTTGTACCTATGACCTTGTGTACATGCACAAAGTCTATTCGGAATGTATACTTTAATTCCGAATAGAGATTTTTATACCCAACGTGGAACTCATTCCCCAGGCGCGTACGTGGTGAACATGTGCCATACAATTTGCGTAGTCCGTCCAAGTAGAGTGACCAGATGTTCCTCTTTGCGTGGGAAATTCCCTCATTTCCAAGACGATTTTAGGTGTCCCACAAAATAAATGGAGACCCTGTCCCACATTGTGTGTCTAACGGGCATCAGTGTTCAAAAGACATGTGGCTTTCTGTTTCTCTTTTCATTTTAGAGATGTGTTTTAAGCCAGTAGGTCAGTGTAAGTGTTAAAACAACGAGCAAGAAGTATGTTGTTGTCCCACTATGGTATTTTTGAACGAGAATAAACAAATGGTCTGGGCAAGAGAGCACACCGGGGAACACCAGTGCGTTCTGGGCGCACTGCGCGTGCTTGGCTGGATTCATCATGAAATCCCCCTAATTAGACAGATTCTGTGGCATCTGGCTACTCAACACCCTTGGTTTCACCTATGATAAACCAAGGGTGTAATAGAAAATGTTTCAGAGGTAAAAAAATAATAATAATAATAATAATAATAATAATAATAATAATAATAATAATAATAATAATAATAATAATAAGGGTAATAATAATAATAATAATAATAATAATAATAATAATAATAATAATAATAATAATAATAATAATAATAATAATAATAATAATTCGGATGGTGGAATGATAATGATCTTCTAAGGCTTCATGGGGAAAGATAATCAACTTCAAAATCCCATTTGATTGATTGACTGACTGAATGGCTGACTGAACTGACAGGCAAATTGGCAAATTGAATAGTATTGTATTTGATTAATTGAGTACAGAGCAAGAATAGTATCAAACTGTAGTTGTCAATCAATCAATCAATCAATCAATCAATCAATTAATTAATCAATCTATCAGCCAATGAATCGATCAATGAATCGATCAATCAGTCAGTCAGTCAGTCAGTCAGTCAGTCAGTCAGTCAGTCAGTCAGTCAGTCAGTCACTTCAGCCTAAGTGTGTGTGTGTGTGTGTGTGTGTGTGTGTGTGTGTGTGTGTGTGTGTGTGTGTGTGTGTGTGTGTGTGTGTGTGTGTGTGTGTGTGTGTGTGTGTGTGTGTGTGTGTGTGCGTGTGTGTCGCGCGCCTTGATACATCAGTTCCAAAAAGTCTTGAATTGATCCAATAAGTGTAACGCAACTGGGGGCTTCCCTTAATGACATGATGCCCAGACCATGTTAAAGCAGATAGGAGAGTTTGATGTTAAAACGGCTAACCAAAGTAGGCCTAAGAAGTCAATCTGCGCAGCATACTCATACTGTATGATGTGGTTAACACATTGGCGTAGTGTTGAGTGACGAATGAATATAAACAGTGCCCTTTGACAATGTTGCCGTAAGTGTGGCGGCTGTATTGAAAACTTTAGTTTTCGCTTATTGAAATCTAAAGCGGGCTGCAGCTGCATGCTGATATGAGCTATAGGCTACTATAGCCTAATAATAGGCCTATAGTAAATAATATTAAGAAACAGAGACTAATGTTAATCACAATTCATGAGTTTTGCAAGGAAGCATGGAATTATGTGTCGATCTTAAAAAGATGAATGACGGATTGTAGCCCAGGTGCAGATTTTTCCCATATTGAAAATAAAATGTTGCTTCATGCGTGTTGCCTCTCTATAAACTTTTCTAATATGTAAAAGCCTAGAATATGATATAAAAAAAAAATCTTGTCCGCCTCCAACTATAAATAAATCAATAACTACTACAGACTTATCGCCGGGAACTCGGATTAATGTAACCTAATTCTCGTCACTTAGAATTTATACTGTATAGGCTATATATCACATACAGTAGATATAGGCTTAATAATCAACCGAATGATACTATACTATTTCACACGCTATATCTAAAAGAGCTGACAGGTTGTTGTGTCTCAGTATGAACTATAATTTATAAACCATAATTTAAAGTACAACTTTTTTCTTTTCATAACACGTTTTTACCTTCATAAAATTAGATGTTGCACTAAAGAGAAGATTGGTCATTTTTAATGAATCTAAAAATCACTTACACACACACACGCGCGCGCGCGCACACACACACGCACACACGCACACACGCACGCGCGCGCAGTGGAGAGTTATCCAAATTACGCTCCCATATTATTGTTAAACGTCTGAATTACTTATTTTTCAAGAATCTACACAATTAGAATTAAAATGTAGAAGAATTTTTGATCAAAGTGTGCCTGTTATCAAAATATAGCAAGAAGCAGAAAGAGAAGAAGAAATAAAAGAAGAACTGAAAACTGGGCACTGACATTAAAATGAAAATCATTAATTGTGCGACCCGTCCAAATAATAGTAAGGGTAATAATAATAACTAAAAGACGTAGTTTTCTCACTGAAATAACCACATTTCTGACCTAATTATGATTTTTGATTAGACCTATACGTGAAGACTATCCAGTCTCATGAGGTTTGTATATGAAAGAACACGCAAAACATCCGTGTATGACGCTATACAAATACATGAATAGTATATCTCTGAGTGACAATTATTCACTTCAAAATGCTATAATTTGAGCCTGAAGCACTATTAAATATAATAACTTGCCACT
Organism: Benthosema pterotum; assembly: GCA_039105355.1. NCBI lineage: Eukaryota > Metazoa > Chordata > Actinopteri > Myctophiformes > Myctophidae > Benthosema > Benthosema pterotum. The sequence continues at coordinate 39,615,784 of CM076969.1, forward strand.
CGATCCTTCATTTCCTAAGAAGAACAGAAGGAGGATATTAAATATGGACGAGATACTTTTCCCACATTATCTGTAAAGAACAATTTAGGATTTACGTTCATTTAAGTCGTGCGCTGTGTGTGTGTGTGTGTGTGTGTGTGTGTGTGTGTGTGTGTGTGTGTGTGTGTGTGTGTGTGTGTGTGTGTGTGTGTGTGTGTGTGTGTGTGTGTGTGTGTGTGTGTGTGTGTGTGTGTGTGTGTGTGTGTAAATGTGTTTGAATGTCAACTATATCGACTGCAAATTTGTAATAATAATAATAAATACATTCTTGGGAAAGGGGGGTGGGTGGTGCCAGAAAAACTTGGGATTTAGCCAAGTTTCCTCCTTTCTAAACGTAGATCTAATCCATGTCCTCATCCAGTAGAGGGCTCTCTCACAGTGCAATATTTAATGTGATTTACTCAATATATAGCCTACCATTACCAACAGCACAGCAGGCCTATAATAACATTATTATTATCATTGTTCTTGTTCTTGTTCTTGTTGTTGTTGTTTTATTGTTAACAATCTATTTGAATCTATGAATATTCAGAAATTGTCACTATAATTTTATACAGGCTTTGCTTTATATTTTGCCTTCACATGCATATAGTGATACAGAAAAATCTTAATGTTCTGTGGTGCAAAAAATCTATGTGTGTTATTTAACTACAGCCCAATTAAGAAATGTTGCTGGAAGAAAAGAAAAAGAAATGACACTGGAAGAATACAGAAAAGAAAATCAAACGAAGAACATGCAGGAGAATCCTCCGAGCACTTATCATCATCAAACTCCAGGGACGTGCACACATGGACATCAAAGGGGGCTTTGGCCTCTGCCTACCTGTCCTGTAAAACAACTGCCCTTCAGTTTCCAGACCGTGAACGCAGCATTTACATAAAGAAACGGACCATATTATGGTCTGCTTATTCTCTCCACTATTTGTGTCCAAAAGTGCCCTCTATGAATTTCTGCCCCTGCCCCTCTAACAATCTCGGTACGTCCCTGCACAGAGGTCCAGGTTGCTAGCTACGTCACTGAGTGAGGGACATTGTTCTCCAAACCTCTCTCTCTCTTTCTCTCACTCCTGGAATACAAGTTATCGGTCAGCCAAGGGACGGACCGGACCGTCTCTTCTCCCTCTCCTTATTTTTAACACATAGCGGCTTGGGTTTAACTCTCCTGTATGGTGGATATTTTGTTCAATTCTTCTTTCTTGGGTGATATGGGGGATCATTCCAAAAGTAAGCTATAACCATAACTTTCACTTCAGTTATAGGCGTTTAATAGACGTTTATTGCTTTCATGGTTAGTTACAATAATGCTACAATTGTGTTATTGCACGCTTTTAACTGTGAGAAGAATGAGGAGCAATTTGAAACATCATTTTGACTTGAGCTCCGCATTATAGTCTATTCGCAACCCATGCAATTAAAAGCATGTTCAACAACACCAGGCAGAGATACAACAAGCAGGGTACGTGGGTGGTGGTGGTGTGAGGCATTTAACGAGGATGTCTTCGGGATTAAACGGTGTACGTTGTGGCATTAATATGCTGCATTCCACAGCGAAGTCTGGTATCGCCATGTGTGTGGGCTGTGGAAGTCAGATACACGACCAGTACATCCTGAGAGTCTCCCCGGACCTGGAGTGGCACGCCGCGTGCCTGAAGTGCGCGGAATGCAGCCAGTACCTGGATGAGACGTGCACTTGCTTCGTCCGAGAGGGAAAGACCTACTGCAAAAGAGATTATGTAAGGTATGGAGTTGACTTATAACCTTCCACATTAAAGGGGAAATCCACCCATTTTCAACATTTTAATGTCATTAATGGGCCTATACCTAATATAGCTAATGTTGTGTGGACATGATAAAAAAAAATCCCCCCAATTCTGTATTTCCTAAAAATGGAGGTCTGAAAAAATCATTAACATGGTGAAATACATCTGATGACATCATCAAGATGCATTTCACCATGTTAATGATTTTTCTTTCAGACCCCTTTTAAAAATGGGTGTAATTCCCCTTTAACACACATTTCACATAGAGAGGCCCACTTTGAAGGCCAACAATATATCCGAGCACAAGTTTTATAGGCAAGGCAAAATAGAATAGAATTCTATTTAGGCATAATGTAGGCATGCATTTGAATATGTTATTTTCATTATCTTCAAATTAATTAAATCATTGTATTATGGATTTGAGCTACAATTAATTAGTCAAGGTGATGAAGATCTATGCCTAAAATATGCCTAAATAAATGCTGAAGTACTCCACATTAAGACATTTTCATATTTTGATAGGCGAATTTAGGCATGTATTATTTTCATCTTCTTGACATCATTTTCATGTGCTATGGATTTGGGATGAGCTAAAAAAAAATCCAGCGCCATAAATATAGGATAATATTAAATAACGAGTCTGTAATTGGTTCATAAATTTATACCAGGCAGCGTCTGTGCCTCACATTCGAGACCTTAAAAGCAAAAAAATAAAAATAAACTGAAAACCTAATTTGTATGTTCCTTTTACAGATTATTTGGGATTAAATGTGCAAAATGTAACATTGGCTTCTGCAGCAGCGACCTGGTGATGAGAGCTCGCGACAACGTGTACCACATGGAGTGTTTCAGGTGCTCGGTGTGCACCAGGCACCTCCTGCCGGGGGACGAGTTCTCTCTGCGGGAAGACGAGCTGCTGTGTCGGGCCGACCATGGCTTACTGATGGAGCGCTCCTCCTCGGCCGGCAGCCCCGCTCTCAGCCCGGGGAATATACACTCCTCCAGACCGCTGCTCATCTCAGGTAGGCAACAGTATAACTTCTTACTTTATTAATGTGTGGCCTTATAGAAAACTAAGAATGGCAAATGAGCGTGCTATAGGAATAATGACAAGTTTAACAATAGTTCTTAAAGTGTGTTGTATATAGCCTTTAACTTTGCTACAAGACAAACATGCACATATATGATTCTCTCTTTTCCCTTTCTCCTTGTTGGCTCTTTTTTGGACTCTACAGGCTATCCACTCTATAGGCTATTCGCTTTGTTTGCTGCTATATTACAGTTTGCTCCTGTAGCCTATAGGCTACTGTTTAAAGTATAAGCCAAGCAAAAAATAGTTTTAATCTTATGTAGGCCTATACCTGTACAACCTTGAACCTTAATATCAGGCCTAACAATGGCCTAATAATAATAATAATTGCCTAATATTAATAATAAGGGTAATAATAATAATAACAATGGGGCATGTGATGAACAATTATTTATTTTTAGGGAAATAAGTGAAAATAAGGGGAAAACGGATTGTGTCAAAAGGACAAATAAGATGCACGGTTTGCGAGCATATAAAAATGATCGAGCTAGTTCAGGACGTTGAAATAGCTTTTCTGGTTGACCTCATGTACAGAGCCGGTGACCGTCCGGCACCCCCCTCATCGGAACCACGTCCATCACAAGCAGTCCGAGAAGACCACGCGGATCCGGACGGTCCTGAACGAGAAGCAACTGCACACCCTGCGGACCTGCTACAACGCCAACCCCAGGCCGGACGCCCTGATGAAGGAGCAGCTGGTGGAGATGACCGGCCTGAGCCCCAGGGTGATCCGGGTCTGGTTCCAGAACAAACGGTGCAAAGACAAGAAGAGGTCCATTCTGATGAAGCAGCTTCAGCTGCAATCACACAGCGACAAGACGGTGCGTAAAGGCGCACTGCTGGATGGTTCTATTCTAGGTCTACTTGTACATTGTTCCTTAAGTCTAAATTTTACATATCAAGGAATATGAATATATCGGGCCCACATTGTGACTGCATGACTGAGATCTATGTTCAAATGCCGTAATATATGGCTTGTCTCTTTTCCTGCTGTAGCTGTGTTTTTCTGTTAAAATAAATGCCATTATATTTCCAGTTGCACCCTCACTACAAAGGGGGCACATCGCATGTAATGTTGTGTCAAAAATAGTTGATCTACAAGCTCAAACCGTCGCAGCGCATTTTCACTTGCTCCACATGCAATAGGCTACCTCTGCCCCTCAAATGAACAGTTTACATCTGGTCACCCTAATGTGGGGCCTCGTTAATACCCCCCTGGTGGTCCCGGGATCCCACTTTGAGAAGTATGGGTTTTTGTTTTGTTATTATAGGCGAGGCCTATCACTATAGGCAAATCAGTGAGGAGTCTTCACTGAACAGCACTGAGCAATATCGTCATAAAGACTCATTAAACTATATTAACCAGCGACCTACCTACCATCTGATTAGTTAACATCACATAGGCCGCTATCGCACTCATTTTAGATGGTGATTTTATTTTCCTCTGTAGAATTTGCAGGGGCTGACGGGCACCCCTTTAGTGGCAGGCAGCCCGATCCGCCACGACAACAGCGTTCAAGGGAACCCGGTGGAGGTGCAGACCTACCAGCCGCCCTGGAAAGCCCTGAGTGACTTCGCTCTGCAGAGTGATCTGGACCAGCCCGCTTTCCAGCAGCTGGTAAGACGCAAAACACCACAATTTTGTCACTTGTCTTGATCTATAACCCCCCCCCCCCCCCCCCCCCCCCACACACACACACACACACACACACACTTATTATTCGTTTTTCCGAATTAATTTAGCCTGAATAAAACTGCATACACATTTCCTTTGTGTTGCTACAAGTGTATTGCAATGCGAAAGTAATATGCATAGCCTAAATATAATGTGTGAAGAGCGTGAAGTGACGCAGGGCTCTCCGTTTACCTTTGGCAGGTGTCTTTTTCTGAATCAGGATCGATGGGGAACTCTTCGGGTAGTGACGTGACCTCGCTGTCGTCGCAGCTACCGGACACGCCGAACAGTATGGTGCCCAGTCCTGTGGACACGTGAGGCTGGATGGATGCAATCTCTATGGATGGAGATCATACATTGCACTCTTATGGGTGCTGCAGCAGCAGCATGGACGTGGACCCACTATAGGCCTACGCGCGACGCACCCTTCCACACAGAGTGTTGACATTTAACTCAACGAAGAGGACTCAAGTAGGACTATAAATGGACATCGGATATCTGTTGCGGAGTGCAGGATGCTTTTGTGCATCAATATGACTCAAATCGAGGATTGGGGCCCAAAGAAGCCTCCCCTCCCCCTCCCCGCTATATAAGCTCATCAGACCACGATGCTAAAATACAAGCCATGCCTGGACTGGACATAAATGAGGAATATACCGGTACTAATGTGAGATTCACGACACATCGGTGGGCCTATTATTGGACGCTTATTTGAACACCATTTCTTATGTTTTATCAGGCTATATTTCCATATAAGGTTCCAAGTCCACAAAAACACGTGTATAGATGTGCATGATTTGTAAAAAGAAAAAAAGAAAGAAAAAATAAGGGAATCATTGGCGACTCTTGTAGCCTAAATGAATAATGGAACGGATGAGATACCGTTTGTTTGAGAAATAAAAAAATACAAATAAGTTATTGTTATTTATTATGGAGGCAGGCATAGCTGCCCTTATATACAAATAAAATCATATATACAACGATCGATTATTGCAGGCAGCATCTTTTATTGTCGCATGATGTCAACAACGGTTAGAAATAACTAAATAAATAACTAAATAAATACATTTAGAGTTAAATGTAAACGGCACTTTTCCCTCGTCCGTAAATGTCTGCCATCGCATTTGGAAATTTCGATCACTTCACTTGTGTAGTTTCAAATTTTAGATACTTGATTCAATTCATTTTCTAAGACGACCACCCTATCAGGGAATGGATGCGTCTCATTCTCGGGCAAAAAGTTGACCCTCGACAAAACAAATTGTCGGGGGTGTAGTAGTAGCCTATGTCGGTTCCTTCCATGACTTGACCTATAGGCCTATTCCTCCATCCCACCATGTCCAGCGGCTATATTCCGAGATTCCAATCAAACTGAAATGAAAATAAACTCAAGACACGCCAGAATGCGTTCAGTTGTTGCAGCGTGGGAGTGGGAGTCAGTCCCCCCATTATGGAGCAGGGAAAGAGAGAGAGAGAGAGAGAGAGGTGGGCTTGTTGTTGTGGTTCCATTCAGTGTATCGTTTGCAGGTGATGCCAAGCGTAGATAAGGGGGGCCGCAGCTCCTGGTCTTGTGTCTAGACATGCGCCTGCTTGAAAAAGAGACGGACCACATCCAACTATCTATAGCCATCAAAACCATGTGACCAATATTTGCCAAAATACGCTATAAATCATCTTTTGTTCCAGGCCTGTCACTGTCAGTGCTAACATTCTAGAACGGTGAGGGTTTCAACCATTTTGATCCCAGGGCCCACAACATTTGAGCCATGGACCACCATTTGGTGACATTTTCATCCCACAGACCGAAATGTAAAGATTAATTTTGTTTTTTATCCACAATTCCAGGCTGAATTTCGCAAACAAAACAGGCAAACATACAGATCAAACTGAGCGTTCTAGTTGTGTAGACTTCTTAATTAAGTGGGCTAAGATCAGATGATTAGTCTAACTCTTCAGAGTGTAAGCCCTCTAAAGAGCTATTCAAAGAGTTATATCTGGTTAATCAACTTTCCATCATTTAGCTGGTGACCACCTGGAACCCTCTCAAGGACCACTGGTGGTCCCTGGACATGTAATCATCCAAAACCTTAAATTAGACCTATAGTCTAAAATTGTGCGAATAGCAACGAAATGTGGACATGTGCTAGAGTACCCTAGGCTACAATACATGTCACTCCATCCATAGACAGCACACACCTCTGCTCTGTCGTGCGTAAAATGCGAAGTTTGCCCGACATTAGCCTATGTCATTGTTTGGAATACACGTAATAGGCCTAACATAGGCTATCTGTTGGTAGTTTTCCCATAAACAAGTAATATGGCAATAAATTTGGCAACAAAACGCTTGCTGATCTAGTGATCGTCATAAAAATAAAACAGACTTTTTTTTTTGTTTAAATCATTCAATATACTGCATAGGAGCCATAATAATTATCGGGTTGTGTGTAGAGTAGACGCAAGGCAACGGTGTTATTTATGTACGATAGATTCAAAACGGTCAAATGACATTTCATTTGTGTGAAACCTTTTCTCAATAAAATATGATAAGTTTCCCCATCATTAAAATGATAACGATTAGGTTACCTTTCCAAAGATCTGCGTTTTGGCTTCAGGCAATATAAATATGCCACAATAATAGGTTTTGTTGACATACTGTAATTACAGATTTGCATAAAGAATGAAAATGGCATCATGTAGTAGGCAATGGTGTGGCATGAATATATCTCAAAAGTGTTGCTTCACAAAGGTGAACTTGCAGTAGACAATATGCATTTTAACAATTTGACATGGCCTAAATATATTTAGGGACATATTGAAAGTTAACATAATAGTGTCATCTGGCTGTCAAAATGACAAAAATACACACAGAACAATAATGCACCACGTGAATGATTTAATGTGATAGAAATGACATTATTAAATAAATTATATTATTTTTTTAGAAGCTTCCCAACAGAAAGAATTAACATGAAAATACACAAGTGGAAAAAAACAAAATAGCAATTTAACAGCAACTTAATAAATAACAAAATAGCATACTGTATATAAGACAAACAAAATATGAGCAATATAGCCTTAAAACGCTATGTAAACTCAACTGTATCGGTACACCATTTTCAGGCCATTCACATTCTGATAAAAAGAACAAACTATATAAAGTATATATAACGGAAATGTATGGCAGCAATTGTAAGAAGTTTATTCTTTTAACAACTCTGATCTATTTCTGACAAGATCGTTCTGACCACAACGACAAATAAAACAGAAACCTATTGCTAGTTTGGGGCACTGAACTGTCTCAGCACTCCATGCAAGATACAAACAATGTTAACTATTTTTGTGCAAATTGCCCGATGATGACTATATAGATTAACAAATGAACCACACATAAATCAACATAAGGCTTGAGAATTCTTAGATGTAACACATTTTGGCACAGCTTGAAGACTAACCCCCACACAGATGAATCCATATAGTGTTCATTTAACTCTTGTGAGTTAAACTAATACTAAGGATTTTATTGTGTACTTTGTTAATCCAAATAGACTTCAAGACAAAAATTAAAAAAAGGAAAGCAGAGGAGAGCCTGACGTGGCCGAACTCTTTTGTAGTGTTTATATTGTGCATATCCATTGTTGAGGATAGTTGTGCGACTGTATCACTCCTCCTGCTTCTTCAGGAAAAACTGCAGGGCCGAATCCCACTGATCTCTCGGAAAACGGTTCGACAACTCGCAGTAGTCCAGCAGCTGAGAAGCTTTGTCTGTACAGGAGACAGTTCAGGATAATGTATAGTGCCCAGCAGCTTAAACAATGTCCAGGTGAGAGTATTTACAAAGAGCCTAAATCTAAACATCTATGTTCAGAATTTGTCCACAATTACATCTTGTGTACAAACGCATACTTACAGTGATGATGTTTTTTAATTCTTGTATCATGATCTCCAAGCACACTATATAAAATATCCTGCTCAAGTTGGCCTGAAAACCTCCCGGAGGAGCTGCTCAGCACGATTAAAAATAAACATTTCTATGTTTTTTTTTTTTTTTTTTTTTTCCCCCGATGCCTCATATTTCTTAACCCATTAGAAAATAACTTACCATATTGCTTTGTTTTACTCTGCGGTTCTTTCTCACTTGAGGCACAGTCCTAGAGGAGTTAAAAAAATAGGGATGTCAGTGCTTTTTACAGCAGAACGCTTCTCTAGTTGTAGTTGTAAAGTAAAAAAGATTTACAGCTAATAGCCATGGATAGCAGTACTTTTTTATTAGCTAACCACTAAAATATACCATTGTGACTTACTAATTAAAACGATTTTCAAAGATTGGGACAAAGTAATCCTTCTTAGTCAGATTTGTTTTACTATACCGACTTATCTAAAGGTTAACTCAACAATAGGGGCATCAGGACTGGAAACCATGCATCATTTGGTTGTTTGAAAGATAAGACACTAACTTTGTCTGCCTATGAATGAAAGTTAATCTGTGCCCAAACAGTGGTGTTAGTGTTATAGTTGGAGGGGCGTGTTGTCAGAGGATGGATGAAACAGACAAGATGTTTACCATAAGTTGAACCAGTGGCAGGTAAAATCCGCCTGGAGGAAGTGATTCATCTTTGTAAAGGCTCAATATAGAGCCAGCAGAGCTGATGTTGGCACACACGACCGCCATGTTGCTCTTACTTTATAATTGGTAAGGTGGGAAAAGTGTGTTTATTATGGTCAACTTGCAAAAGGCATGTCGTTTTGTGATGTGCTGATTTTCTAGGAAACACAGAATAGGGGAACTTTTTCATGTCCACACAACATCTCTAAGGTATATTAATGCCATAGTAACATGTTGAAAAGTGGGTAGAAATGCCCTTTAACATGATTAGCTTGACTTTAGGGATGTGTGTTTGTGTGTATTCCTGGGCACCAAACCAGTTCAATCTGACAGCAGCTCCATGGTGTAAATTATAAGTAGTCAAACGTAATTCTCTAGGAGTTCTACCTGAATGAACGTGGCCAGCAGCACGCAGCTCATCTCCTGCTGCAGGATGACCTTGTTCTGGGGGTTGTTGTAGCAGGCTGAGATGAGGGAGGGAAAGAGCACTTTGATGAGCCGTGGGTGGCTGAAGTACTGGAAGGGCAGCTGACACAGTTTCTGCAGCACGCTGGGCTGCCGCCCAGACTGCACGATCACCTGGAAGGAACACACACAGAGGAAGGGGTCAGCCAGTCAGTCAGTCAGTCAGTCAGTCAGCCAGCCAGGCAGTGGCAGTCAGTCAGTCAGTCAGTCAGCCAGTCAGCCAGTCAGTCAGCCAGCCAGCCAGCCAGCCAGCCAGCCAGGCAGTGGCACGGCACGCTGCTCATAACTCATTGCCCGGCTGCTCCTCCCCACATGTAAATCTGCCACTAAAACAACACACAAACAGCCATTATAGGAGGAGAACTGGAGGGCACAGCCTCCTCCAACCACACAATTACAGGCCATAAAACACAACGATGGGGATGTTTTTGTTTCGTCCCTTTTGTATTGGTTATCGCCGGTAATTGCTGGAGCTGTTGTGAAACAGGGGGGGGGGGGGGGGGGGTAGAGCGTACACATCAGAGTATTCCCCACTGACATTATCAACAGCTATAAAGACAAGTTTGGTTATTAGTTCCAATGAGTCAGTGAGCTGGACAGGCCCTACAGCAAGACAACACTCTTTGCTGAGTGTTGACATCCTGGGAAGGGGCTGACATCCCGTTGGACCCAAATAGTGAAAGTAGCAGATGTATAAGCTCACAATGCGTCGCATTGTGACACATCGCACTGTGACGCACACAAGAACTTATACATCAGGCATTTTCAGGACGCAAACCAGCACTCTTGCTACAGTGGAGATGTGGTGTAACAACATGGATTTACAAGCTTATGGGCGAGAAGTGACTACAGGTCGGCTGCATTATCATCATTAGGGCAGTTGTTATACTGATGGGTAAAATGGCAGGAGCTAAAGCCTTCTTTGATGTGTATTTGTGCATGTCCCTGGATATACTGTACTAGCAGCGCTGCCCCCTTTTATGTATAATGTGTGCACTTCCCTGCAATCGGCTACTGCTAGCTGGATTTTGGATCATGAAACCCTGGCACTATCAATGTTTGTGTGTGTGTAGCAGTAAACGTTACAGTGTAGGGTTACAGCGCAGTGTTACCTAAACAAGTTGTTCAACGCAAAATACTCAAGTTCAGGAGAATAAGGAGGAAAAAAAGCAATTCTATTTAAATGCCGTCTTGGTGAGGGCAGTTGTTTTACAGATGGGTAAAAGGGCAGCAGGGGCTGAAGCCCGCCCCTTTGATGTCTGTGTGCGCGCGCCCCTGTACTTCTGTTCTATGAGGGAGTGCGGGTCAGGTGGAGAGGGCATTCACAGTGCAACAAGACGGGTGCAAAGCGGGGGGGGTAGGCGTTGAGGTGGGCCGGGTGGTTCAAGGCGTGGAGAAACCACTGCTACACTGTTGCACGGCCACCCACCCACCCACCCGCCCACTTTAAGAAATAAGCAATACCATTAACGGAGCTCATGACATCCTGCTCTCGTCCGTCACAGGCCGTCAATCAAACACCACCACATCCGGACCACCGATATTAAAAAAAAAAATGCTCACAGCTTCATTTGATTAAAGAGAAGAGGGGGGGTGGAGGGAGACGGGGGAGGTATCCAAAGGAAGGGGTCTTGGCCTAATGCTCTGGGCATCTCCCCTGAGCCTGGGAAGACCATCGGAACCTTCTCTGGGGGGTTGGGGGGGGTCATCATTGTAAATCCTGAGCTAGAAAAAAACACCCCACTGCTTTACAGGTACAGAGACCGGGGAGTGGAGCTCAAGTCAACCCCAATGGAAACCAGAAGGCCGAGGGTGAGGGTCCCCCCTGGACGAGGCGACATAAATTTGCAGTGATTTTTACAAGATTCCCGAAAATACACTTCGCAATGCTCCACCGATGCATTCTCCCTTTGATAATGCACTCTAGAGGTTTAAGGGGAAACGATAAACAGCGATAATTCACCTCTTTTATCAGTTCAAGGTGAAGCGTTTTAGGAGTTGCGAGTTCTACCGCAGCGCTCAAAGGGCCACTTACCCCGTGCCATTTCCTATTATTATTTGTTTAAAAAGAAACCACAGTGGTTAAAGCACTGTGTGTGTATGCAAAATGTCTGGGGGAAAACTATACTTGAGTGATCCTATTCTTGACAATATGAGGAGCTGGTTTTGTTTTCCGTGTTGTGTTAATATAGCAGAACCAGTTGAGATGCTTGAAATCATTGTATGTGAGTGTGTTGTACATACTGTATAACTGTACATACACGTGCGTGCACGTGTATGTACTGTTGTATGTATGTGTATGAAGTATACTGTATGTACATGTGATAGTAGAGGCACACACACACACACACACACACACACACACACACACACACACACACACACACACACACACACACACACACACACACACACACACACACACACACACTTTTTCACAATGGAATGTGTAGCTGTCCAAATTCATCCACTGTAGGAACGAACAAATAAATAAAATGGATGTCTCTGGTTGTTTTCAAAGTAGAGCTAGAGCTGCTTAATTTCAGTGATTTCAGCATTTTCATAATACTTTCACTGTGTCCACAATCAATTTTATCTTTCCTGTTGCAACATGGCCCCAAAGACAAACTGCGGACTGCGGATGCTCATAAATTCAGGGGCCTTTTGAATTCACAAGATAGCCAAAACCATGATTCAGCGCAAAGCTCGCAATAATGATTTGTTTCTCGCGGGGTCCTCCTCCTGTATGCTGCTGAATATTATAATCCAGAGCATTTATGTCGTCGGTATCATAATTTAACACCATGCTAAGTGTTGGGCAGAGCTGAGGCTCGAAGGAGAGAGAGTCGACTCACAAATCAACTCGCAATCTCATAATCCTCCACCATGCATGAGTTCCATCTTCAGCTGCCTAAACAAATTGTCCACCCTCAAGTGCCTGATGGAGAAAGACATAAAACACAGGCCGATGGCAGTGAGGGGAAACCAAGTCTATACTGCCAACTTTCCAGGCTTCTCCCCAGGTGAAGAGCGAAAACCAGTGCACGAAAACGCCTTCTTCAACAGGAAGATTAGGTCGCAGTCTCGTTTCTCCCTGTTCCACTCAAGTACGGGTATCTATTCAAGTGCTGACATCATAAAAAAAGGAGCAACCAGCAAGCATTTGAACCATTGCATTATGGGGACTCGGTATAACACAGACGCCGTAAAAAAAACTCAAGTGCCTGACTGGCTCTGCTCTTTCTTAACTCCAGAGATCTGGCATTTTTAAACAGGGCTATACGCTTTTATGGGCCTATACCATTACATAACTGCCTCTCACTGTCCAACGGAGACAACAAAGAGTGTGTAAAGTTAACGTTCTGAAACGCAAACAAATTCACAGGCAAACACCAACGGTGAAGTGGAAAGTTGAACCAGATTTAGGAACGGAGCCAAAAACAGAAAACAGGTTCAGATGCACATAATAAAGCTTGAATGGAATATTTTCAGGCCATGCGTTTGCAGGCGATGATAGACCTTGACAAACTGGGAATAATATCTCTGATTAACTGCAACAAG
>CM076969.1:39633976-40071476 GCA_039105355.1 Benthosema pterotum
ATAACTGTGACTCTTTCACATGCCACCACTGGGTTAAAGGGGTCCCATAGAAAACCCCTAATCCCCCTTGGAGATGAGACGCTATCAGTAGTTCACAGGCAGTATTTATTAAACATGTCAGCGTGATAGAGCACCAAAAGGTCACCAACAAAACCCACTGGAAGCTGTGGGTGTGTGAGTGCTGGAAGCAAACACTTCCATAAACACAATACCTGAGGGGCTGTGTGCTATTTTCAGTACTCATAACCCCTGAGAGGCTGGCAACGCATCCGTCAAACACACCGTATGCGCCATGTCACCACAACTGTCAAGCTAGCAAACCTTACGGCTCTCAAACAGCGGCAGTGATAGTACAGCACTGACCGAGGCTAACTCAGAGTCTTCATGTCATATGAAAGCAGCAAATCATAGCTTCAAATTGACATATTAGTTGTTCAGTTTTACCCACCAGTACGGTAGATTAATGTCGTGCAGAAACCAACAAGTTCACTGCTGTGGACTCTAACATTACACCTGAATGTTTAAATGTATTGTTCATATTATACAGCCATGGAAAAAGTATTAATCCACGGCACAGATAACACTCAAATCTGATCCGGTCAGAGACGATGTGATGTGTAATATTATAAGATGACTTGTGATGAGACTGTACTCTCATCACTGCGTGAAACTCATTCCAAATAATAAAAAGTCACTGTATGAATTAGAAATTATTTCAATGTAACTTTTAATATTTATCTGTAAAACATGTTGATATTGTACTAGAAGCTGTAGCCTCAGTACCCAGTATCTGCAAAAAAATAAATGAATGCATTGGCCACTCTGGTCTAGAAGGAGTGAACCCTTTGGGTATGTGTCGATCCAAATGCTATTATGTCTGCACTGCACTAAGGGGGGGGGCTTTGGCAGACAGACAGATGACCGGTGAACCAATCAGGGCTGCAGAAATCTCAGCAGCGAACCGACCCTCTGGACCAGAAACCTAACATGTCAGCTCAGGCTATAGAAGCTGCAACTCAGCAGGTATTTCATTTCTAGGTCATTAACATGGCATTGCCGATGCCATGCTGTTCATCTGATTAGGAGTTGCCACAAAGTAATACTTAGGTTTGAATGTATTGTTTATTGTGAATTTATTGGTATGAGTGGGATATTTTACTTGCAAGTTGTATAGTTTTTTCAATTTATAATTGAAAATGTTTTATTTTTTTAGTTTAAAAAGACAAAGAAGTTAATGGATAAGGGGTTTAGCAGTGACAAAAATCTAGGCCTTTCTGTTATAACCACTTTAGACTTTGACTATTTTAAAATAACCCATCTATTAAGCTCACAATGCAGACCTGAGGTGTCGTGGGAGCTTGCAGATGTGTTCATTTCACTTTTTCATGTTCAAAATTTTACCAAATAATCATTTTGAAGGTGTTCACATAATAATAACACTCTTATAGGGATGCCAGCGATAATGCGGTTAGATTTCAGTAGGTCACATTTCTTCATGTGACCACGGCATCATCCACTGCAGTGCCTCCACCTATAAGCTAGTACAGTGGGCTAATGTGAACCACAAGGTGATAACAACCGCCCCGCCACAAAGACACGTTATTTAAAATGTACATAAAAATCGTGGCACTGAAATGCTTTGACCTCCAGCTGTTTTGAATAGCCCGGAGTACGGCAGGTCAGAAAGAGGAAGCCGCTTCACAGTAATTACCCCGAGGCATTAAAATAATTAATAACGTTCTCACTCCCCTCCCCCCCTCCAGCCTTTCTGTTTATGCGGTGACTTAGCACAGTGAAGCTGTCGTCCTCTCTTCATCAGCGCGGGGGTAATGTACGGCCAGGGATACGGTGCTAATCACTGCCGGGGTCCGGGCCAAACGGCTGGGCGGGTCGGGCTCCATTTAACCCTGGCAGCTGAACCCGGGGTCAGAGGATACCCATGTTTATGTCCGCAGGTCAGCTCAGTCCCAAGGAGAAACGGCTCCGCCCGCGCCTAATGGCCGCTCGCATCACACACGCCAGCATCCCACAGCTGATCATTTACACATGGCTTCTCTGATTCTCCTGCAAACCCTTCAGATATGTGTTGGCATTGGAACAGCCTGGTGTACATAGCCACACGCTTGGTGTACAACCAATGGCAGAAGGCTTTGAGTGAACTTTCAACACAGGCCCGGATCTAACCTGTCCCACTCGGAGGGCTGGTGGTGG
Organism: Benthosema pterotum; assembly: GCA_039105355.1. Taxonomy (NCBI): domain Eukaryota; kingdom Metazoa; phylum Chordata; class Actinopteri; order Myctophiformes; family Myctophidae; genus Benthosema; species Benthosema pterotum. Next base: position 39,636,188 of record CM076969.1, read on the forward strand.
TGGAAAAAAAATTATGCAATTTTTTCGAGGTTGTTTGAGCTACTTTCAAAATGAATGTAAAAATGCAAAATACCCACCTGGAGTAACCCCTTTTTGTTAGATTTCTGTATTTGCCCTGCTGTAGAAGGTTGGCCACCAAAAATAATATCTACGACCCAGTAAAGATACAACCATCATGTTTGGTGAGGCAGTCAGGCCATTTAGGGGGGCATCCCCCCCACGCCTATTTCTAGATCCGGCCCCATCTCAACAGTACATCCTATAAAAATGAGTATAATCTGCATATTGTTTCATAGCAACAGAGCCTGATTTATTTATTTTTGATGAGCGTGTGTGTTTGTGTGTGCGCACGCACACACACACACACACACACACACACACACACACACACACACACACACACACACACACACACACACACACACACACACACACACACACACACACACACACACACACACACCAAGGAGGAGGAGTTTGCCATTCATACGTGTGAGAGGAGGAGATGGAATGCGCGTGGTGCTAGGAGCAGGTACCTGGAAGGCAGAAAGGTCAAGGAGGGCAAAGCTGTTGAGGAAGCGGAGACCCTGCAGGGCCACCTGGATGACCGCTGGGGAGTAGGGCTCCTGCGGCGGGCTCTGTGGTCCCTGGGCGGCGGCCGACGAGTCCGGCAGGGAACTGTGCAACAGGATGCAGTAGAGCGTGTGGACCACCCCCACCAGGTCTGTGGACTGCAGCAGGGCTGTCAACCCCGTCGGATCCTGGCGCTTGTTGTCGAATATACTGGAAGAGCTGGGGAAAAAAAATAAAGAGAGACAAGACTCGGATCAGTTACGAGCAGCAGAACCCCATTTTTTGGAAAAGCAAGGAAAGGACGGCATGTGGATTTGATTTGATCAATCATCGTCATGCCGAGCACTCACAACTGAAATGTCATTTAGACGATGAAAGAAATGGCTGGGTTCTTATGTCACCCTTAAGTTACATCTTCGGCTCCCTTGCAAACCCCCCGTGATAAATCAGGCTATGGTTCGACATGCCAGATATAGCTGATGGCATCATCCACATTATGTTTGCAAATCGAAGAGGCCATGGTGACACACAGCGAAAAGAAAAAAAAGTCAGTGAACCTGAGAAGGTGTTGGCTAGCCCTCCTCACCGCAGTGGCCCACGTCTGAGGTTGAGCAAATAGCAGTCCAGACCTCTGCGGGTTCTAGATTTACTCACCAGACAAGGGCTTACCCATAGTTTCCCTTCAGATGCAGATAGTGTCCCCGTTAGCGCCACATACCTACTGGATTAAGTGACTTAACTAGTTACATTCACAGAGTCGGAGAAAGCCACTGCTCTCCCGATACCGCACTGTTGGTAGACTAATAAGAGAATATTGCATTGGACAGCTTGGCACAGTGCTGCGTGGCTACAGCGCATTTAATTTGGACTCGACTTATAGGATTGAAGGCTGCGTGTCTGTTTGTGTTGGAGAGGATGCCAACCTATTGGTTTAAAGGGATTGGTAACTTCATCCTGCCAGAGCACATCACACGCCACATAGAGCCGGCGGGGGATAATGATGATTGGGAGGAGGAGCGGGTTCTAACATACTTTGTTCCTGCTGCGCCGCTCTGGATTTAAGTCGACTATATCGTGCATCTCGCAGCGGAGAACGGACGCAACGACGTGGAACAAAAGGATCCACTTATCCCGAGTGGAACTGAACTTGATTAGCGCTTAAACATTTTCATGCCGCGGCCGCTTTAGATCGATAATTTATGTCGCCCTGCGTAGTCTGACATGACGATGAAAAGGCCTTTGAGGAAAAGCGTCAATTAGAGCAATTCGCATTTCAGTCTGTCTTGCGGTAAACAAACCGAAATAACAGAGATAATATCTAAGACACATTTTTTATAACATTACCGTAAGTCGATCTGGATAGTCGTCACAAAAATGCTTAAAATGCTAATGCATAATGTTGATAAGGACTTGAGGAGAGGTAATCATTATAAGTACATCAAGTGTTTTCCAGAAAGGAAAAAAAATGCCGAAGACCCGCAAGTCAGCGTTGACGGGTAATTTAAGACCACTGCCACGGTGCAAAGCTATGATTTGCAGCCTTACAGAATGGAGGGCTGTTGTGACCTCTGAGTGGAACCCGTGGTGCATGCTGATACTTGACATTGGCCAACAACAGGCCCATCCTAGCTCTGCTGCTCGGAGGGAACATGGCCTGCTAATGCCAGCGTAATCCCCCGACAGAGCAACTGGTATGGGCTGAAGTATTCCACGACCCTGCCGGGGCATTCTGCCGCTATGACAGACAAGAGAGGATCCCTCTGCAGAGAGCGGAGCCACTGAGGGTTGGATTATCTGCGTGCTGATAATTACAACCAACCAGCTCAGTGTGGGCCTCATTAAACCTGCCAAGGTCCGACACTGTGTTTTTTTCTCACAGATATTCAGTGACACCTCCTTCCTCGCTGGTGTGCAGCAGCTGGTCATTGTTACAGCAGCCAGCAGCTGGCAGCGTACAGTCAGTGGCAGGCCTGGTGACACAGAGCGAGTACAGCTACACATAACATAGTCACGGCAGCGTGGACTTGATGCATCACCAACAGCCCTGAGCCAAAAGAAGCTGCAGTTGCCCTAGAACTGTGATTTCTAGGCATCAAAACGAGATCCAATAGCGACCAACGGCCAGGTTGCAACATGGCCGCGACTGGTTTCTTACTATTCGCTACCAGATTCTTACTAGTTGCTTATGGTTGTGACTAGTAATTAACTACTGTAGTTTATAGTTGCAAATTATGCAATATATCCTAACCCAAAGCCCTAATTAAACTCTTACCATAACCATAACCCTAACCAAACCCTTAGCTTACACTAACACTTGCAACTAGTTGCATCCTGGTGGCTACCAGGTTGAAACTAGTCCAATATCGTCCGGCATTGCGTTGTGACAGTAGCGGGGCTACCTTCCCACTGCTCTAATGCTTTGTAAAGCAGGCGGGACCTGCAGCAGACGTCCATCCCCTCGGTGTGTGACTGTGTGCTTAGCCTCTGTCAACGGCGCCACTGAACCTCTCTGAGAGGAGGTCACCGTAGTATACATGGGTGGCCTCCCACCATCCCCCTCCCCCTCCTCCTCACGCTGCAGGCTAAGGTTTATGGTGAGTGACAGAGAGCCGGGGTCGAGGAGATGCCTATCTCCATCTGAAAAAAAAAAAAAAAAAACGCCGGCCTGGCTGGCTACTACCGACTGTAGGGATGATTCTGCCATGTCTTCTTCTCGTAACATTTTCCCCCCGTCTAGCACTGATGGTCAATAATGGCATAATCACCGGCTGAGCTTTCACTCGCTGTGGAAAAATGTTAGGCGCCTTCATCTCGCAATCCCTCTGGCATTTTATTGAACTGTACTGTATTTAGTGGTGTAGGCCAGTGAAGTGCACAACAAACATTCAATTTGCCGTACACACTTGGACACTGAAGGATTTGGAACAATGCACATGAGTGCCCTAAGCCACCAGTGATGACTCCGAAAAACGTAACACGCAGAGAGCCAAGACCGCGTGGGTGTGGCTCTAGCCCACCGTGTATAGGTGCAACTAGTTACATTGCCCACTCCCCATGCATGCAGGCATGTACAGTATGTATGCATCTATGCGTGCTACGAACATGAGGGAGAGGGGCACGCACACACCAGTGTTGAGGTGTGAGGAACTTTTAGCCTTGGAAGATAAATATGGATATGATCAAGAAAAAACGCCGCTGTCTATGTGCGCGTGTGTGTGTGCATAGTGCATGCATATAATAATATATACTGTATATAGACGTAGATGGGTCTCTTGAGGTCTTACCGTCCAGTCACAGCAAAGCACAGCTTGCACATGCTGTACAGCAGAGCCGAGGCCTGCTGGAGGAAGGCAGTCATCTTGGGACACTCGTCTACAGGACCTTGGACCGACAGGAAGCAACCGTACAGCTTGTCAATCAGGCCCATGTTGACCACATAGCTGCAAGAAACACACAGAGGGGAAGGAGGAGCGGAGATACAGTTGATTAAAATAATACTCTACTGCAGGTTTACTCACAAAGTCAGTATATTAAAGGGGCTCCACTATGAATTTAAAATCAAATGTGTCATACATGTTGCCTTTTAATATACTCTGTTGCCTAAATAAGCACTCAGAGAATTATCTTTCATATTTTCTCACAGTGCTATTTGGCTCCAGTTCCACAAAAACGGCCCCCACCTCCCCTCCTCACTGCTTGCCCCCGCCCACCTCATTGCATATTCCTTATCTCAATAGAATATGCATAATCTGCCTGGTTTCAGTCAGTTTCATTGGGCTTCAGTGTGAGGGGGTGTAGATTCCATGCATACCAATGACTTAAAGGGTGGAGGCAAAGTTAAATTGGCGGGACTATAAAAATCACTACATGGGAGAATGAGAGTGTCCATTCATGCACCGCCATTCAGATGCACACAGAAAATCACAGATATCTCAATATAGGTCTGATTGTTACAAAAAACAGGTTTTGGGGTGTGAAAATGCACTGGAGATGGTGGTAAACACACCAAAAATTCATGATAGAGCCCCTTTAAAAGGAAAATAGCAAACATTAAACCTGTATATAGGGATGGGCTCGTACCCCTCATGGCCAAAAGAAAAAGAAAAAAACATTTCATAGGGGGCTAACAAAGGCCTGTACTGTGCATGCCTGCACAGTAGTGTGTCTCAATTGAAACCCGATATATCTCACCGTCGGCCCTCTAAACCCCCCACCCCCCCACCTGCTATTACTGCGATATCTCCAATTTGTCTTTGCCAAATGACAGGTCTCATGATCAGGTTCCCCTGTACTATTCCAGCCACAAATCACCGCTAATAGTGTCATTAGAGGGCTGCTGTAGCCTCCCACTTGTGCCAGCCCTAGCTCCGGGCCACCTGACAGACAGACAGACAGACAGCTGACCCAGGGAGGGTGAGGGGGGTCGGGGGGACGTCTTCTCACAGCTCAGATCTCAGATAAACCTCAACCTTTCTTTTTTTTTTTTTTTTTTACAGGCGGAAGGAACCACAGAAGAACCACAAGATGTGTTATCAAAGACATGGGAGTGTGGGTACATGAGACTCGCATGGCCAAAGGAGTAGGAGGCTGAATTGCTGTGAAGCAACGCCTTCTCTTCGCTCCCTCGACTATATTCCCTTACTTCTTTATGTATCCCCCCCTCGTCCCTCTTTTTTTCTTCCCCTGCATACCTTTTTCTTTGTTTGGGACCCAGCGCTCAAGAGTGAGGTCTTCCTCCCAGGCAGGTAATTACTCCTAGTTTCAACCTCCACAATGGGGTCATTTGACACTTTGAACCGCAGCCCCCCTTGTTTTGACTTCATCCTCTTCCACAGCTTTAACCCGGGCTGAAAGGAGCTTTCCTCACACTCGTTGCCGTAACGCACACACACTGGGCCGGGTGTTGGCCGTCTTGTCCCAGCAGTAGTGTGTCTCGTTATACACACTACTGTAGAGAGTACATACACGCCTGCGGAGCATCTGTGAAGGGTTCTGGGGAGGGGGTGAGTGGGGAGTGAGATCAACGAGCACTAAAAGTGAGCTGGCGCAACAAATAACAGGAGCTGGAAACTATGATCTCTCTCCTCCTCCTCTGTGTGATCTAAAGTTCGGAGGGGGGATAACGGCAGCAGGTTTTTGCAAAACGTTACAAATGTTTTGATCTTTTTTTTTTTTGGCCTGGGCTGCCCGGGCCGGCACTATACCGACCTATACATTACCACCAGGCAGCGTGGAGGTAAATCTTCCCCCCGTGTGTTCCTGCTTGGGATTACAGAGTTCTGACGACACCCATTTTTTTTCTCAGGGCCCTCCCTCCTCTCTGTCTCCAGGGTTACGACTGGGTCAGTGGTGGAGGATGAGAGCGGCGGGGCCGTGGCTGCGTTGTGCGCAGCTGCTCTCCAAGCTGATGAATCATGACTGGTCCGGGATAGGGGCCGGTGGGAAGAAGCCGACGGCGAGGGGGGACGGGGGCGGCGGCTCGTCTTCCTCAAGGCTCTCTCTCTCGGCGTCCGGGATAGAGGGGCCTGCCTTTCCTCACGGCCTCAACCACAACGCCCCCATCCCCAAAACGAAAGCCCCGACGACAACTCCTCTGGACCCCAAAGCAGTCGGCTCGAAAGGCCAGGAGGTCCGGTAGGGGAGGACTTTTTTGTTTACGTTGCCTCGTGGGGCGCGAGCTCCCCACCACCACCACCACCACCCCCGGCTGGCCTGGTGCCCAAGAACATGTGAAGAAAAGCACACGCTGGAACGCTGCCAGAACCCCCCCACCTCCCCTTTGCTCTCACACCGCTGCACTCTCATTCTGAGCAGAATCTTAAGCTGGCCCCGTTCCAAAAGAGAAACTGACATTTTTGTCAGCCCCCATTCTTTACACGAGGCAACGCCGCGAGAGGAAGGCGAGAGGTGGACCAACTTCTCAACCCCTGAGAAGAGGAGTGAAGGAGTGAAGGCGTGTGATGAAGGAGGTTAACAAGGTTGCGAAAGGAGAGAGAGAGAGAAGAGAGAGAGGTGTTGCGATGGAGGGAGGACGACGGGCAGATTCATAGCGATAGGGAGGGAGGGAGGGAGAGAGGTAGGGGAGGGGGATTACCTGATTAAGTCATGCGTGCGGGTGTTGAAGGACTCTGTGGCGGCGCTCTTGGCCTTGGTGTCTGAAAAGCTTTCCTCGGAGGAGGGGACGAGGGGCCACAGGAGCCCCAGGACGGTGGCGCTGGTCTGCAGCAGGCCAGTGGTCAGGCCTTCGAACGCTTGCTTGTTCACGCAGCGCCCGAAGATGGACTTGTCTTCGTCCGGCACGTACAGCTTGATGAGAGAGAGAGACGTAGACTTCTCAGTAAATAATATACTGTATATATATATATTTACAAAACAATAGTTAAAAAAAGACATCATATACACTGACACATTTAATGTTTAATGTCACCCAATTAATGGAGCTGCCAGTTGAGGACCTGTGAGGCATCTATTTCTCTAATGTACTTGTATGTACTTGTGTAATGTACATGTATCTCTTCTTGCTCAGTTGTGTCCTGTAACTGTTTGTGCTGAAGGCAGTAGTACACACTGTGGTAGGAAATCTTCGGTTTCTTTGCAATTTCTTGCATGGAATAGCCTTCATTTCTATAGACCAGTGGTTTTCAACCTTTTTGATACCAGGGCCCACTATTTATTCAGCATTTGAGCCACGGACCACCATTTGAAAGAGTTACGATTTGGTTAAACAACTGTCCATCATTTAGCCTGGGATCACCTGGAACTCTCTCAAGGACCGGACCACTGGCAGAAACCACTGCTACAGACTCTCGAGTTTCACATGAAAGTTCTCTTTTTCTGGCCATTTTGAGCATTTCATCGATGCCCCACAAATGTGATGCTGTGTAGATACTCAGCCTGTTTTCATATGTGCTAATATGACTGCACAAGGGTTTTGTAACCATTCCTTAGCCTTCTTTCTGACACAGTGAGCAAACACATTGTACCGTCAGAACACTGGAGCGGTAGTTGCTGGAAATATGCCTCTATACCAGAGGTTTTCAACCAGTGGTCCGGGGACCACCAGTGGTCTTTGAGAGGGTTCCAGGTGGTCCCCATGCAGCTAAATGATGGTCAGTTAGCAATCAAATGTACCCTTATAGATCTGTAACTCTCAAGAGTGTTAAAATTAAACCACTCTCAAGAGTTAAGTTATATTTAAACTTCTGAATGACTTAATTTTCAAGAATCTACACAATTAGAAATTGTAGAAGAATTGTTATTTTGACCAACATTTTGCCAGTTTATCTCTAAATTGTGAAAATCCTTGCTTTTGGGTCTGAGAGATTAAACTTGAACATCAAATAGTGGTCCGTGACTAAAATGCAGAATAAATAGTGAGCCCTGGTATGAAAAAGGTCAAAAACCACTGCTCTATACAGTCACTAACCCCGTTGGCGACGTGCTAACTGGGGGAGACGTGATTGAGATGGTGAGCAAAAAATGCAAAAGCCTCAACAGTATAGGAAAACCCTGAGGTAAAAAGTGGATTTGCTAAAGGTTTAGATAAATGACATGCGAATGTAAACATAGCGAGATCGGGATTAAGGCCAGATCAATGCCCAGTGTTCATCAGCATGGAAAATCCTGGTCAGGTAAAAAAGATATAAATAAAAAAAAGCATCTCATTGGTCTATAATGGTTGGGCTGGATACTGACAGCGTTAGTAAATCCACCAACATTCTCCGCAAATCTAATTAAAGGGGGACATGCAGCTCCTCAGACAGGCGGCTGCCCTACCCCCACTCCCTGGACTACACGCGCACGCACACGCACACGCACACACGCACACACACACACACACACACACACACACACACACACACACACACACACACACACACACACACACACACACACACACACACACACACACACACACACACACACACACACACAAAACCAGAGACACGTGGACACACGCAAGTCAAGACAAACACAGACCGTGTGTGGAAATATTCAAACTAAGTTTCATAAGTGAGAAGAAACATGAAGTATATTCTTTTTTTTGTATTTATTTTTTGGAATCAAGCATCCAACTCAGGGGTAAAAAAAGAAAAGAAAAGAAAAAAAAGTCGTCTCGTCTCCTGCAGCGTTTGTTGGACGTGTCAGTCATCAGAGCAGCTGCTGGGATATGTTTTATATAAACCTAAGCGTACGGGGCTAACCCTCTCCCTCGCGTTGCCCTCAGGAAATATGACTGCTTTGGATTGGAAACCCCTAGGAAGCCCCAGTAGAGTTCATGCATGTACCACAGCCCCATGTCTGTGCCTTGTCCTGTCTACGCCGTGTACATGTGTGTGTGCTCGTATGTGTGTGTGTGCGTGCTTGTACATGTGTGAGACGGTGCGTGCGTGTGCACGTTGTGGTGCAGCCCCCGGCCCCAGCCGCCTGCACTGTTAGATGTTTGGAGTGGGCTGATGTTTACCGTCCCTCTTACGGGAGTGCTGAAGGATATGGGCTGACATGTTCGCCGCCATGCCATGCCATGCCTGCCTGCCTGCCGCCCGTCTGCCTGACTGTGTTCTCACATTCCCTCTCCCTCTCGGCCCAAAACCGTCTGCAGAGTGGCTGGGGCGAGGAGGAGGAAGGGGGCTCTTCCATGACCCCGCCGCTAGCTACCTACAGTACCTAGCTAGCTAGCGTGCGTCCCGCTGTCTTTTATTAACGCCGTGCCCTGAACCGGCGCCGGTAACAACGAGGCCGCTGTGCTCTCTCTCTCTCTCACTTTCCCCCATCGTTGTGCATCGTGCAGAGAAGCTTAGAGAGATACTGGGGTGTGTGTGGGGGAGGGTTGGGTCAACCAGACAGCCTGAAACTAACATGATCTATTTAGGTAGCATATAATTACTGAAGGTAATTCGATCACACCGCGAGTTCATCTCCATCACATTCACAAAAGCTCCTGTAAAGCGTTGCTGTTATTAGTTTGAGCAAATCACTACTCCCGTACCTTGGAATGTCACTGTTAAAAAAAAAAGAGATGAGCAGGTTCGGGGGGTGGGGATTTTATTGATACACTGCACAACATTACAGACTAGTGCACAGTATCATCATCATGATGGTTAGTTTTAGAGTTCTAGAGTTGTCCCGATACTTTTTTCTTGGACATTTTGGGCTCCATTTTCATCACTGCTCAACCCTGTTATCACTAAACTTCTTTGCCTTTTTTAACTACTAAAAAAATGAATATTTAAAATGGCCGGTATACAAGCTCACAATGTGTCAGCAGATTGGCTTAGCTGAACGATTAAAAAATGCTTAGCCCCTAGTACGAGTACATAATACTTTATTCTTGTTGAGTAACCATTTGTCCCCCTCCCTTTTTCCTCATAGATGTAGATTGATCTCTGATCTACACTTAGTTAGTTATTTAGTTAGTCAGTTGTTAGTTAGTTGTCATTTATGCCTATAGATTGGCTGTTTTTTTGGGTATTCGTTGCAGTCTCAGATTTGCTCCTGTTGCATTCGTTCAGCCTTTGTGCAGGCCCGGATCTAGGCATAGGCACGGGGGGGCAGCATGCAAAAAGGTTGTATTCCTACTGGGTCAGACATTATTTCTGGTGGCCATCGTTTTATAGCAGGACAAATACACAGCCGATGCTCGGCGGCACAGGCGATTAAGCCGCCCCCCAGAACATTTTCTCAAGCCCCCCAAGTGCGACAGGTTAGATCCGAGCCGGCTTTAGTGTCAGCAGGATGTTTTGGTACTCGGGTCAGAGTATATCGGTGGGCGTGTTCTGAGGTCCAAGTTATGGGTACTTGAGGGGGGTATCGGCCCTGGTGTCGGAGCAACTCCAGTTTATTCATTCACAAAATGCATGGACGCTTAATGCAAAAAAGTGGACTTACTGTTAGCTGATGATATAGCAGGTCCATCAGCAGGGCTATTTTGTTGCTAAAGAGGTCGTAGGAGCAGTTGAGGGGGCAGCCGGAACACGCCAGGTAGTAAGTGTTTACAGCGGCACACAGGGACCTGACACAGGGAGACAGACGGACACACAGAACCATGAATGATCACACAAGGCAAGCAACAGTTCAAGCAACAACACCGGCCGCCCGGCCGGCTGCTACTCCTCCCCCGCACAATTCATCCTGAAGACATCTATTAGGATGTAGGTGTGCAGTGCAGCCCCCCCAGGCGCTGACAAGACTATCTTGCAGTCATCAGGGAAACCAAACACTCTCTGTAGTATTTGTAGCTCCTTAAGGGTGCAGTTTATCATCGAGGTGTCAAAAAAAACAAAACAAAGTAAGAAACACATGGACAGTCACTGCCAGCCTTGGGGGGATAAGAGTCAACGCTTTTCAAGCTGTTCTCTTAACCAGATTTTGATTCTATAAATATATTTTAAATCTGACATTTTTCTGAAAATCTCAACTTGCTGGTCCTCAATATTTCAGGTCAAAGACCCCAAAGATCATCTGTATAATAGCTGCTGCCCCCTGTCTGAAAATATGTAGTTCCAGAGACCCCCAGAAGCAAAATATTTTAGTTAAAATGTTTGTGGTGACAGTATATTCAAAGTTTTGGCACATTTTCACATTTGTTTTTACGTTGTAAAATAGCAGAATAACAAGGCATGCCAGGAGCTTGTAGATCTGCTATTTTTCAATAGTTAAAGCTAATGCTAGATAATGTTTAATAAAAAAAAAAAAGACTGCAAAGATTTCTTGGATGGGTCCATGAATACCCTGTCAAAAATTTCACTAGATAATGTTCTAGCCTTCCGACTTTAAAAGTCTTTATCTATAACTGTCACAAATGCCTAACATGTACTGTACATTTGGACTGATTTCATTTTTAATGGTATGTTTTTTCAATGGACCCCGAGTCTGTAATAAAAGCTTTCATTCATTCATACATACACAGTGTTGGGCAATATTACTTAGGAGAGTGATATCTTTACTTTACTTATGATCACTTAAAGGTAGGGTAAGTGATTTGAAATTCATGGTGTAGTACCAGCCTGGTGCACTAGGGGCGCCCACGAGTAGCTACACTATGTGAACCTGCTGCTCGATCCTGATTGGAGGAGAATTCACCCTCCACCTGGGGAACTTTTATTAGCCCCTCTGCTAACATGGGGGAGGGGAAAACTCTGCACAACTTATAATAGAGCATTTTAACAGAAAAAGATTTTTTTTGGGTGATATCTGACAAAAGTGAAATCACTTCCCCTACCTTTAAAACAAACTGATATCTGTTGATAGCTTGTTGTATTTTCACAAAATGCAACAACAAGCTTGTTAATGAGGCGTGTTTTGGCAGAGTAACATATCACATGTTACCCATTTTGGCAGAGTAATATCCTTAACACTACTTTTGCTGGAAAAGGTAATAATATTACACTGCTCATGGATTCATTCCCTTTGCCTACTCAAAGCAAAGGGGTTTCGTCCCTTTCCAATAATGCGCTGCGGCGTCCCAAAGAAGAGCCCCGATGAGTGCAATCTGTGGCCCATCTATGCTGAGACGGTGCAGTGTTTCCTACAGACAGATAAGAGCCACACTGCTCTCAGCAGCTCCTCACAGGCCCCCAGGACGGAGGCCAAGGCCGGGGGCCGGGAGCGGGGAGTGGGTGGGGGCTAGTCAGCGGGCCTCTGTATCATGTCTGGTTTAGAATAAGACGCGTAGAAGATTAATGCTTCAGATATCTGACCAATCAGTCCGCCCCTGACTGCCACCCCACCCCCTCCCCCCACGCCACCCCCTCACACTTTCATCGGTTAATATTTTTTGACAACATGTATATTTTAGCCAATGGCAAGAGTGGCATGTCCTATCTGCTTGCTCGCTGGACGAATGGAATCTGGCTCCTCCGTGTCTAAAGTATAAGGCTGTGTTTATGTCAGCTGGTAAACATTTTGATATCTACTGGAGAAAAAAAACTTCCACATCTGCTGCGGGTTTTCTGTGTCTAATCGAGTTGGCACAGAAAAAAAATAATAGAGACACCAACGTTGATCCAAGTCTGTCAAGGCCTTTTCCCGTTGCACTGCTTTTTTTTTTTTCGTTTGCTCGTGGGCAGATCAGTCATGTCGGTATATCGCTATTGACATTGTAGTGCAAACGCTGTCAGACATGGAATGCAGTGTTAATGTGAGAAGTGTACTACAGCTGGAGTCACGGACAAGTCTGTCAAGCACTACTGGGCCATCCAGAACCATGTTCTGTTCTTCAAACGTTCGCTCTGAAAGAAAATATAATATTCATGATTTACCCCCAAAAATAACAGCTGTACACATCTGCTATTTTTTTTCCACTAAAACTTTTTTATTTCTGGGATCCCAATTTATTTTGTAAAAAATCAATGTTAACCCTAAGAGTGTACAATATTGGACCAACTGAATCTTTTAGGGTCAATTTGTTTCCATCTGTACAGTACACTCTGCAGACACAGAAGGGCCCATTTGGTTGCTGATTTAAGTGTGACTTAAATTGTCCAGAAACTAAATAGCAGATTACACGCCTCATAGTGTGCCACTAGTGTCAGGACGAAATTAATGAAATAATAATAATAATAAAACAATCTGCACTATGAGCTTGCAATTCTGTAATATTTGAAAAATGTCAAGGGAGACTAAATACATATAGTTTTAGGTGTGCTTGACATGAAGTTTTTGACTCTACAGGCATTTGTAGTTGTCCTTGTGTCTAAAAGGGGTTAAAAAAGGTAATAGGGCTTAAGTGGTTAAGATGTCCTTAGTGGATAAAACAGGGTACAATGGCAAGAGTGTCACATGACCAATGGGATATAAAATGACATGCTGGGACTGGCTTGGTTCACACAATAGAAAATAACAGGATAGGGTTCAGACAAACTGTAGCATTCAGGAGCATTCTAGCTTTGTGAGAACAGGGATGCCTTTCTCTCTGCACACACACAGCTAAATAATAATGGAACCGGACTCCTAATGTAATGTGAACCACCAGCAAGATTGCATGATTAATTTGTATGTAAATCGAATAACCAACAATGTCAAGTTTCCACTTCATGTTGCTCTAGACTAGGCTGATAACTAAGATGAACGAGAACAAATCTGAAATCTGTGCAAAGCATCCTTTTTAACGGATTGACATGGACCCAATTCTCCCACGCAGGAGAGAAGATTTCTACCGTTGAGCTCAGTCCGAACGGCAGGTAAATATACTACTTGTCAACATGCCCAAAGTCCTGAACACAGGCTCTAAATGACTCTTTACTAGAGCAGAGACCACCTCCAACCACCCGTTATTACTGTATATTAACATACTCTACTATATTATTATGTTTTATTCACCCACAAAAGTGATAGTTTGCAATGTTAAAGGAGAATTCCACCTGAGAAGGCTTTACCTTTATTTGCAGTTGATGTATTTCCAAGTCCAGTTGTTATTTTGCGAGAAAAAAAAAAAAACTCCTTCACGGCTGTTTCCCCTAAATCACCTTAAGCTTAGAAAGGGGCTATGGGATGTTGTTCAAATTCACCTATTTCCTTCACTCCAAAAAGCAATTTTATTTCACTAAATATTCTCTCCACCAAGTTAATAGTGTGTTGACACTCACACTTTAACTTTTGGTTCAGCAGTGGTTCATCCATAAACCGTGTGCCACGCCCCCCCACCATTTGAGAGTGCTGAACCAAAAGTAAAAGTCTGAATGTCAACACACTATTGACATGGTGGAGAGAGAATATATAGCAAATAAAATGCAGCGATGGAAATAAGTGAATTTGAACTCCATCCAATATCCCCATTCTAAGCTCATGGTGGAGTAGGGGAAACAACCAATAAGGAGTTTTTTTTCCCACAACATAACTGGAATTATTTTTGGATATAAATCAACTGTAAATAAAAAGGTAAGAAAGACTTCTGTTGTGGAATTCTCCTTGTTTAACACATTTACGTTGATAACCAGAACACATAAGTCACACTGCAGAAGCTGAAAAGAAAAACTAAAAAAATAAAATAAAATAAAACAAAAAACATTCCAGTACAGTGAAAACTCTCCAACGAGCTACATCAGTAACATGATCGTCTCTCTCAAGAGGACTCAATCCAAGGTATGGCTGTTATTTCTCTCCCACCGTTGAAGCCAGCAGGTTCTGATCTAATCACTTCATAGAGTCACAGTTTGGACCTCCCCCTCCCTCCTGGCTCCACAATCGACTCAGTCAACTGCTCGTGTAATGAGCATGCAATTGCTTTGTAACCCGGCTAATCGGCCTTGTCTCTGGCCGCCTCCGAACAAATGGGGAGCCTGTCAGAGGCACGTTTGAGTAATGCCCTTACACCAAGCTCGTACAATGAACCGCCGCGCCGATCGGGTCTTTGGTTTCCTCCCACCTAATTGGACTTGATTAAGCATGACACCTGATAGCACCAATGCTCTGTCCTGGGAATCGCGCCGTCGCCACGCCCCCCCCACCCATCAACGACAGCTCTACGTCAAAAGATTTTTGAGGGACAATTTGCTTAAGTGCCGACGCCAAACACGTCTCACATTACACAAAAAAATGCTAACGCAGGCATCCACATGTGCCAGGCCAATCTGAGCGGGCAGCATTCCTCTGCCTAACGTACTGTGTGCCACCACAGAGGTCTCATTACACTGCACACATTGATGAACTCAAACGATAGTGGGCTACTATTCACACAGCCTAGAGCAGGGGTGTCAAACTCATGTACAGAGTGGGCTAAAATTTAAAACTGAACAAAGCCACGGGCCAAGGTTGAACAAATTAACCTTTTAATAGGGGCCCCAAACAAGTTTTGCATTGAATATTGAACAAGCAAGGCTTATAAAAATAGTGACATGCAGAATTGAGGTGAAGTTCTGAGGTAAATATTAATATAAACTTTTTCCACAGGCCAATAATAAATTTGAAATAAAATGCTCATTTTGCTACATTGATTTGCACTGAATAAGCAATGCTTATACAACTTAATAGTGCAAAGGACTCCCAATATTTTTTTCAATGTACTTGAGACTGAAAAATATAATTCAAAATTACTTATAAGCAGATATGGCAACACTGTCCAGAAACGACCAGTGTTGCTTTATAGGCCGCGTAAATTATCGTTTGAGTATTAGATAGGACTGTTTTGATTGGGTGTAAATATCGACCATTTTAATTTATTTTGAGAACTCCGATCAAACCCAACCAAAGTGTTATTGTCCATTCATGATCGAACGGCAGTCAATTGGAAAATGCCAAGTGCCAAGGGATGTGGTTAGTAACACAGGTGAGGAGAGATGATGGTGGGGTGGGATGCAGAGAGAGAACAGCGATAGTGATAATGAGATCAGCTACACTAAACAGCTTAACCTTAAGACAGTCAGGACCCTCAGCCTTCTGGTTGAGACCGTCCACATCACTGCAGAACAGAACAGAGTACACCTGATCTACCCCAAACCCTCCCTACCCTCCACAGCCCCTCTGGGGCTCTACCTGGGTGGTCCAACAGGCTCAGACATGATTGGGTGGGTGGGTAGGTGCACCACTGGGGGAGTCATTGACCTCTGAATAAAATAAACCGAACCCATCTCTGAAATCCACAGAGTATCATGTTGGCTGGCAGACAGGTTAGATGCTTAGATGGCCTTTTTTAAACAACAAGTTAAATAAACCACAGCCATAATAACAAACTTTTCTCTCTAATTTGTGCATTTAGTGCACAAATTAAAGATGAAATCAGGGTGTGTGTGTGTGTGTGTGTGTGTGTGTGTGTGTGTGTGCGTGCGTGCGTGCGTGTGTGTGTGTGTGTGCGAGTGCGTGCGGGTGTGTGTGTGTGTGTGTGCGTGTGTATGTGTATACAAACAAAATGCCACAATTCCATGTAATTCCTCATTTATAAGTCAATAGCAACTTGACAATTTGAGCATCTGGATGCAACAAAGTAATAAGGGGTAAGAAACCCACCTAATCAGAGTGCCATTTCTCCAATAACATGACATAACAATAACATGTATTAAAGGAGACTTAACCCCAGAATACAGTTTACACCTTTATTTGCAGTTGATTTTGGTTGGGGGGGATAAATAAAGCCATAAATGTTTTTTTTCCTCGCCGCAAAATAACCAAGCAACCAGGCATTGCTGCAAAATGCGTTCCATTGCTGCCCTGTTCGTCCACAGTGCAAGGAAGGAAAAACCTAATGTGTTGAAGACACATTACATTACATTTGGTGACACCAAAGTCACCAAACTCAGCTAACCAGTGAAGCCACCGGGTTGGTTGGGTTTAGCCAATTATACTGCACCCAGAACACACACAGATACATTACGTTCCACCACACAACCCACGGAATCTGTGACACACAACCCACGACTGAGGGCTTTTGGTCAGACGGCGCCCAGATTATGCCTGGGACAGACATATAGGGAGACACACACATGTTCTGTAAATTAATAGATAGATTTAGATTTACAGTACTCCCTGGTTATTAATTATACTGGTGGTTGCACGGTGTATTGGAGTGGTTCCCATAGTGGCTGCTTGAGAGAGTTCCATAGGGTCCCACAACAGTTGGAATTGGAACCAAATGGACTGTCACAGTATGGGTCTGTAACTCTGTACAAACATTGCATTTGTACACTCTCAAATTAAATAATAAATAAGTTAAATAAAAATTGATTTTGACAATATAATTTTGGGGTCACAGAGATAGATTAAATGCGGATCTGTAGACGAATGTGCGTCAAACTGAGGGTCCTTGAAATGGAATGGGATGACAATCACTGCTAGAGCCGTACAATTCTTATATTACCGGTAGGGGAAACTCCTCTTAATAGATTCTGGGTAGGCTAGCTATTTGTTAATGTTCTACTGATAGTACAGTATGTTTGGGTAGCTCTGCCTATTATTGTAGCTACTCATGTAGTTTTTATATTACTTTTTGTTTTATTTTATTTTACATTATTTCTTTTAGCGTTGACCCGAAGCAGTAATAAAAAACAGTTTAGTCTCATTTCTTCCTCACGGCTGTGGAATTAGATATCGAGTGAAATGCATACTGTGAGAAGAGTCATTAGACCATTTTTTTTCTTTATCTGACTACATCGCCATCGGCATCGCTATTATCGCCATCTCCAAAATCGTGTAATGCGTGCCCTGGGGTCAGGGTTTGTTTTTATAGATCCCGGGCTTTTCTGTGGGAAGTGGCATGGGCCCATTCAACCCCCCTCCCCTTTCGTACAGTGTATGCAGAGCTTATAAATGAGAGCCATGCAGGTTATTTGCTATGATGAATAGACAACTCCACCCCCCATGGATGGCTACCTGGTTGACAACAGGACAACAAGCATGTAAGAGGCTCTTTATGCTGTTTTTTGTCACTGCCTTAAAATTATCAAGCCAGCGATCTGTGCTCCTCAATCCAAAGTCTCACGTTTCCCACCCTCTCTGTGCGTTTCCTATGTGGCCAGCCAAGCCTGACCGGAGCAACGCTTGCAAGAAATCTGACCAACTTCCAGATCAGGTTGTCGTCCCCCTTTGCTTTTCAAACAGGGAAAATTTGTGTTTCGGGAGAGGGGAAGAAAAAGAATCCTAAGCCAAAACAGAAAAGGTGAGGAGCAAATCCATTTCCTTTGCGCCGTCAAACAATCCCTTCATTCACTGCTATCTAAATGACATTTAATTTGATTCTGCTGCTGATCTTTTCCGATACCCCGAATGCTTCCAAGACATCCATTCTGCCTTGCTGTGCGACACACTGGGCCGGCTATGAAGGGAAAGAAATCTGATGAGCCGCCACGCAGTGCCACGTGCACGCACACACATGCACACGCACACGCACACACACACACACACACACACACACACACACACACACACACACACACACACACACACACACACACACACACACAGACACTCTCTCTCACTCACTCACAATCTCATGCTCACACAGAATGCTAGAAAACATCCTGAAATGAAACCACAGGTTAGCAGGTCTCATTTCACAGGATACACCACCAACAAGTCATGTTAGGAAGAGGTGGCAATACAAATTGGGTTAACACGTTGCCATGTCCAGGAACTTCCTGTAGAAATGACCACGATCAAGTTACTGCCAGTGAAGCTAAGTCCTGCTCTTAAAACACGGGAAACACTGATACAGATGACCCAGTATAAATATAAACTTTTGATATATAAACCCTTTTCCCCACCATAGGTTTCAAGGGGGCCAGCGGCTCTTTTGTGCACACCTCCCCCTCATATACATCTACGTTTTCAGTGAGCCATCAACAGCCTAAACGGAACAGAGCCAGTTTACAAGAACTATGGAAACTATATGCCCTTCTTTCTCTCTTCTCTCCAGTGACCCCTATTGGAAGTCAGAAGAACAAGCCAACTGACAACTGAGATTAGAACCATTCATTCTACAGTATGTTGCCATGACGTAATTGAACATTCTTGATTATATCGCATCATTGTATTAAAAAAACTCCACTGGTATTTGTGATCGTTCACAAACAGGGTAGAGTAATTGGGAATTTTTATTTTTTTGTTAAGCGATACATATCAGCTCTGATATTTATTTCAGACATGCTCTATGTGAAGAGTTCAATTTTGCATAAAAATAAAATCAAATCAAAGTCTTTCCCCAAAGACTCAACCTCAGTTAGAATCAGTCACATCTTCTTGATAAAAAGCAGCTGTCATTGCTTGTTAACTTGGACTGGATCAATGCACATAGGGAATAATGTTCTGCTTTTCCTTGCTGATCCTGTGCAGACAATATAAAAATTAAACAGACATATTTATTGGATTAAACCAAAACGATTTGGTTTACAGCATGTTTTAAGCTGCAACATCAGGGATGCGACAAAGTGCAACTATTTTGAGGTCTAACCGTCTATCCAAGACTCATCCGAAGGCAATCTGTCCGTCCGTGTGTGTTCTTCCGTCTGTTCGCTACCAGCTAATCTCCGCGACCGTTTGCGACCTAGAGTGTCAGGACAAACCTTTGACATGTACTGTATTTTTCACATCTGCTTTTTATAGTGCCACCAGGAGGACGATCTTTGTAAAAAAAAAAAACATTCTTTCACATTACTCCTCCAGATTCTGTCCCCAAAATCCCACAAATCATTACACAGTGAGCTCCATTTTCGTCACCGCTAAACCCCTTATCCCTTAACTTCTTTGCCTTTTTAAACTATTAAAAAAGAACATCAATAGTTTAAATGGCAACTCTACAAGTTCACAATGTGTCAATAGATTGGCATGTTGAACTATTCAAAAAGGTTTTTCAAAATAGTAAAACAATGATAAGGGGTTTACGATAAGGGGTTTAGATGGTAACGAAAATGGAGCCCAGTATCTCTCGTCATGTGATCGAGATGGATCTGTCCGATATTTCATATTCCATCCTATGTTTTGAACAAAAAGCATCAACTCATAAACATAGCGCACAATTTACGTGAAAATTTTCCACTCGGCAGGCAAATGCCTCAAATCATGCAATTACCATCAAAGACATGAGTACAAATGGCACCCTTTTCACATCGGCCTATAGCGCCAGCTGGAGGCCACAGCCTGATCTGGTGGAGACCTGTGCCCAAAAGTGCACTTTTCCAAAAGAAAAAAAAAGTGAGTGAGGTTTCAACTTCAGCTACAAACACGCTATGTAGCTTTGCATCGCTCCATCGTTGTGCAGCCGCTGTGCACCCAAACAGCTAATCTATTGGCTATATTATTGGGTGAGCGTCACCCACAGCCAATTAAGTATAACTCAGGCTATAGGGTTTAGGGTTATGCCGGGACATTAGTGCAGCAGCAGAGCCTCGCAGAGGAATTAGCTCATTAATGTAATGGTAACAAGATGGAATCGGCCTCCCTGGGGAGAGATATGGCAGCAGCATCTCCGCAGCTGCATTTTTTCCCCCTTTTTACCCTCATCCTGTAAATCACTCCTCCGCTTATCTGTGAGGAGGAGGGAGGTGATCAATACGGCAGCATTACTGTAAACAGATAATGTTGTGCGCTCTGGGGGTGGGGTGGGGGCGAGCGTCTGCCCAGCGGCCCATTACGCGCACAGCCCATCCAGATGACGGATGGTGATAAGTAGACAGCACCCACCCGGCCCGCGCCCGCGTGTCCTTGCGTCGCATCTCGTCCCCAACGTGCATTGCCGTTCCGACGTGGAGGTCAGTGTTGTGACTCCTATTTTTCCCCCTCCTGTGCTTTGCATCTCTTTAGAAACGACGGAGAACAAAGCAATCTTTAAATACATGCCTCATTTGAATCTAAAAAGAAAACAAAACAAACAAAAAAGAAACTTCTAAATTCAGATTTTTCAGAAAATCTATTTTTCTATGCCAGTGCTGCTCAACTATAGACTGGTTTAATTCAAGGAGCTGCAAAATGATGAACTTGACCCCCATGTGTAGTTCCAGATACTTCTTGGAGGTCCCTGGAACTAAAGTTTGTCCCTGGAAAATGTTGTCCCAGGAACAAAGATTTTGTCCCTAAAACTAAAGATTTTGTCCCTGGAACTATAAAAAATATCTCTGGAACTAAAAAAATTGTACCTGGAACTAAACATTTTGTCGCTGGAAGTAAAGGTGTTGTCCTTGGAACTAAAAATCTGATATTCTTCAATACCTAAAGCACCTAAGGGGGTTTCAAAATTGGTTAAAAGTGACACTACTTTAAACAGAGCTTCGTTACTCGGGGCTGTAATCGAGTTGTTCTCCACGTGGGGGTTAATGCTGGGGACGCCCAGGGGGTCCCAGACGAGGGTCCCAGGGGGTCCCCAGCTAAAGGATTTATAGTTGGGAAACAGGCGGACCTTACACGTCTGTAACACTGAGAATGTATATCCAAACTGTCCCAGAGATTACTTTCAAAAATGAGGTCTGTGGTCAAATAGCGGAGAAGTTGCCGGTTTACCAACTCTCTGCAGTGAGAGTGGAGAAAAAACATGTTTCAATGTCTTCATTGTTATGCTATCATGCTATCGCCTTCAGTATAGTATATCAAAACCCACAGACGTTATATGATTTCAAATTATTTTGTGCAATTAAATGGTCAGCTGGATAATGATAAAAAGCTGAGCTGTGAATACCAGTGATAGTACCAATGACATTTCAAGATATTGCTTACTAAATGAATTGTTTCTGTGCCGTTTATACTTCAGCAATCCTACTTCTTCTGTGGTTTAATGTATGTCAATGCTGTTGTACATTTTGTTAATTAATGCCCTACTTCATTGTATAATCATGTCATGTTGAACTAACGGAAATAGCCGATATACAAGCTCAAATGAAGTGACTTTTTGCCACTTTGAATGAAGTAATTACATGCACAATTTACCTTAAAGGTGTACTAGGTAACTTTGTCATTCAAGCAAATCTTAAATTTGATATCCATTATGACTGGTATATTTGTCATATAAGCAATTCCCTGAATTTCATCCCTCAAAGCCTGTTCTAAATATGTTTTCTATAAAAAAGATGGGGGTATACTATTTCCTGAGAAAATTATGTCACACCCAACTGATTGGCCCTTGTTTATAAGGACAAATCAGAACTAAAACGACTAAAGCGACTAAAACGAACAAAGGATGCTAGGAAATGCAGGACTCGATCTAAAACCAGCAGTACCGGCAGTGGCCACCAGTCAAGTTACCAAGTTCAAGTGGAAATGGAATCCAAGAAGGTGTGTTCAGTTGGACTGAGCCTCATGCATATGCAAAAAACAAACGTCTGCAGCAGCAGAACCTGTTCAGGCTTGGGATGGGATTCATTCAGGATAACTGCAAAACCATTCCTTTATCATTACTCACAGCCCCGCTGTACAGACTCATTGGATATCAACGCGCTGCAGATGAAAGACATGCCTCCGATCTGCACATCCGCTTCCTGTTCTGAACCATGTCAAAGTGGATACCTCCAAGCTAAGGAGCTGGCGTGTCTGAACCCACTGCGCACGTGTGCACACGCACACGCACACACACACACACACACACACACACACACACACACACACACACACACACACACACACACACACACACACACAAGCAGTACGCAAACAAACTCAAATGGAATTTGGAGAAAGAATTGACTTGTCCTTATTTAAGTTAATAACATCTCTCACAAATTCAGAAGTCTGCCTGAAATTCCCTGGGAGATTGTGATTGAGGAAGGAGGAGGAGGGGATGAAATATAAAAAAATCAATATACACGCAATGCCCCGTAAAAGCCTTATAAATATAAGGAGCGTTGGTCCATTAGTGGAGTTTGGGAGGACCAGTAAATGCTAATGAATGGGGGGTAGCGAGGCCATTCCGGTCCATTAGGAAGTCCCACTAGTGGGTACTACACAGCGGCCGCACCGAGGTTATGTACTGGCGAGCATGAGCACAAGACTAAAAAAAAAACACCCACTGCACTCTAAATGATGGATTAGACACGCATGCTTTTTGTATTTCGAGAGAGAGAGAGAAAAAAAGAATGAACACAAATTGATTGCGAAAAAATGGAAATGGCATTTCAAGGGGAAGGAAAAAGCGGGGTGCCAGACGGTGCATTGTTATTCATGAATTTGTTCGGTCCGGTATTTATTGAGATGAGACCACTGTAAATAGCGATAAAGTAGGTTAGCTCATGCACTTTGTGGGCAAAAAAACAAAAACATCACAAATAATAGTAAATAAGAGAGCACTGTCACTGTCACTGTCAGTGAGGTCAGAGAGAGGAGACAGTCTCCTGGTAGTCAGCGGGATGATGGAAGCCAGCAGCTGACATGCACAATGCCTAGAGAATGTACTGTAGAGGTGTGTGTGTGTGTGTGTGTGTGTGTGTGTGTGTGTGTGTGTGTGTGTGTGTGTGTGTGTGTGTGTGTGTGTGTGTGTGTGTGTGTGTGTGTGTAGAACAGACTCACGTAATGAAGGCTAGAGGTCCACTGATTTAGAAAACATACTATATGTTTGCAGAAAACCCAAATGAGACGCATGACGCCACAGGACATCTCAGACAACACGACCGAGTGTGACAGCTCATTCATTAATATCAACCATCTGTTGCCAATCCGGACTTACTTATCTATTTATTTTTGGCCCATCCTGCCTCAACTCTTTTTGGCCTATCCTGCCTCAACTCTACTACTACTTTATGGTGTTGGTAGAATGTTGATGACGCCGTAATCTTCCTTGTTGACGAAAAGGAAGTTCTCAACAAGGAAGTGTCATGGTCACGTGACCGAGCTGCGCCATGACACTTTCATGGGAGCGAGAATCTCACACAAGAAGTTACATGAATAAGCATGAGTGAATGGAGCAGCCTGGAACAGATTATGAAGAAACATTATTTATGAACCACTGAGACCTGTGTCATATAATCGGTTCAGGACTATGAAAGAATGCATATCTTGTTTTGTTTTCCTCATCACTTGATATTTGATTTGCACTGTACATGACTTTATTTTAGGATCTAAACGGCAGCAGCCACATTGTCTGTCTCGGAGGTCTTGTGAGATTTGGTTGGATTTCGGTTGGCTGTCAGTGCTGTTTTATTATGTGTTTACAACAACACATATGGTACTGCCATGTGAGTACTCTATGGATGCACACAGTACTCGAATGAGTACTATTTTGCTGAAATTTATGACGGTAGGTAGGTACTCACTTGAGCGGTATGCGTGGCACCGCAGTGGGTGTGGAAACGGTTGTGATGACCTGCAAAATCAGCTCCAGCGCAGAGAGACCCCCTGCCAGCTGGAAGGCCACCTGATCTGCGTTGTTCTGTCAGAGAGAGAGAGAGAGAGAGAGAATATGAGAGACAGCTAAAGGGAGTCAGAGAGAGGGAACCACAACCAGAGAACGACAGGCTGCTGCTGCTGCTGGACAGAGGGTTGCATTGCTCTCACCAAGGCGGGTAGGGGGTGGGGGAGCCTCTCCCCTCCCCTAAAGGGGGCGAGGGATTGAAATCTGAAGCAAAAGTGATCCCTAAAGTATTCCTGTTAAATCTCAAAAGTGCACAACCCTGCTCTGCCCCCGCAGCAAAGTCAAATCTCAGCGGAGAGGACCTACAACTACTCTGCAGGCTGCGCTTTGGCAGCAGGGTGGTCTCCACTGACAAACACACTGAACTGGTAACAGGAAGGATCGGCACAAAACAAACTGGGACCCTGAGCATAGACAGAGTTACGGCGTTGCAAACTCCGTGCACTTCATGGAGTACGTCAAATTGCGGCCCTTTTTCATAAACCTCTTTAGCTTTATTTTAGATTGTTTTGTAATAATACAGTACATTTCAACAAAAAGACCAGGCAACAGCCCAGCTTTAATTTTTATAAATCCCTTTATTTTAGAACATTTAGTGCAGCAAAAAACAGCCCAGTGTTAAGGACTATACATCACTTTATTTTAGATTGTTTTGTAGTACTACATCACAGAGACTAGCCTTCGTTGGCATGTATTTTTAACTCCAGTTTTCTGACCCCTCAATGCCGCATCATTTCCGCCAGTGTGATTTTGTTTTGGGCCGAGTCTTCATGAATTCACTGAACTCAGGGACTAAATTATGGAGTTAGTAAGTTAGTTCCAGAATACAGCATGGAATTGTGGGGAAAAAACACAGACAACACCATTTGAGTCTGAGAGACTCAAATGGTGGTCCATGGCTCCAATGCTGAATAAATAAGTGGGCCTGTCTTCACAAGACACAAGTGCAACAATAATAAGCGTGTAGTCGGTTGAGGTACAAGGAGTGGAAGGGCGGTAGAACATCACTCTGTGGCTTTACATTTTAAGAACAAACATCTTAAATAGATGGTTCCTGTCCTGTCCTCCCCGAAGGGAAGCAGAAGAAGAAGAGAAGAGTTAGAGTAATTGGCGGTGGGGTCAGAGCGCTGTTGCTGCAGAGTTCCCTATAAATCAACAACTACAAAGCTGGGAGGCGAATGGCTGCTATCAGCCATGTTTCTGCCTGGGTCAACAGAGAGAGAGAAGGGCCCTGGATATATTGGAGGGAGGGATGTATGGGTCTGTGCGGCTGTTGATAGAAAGTCCTCCCTCCTCGCATGGCACCGCAGAAGAAGCACAACACAGGCAGCTACACATCAGTGGTGCAGGTCACAAGCAGAGAGAGCATGAGGACAGAGTTTTTTTCCCCCTAGGATGGATCTGGTTGTTACGGCTTGTGATTACTACTGTAGTCAGTGGGGTAGGAAGCACTGGGCTGTGTTTTGGACAGCACACATGTGGTAGTAAAACTATGCCTAAACCTAACCTTAATTATATCATTGAAAATATGAAGTCTGCCGTTGTTGAGGGAAAAAAAGTGGTAGCAGCAGGATTCAAACTAGTAGTAATAGGGCGTCCTAGTAGTAATAGGGCGGCCCCGCCTACCCAGATTCATCCTAGGGATACACATCTTGCTCTCTCGCGTGCTGATGAGACAGGACTCAAATCCAAGCCACTCCACAAGGCTTTTGTGTTCCACGGACGGGAAGTCACGGACAAGCCCAAACATATCAATAGAGAGAGAGAGGAGAGACTTTTGGCGAAATTACAGATAATCTCATCTGTCATTCATGGCTGCCTGCCGCCCAAGTGTACCGCTCTTTGTGATATCCAGTGACACGAAAACAACGCTTAGGGGACTCAAACACTGGTTCGGGGACTGATTATTAGTGTTGTAGTCAAGACCACCTAAAGCGATACCAAGACAACACCAAGAACTAAGGGGTTGAGACCAAAACAAGACCAAGACTACTACTAAGGTGGTCGACACTAAGGTCTCTGAGGCACTTGCCCATCGGGCAAGTGCAAGTCAGGTTCTACTTGCCCTCAGGTCATGGTCACTTGCCCCCAAAAAATATATGGTCCTTGAGAGGGTCCCAGGTGGTCCCCAGTTAAGTTGGTTAACCAGATGTAACTCTTGAGAACGTAAAAATGAAACCAAATGGACCCTTGCGGGTCCATTTGGTTTCATTTTTACACTCTCAAGAGTTAAAATTCATCATCTTAATTAGCCCATAGTGGTCACAGACCCAGTGGTCCCTGACCCCAGCAAAATGATAGTTTGGAACCAAATGAACCTGAGAGAGAGATAGGTAGAGATAGCTAGAAAGACACAGAGGCAGAGTGCAATGACTGCCTTCAAGACAAATTTATCTTGTGTTGTGTTATAGTGCACCAAGTTGCACACTTGCCCGATCGGGCAACCAGGTAGCAGTCTTCACTTGCCCCACCATTTTTTTTACTTGCCCCGGGCAAGCGGGCAAGTGTTAGTGTCAAGCCCTGAAGGTGGTCGAAACTGAGACCAACACCTAAAGGGGTCGAGACCGAGTCCAAGAGGGTCTGAGACCCAGATCAAAGACCGTGAGACGAGAACAACTCGAGACCAGATTTTAATTTCTCATGATCAAACCAAACTTATGCTTCGTTGCATATAGCCTACTGGTTTTAATTCACAGTGAAAACACTGGTGGTGGTGTTTGAGGGCGAGACCAAGACAAGACCACTAGACAAATGAAGTGCGAGAACAGCGACAACCGAGTCAAATTAAGGGCCAGACAAAAACAAGACCAAGGCAACAAAAATCTGCCTTGAGACCAGTCTCGAGACGAGACGATGTATTGAGAACTACAACACTAGAAACTACTTTTATTTATTTATGTTATTTTATTTATGTTTCGTGCTTGGAGCACAATGAGGATTTATTTTTATTTTTTCGTAGATCTCTGGGTGGTTTGGTTATGGTTACGTCATCTAAACTGCTTCTAACCAATTGGCTTTCAGCCACAGTGGTTGTTTTAACCCACTCTCTTAACCTGCCATCAACACACCTAGCCTTAAAAAGCTTCCAAGCTAAATGAAAAAAAAAAAAAAAAAAACAGCTCTTTCATGATGGCTCATCAAATGGAATTAAAGGGGAGGAGCTCAGAAACCTGCCTGGCTAGTGACTTTCCTGCTACGTTGACAGATTTATCTGTTGTGAGGAACAGAACAATAAGGGTGAAGAGGATTAAGCTCAAAATACTCCCCAAGTTGGGTAGGTGGTCTATATGCAATATTATTTAAAGGTGTACTACGTAACTTGACTGATGGTAACTGCCGCTACTGCCGTTTTTTGATCAAGTCCAACATTTCCCAGCATCGCTTGAGTATTTAAGTCGCATTCTGATTGGTCCTTGAAATCAAGGACCAATCAGATGTGTGTGACGTCATTTTCTACCTCCATCACTTCGATAGAGAATTTAAAACAGACTTTAGAACATTTAGAACAGTCTTTGAGGGCTGATATTGATGTGACAAATATGCCAGTCATAATTGAAATTTAAGATGTTTTAATGGAAGTTAGCTAGTATATCTTTAAAAAAGACAAAAACTAAACAACTAAATGTCCAGCATTTTGTTTCAGCTTGAGTGTTGTGCCAAATGCAAAAAAACAACATCTGGCGATGATATAGTTCCTTCCGAAAACCTTGCCACGAAAGGGCAACAGAAATCAAATTTGTATGCAACTACTGTGACACAGACTATACACACTTAAGCAGCGTGTGTGTAAACACTTTATCATGACGAAAAAACATTCTCTGCCTCTATAAGTACAGCCAGGAGATTTACAAATTACATTTCTGAGCGACACTCCCCGATTTACTTGAGGGGAACACATAACCAATGTCCCTGCAGCCACAATATGGACAGAAACTAGAACAGCAATAAGATGCACAACTAATTTGTCCAGGAACCCAACTAGAAAAATTGCCCTTCTGGGCACAGGTCTCCACCAGTTCAGACCTCCTGGTGGCACTATAGGCCAATGTGAAAAGGGTTCCATTCTTTATTGTGGCATTCATGGCAATTGGATGATTTGAGGCATTTTTTCCAAAACCTGTTGGTGGCACTATAACCGGCCAACGGTTACATTTCTCAGCCTAGTAGGAAAGTGCATTAAAGTTTTCAGGTAAATTGCACGATGCGTCCATGATTTGATGCTTTTTGTTCAAAATGAGCCAATCCTGTAAACTTTGAAAACCGATTATAGACAAACAGGATGAAATATTTAACAGATCTGTCTTGAGCACATGGCTATAGAGATTCTCTGCAAGATTTTCCAGAATTTGGGGAATTTAGACAAGAAATATGAAAATGTGTTTTACAAATATCGGCCTCCTGGTGGTGCTATAAGAAGCAGATGGGAAATATATAGGTTAAGGGTTTGTCCTTGTCCTTGAGGGAAGGTTCATGCAACATTCCATGCAGATTGGTGCTTTTATAGGCAAAAATGTGACAAGCTGCCTCTTGGTGGCACTATAACAGGCCATACTAGAACATTTGGGGCAGAGGTTCATCAGAGTGTGAATGCAAAGTTTGGCATCGACCGATTTAACGTTGCTGGAGATTAG
The DNA here is from genome assembly GCA_039105355.1 of Benthosema pterotum. Lineage (NCBI taxonomy): Eukaryota > Metazoa > Chordata > Actinopteri > Myctophiformes > Myctophidae > Benthosema > Benthosema pterotum. The sequence goes on from CM076969.1 coordinate 39,665,147, forward strand.
CTGTTAACAGACAAACCTACAGAAGGACAGATTGACGGACAGTCGGTGCAAAACATACTCCTCACCATGCCTTCGGCCTGGTGGAGACAATCAAAGACTAAGCGTTAAAGAGAGGTGAAGAGTCCAACGGCAGACCCTTAATTACACAGGGTCTGCCGTAGGCCGGCCCTGTGTTGACCATTATTATTATTATTAGCTGGTGCTAATCAGAAGGCCAAGCACCTGAAAATTCCCCATGACCGTGAGTTGTCCCAGGTGCTGGGAGGGAGGGGTCCGCCAGACCTGCCCTGTGTCGTCCACTCCCACCATCAGGCACTGTAATTAGCCAACATTAAAGTGTGGAGGAGGTGGACGGCATCAGTGGAACTTCCCCTGGACGGAAGTGGCTTCATTAGCTCATTCTGTAGTCAGTCTTAGCTCAGTTTCAATCACTTTTGAGAGTTTTTGTAATAGTTAGTCAAACTTATTGTATTTTTATTATTTAGTCATGTTTTTGTCAAGTAAAAGTCAAGAAATTTAGTCTCAATCTGAGTTTACAAACCCATAAGTTTGTCTAGTTTCAGTCAATAAAGCTGTTGACATTTTAGTCCAGTTTTAGTCTGCCATCCTTTTGATGAATAACACAATTTTAAGGAATACATTCAGGAATGGAACACATTTTGATTGAACCATAACAAGTCGCAGAAATATTGATGATTTAAGAATTCATTGTGAAAATAGAATAGATCATACAGAAGTCCCTTAAAAACTAAGTGACTTGGCTTCACTCTAGTCCACTGGATCTCTACACCACTAGTCCCTCCCTGGCATTTTAGTATAGTTTTATTTATCTGAAATTGTCATTTAATTAGTCTTAGTTTTAATCCTCATACTTTTGTTTTTATTTGTTGACAAAGTTGTGTCAATAGATGTGTTATAGTATTAGTCATCGTAGCTAATTTTATTTGTTTTTATTTAGTTTTTAGTTTATTTAGCTTCAGTGGAAAAAATGTAGTCAGCAAACCTTTTTAGTTTTAGTTTAGTCGAGTACAACAACACTCCTTTTGATGCAAGATTTAGCTAATGAAAGCATTAGCACTAGCAGATCTATAAGCTCATAGTGCGCCACTAGGAATTTAGCTGTTTTCTTCCACCCTGTCAAAGTCAGCTAAAATCGTGAAATATAAAAAAAAGCATCAAATGAAAAATAAAAAGATAATAATAATAATAATAATAATAATAATAATAATAATAATAATAATAATAATAATAATGAATACATAACACATATTTCAGTTTCTCTAATAACAACCTAAAACATGAACCTTGAAAAAAACAAAGTCTTTTAAACTGCCGGTGCTTCAGCCTTGATGTGCAAGTGGAAGACTGCAGCGCCATGCAGACAGTGTGAGGGAAACGCTAGGCGGAGTGAGATTCACTCCACATAAAATGTCATCATTATACAGGCTTTACAGAAGGGCCTCTAAGGGGTAAACAATGTTTTAGGGGGCAGAGCACTACTGTAAACCACAACAAGACGCTGGAATAAACATTTAGAGACAGAGCGCAAACGTGAGTGTTTACAGGACATAATGGCATATTGTTTAGTATACAGTATGACTTCTGAGGGGACGGTGGAAATGGGGAAATATTACAAATTGTGTTTATTCTAGAAAAATGAGAAAATGAGCCGAGATTAATCGAAGGCTGGCATGGTGCGAAAAAAATCAAACCAGCCACAGAAACCGCAAACAGCTGTGAGTCGTCGTGAGTTGTGACTATTACACACTACACAGAGAACGTTAAACCATTTTGCTCTACTTTTGGTCTTGAGGTGAAGAAAACAAAACTAGAAAACACACTTTATAATCTCCTTGTTTATGTGTCTGGTGGAGAATAAACATTCATTCTATGACTGAAATGACTGAAATTGCAGTTCACCATATTGTTTATAAAAAAAATCGTACATGTTCGATATTTCATTTTTCATCAAACTGTAAATGGCCATAAAATTCTGAGTGTGTGTGTGTGTTTCTGATTTTTGTTCAGTCACAACATTCCATATTTACAGGTAGACAGGCCGAACACAGAACTCCGTATGTAGGAATAAAGGGAGACAAGACCCAGGTAGACGGACTATGCTAGTAATAAGTTGCCCGAAACTTGCCTTAAACTAAAGTCTTTTTCTCAGAAAACAACTCCTTGGGCTGAAAGCAGACATACCCGTCATCATAAATGTGCTTAGTCAGCAGATTTGGGCAAGTGCCGTGGCCGTTTTCAGTCCAATCTTTTTTATGAGGTTTCCCACGGTGTTGAATCTCAAAATTTTAGTAATGCTATACGACAATAGACAGCATTAGAAACACATTGGTGAGGAATCATCTGCTAAAATTCCATAACCAATACATGGGCATAAAAGGGACACAGACAGAAGAGTGAACAGGAACTCTGTCATGGGTATAACAGGTAGCCCGGGTGGATCATGGAACTTCCATGGTTACCGATTCTACAGCTAAGTACCGGTCTAGCGTATATTAACAAAAAAACGATGTTCCACCCTAGAAGGCTTTCTTTACATTATTTGCATTTAATTTATTTCCAAAGTGGTCCGGTTGATATTTTGTGGGGGCAAAAAGAAAAATAAATATTTGAATGGGGCTAAGGGGTGTTGTTCAAATGCACCCATTTCCATCAATATTCTCCACCATGTCAATAGTATGTTGCCATGCACGCTTCCGGTCCAGCCGTGGTTCAGCCGCCTCAAAAGGTGGGGCGTGGCCCACAGTTTATATCTGAACCACTGCTGAACCGAAAGTGAGAGAGTGTGGAGAGAGAATATATGGCAAAAAAACAAAAAAACATTTTGAAGTGATAGAAACACAAGCTCACAGCGCGCCACTTGATGGCGCACTGTGAGCTTGTAGGTCTGCTATTTTTGAAAAAAACATTTTGAATGTGGTGCAAATCTTTGAATATTCTGTCACACTGTTACATGTTTCGTCCAAAAATGGGTTAAGAAAAAAGGAGGGGAAGAAAAGAAATGGGGTTTGACACAAAATAAACCATTAGTGACCACAGAGGGAAAGTAAAAAGGAGGGGGGGGGGCTGCAATGGCAGCACGGGGGGGCGTGTCAGATGTTGTCTGAGGAATTAGCAGAGAAAGTGGAGACTGAATCAGATAGGGGAGGAGGGGAGGAGAAAAACAAATGTCTAGGTGAGTCAATGACACAAGAGATGCTTGTTAGGTCAAATAATCTAAACCGACCTCTCTGACTTCTTGACGTGACTCGTCGGGGCCCAGACGGGCCCACGAATGAATGAGACTCTATTTATTTGACTTTGTCCAGGGATTAAGACAAGGAAGTGTTTCCCCCCCAAGGCCGCCTGCCTCGTTCTCCTTAACCAATGGCAGGCGAGCCCCAGGCCTACGTGACGCACCGCGGCCATTGGGGGCTCTGTTGGGGGGGGGGGGGGGGGGGGGGGGGGGGGGGGGGGGGGGGTTTGAGAGGGGCTGCCATGTGTGTCATTGTGGGAATGATCACAAAAAAGCAACATTAACTACTTTCAAAAATATATACTGTATATAAAACAATCTAATTTGCTGCATACAAACAGGTGTACAAGCTCACGACTCGTCCCGTTGTGACACTGCTCGATTGTGACCTCATGATGAAGAATTTTGTGACATTCATTTTTACATTTGTTTTTCTTTTAGTCTTTAAGTTTATCAATTTTAACATTATATATATTCTGTGATTATAGGTTGTATAGGATTTGTAAAGTAGTAGTAGTAGAGTACAGAGCTGAACCGCAGTGTCCAGACTGATCGTTCCGTGGATGTGCGCGTGTCCCCGTGACACCAGTGTTGAACGGAGCCCATGCTGCCCTGACCTCTGACCTCCCAGTGGGAGTTGGAGTGGAGCTGAGGGGAGGGGCCGGGCTGCGTTAGTGACAGCTTGTGTGGTACTCAAATCACATTGCTCTCCTCCTCTTACCGGTATGTTGGTGCCACTCGCCTCAGCTACCATTTTTTCCCTCTTTTTAAACTCTCTGGGGAAATTCTATAATAGCAGCCCCCCCCTCACCCCCCATCAATGGCAGAGACACCATCGTCTCTCTATATCCTCCTCCCGGCAGGCACAATGGCTTGTTATGATGGCTTGAACCACAAGCTGGCAGGGGATTTATGCCTCCATGGCAGGAGGGTAGTGGCGGTGGTGGCAGTGGTTGTGGGTAGTGCATGTTTTCTCCCTTTCATAAACATTGTGGCAGGTGAAATCGTCCCTCGACACTTACGCTTAATTGTGAGTTTCAGTATCAAAAAGCCCAAACCCTTGTGTTAGGTTTTTAAATACACTAAATGCTTTAAAACACAGACACCTGTATGTTGGGCTTCATTACATACATTTGTGTAAAGTTTATACAAAAACAATCAATAAATACTACACTTGGTAACTCTTTTTTTGTTTACTGAATTTATTTTAAAACCTGTTATACCTTCCTTTTTCAAGCCTGAACTCCTATAGGTGTCATTTTGCCAGCCTGCCCTGCCCTCTTTTAGACGGGGGGTGCCATCTATATGCATTAATTAATTGATTGATTAACCTCAAGAAACCTCAAGAAAAAATCATGCTCGGCTGGAAGTGAATTTGCCTTCCCCGCATAGCTTCTAGAAAATTAAATGCCAAATTCAACATAATGAGGTGAAATCAACATCAGTCTGGCCGATTGGCACATTAGATATGGACTTTAATACCGCATGCACACGTATGCACGTAACTAAAGGTAAGGGACTCGTCATCGTCATTATGTCTATGAATCTTAACCTAATAATTGGGGATTGTTTTTACAGCTGTAGTGTTTTGAGAGTTGCCGTGTCTGTTTGAATTGTATGTATTTACGGTTGTTATTAACAATGTTCATGCTCCTGTCCAGGTCACTTTTGTGAAAATTAACCCAACGTTGTTCAAAAAATGTCTGGAATTGCACTTGGCACGAGAATAACGGATTCGAAGGGAACGGTCTAATCTAATATCAAATTCCCCCTGACTTTGCCCCATAAAAAATCGTTTGCATTAATGACATTTCATTTGAAAATCCAATTTAGCGTTGTCTAAACCCTGTGACATCTGAGCTGCACTGAGCGCGCCAGACGCGAGACAACGCTGAGCTCTCGTGACGGGGGAAGCGCTTCTATTAGTACCATGTGCACAACGAAAACATGGCTAATCTGGTCTGCATTAACCAATAACCGAGGGGCGGGGGTTTTATTGGGGTAAGCGATACTCCAACGCTGGGACGGTGGGACAGGGGGAGCCACGGCCCAAACATGACGCTTCACTGGAGAACGCCAGAGGGGCTGGTTCGTCCCCCCACTATCCTATGGACCACTGTGGGCCGCTTCAGCAACGCTTCTGAGATGAGCAGTGGGACAGCGGATGCTGCATCAGGGGTTCCCAAAGTGCGGTCCAGGGACTTGAGGGAGTTCCAGGGAGTATCTAAATTAGAGATACTTATGAACCAAATGAACCCTTTGGCTCGTTTGGCAGACTGCAGGAGGTGTTGGCGAGCGAGCAGGTATTTCACAGGGTTTCTTTTTTAATCGACTGTCATTATATCTGTGTGGCTTTCACACTAAACGATTGGTAGCCGACTAGGGATCAAGACTTCACAGACGTGATCTAGATCATCTACGTATTGGCTATGTCATTTATTTTTTATTACAATATTAATTTTGACATCTTACGTGCAAGTGTGAGACTGACACAGGACTCGCCTCCTTCTTCCCTCTCTCTCTGTGCACACACAGGAATGCAGGCTCACAGTTACATCACAGGAAGAAATGTTTGATAGTATACTGTAGCTGTAGCCTACCTGGTGCATACTGAGATGTTACATCTTGATTTTCATGAGGTAATTATCTGTCTATCCTTATGTGCGCACACTGATCACCTATCACGGATACAGACGGACAAGCTTGTGAACAAGTGTTTGTGAGCGGTGTTATAGGCAATTTTAGTGTTTACAAACTCTGTGTTTGTCACCAGATTTTAATCTAACTCCACCTCACCTCCACTTAATTTGCTCATTATGAAACTGCTGGATACTGCTACACTAAGATTGGCTAAAAGACTGACACCCACAACCCCCTCCCCTCACACGCTAGCGCCGCCTTGTTAAGAGCCTTGCGTCAATTACTTGTTGACAGTAAAGTTCTGGGCCGTCTGGAGATCAATGTAAGTGTCTGTCTGCTGGGAAACAACTGCAGCATCAAAGTAGATATAGCATAGAGGGTAAAAATGCAAAAAAAAAAATATAGCTATATATACACATTTTGATTTTTTAATTGACGATTTTTCCCTTCAAGTTTAGGGGGGCTAAAGGTTAAAACACTAATCCTAACCCTTATAACATGTTGTAAGCTTGTAGATCTGCTATTGTCACAATTTTTTGTCACAACAGATGAACGGAAACCAATCATGCAGTTTATGCAAAGATAATTGACACGATTAAATAATTGCGACATGTCTAATTAAGCAAAAGAGAGCAAGCACTCGAGTCGAGTATTCCAGAATAATAAAGTTGACGGGTGCACGGTCAGTAGAAAACGGTTCATAAGAAATACCAGCACTCAGCAGGCCTAATTAATGAACTCGGAAATAAAGGTAAAGATAAAACTACTATTATGAATGAGTTTTTACCTGTTTTTCCAGGATGCGAGAGATCTCTCCCAGGGTTCTGTTGACTGCAGACACCTTATTGTTGGCCCACTGGCCACTGTCCTGGCCTTGAAGTTGTTTCTGCAGGTCCTTCACCAAGCGCTGGAGCCTGAACACCCAAGAAGAAACATATCGGTAGTCATGACCTGCTCATAGGGTGACCAGATGTCGCTCTTTGCGTGGGACAGTGGCCTCATTTCTACGTAAGTCATTTTTTAGGTGTCCCACAAATCAAGACTAGAGATCTCAACAGGCCTTGAACCTAAATCCGACCATATAAAGCCCTAACAACTCAGCCCTAACCCAAGCCCAACCCTATTTTTACCAGCATGTTAGGCCCGAAAACCTGACAAAGCCCGTCAGAATGGGAAGGGACGCGCGCGCGTGCACCAACACGCTTGAAAAAAACTGAAAGCCTGGACAAAATCATTTACCACGGTGACCTAGAAGAGGAAGGGACCGGTTTGACTGACATATCTGTGAGATCCAATAAGGGCCTATCTTAGTCAGGCCTCTCCCGCCTCTCTAGACCAAAATGCTTTTATCTTAAGCTCAGGTTACATACATCATAGTCAACTCTGGAGTGTACGAATGTAACCAAATGGAATTGTACATACTCTTACAATTAAGGGTATTACAGGCATCATCAGTGTGTACAAACTCTGTGTCTATGTTTGGGCTGTGATTGGCTAAAGCGCCGACACATATATTTCGATTTTTAGCTAAAACGTTGCCTATAATAACTTTAAATTAACAACACTGAGGATTTCGCCGTCTATAAATAACGGTTAACCTACAGAAAGTTAATAGAGTGTGACATACTTAGCCTTGTACGGTGAGTCAGGAACTGGTGCCTTTGTCTCCACTGACATTTCGAACTCCTTTGCCCTAAGGAGAGAGAGAGAGGGAGAGAGAGAGTCTTTGAATCATAGGAAAAGGGTGCTTGGCCTGTCAGTTAAGAAGAGGGAGGATGTAAAGTGTGAAGAAGGAGAGAGAGGTCATGTTGAGGGAGAGTGTTTATTTGGCCTGTCAGCCGTTAGCCAAGTGACTCGAACCTAAAATAATCAGACATGGGCTCTGCAGGGACCTGTTGTCTCGCTGCCATCTAGTACTCACACAGACTATAGGCTTAATTCTACGCGGTGAAAGTCCCTTCATCCCTCGAGTCATAATTTTACGAGGGGGCGGCTCAAATTCTTTATTTCGCTTCGTTGTCAAATAAACAGTTAAGGGGGGCCCTCAGCGCAGCGCCCACTGCTGTTTTGAATGTGTGACCCTCCCCCCCAGAAGGTCACGGTCATTACGGGACCGGGTATCTTTTGTTGCGTTCGCCCCGCGACAGTCTTGACAAAATACAGATCGTGCGTGGCGGCAACACGCGCATGTATTTTGGGGGGAGTGGAGTGGACTTGGAGTCAAGTCATCTGTCTGTCAATCAGGCATCACAGACGAGATAAGAACTATTGATCAGAGCGAGATATAGATGGACTTACGGTCAGCCGTCCGGCCAAGTCGCTGATAAACTCAAAACATTTCCTGGAAGACAGTTGGACCTGCCATCGATACAGACGGACAGGCTGTATCCCCACTCCCCAATCCGTTGTTGTTGCTAGATGTAACTACCAATGACGACGCCCTAATCCAGTGTGGTGTGCAATCTCTTGTCGAGAGATCCAAGGGCAGCCATCTAAAATCAATGGATGACTTCTTACCTCACCATTTAAGAGGATAGTGTGCCAAAGTGTGTGTGTGTGTGTGTGTGGATGTAACTTGTCCCATTTGGTGGGGCAAGAGAACATGTTGGAGGGGCAAGAGAAAATGGTATGGGGGCGGCTTCATCGCGTCACGGGCGATGAAGTCGCACCCATACCATTTTCGGTTACAGGACTTTTATTAGTCAAGTAAAGCACCAAAATAACATCAGTTGTTGTTGAAGTTGCAACAGACACGCAGCATGCATAAAGCTAAAGGTCTGACTCAGAGAGTTTTCCGTTTTCAATGATGAAATGCTGTTGGTTTAGTGACACAGCTGTAGTTAGTTAGTAGCAGTAGTAGTGTTTAACATCATTTTAAATATAAGCACATTAATGTGAAATATCTTGGGTTGTTTTGCATGGCATCGTGTTTGGGGGGGCAGACTGGGTATTTAGGGGGGCATTGCCCCCCCATACCCATGCCTAGATCCGCCCCTGGCTTGTGTGTGTGTTTTCTTTTTCTTTCTTTTTTTTTTACAAATTTATTTATTGATTTTAACAATAAAATCAGACAATCAAATTGAACAGTCCTTTTTTTTTTTCCAAAATAGAATAAAATAGAAAATACAAATAAAAAAATAATAGTTATAATAATGTGATTGACTACAAATATATATATATATGTAAGTGTATACAAAAATAGAAAAGACAAGACATAGAATGCAATTTAAATGTTTTGTGTAAGAAAAAGTAGTAATATTAATAATAATTAAATAAATTGAAAGGTAAGTAATAATAATAATAATAAAATAAATTAAACATGAATAAAAGGAAAGGGAAAACAAAACAAAAAGACCAAGCACCCAACACATTCATACCAGGGGGGGGGGAGGGGGGGGGGGTTCTGCTCAGGAACGAATTACTCATATAGTTAGGATGTCAATGTTGTTAACATTTAAACATGTCTACTCGTCGAATCTCACAGCGATTAAGTATGATCATCCGTTACGGTTAGAGTGTTAATATAATTTAAAAATGGTTGCCAAATTTCATAAAATCTTCTCAGGGAATCGTTAAGGGAGAACCTAATCTTTTCAAGTTTGATGCAGTAGACAATTTGTGTTTTCTTTTTCTGTGTGCATTCATTCAGGGCCGGGTCTAGGCATTGGGGGGCAAAGCCCCTCTAAATGCCCCGACTGCTGCACCAAAAAAAAAAACCAAAAAACCTCTGAGTCAGACCGCTTTATGCATGCGTGTCTGTTGAAACTGAAACAACTGTTATTATTGATGCTTACCTACCTAATATAATATCCTGTACAAGATATAAATATTGTGGGTCACAGTACTAAAACAATATATAAAATAAAAGATAGATAAATATAACCATGTAAACATACATAGTGTGGGGATTTGGGGGTGAATTTAAATGAAAATGGTACATTCGGGCGTTCATTCATTTGGTTTCTATAGTGAACTTGAATATGATTCTATAGTGAACTCTGAGGCAGAGCCACGGTCATATTCTGGATTTGTGCTTTTTGAACCCATTTTGATCTGAAAACTGATTCTACAAAGGTCTTCTTTTGTAGAAAACGTTTTCTAAAAAAAAATTTTTCTTGGGTCAATCTCAGTGTGGACCTTTTCAATAGCTAAAGTATAGCATAAAGTCCAAAATGTGTTCCTGCACAAAATTAGTTAACATACCTCAGACTTCCCTTCCTTCATTTTTTATGTATATCAAGATCATTTTAGCATCAAGTAAAACAAACAAACCAATAAAATACAAACAAATACAAGACGTAGGTACCAACAGGACCCACCCATCAAAGACATCAAAGGATGGCCTTTACAGAGGAAATATACACAACGGAAAATCTTAAGACTTACAATAAGAAATGGTCTATAAAAAATGGTGGAAATGGCATCTCTTCCTTCAGCCCATTGTTGCTATTGCGTGAGAATTCCAAATGTTGATTATTGTGTATTGTGGTGTATGAATAATGGAGCTTTTTTGTATTGTTGTTTTTATCCGTTTCTTTTATCTTCTTTCTTTTTCTCAATAAAATAAAAATAAATCTGTTTTAATGGATAATTTATAATTATACACCATTAGCATGATGTATAACAAACACTGTATAATATACAGTACATGCATATCTACTGCACACATACAGTACATGTACATACAGGATACTGCATATGTGGGTTGCACTGTATATAAAACAGCACCGGTTTTTCTTGCAAATACTTTCCATATGTTATTTTTTTTCCCTTCTCATTTCTTTTTTATAATTCAAGGTCAAAAACCTTGAATGTTACAGGCACTCTCTTTATTTCTAACATTATTTACGTGGTCCTCTGAGCAGGAAGAATGGTTAATGCAGGCGCTGCTTTCACAAGGGGGTCTCGACTCTACCTGGTCCATTTGTCATGCTTGATATTACAATATTCATCTCTTGACAGGTTTACACCCAGCCAGGTTAAATGGGGAGCAATTGCCAAGCAATTCATCACCGTCGGCCCCCTGGCCGGCTAAATGGGCTCAGGGCAATAAATATCAGTAATCAGCAATAAAGGGAAAAGGCACAAATCAACAATGCAGAACTAATAATCAATTCATCATGACCTAAGCCTCGGTATATTATGTTGTGCCTCATCGTATGGGGAGGAAGTTTTTATCCGTTTCTCTTTTTAAAGTTCTTAAGCCAAAATCCATGGCAAAAAAACAGATTTGTTTGTTTGTTCTGTATTACAACAACATTATTTATAATATAACACAGGACTAAAAATGATCGACAAACAAGCACTGTTGTCAGATGTTACAATAATTAGCATCTGCAATGGCATATCGATTAGGACGGATAGTTTTATACTGCCTGATTTATACTTTTTATTGTATGACAGAATTGAACGTTAAACATACCTTTATAGTGCATTGCAACACAGAATTGAGGTACTGTGTGTGTGTGTGTGTGTGTGTGTGTGTGTGTGTGTGTGTGTGTGTGTGTGTGTGTGTGTGTGTGTGTTTGCTTAACTCATTAGCTTTCATTAGCTTTAGCTATTTAAAATGATCTTGTAGGTCTGCTACTTTAAAAATAATTGTGAACATTTTGAGCAAATCTTCTTTCACAGATTTCTGTCACAGCGAACGTTTTTCTCCAATATTTGCTTCTGGAGGTTACCCTGGAATTACCAATTTTCAAACGGGGTCGTCGGCAGCCATATACGGATATTTTTGGGGGTCCTTAACCTGAAATATTTTTTCAAAAAAAAACTGTGAAAACATTTGTAGAATCAGCTCTGAGGTCAAAATAATCCCCTATTTTAACCAGCACTGGGTTAAGTGAGTTAGAGTTGTGCTCACCCTCGCCTTATTCCCTATACAGGGGCGCCTTTGTGTACACACTTCTCCCTGAGGTTCACACACACACACACACACACACACACACACACACACACACACTGACCGTACTGTTCCCCGCTGAGCTAAACACATGCAACCAGGTATAGGCAAACAGCTTGTACAAGCAGATCAGTGGGGACTTGGGTTTCTAAGTTCAAAAAACCCATCTTGACACTAACCGACATGCCACTAACAAGCCCTCTAAATGGCATATTTTCCAAACCGAAAGACTTATTACCCTAACAAGTTAGGCAGCCCGCAGGAGTGGAGAGAAAAAACATACACAGTGGGTTAAACGGTGTGTGCGCCACTTTATGACAGAATTTGGGCTCAAGAGTTGGCCTTGGGAGACTAGTGAAAACTTCTCGTGCGTTTTACGGACACCATACAGTGTTCCAATAAAACGGCTCATTTCCACCCAATGTTGGAGCAGCTCACCTTTATGTTAGCTGGGGGGCTGTGTTATTTATGACCCATGAAAAAGCCTGTTCTCTTTGAGTGCTGGTCTGAGCGCGGCTGGAGCCCAAGAGTGACAATGAACAGACAGGCTGAGGTGGTTGTTGTCACCTCCTCAGCAGCGCAGTGGCTCAGAATGCAGCGCCACACTGATAAGCAAGTACTGTGGACTAGAGATCAGCAGATAAGCTTTTTTTACACTACATACATTGTATACAAAGTGTATACTGTATAGTATACACTATAGCTGCGACGCGCTGTGATCTGGTAGAGCAGCTATTTAGTTTTTCTCACCCCCTCTGCACTGCCGACGTGGATAAATACACAATCCGCTGATCTCTACTGTGCACGAAATGCAACCAATGGGCATTCCATGGGGCTGTCGCTGGCCTTTATAAACTGGCACACAGAAGTTCAGAAACCTTAATAATACAATATGACTTGTAGAGACCGGACATTCCTGGAATGAGCAACACTGCTAAACGTGTGGATGCACCACCAGCCAAAATGGCAAATTCAACGCTTTGAGGCAGATTTAGAGGTTTAGATGTATAGTGGATGGAACACAACCACCCTAATTGATAATCTGATCTTGATACATACAAATTGATTCATTGAAGATGTTGAACTTTGAATTGAAATGAAATGGCAAAGTGAGTTCACAGAGTTACAAGTAACACCCTTAGGGACTACTTTTTGTAGTAACTGGAGTTAGTGTAGCTGTGTCCCTGAGCAAGACACTTAACTCCTAATTGCTTCTGATGTGCTGGTAACTTGCATTCTTTCTTCTATTAGTGTGTGAATGGGGGAATGGGATTCACAATCTGATATACAGATATATAAATGCTATACCCCTATATTACCCTTCACACATAATGCCTGGGTATGATGCGCATACACATACAGTCTTGATTCCTCATTTGCATCTTGCTGTGGAGAAAAGTGGAAATGTACCATATACAGTTTGCCAATGGGCTAAATGTGCACCATTGTCAATTTCAACAAATTGCCAAGACGATATATATATATCAGTTTGGCCAATATTTCTGACATGGTTTGTTATTGATATATATCGTACTATCGATATTGATTATACATGAATACAGAACTAATGACCATTTTGTAAAGTACAATACAACACTCCCGCGCTCATAGAGATCTTTAAATTAAAATAAAAATTCTAAACATCCTAATTAGGGCTCTGGGAAAGGAGTGTTTTGCAACCTACAAGGAGGCGCTTCGATAACGTTAATCAGATGTAGGTTCGCCAGATAATGCATCTAGTTTATTGCCGCACAATAAAGCACAATATCAATACATATTGAATACACCAAAACACCACACTTTACCTTTGTCTAAAATGGTGGCTGAAAGGCTCATCGCGCAAAATAGCATTCATGAAGCATCATTCATGTACATCTCTAATCACCTCTGTCCACGTGACAAGACGTTAAATTTACTGAGCCCAAAGAATTGGTATCTGCCATGGCCTGCCCTTTTTGGCTACTATTTGTTGATTACTATTGATTTTCTCTCTGATACTTCATAACAACAGAAAATCAATAGCCCCAGAGAAAGAGAAATAGACCTGTTGTTGTTCCACATACGTCCACCTAGTACTGTACGCCGGGGGTTCTGTGTTTTGGCAGTGCCGTGGCAGTAATTTGGGGGAGAGCTCTTAACAGGTGAAAGCATGGGGGGGCTCCACAGATCGATCACCAGTTTTCTTTTTGCTCCCCAATCACACAAAGTGGTCATAAATTAAGACTCATCAGTGCTGCGCTGTGGACAGCAGGGACAACAACAACACACAACATCTGCTTTCCATCTCGTTGTCACTCATAAAATAAGACAAAGTCCCTGGCACGGTGTAGGTCCTTTCTTTGTACTTGCGAAACATGGAGGAGTGCGAGAGTTCAGGGGAGTTGGGGAGGTGGCAGGGAAAAGAGGCAAACACAGGAGATGAAATAAGAACCATAAATGTTCCAAAATGGGGCTGTAGTGTATATGCATACAGAATAACTCCTCCTAATATCCGGGCGTTACTGTTACCAATGTTACAGATGATACTATAACTCAGTCCTCGCTAACAGCGCTTTTGACTTACTATATTCCAAGTGCATCCTCGACAGTTACGCCTTTATTGTCTTTTTAGAGCATTTTTAATGATGTACATATAGCATTGAGTTACTGCACCTTTCATGTTGACATTGAGCACTCTGCGTTTGTTTTGACTTTCCCTTCACCCACAATGCATTGAAGAAAAGGAAAGCTGTTGAGGCATTTCTACAGTAGTCGGTTTTGAGGCTAATCCAGTTCAGACGGTATTAGATGAACAAAGCAACCGTGTTTAGTGGCTCAATAGCAACTGACTACGACCTCTAAAGTGAACGTTTCTAAACACTGATGATGAGGATGATCCGATCCGTGCCGTCAGCAGCAGGACTGCTGATTTGGGGTGATGAAGACGGCGGTCTTAGTCTACTACCTAACATTTTTATTTCTTTGTTTGGAAAAAGGGCAGCTTTCAGAGAAAGATGGCACGACACCCCAAGCTTCCAATTTTAAAAGAAATCGAGGCACCACTTGGGTCAATGTGCACATTTTCATTTCAAGGATACAAAGACCTGGTTCCTTTTGTACACCCTCAGAGTTATACACTCAAACAGGGCTATTTAGAACCCACTCGAGGACATTTTGAGACCTTGATGACACTGAGGATACTACACACACACACATCCAAAGTGTGTGTGTGTGTGTGTGTGTGTGTGTGTGTGTGTGTGTGTGTGTGTGTGTGTGTGTGTGTGTGTGTGTGTGTAGCTCTATTACCTGGAGTTCATCCTGGCGCGGAGCTTCTTGGCCTTCTTCCTGGCTTTCTGCCGCTCCTCTCCATCCTTCACGCTCTCTGAAGAGACGGAGCCGTCTGTTACGATGTCCACAATGTATTTTCTCAGCGACAAATGCTCCTGAAACAGACAACAGTCAATGCGGTCAAAATAATGCGTTATCAAAATAACGTTTGCTGCACTACAAAATATACTATTGGGGACATACAGGGACATACTAATTGGGGACAAAAAACAAAAGAAATCTTTACTTTTGGGTCCGTGGGGTGAAAATGTCAACAAATGGTGGTCCTTTGTGGCTCAAATGCTGAATAAATAGTGGGCCCTGGTATCAAAATGGTTTAAAACCGCAACGGCTGTGGAGCGATGAAGGCCGTTCATTGTATAACAGCAGGTGTGTGTGTGTGTGTGTGTCCAATGTGTGCTGTGCAGGGCTAGGCCTCCCAGTGCTTGCTATTATATCCTGTATAATTTCCAGAGCACCTCCAAGGGTCACTGGGTGCTCTTTGAAGCCTACATGCCCACAGACATGCCGAGGGACAGTGGGCAGTAGAAGTGTGTGGAGCGGTGAGCCGACACGTCACCGTCACTTGATTCTGATGTTTCCACCCAGTCAGAGAGAGAGAGAGAGAGAGAGAGAAAGCATGTAACCCAATTTGGACATCATGATGTATGTGCGACTAACCAATTACGCAATTATCCTGTCATCCAGCACCCTGGAGGAGGACCAGAATGGACAGGCTAGATAAAGGCTCTTCCATTCAGCGGTTGGTTGCTGTTGTCGTAGCCTTTGGGCCACAAAGTGTAGGCGGTGCACCTGCCTCCCTGGACTCGGCCGGGGACGAGAGAAAACCGCCGAAAGACAGGTGTCCTTCTAACAACCCTGTCAGGGAGAGTCGTGTTATCAAAGTGGAATCTGAGGCCATTCTGTATTCCTTTTGTCGTTTTGATTTGTCAATTAGCTTCTTAGTTGACATTTTTGTCCCCGTTCTCCAGGCCCCCTTTTAGCCGGGGGTGTCGGCTATATGCATTCAGTGATTGATTTCAACAGCAATCACATGTTTTTTATGTCCCTTATGGGTGTCTGTGCTTGTAATGTTTCATCGTAACATTTCACAAAGAAACATGGGGGTCAAAATCGGAGAAAAAAAAGTGTATTATCTTTCGTTTGGTCCAGTGAAGAAAAAAAAAGTACATCACACTATCACTAAACACTGGTGAAGTTCGTACAAAACCTGGAGAAAAAACTAGGGGTGTGCGCAGGGAAATAAACCCACATTCTATAATGTCACTGAGCATCATGAAGCACCTCACCATCATCACCAAAAATCACCCATGTTCAGAAAACTCAGATGGTTACTTGATGATCAGATTAATTAATTACTAAATTATTTGACAACTAACCAAATTATCGATTAGATTACGATTCATCCCTAATTGAGTTTTTTTTTTTTTTTTTTCAGTCCAGTCCCCAGGAGCTACAGTAGTACCTGACACTGCAGGGCTGCATGGTGGTGGTCGTGACCGTAGCATGGCCCCTGCATGGGGAGGCAGCTGTTCAGTAATCTCTCTGAGAGGCTATCCAGTGCTCTGGGACCTGCCGGCCAGCCTGACCCCTCCACCCACACCACCACCCCATCACCACCACCACCACCACACTTAATGGGATTATTTAAGTAGCACCTCCTTCAATCGCCTGACTGACAAATACACTGGTAGAGTCAGTGGACGAAGTAACAGGCCTTCGGGAACATCAGCGTCCGTCAAAAAAACGCTGTCACATGGTTTGGTGCACAATGTGATAATGACCACCTAAATGTGTGTTAATCTCAACAGTAGTGATGTAAATAGGTTTTCCATGCAGGAAGGGTCAGATGAGCCCCAGGAACATCCGATGAGTCCTCAATTAAGCGGGGTTAGCATTCATATACTATATATATTTTGTCAAATGTAACAAATTTAATTTAATATGGTTATAATGTGATTCTATTCAACTATCTGAAAGAAATTGAAGCAATCTGAAAACTTCTTTTCCATGGTGGATTTTATTTTATTTTTCTACTGTACAGGATGCACAGTACAGTAATGCATCCACAGGATGCAGTACTACAGCTCGTCAACGCAATCCAGAACCTATGAAATGTGTTTTTGGACTCAGGATGCAGGCACTCCACATCACTGCCAACAGATACAGATCTACACGCGGCCCGGCACCGGTGATGGTGCGGCACCGCGTAGCGGAGTGGCTCCAGGCGACAACATTGCTAGATGGACAGGTGTCGTACCTGAACGCTTCGAACAAACAAAAGAGCAGCAAAAAGACAGGGCCTGAAGGCACCGCTACTAGTGTACCACAGACTAACTGTGGGGAGAGAGTAATACAATACCTCTCTTAAACATACATCTCTTGCATGCGCATACACACGCACACGCACGCACGCACAAAGCAGGGCCGACAGCCTACAATACTTACACAACACGGGGGCAAAATCGAAGCGATATGTTCTACCCAGTCGTTCCTTTTGTCACACAACAAAAGGCCCAAGAGGTAAGGCTTTCCATTTGGTGTCAGACAGACAGCTGTATTTCATGTTGGGCTACTTGGTTAAAATGCGATGCTATATCTATATCGAGTTACCGTCGCTTACAACAGTTTGAGGATGGGGAGGGTGGGGTGGAATTGATGGCTATCAGTGACATTCAAGAAGATGTGTCAAATAATACCACACACACACACACACACACACACACACACACACTGAAACTTTGGAGCAAGAAAAAAAAAAGTCACACACAAGAACGATCCCTAACGTATATCTCCTGACGTAGTATCTCCATGTGTTCGTTTCCCCTTGGGCTCTTTTAAATGGAACGGCTGTCCTGTGATATCAGAGAACAGTGGCTTCATTCCTATATCTAGACAAACAAGCGTTTCTCAAAACAGCCTGGCAGGCTGGCAGGCCGGCTCAGGGCTATGCAGGACGGTTCAGCTGGCCTTCTGTATATTTCAACACAGTTCTCATGCTAGTAGAAGTCATCCTGGGTGGTTTCAACAACAACGACCAGACCTTTAGGACCCGGTCAGTTGGTGGCTGTCTGGGAGGTCAGCGCAGCCCCCACCTCACCTTGTTCTGTTCTCCTACATATAGCCTAGTGATCCCTCTGCTGGCCGATAACTGGTCCACCACTGTCTGCTAATGGACGAGGATGAGCACCCCCCTGTGCATGGGTCCATGAGGAGTTCCTGGGGGTTCCCCAGGTAAATGATAGTTTGGAACCAAATGGACCTTTATAGTCCACTTGCCAGCCCATAGAGCCCCATTCTGAACCCAGGCATGTTGAGTACACTGATGTTTTATGTTGAATACGGGTCCCAGCATGTAGAAACTGCCAGGTTTGCCACTTTTCATAATTGGCATAATACTGTATGCGACCATAAAATTAACAACCTATAGAAGGCAAAAAAGTCAAAATTTTATCATGCTTTATGTAGCATGCACTATGTCTAACTAGGGGGTTATCGTGATGCTGAATCCATTCCAAGCATTAGTTTTTGCAAAAACACACTCCTTGGCTGAAGCACTCGTCCAAATATGCTGACGAGGCATGAGGCACATTTTTGATACTGGTATTGTCGTTATTAGCCAAAAGAAACCCATTTTTGCTGGGAACATGTTATAAGCATTATGTTTAGCTATTGAAAAACAGCAGACCTACAAGCTCACGGTCAAAGTGACCGATGTGTTCCCCATGAATAGAAGACATTTGGAGAATCAGTTCTCAGTTAAAAAATGGGTTAAATGGATCTAAGGAAAGCGATGGCGTGTCCCGGAGTGTTCCCTCCACGCACATCAATTGAACCCTGTTGATAATGCTGATAGTTGTGTTTCTCAATTTAATACCTGCCAAGTCCCTCCTCGAATGAGGGGAAATGACTAAATACAAGGCTGCGCTGGCATCCACTTCCTCTGAGGAGCTATGCCCTGACCCCTGCTCCGTTCACACAGCCGTCTTCATTTTAATTAAAAATCTTTCATTGCAGTGAAGAGTTATGGTGCGGCAGTCTGGAGAATAGTTGGCAGTTACTGTGTGTACACAGGACTCTGCAGGTTGTTCAGTTTACACCTGAAATAATGCACAAGTGTTGCTGATTCAATATCTTCTGCTTTATATAGGTACTTTTTCCATTGTGCCAGTTAAAATGACACTGTGATTTTATACCTGCTGATATTTCCCTATTCAAGCCCCTTCCTTGAAACGGCAAATGCTGGGAAATGCTGGGAAATTGTACACAAAAATAAGGTGAAACTCCTTTGCATCTGTAATTGTGTGACGTGACAATAAAGTCTGATTTGCATTACACTAAATGAGCATGAAGACATGAAAAGCGAAAAAAAAAAAAAAAAAAAAAACATATACAAAAGTACAAATTTATCTGTTTATTTAAAAAAAATATATATATATATATATATATATATATATATATATATATATATGCCTATGCACTGCAAGTGTATTTACTGCAAGTATGTGCATGTGAACTGTTTATAGCACCATATTGGTGAATTGCCTCTTCCAACTGCCATGTTTATCATACTGTCAAACAGACGGAAGGAAAAAAAAGAGACGCATTTGGGAAAGGAAATGATTTAGAGAGGGCGAAGGAGAGGGTATCAATTATTCCCAGCTGGAAGAAAGGAAAAAAAAGCAAATGTGAATGAAGGAGGTGCGCGGGCCAAAGGTGGCGCATATAGCACCAACAGTTGTCAGCCTCACAAAGAGCTACGCTGAAAAAAGCCAATCTCATATTGCAGCGCCGAGAGGTTACCTTGCTTTTAACGAGCTGCTGTCCCGTCCCGTGGAAAAGCACTTGGAGACTAAACAGTCCAGAGAGACAGGAGAGGGGGGTGGGTGGGTGTCACTCGCCCCCCTTCCACCGAAAAGCGCTGAACCCTTACTGTGTACATTTCAGGGCTCATTTATAATCTCACAAAGCAAGGGGGATAGAGCCATCACGATATATGAGATGACGCATAAACAACAATAATGACCCCGTCATAAAAGACGGAAGATCACCGCTCTGCTCCCCCTCTACCCTGTCGCTTCAGACACACGTCAGTGCAGTATAGTTGGGGTGGAGGTGGGGGGTATAGCTTTGTGCCTATTGGGGATGGTTGCGTGCGAGTGTGTGTGTTGGAGGGGTGGGGTGGGGGTTTACATACCACTTCCTCATCGGAGAGCTCCCGTCCCTGGATACTGCTACTGTCGCGGACAGCCTGCTGGTGCTTCTTTCCCTTGGTGTGGCTGAACAGGTGCACCTCTGAGGTGATCTGCCAAACGCAAACACACACACAGCGGTCAAGAAGGTCACCGCTGACTGAGGACTACATTGAATACGCGGGGAGGAAGGAAGGGGTCAGTGCAGTGGATGGAGTCCCCCCCGGGAGGGGCTGAAAACAATATACTACAACAGGGACACAACCCGACCTGACCCCTGGAACCAACCTCAACCCCCTGCTCTCTGCACCAGGTCAACTGAGAATTACACTGGAGGATTGTAGCGCTTGTGAACGAAAGAATTATTTAGCCATTTAACCACTTGTGCATACAAGCTAAAATTGGCTTGATGATGAAGTGAATATACACAGGTCACAAATGTGCTTGTGAATACACACCTTTCGTATTTGTAACGTCGTTGGGAGTTGAAAAGTTAACCATTCGTGCATACAACTTAAAAAAATGAGGTGATCAAAGTGTGTTATCCTTTTGTATTGTTTTTGTATTTTTTTTTTTTTAAGTATTCAATTAATCAACCAGAAGCAGTTGGTCCATCCACCCATCTTCAACCAATTATACGTTGTCGGGTTGCGGGGGAAACAGTTACACCAGAGAGCTTCAGATTCCCCTCTCCCTCCCGAGCAACATTACGCGACTAAACAGAGAGGTTGCCTTGCGGCTCAACTCTCTTTTAACTCTCTTTTCGTCACAACAGCACAGCGGTACTGCACTGGTACAGTGGTACAGCGACCACAGTATTGTCCCTGCCGCTTGGATTCTGAGGTTGATCTCCTTAATTTACTATTTACTATCTACTATACCGGGGGTCAGCAACCTGCGGCTCAGGAGCCGCATGCGGCTCTAGAACACAGCCCTAGTGGCTCCATGGCTGTAGCATTATACACACTGGGGTGATCCGCACCAAAATAATATAAACATTTCAGTCACTGACAGCACCCAATACGCGTTGCGCTGTCTGACAGTTGCCGGTTAAAGTAGCACTTGTTGGCCATGCCAAAAAAGCCCAGCAGTTATCAGAGGTGGAGCTTTCAATCTGAACCACCCATTTTCAACAGTTTACTTTGTCATTAATATACCTTAGAGATGTTGTGTGGACTAGAAATGTCCAGTTCTGAAAAAAAATATATATTTTTTTCAGAACTTTATTTTTATTTTATTTTTACTGAAAAAAGGTTGTGTTTCACCATGTTAACGTTTTTTTCTTTTCGGACCTTTTTTTCTGAGAGTGTACAAATGGAACCAAATGGACCCGCCAGGGTCCATTTGGTTCACATTTGTACACTCTCAGGAAAAAAAATAAATAAAATGGGTGGAATTCACCTTTAAGCACTTATTAGGCTTACATTTTTGCGGCTCCAGACAGGTTTTGAATTTAATTTTTGGTCGAAAACGGCTCTTTCAACATCTTGGGTTGCCGACCTATCTACTATACTATTGCCCAAAATGGGGAAATTTACACACACAGATTCAAACTCTATACCATAACTCATGTAGTTTTATTTTTCATAAAAAAATTGTTAACTTCCTGTTGATTTTACTATTTCAAGATTTGGAACTGGATCCAGGGGTCCAGTCCGGGACTCCGAGTTTTCTCATTCTTATTACTAAAAATGCTAAAATTAACAGAACATTGACAGACACATTTTAGGAAAAAATAAAACTACGAGTTTGCAGGTGTGCATCAGGCGACAATGTTGTTCTTCTGTCGGTTGTTTGGAACAAAGCCTGCTGTCAGATGGCCTGTGTTTAATGTCATTAAATAGAGTGCTCTTGCTGTCGCTGACCCATCCATGATCTCTGGTGTCAGACGGCTGGCCAAGGTCATCTGACATTTTAACAAGATTCCCTCCATCACCGTCACCCCCCCCCCTCCCCCCTAGTGCTCCCTCTTTATCTGATGCCACTCAAGGAGTCTCCGGTCCGGAGTTAAGACGAATTTGCGCGCGGGTTGTCACTCACCGCACGCAGTGGAAATGCTAGATTTACAAGCTCACAGCATCTCCATCTGCGGCGCGCAGGTGAGCTTGTAGATCCGGTCTTTTTCCGGGTGCAGCGCAAAACCGGCATGTGACTAGCGGAGTGTAAAGTGGGTGTGTGAAGTCACCCTTGCAGCCACGTGCCCGTCGGCCTCATCACAGATAAATGTGTTTGCCTGTGGATTTGTTGCCTGTCAGGCTGTAGCTAGAGCGAGCGAGCGAGAGAGCGAGCGAGAGAGAGAGAGAGAGAGACAGAGAGAGAGAGAGAGAGAGAGAGAGAGAGAGAGAGAGGGGAAAGGCAGCATCATCAAGGCCAGACGTAAATCTCAAGAGATTTATCCCGGAGTTCATGTTTAATCAATGCAGTTAAATCCTCGTTTAAATGCGCTCTCTTCCCAAAACTCCTCTGCATCACCTTCCAGTCAGCGTTTCTGTGCGCACAGAGGCTGCCAACAGAGCACAGCTGTATGCATCTTCCTCCCTCGTGTTCCATGTAAACCAGAGAGGAGAGCCACAAATTACACTTTATGGAAGTGAGATACTGAAGTAAAAGGTGAACATGGACTTGATAATGGAATGAGCCAATTAGAGAGTCACGCCGACATGCCAGGGTGTGTTCATGCTGTCTGAACATGCCTGGCACAAGGAAGTGCATATATTATAGATACATATTATGTGGACCCAATGCTGTGACAAACCCTACGATAAAACCTTTTATTATGATTTCTTATTTTTTCCGCCACCGTCGCCGAGTCCGAAACCAAGATCATGGGAAGGTTAACGGACGGCTTGCATGCAACTCATTTGTAGAAGTTTGTAGGAGAAGTTTGTAGGAGAAACTACACTTCTTTCATCAAAATGAGCAAAATGTTTTCACTATGATCGCACCACATAAGAGGCGCTCTCCATTTTGTTGAATGAAGATTGAACTGAGAAGTGTCGTCTTAAAGGAGGGCTTCGCCGGTACGGAATGCCTTTAAATGCTGTACAACGGCCTCCAAATATGTGAAAAAAAAATGTTTAAAAAAAAAGCCACACGGTGGCGCTAGAGAAAGTATATTCTGTGCTGCCTTGCTGCTCTCCTCTGCCTCCTTTAGTGTTAAGTGCTCTGGGAAACATATCATACCTATGTCACTTTTAGGGCAGTGACGTAGGTATGATACGGTCTGGAACCCCCTCCTCTGGTGTTCCACTACAGTATGCGCTGAGACCCGAGCACAGAAGCACGGATGCACGATAGTATAACCATACAGACGAGGGGTGACCAGATGTTCCTCTTTGCGTGGGACAGTCCCTCATTTCCAAGAGTGTTCGGGTGTCCCACAAATTGAGCCCGTCTGTCTGTCTGTCCTACATTGTGACTGACAGCGTTCAGCGTTCATATACATAATTTGATTCCCATTGTCTCATTTCCACACATGTAATACTTCTGGCACTCAAATGAACAGTTTGGATCTGGTTGCCCTACCCTGGCCTATAGGGTGGGGGCATGGACAAAAAGTGGTCCAGGGACGACCAGTGGTCCTTGAGAGGGTTCCACGTAGTCCCCAGCTAAGTTGGTTAACCAGATGTAACTCTCAAGTGGTCCGTGACACAAATGCTGAATAAAAAGTGAAAAAGATTGAAAAGCCCTGCTTTAGCCCACCCAGACGGTACGTACCACCACGTTGCACAGTGAGCAGTGCTTCTTGCGCTCGTAGGGCGTCAGCTTGGGGGCGTAGTCAGTGTTGGCATGTCGGCCGCTGCTCAGCTCAGCCGCCTTCTCCTTCCTCTGCTCTATCTGCTCCATGTGGCGACGGCTGCTCTCATCATGCTGGAGGAGGACCAAGGAGACACAGGGGATGGTCACTGACTGCTGGCCTGCATACTGTATGGAACTAGGGCCGGTTCTAGGTGTTTAGTGGCACTATACAAGGTACCCCCCCCCCCCCCCATGTACTCTACTGCCACGCCAGAAAAAGGAAAATTTGCAGTGAAAACGGCATTTTGAGATCAAAATTAAGGTTCAATCATCCCTAAAGGCCTTACCATTTTTACTAATTTGAAAAAATATATATATTACTTTTGAGTTAAAATGGCTGGTCTACAAGCTCTAACAACCTGCAGAACGATTTTGCAAGTACTTGGTGGCGTATACTTCAAAGGTAAGCAACCACATCTCCAAAAGGGAAATATGGTGTACTGTACAGCTATTCAGGGAGTAAAGTTAGTTAGTCATGGGCGCTGGCAGGCTGCAGCGTTGGTTGGGGTTCACATACCTTCATTTGGATCTTTTTCTGCAGCTCTTCCATGGCCTCCTGCTGGGCGGCGCTCAGAGCGGCCAGGCGCTCCTCCCGATCTCTGAGGAGAAAGCAAGAATCGAAAACTTGTTGAAAATACTGTGTGTGTGGTGTGAGACCTGTGACAGTCTCACACCTGCCAGCACTTCACAGAACAGAATTTTCATTTTGCCACATTTTTTGAAGGTGCAACCCACACGTTTAGCATTGTTACTTATTCCAGGAATGTCCGATCTGTACAAGCCCTGCCTTGTTGTAAAGGTGACTAACCAACGATTAAAACAATATAAGATACAATGCAAATTGGTATTATTAAGGTGGTTTAGGTTTAGGTTTGGTTGAATCACAGTCTGGCAGTGTTCACTGTTCAGTGGTGAAAAACGCTGCTCTTGAGTGGTTTAACGGCACAATGGAAATCTTCATAAATAATGAAATATGTTTCAAATAAGATCAACAACAACTAAAGTGCTTCTCAAGTAAACAATGTTGGTGTGATTAATTGTTTGTTCTTTTATAATTACAAGCATAGATTTTCAACTATCGGCCCGACTTTCATGATCGTCAGGCATTTCGCAATCTTTCGTGGCAGGAATTGATTCAGTTTTGTAACAGTCAAGATTTGAGGCAGTAACACACAAACACAAACACACACGCGCGCGCGCGCACACACACACACACACACACACACACACACACACACACACACACACACACACACACACACACACACACACACACACACACACACACACACACACACACACACACACACACACACACACACACACACACACACACACACACACACACACACACACACACACACACACACAACACACACAAACTTAACCCCTCGACTGCTAGCTTAATTAATCTTAACTACCCATTGCTTTCTAGGGATTTTCATAATTTTTATTTAGCAAATTAATCCCAATCAAATAAAGTCTAAATAATGTAAATAGGTTGTCGGTTACTCTTTCCATTATGATGCTCCAAATAGATATCTAAAAAAGATAGTAGATGGCTGTAATACAGGCAATCACCGGAAATGTCCGCAAAACCATCCCAGAGTACAGAGGAAATTAATTAATTACGTCAATTTACGGCTCTGGTCCATAAGGGGTGACATACAGGCAGAATAGCAATGTCCTAGATGGCTTGATCTTTAGCCATGCCTTTCTGTCCAACCATTGACACGTTTGATGTTTCACTATGACAAAAACAACCGCGACACCACGTGTCGACATCAAGTGATTCTGACTCCCTCAGAACAGACCTGGCCCGTTCCCTGGCCGCGTCCTCCCTGGCCCGCTCCTTCTCCTGTCGCTGCTGTTCGATTCGCGCCTCCTGCTCCTTCCGTTTGGTCAGTAACTCCTCCACCCTGGCCTGCCGCTCCGCCTCCAGAGCACGCTTACGCTCCTGGAAGCCCAGGGAAAAATGTGCTTAGCGTAAAAGCAGTGGTTCACAAACCTTTTTAACTCAATGACCCCTCCTTAACTGCTCTGATGTGTTGGTGTTTGCAGTGAGTGGGAGTTACCTGTACTGCCCCGTCTCTGGCCTGCTTCTCCTCCTGTCTCCTCTGCCTCTCCTCCTGCAGCTCGTTGAGGCGCTGCTCGTACTCGTTGAGCTTGGCCAGGACGTCGTGCCGCTTGTTCTGAGCCTCCAGCGTGTTGATGAATGCTATTTCATTCACCTGCAACAGACAAGGGGCGCAGACAGCAGCAATAAAGAATAATAAGGGAGTTAGGGTTAATGCCAAATGTTCAATGTCAAATGTTTACTTTGTGCTTGATATATAAGGCAACAACCTTGAGCCCTGGACTCTCCATAAGCACCCACTATAGGCAAAGAATTAAAGGACAACTTTGTATTTTTTTCAAATACAAAAAAAAACTAAAAAACCCTGGTTCATGTTTTAGTTTATTCGACAAATTATTATTATCATCATCATCATTAACAATAATAACAATAATGAGCTTCTGACAAATGGGCCAGTGAGAAAAAAGGTTAGGGTCAGTGGATTGTGCCAAATTTCCCTTAGTGTCTACCCCTCAGCCCTGCCTTTGCTGGCCCACCTTAGCCTCCTCCTCCTGGGCTTTCTTCACGATGGCCTGCAGCTGCAGCTCGCGCTTAAACTCGGCGTGCAGCAGCTTCTCCTCCATCATCCTCCGACGCTGATCCAGCAACTCCTCCTTCCATTTCCGCACCTCCTTCTCCTGCACCCCCCCCCCCCCCACACACACACACACACACACACACACACACACACACACACAGAACAAGACACAAGGAAGACGAAAGATTTAGAAAAAAAGCAAAGCGCTAGCCGGCTCGTCTAAACTCCTGTGCGAGGCGAGAAGAGCGACTACGGTTCCTTTCAGTCAGTTCTGTTGTTATCCTCTCCAGCACGTCCACCATGGGGATTAATAAGAGTACACAGCACTTCATGTATTTATGTGGTTAATCCTGATTTATTCTCAGACTCACTCATCTCCACCAGGGGCCCACGGAGAACAAAAACAAACTTCATGAAAGGCTGTTGACTTTGGCCCAGGGGGGCTCTCACACTTGGTTGTGTCTGCTGTGGCCAGCTGGCCTGGACCAGAGCGGGGCTATGATATTTAGTGATTCTATCTGGCAGCGCGCTGACAGGACCTCTCCTCGTGAAGCCAGGCTGTGTGCCGGGCTGGGCTGGGCTGGTCTAGGCTCTGCACCGGTCTGGCGTTGGGGCTTTTCCCCATCCACACACACACACACTCACCACTGTTGCCAACGTGGCGGACTTTACCGCCTTTGCTTCACGGTTTATGCCACGGCTTTCACGGTCAAAACACTTATTTTGAAGTACCAGATCGATGTATGATGACGTTGTGTTTCTGGTGTCTTGAACATTCTGCCATCTAACCCTCTGTGCAAGAACATCCGGGTCACAGGTCCCGGATGTTCCGTTCAGTCCCATTGGAAATAGTTGATATGCCAAGAACAAGTCCATCCAGGGGGTGAATCTGAGATCATGACATTCAAAAAATGCATTGGCAACAACCCATTTTGAATTATCTTAACCCCCTTTATTTTAGATTGTTTGCTTACTGTACAAACACTAGGCTCTGACGCGAGGCTCCCAGACTGAAAGGGCAAGGATGTGCACACACAGACAAAGGAGTCTTCAGCCCGTGCCCAGTGCCATTCAGTGGTCTTTTTTTCTCACAAATGAGTCTGAAAATGGAGGTCTTTTTATAACCAGAATTGTCTTATATTCGTGACAATACGGGTAAATCTTACACCACTCTAGAGACTTTTGGAAGTGCCACTAGCTGCTTCCGTTATTTGTGAGTTGGCAACCCTGACGCTCACCCTCTCCAGCAGCTTCTGCAGTTTGTGTGTCTTCTCCTCCCTCAGCTTGTCCCTCAGCTGCTGAGCCTTCAGTTGCTTCTCCTCGTGTTTCTTCTTGGACTCGGCGATGGTCCTGCCAAACAAGAAATGCACGGAAAACCAAACCAATCCATTACATCTGCTTCTGCTTCCTCATCGCCCGTCGAACCGATGCACAATGAGCCAGTGTGGAAAACTCTGACACGGGGGGGTTGCAGGTGGCAATACAAGCCTGAAAGCAACCAACAGTAGGGGCTTTTGTAAGGGCGGCCAGTTTTAATCCACGGGTAGAATACAGGCTGTGAAACTAAGGGGTGAATAACCCCCTCCTAAAAACCCCAACAACCATCAATGTGCCCTTGAGCTAACTTAATGCCCAACCGGTCAAGTAGAAGAGCCGGTTGTTGTTGCGGGCAGGAGGCGCTCGCAAAATGTCAGCAGGGTGGTAACTGAGTAAATGGTTTCCTGATAAACGACACGCTAAGAGCGCCAAGCTCACTTACCTTTTGCGTGACGGAGAGGATAACTTCTCGTGCATGTGGATCCCGTGTCCGGGGGGGCGGGAAGGCTCCTCCTCCACAATGTCGCCCCACGACGTGCTCTGACGCAATGCCTCGCGAGCTGCCGGTTCAACAACATGCAAAATATGTTATGAGCAGGCACCGCAAAACAGGTTACTGAGATAGAAACCCATCGGTTAGCACTTCTCCTGCAGTTTGCGTGTTACAAAAGATTGAATTGCCGTCCAGTGGGTCGCTCCAGTATTGTTTTATATAGTTTTATTTTACTGTTGAATGCATATTCTGGCAAAACAGACATTGCGAGGCTGAGGTAAAATCAACAGTCTCCCTGGTCGCTAGGGCTTCTGGGAAACTGAGGCCAATGTAATGTGACTACTTCCTTGAAAGGGGCATGCTCTTTGTCTGAGCCATGGCTCGAAGTTAGCTCGCAAACAAATGATCAAAACCATAATCACACTTGTTGTTCGCTCTAAAGGTAATTACCCATTACTGGATTGTCTGAGAAGGTTTATATGATTAGATTTAAACGCAGCAAAGTGTTAATGAGGTTCAAAGTAATACAGTACCTTCATAATCAGCCAGCACATCACTCCAGTCGATATTCAGGCCACAGCCTCCACTGCCAATGCTGGCCTGTAAATGAAGAGCAGTGTTCATCTTACTACAAGGTAGACTAACATCAAACATGTGTTTACCATATGAGTTCGTGAGCGGAGCGGAGCGGCCGAGAATTCCGCTCATCGCTCTCGACGTATTTGGTCCCGCTCGCAATCCGCTCCCGTGGACCCCCTCCCAGACCGCTCTCGCTCCGCTCCGCGCTCTTATTCATTTGGGCAGCTCCGCGCTCCGCGCTCCGCTCAGCCCGGCCCGCTCAGGAGCAAAATTTGACGGCTGAAAAAAAAAAGGCTGCTGCTTTTTCTTTGTCGGGTATTAGGCTGCTTTCGGGCATTAGGCTACTATCAATGTCTGTGCTGTGCGCGTCTGTGCTGCGTCCTCCTATACTCCTCCTCCTTCCCCCACAGTCTGTCTCAAACAAACGGCTATGATTGCTTATTTGCTTATTTTTTGGAACCACGGCACATCACAAACACCTAAAGTTCACCACCGACGTTGTGAACATGTCACTGCTTTCTTGTCAAATCGCGACCTCCAAAGCTTTAGTCTTTGAAGCGGGGCATGCGCTCAAACTCGGAAGATTTTCTTTTCTCTCTCTCTCTCTCTCTTCGCCGGCTTTTGTCAGACCCGGATATAAGGTTTCACAATTCGGGGGGGGGCAGGCGAAAACCTTATATGAGAACAGAGTTACATTTAGGGCGTTTAGGGGGGCATTCCCCCCCTGCGCGCAGCCTTTTATCCGGCTCTGTAAATGCGCCGAAAAAAAGAAAAAAGGAAAGCAAGAACGAAGGCGACCTCGGACATTCTTTCCCTCCGCGTTATGGATTATATCTTTGATAAAACACTGCAAAAGGTAGGCTACACAGTGACAGTAGCCTAAGTTGACATTGATTCTCTCAGAACACATGCACACGGCTGCGTTGTGAGCCGTATGGCAACATTT
Source organism: Benthosema pterotum (assembly GCA_039105355.1). NCBI lineage: Eukaryota > Metazoa > Chordata > Actinopteri > Myctophiformes > Myctophidae > Benthosema > Benthosema pterotum. The sequence continues at coordinate 39,695,248 of CM076969.1, forward strand.
TGCGTTGGGTCCCGTGGGCGCCGCGGGCTAAAAAATAAAATAACAACATTTTGACACTGGGCCGCGATTCGTCGACATTCCAAATGTGTCGATTACATCCATTTGCCCCCCTCACAGCATAAACATTTAAGACAGGAGTTAAATGTGCAGTTACACTACTGTCTATATTAACCCAGACAGGTGCGGCGAATAATCTTATGCCGCGCTATTTCGTTTCCAAAATGCCATACGGGATAATAGGTTATTGATGATGTTACACTGTGGGGGAATTGGACATCATTGGGGGGGTCGCTGCGCTCAAATTGCCGTTATGATGTGCAGTGCTTCAAAATAAATAGCGAGGTGACGCATCTAAGGCAAGATAGACAGCAAGACAGTCAGCTTACTTTTTCTTTTTTCCAATTTCCGTCATGATCATCATCTCCTCCTTCCTCCCGCACCTCGGAGAGGATTTTAAATGTCTTGATCGTGTTGCTGGCACTGTAGGCCTATAGTCGCCATCTGAACCACAACCACACGTTTATGCTGTGCTACTGAACACGTGTGCCGTTGTCTGGACTGAACGGCTTGGAGCGGGCTGGAGCGGAGGATAATTCCCGCTCCAGAGCGCGCTCCGACCCATTTGAAAACGCGCTCAGCGCTCACTTAAAAATCCACCCGCTCCACTCCCCGCTCCGCTCGCGCTCCGCTCCGCTCACGATCTCTGTGTTTACCATATGAAAAGGTTTTACGGTTTTAGACAGGAGAGAGTTGTCTTAGGTCGCATTTACAGCAAGAAATATTTACTGCCATTAAAACAAATCCTGCTGCGTATTGTCTGAAAGTGTGCTTCGTTTTACAGGTGTGAAGTCTCATTCGAATCCTAATGCACATCAAAGAACTGCATTCTACTACTCCCAAAAACGGTGGATTGGCTTTGCTTCAAAACACAGTGTGGATCACTGCAGGTGTGAATGCAATCGCATTAAACATATGGAGTGATCCATTGTGGGATGAAGAAGTTGTTTGTAGTCACACAAGGAAGGAAGGAGAAGGCACCATTACGCAGCGTCACGCAAAAGTGGCTGAGTGTTTCAGCTTGTATACAGACCTCAACAGGGAATGACGCGCCCGCGCACACACACTGCAACCATGTTCTTAATTTTTCGTCACATTATGTCTGACTCCTAATCTTAGTACATTGGTACACTGTGTAGTTTATGAAATGAACATTGATAAAGGTCCCTGCTGCGTTCCCAATTGCTGCGGATAACAGTGCAGTCAGTGTGAAAGCAAACCGCAGCAGATTAAATATGTAAGAACTTCTTTGCCCATTTGCATCGAGTCTACTGTATACAGTATATAAGTATTAGGTGAGAATGTGACCTTACAGAGAAGTCACTTTCATTGTCCGTCTCCAGCTCATTGTTCTCAGCCTGAATCTCTCTGGTCAGCTGCTCCTCCTCAGCGATGGCGCTAGCGATGGCCTCCTCGTTGGCCCGCTCCAAGCGGTCAGCCAGCTCCTCTTTCTTAGCCAGGACCTCCGCCATGGACTCGGGCTGGACACACAAGGCACACAGAGTTCACTTTTTTTGCAAAAAAAAAGAGGAAAAAAAAAAAAATCAGAGCTACAAGCTCATACTCATACATGCCAAGTGCAGAGCTTGTAGATCTGAAAAGTGGTTCAAAGCTAATATGCGTTCCTTGTCCAAAATGGGTTAAAACTAAATTTGGAAATTTAGTGCGAAATTTCCAATTTGCAGCATTCCATTGATTGTAATAACAGAAGCGATTCATAAAAAAGGGAAGAGAAAACAACCAATTCAAACCCAATCACAGATTGTAACCACACAAATCACCACAAAACGGCAAAACAAAACCACAAAAGTGAGGAAGCATTCAGGACTCATGCAGGGCATGTTGTTCACTGTGAGGATGGAGAGAGATAGCAGGATGGAGTCAGCTGAGGTAAGGATTATCACCTTTCTTTTGGGTTGACAAAACTGCATCCAAAGAAACTGCAAAGTTTACTCCAACGAACCCTGGGACCGATATGAAGACTATAATGATCATTTATAGGGCTTTAATGTGTTTTAATCTAATGTGAGTCAGACCGCTCTGAGTCATCCACTGTTTTGCAGTAGTATTAATGAAGGAAGTGAGTTAAAGGAAAATTCCACCCCAGAAGGATTTTTTACTTTTATTTGCAGTTCATTTATTCCCCCTAGTTGCTATTTTGTGAAAAATAAAACTCCTTCATGGCCATTTTCCCTACCCCAAAATAAGCTAAGAATGGGGGTATGGGATATGGTTCAAATTCACACATTTCCAACGTTCCAAAATGCACTTTTTTGCTATATATTCTCTCTCCACCATGTCAATAGTCACACTAGTCACACTTTCACTTCTGGTTTAGCAGTGGTTCAGCTGTGTGCCACGCCCCTCCTTTTGGAGCTGAACCACTGCTGAGCCAAAAGTGAAAGTGCAAGTGTGAGTGCCTGCCAACTCACTACTGACATGGTGGAGGAGAGATTATACTGTTTATAGCAAAAAACAACAACATATTGGATCGCCAAATGTATGCACAGAGCACCTCTTAAATGTGTGATTAGAAAGACAAAAACAATGCGAATCTGTTCTTGGGGATGGAGGGGTCAGCCTGCGTGTCTTACAGTGACCTGCTCTCTGCAGGCTGCATGGAGCAGAGCTCTGCAGCCATGTGTCAGCAGCACGTCTGCTCTGGAGCTCTCTTTAAGACTGACTTTGTTTAGGCGGCTCAGGGCCATCCCCCAGGGGATCCCTGACCGCCGCACCCCCCCCCCCCCCCCCCCCCCCCCCCCTCCCCTCCATCTCTCAGCACTCACAGTGGAAAGCTCTGTGGGGTCCACCAGGACCCTCTCCGGTTTCACCGTGGCCACGGTGGGAGCCCCTTCTGGAGCCCGTCCTGGAAGAACAGATGTTGACGCCGCGCCCCCTGCGTTCTCACCACCGCCACCACCACCACCGCCGTCCCCTTGGGCCGGCGGCGGCGTGGTGGTGGTGCACGGCCCGTCCGTCGTGGTCGACGGGGGATGTTGCGGGTCTGGGGACGACGGGGAGGAGGAGGGGGCCGAGGCGTGGAGGAGGAGGGCCGTGACAGGCGGGGCGGCAGGGGCTATGGGAGGAGGAGGGGCCGGCGGCGGGTCTGAGGAGGAGGAGGATGATGTGGCGGCGGCGGCAGGGGGGTCTGGAGGAGGTGGGGGTGGTGACTGTGGAGCAGTGGTGGTGGTGGAGGAGGTGGTGGTGGTGGAGGTGGGGGCTGAATTGGGGGGAGGAGGAGAGGGAGGAAGGGGGGGTGCGTTGCCGCCGTGGGATGCGTCGACGACAACACACTGCCCCGCCACCGCTGCCGCCGCCACCGCCGCGTCTGGCACGGCACGGCGCTCTGCTGGGGGGGAGGAGGGCTGCAGCACCAACACACACACACAAACACACGTCACACACAAACACAAACACAATTAAAAAAACACATGCAAATGTTTGGTCAAGCAATTTCATGATGAGAGAGCAACCGAATACCAAACGATCAAAAGACAAAACTCACCACGGCACTGGGGAAAAATGAAAACAAAACACACACCCATGCGATGCAAGGGGAGGCGGCTGGCATACCGACCGACATGCCCTGAACATTCGATACGTTTCGGATCGAAAGATTACGGACAGGAGTGGGAAATACTTCTGCGTTTCAACAATCAACCCGACGCAAGTTTGGAACACACATCTCATAACACGTGCGTTTTTTTTTCTCAATGCAGCATCGATACGAGTATTTATTTCACAATGACGAAGAGAGTTGAAAATGGGATTTCTTTCCTCCCCCCCTGATATGTCAGCGACGTGCAAAATCAATCGTCCTAAAAGCTTGTATGGCCCCGTCCTCTCGACAGACAGCCTGTCTATGAATATACCGCGGGGAGGAGAGCCCCCCAAAACAAAAACAACGTGGTGGGGGACTGATAAAAACAGTCTAATGTTACGCTGCTAATACCTCGTGAATAATTGATATCTGAGGACTGCCGTAGGGAGGAGTCTGGGGTGAGGGAAGTGTGGGGGGTGTTAGACAAGAGAGACGTGAAATCATCTTGCGCCCTATAGGTTGCGACCAAGGCTTAAAAACAGTCACAACTGATTGCTTATAGTAAAACCTAATCTAACATTAAACTTAAACCAAACCCTAAGAGAGAATGGGAGATACACGCAGCTAAAGCTAAAGGCCCAGGGCCCACACATCGTGGCACGCACCTGGGACCAAACAACCGGGGCCAGCGGGGTCAGTTAAGCTATTTACAGTAAAGCATTAACATTAGCTTTAGATTTTGTAGTAAAAGCCATTTTGACCCTAGAATAAAGCAGTCAAGATGTTAAAAACGGTCCAGATGGATGCCAACATCGGTCGCGAGTATTTTAAGCGTCGGTCAGTTGTGACCTAGGTGATCCTGGGTCAGACCTCGGCCAGTACCTCCATCATGTTCCCTTTCTTCTCAGAGTCCCCTGCCTCCGGCTCCTCCTCCTCCGCCTCCTCCAACGGGAGGGGGGCGACGGCGATGGGCTCCACGGGGACTTCTTGTTGTTGCCCCGAGACCGAGTGGACCCCGTCCTGGTTGTTTTCCTGCTGGGAGGAGCAGGGAGGAGGCTGGTCTTTCTGCTGTTGCTGCTGTTGCTGCTGCTGCTGCTGCTGTTGGGGCTCATGCGGTCGGCGGCCGTTCTTGGCGGTGGTGGTGGAGTTCTCCTGGTTGTTGGAGACAGTGCGGACCTGGGCCACGACCACCGGGCTGACCTTGGCCACGATGGCGGCAGAACGAGGCCTGGCGGGACGGCCCCGCTGGACGGTCTCCCAGCCCTCAGCGTCCTTCTTACCTATGTTAGGAAGGGTACACGGTATGAACACATCTTTTGTTTATTTCTGAGCCCTCTATCACAGGGAACTATGTTTTACGGTCCATCACTACGTCCAAACAGTAGTTCCATGTGATAGGGGGGTTAAAAATGAACAAAAGTTGTCCAAATAGTTTAGAAATTCAAGAATAGGAATGATGTTAGTTTTGTGGATTCATTTACTTTTACTGTGACCCCCACAAAATGACCAGAACTACTTAATATTAACCAAAACCAGAGAAGAACTCCCACCACAGGACTCTATTATTACAGTTGACACCAGTATATTAATTAGGATTTCATACAGCTTAATTAAAAAAAAAATCTGAACTATTCCTTTAAAACATTTTGACATGAGAACGGATACTACAAATCTTATCTTCTAGGCCTTTTTTTCTGGAAAAACTCATGTTGTGTTGTGTTTCATGTCGATGTTTCATGTCAAGGACCTCCAAAATCATCTCTATACGGCCACTGGCCCCCCTTCTGAAAACACGTTGTTCCAGGGACCCCAGAATAAACTTTATTATTTCACTGACGCTAACTGGTGAAGAGGACATATGGGCTGTGATCTGGAATAGTACTGAAGGTCACAGGAATCCTCCAGAGACGTTACGATGATGTCCTCTAGTGACTCCAGCGACGTTCAAGACGAGGCCAAATCAGAGTTTAAATAATAAAGGTATTCTGGGCCAGATCTGACTAATTACAGTATGATTGATTAATCAAAGTTAGTCCGGGCTCAATCTAACTCTCTTTGATTCATCCAGGGACGTCTGTCTTCAGTGGACAAGACTTGTGTTGGTAGAAATCAGGTGATAAGATGGACCAGATTTGACTGGTCTTGGATTGACATGATCTGGCAACAAGACGTCACTAATTTGTGTCAATACTGACCATGCTTACTGGGTAAACATCTTCTGCTGAACAGCGATACAGCAGTACAATGTACAGCACAGTAACCATAGCATGGAAACATTCTTCCAAAATCTATAGATTTACAAGCTCTGCGAAAAGATATGGTATGATGGTATGATAACGGTCTCCCTGACCACTTGTTAATGTGACCATGACTATGACCATGGCTACACCCTGGGTAAAAAAAACAAGCGGTTGCATTTGGTTACACTCCCAATGTTAAATTACTGTGTCTATGGCCAATCCAGGAACTTTTTTTCCTCACCAGCATTGATGTGCACTACCAAAACAAAGCGACTGTAAACAAATCTATAAAATAGAATATTGTGAATTTGTCCCACCCAACCCAGGGACTGGGAGCTGATATTACCTGTTTTTTCTGTGGGGAAGCAGTTACTGGTGACTGGAAGAGACTGGGAACTCTTGACCCGGTCAGCCCAGCTAGGACCGGTGTGGGAGAGACGAGCTGAAGCCAGTGTAGATGGTGGACCTCTGGACGCACGCACGCGCACGCGCACACACACACACACACACACACACACACACACACAGAGCACGGTATGCTCAGTGTTATCATAGAATGTGGGTTTGTTTCCATGCACATACCCCTAGATTTTTCTCCAGGAAGGTTTTGGGTGAATTTCACCCATGTTTAGTGATAGTAAAAAAATCCCAATCAACCACAATGGACTTTATTTTTTCATTTTTTTTCTTCTTCACTGGTCTCACAGGTCAAGAATGTATGGACCAAAAGGAAAAGTTCCCAACTTAATTCCTTTTTTTATTGGAATATTTTAAAAATAGTTTGCCCGTTTTTCTCTGTTTTTTTTGTGTGAAAAGTCATGATGACATTAAAGAAGAATACCCCAAGTTGCAGTGTATTGCTGTACTTCCATACATTGTAATATATGTTTATTAAATATTTTACATTTGGTAAAATATATCTGTGTTTAGTGATGGTGTAACAAAACAAAAAGTGTTCTAGCGTTAAAAACAAGCACTTGATTAAAATGTTATAGCTTTTAATTTTATCAGGATTTATTAACATTCAAAGGATGACTTTGGACGACGGACCCTGCTGTAAATCGGATCACTGTCGCACTGTCGAGAGACATTTTATTTATTTATGTATTTATGTATTGAAATTTCCATTAAGAAAACAGAAAACAAAAAAATGTTTTATCTCTGTTCTGGGCCAACTACTGGGCCATTTATATCCGTTCTGCGAACTGAAATTGATAATTATCCAAAGACAAATAGCTCGGCTTATTCTGCCTGTCCAAACATTAGACTCATATTAGTCTGATGAAGGCGATTGTCTTTCCAACGCCAGTTCTCTCTCCTCTCCTGGTGCATCGTGGGACAGTATTGAGCAACGACAGGCCTCCGTTGTCGTGATCAATACCCATTTCCTGCCGCATCCGATTACGGAGCAGCGACTCCTATCGAACCGATGCCTCAGCAGTCTTTAACAAACACTTTTATCTACACCTCCCATAGTTTCTGTGGCCAAAGAGTGAGAGAGATCTCAACAAATCGCATTAAAACGAATGCCTTCGCCAACATCAATCAATCGCTCACCCATTAGCAGATAGCGTTAGCCCCACTACGTGGCGCGGCTTTATAGTGCATCATTTTCAAACATCGATCGACTAATAACGTCACGTCATGACACAACAGTAACCTAATTAGTCTGTGCTTACCTTTTTACCGTAAAATCGTACATCCCATGGTGGAAGGCATGTAAAATAATAAAATGTCAAAACCTAACTAAAAGTAGACTAAACTGAAAAATCCAAAACCATTATGACCTTGGACAGCTCATGGTAATCTTGAAAGCTATAGCTTACCCAAAGTTGAGGGTGCGGCGTGCGCTGGGAGAGGCAACGATCCTGTCGGCGGAGGGGCTGGGCATCACGTGACGTCCCGGAGACATCTTACGGACCTCCCAAGCTAAAGACGTGGGTCTGAAAACACCACACAATGGCCGACATGAGCGAAGCTTGAAGTGGTTCGTAATTATAATAAATAAAAATAATTAAAAAAGATCTGCACTCAGTAGAGCGCCAACTTAGTGTGGTCCGGGGACCACCAGTGGTCCCTGAGAAGGTTCCAGGTGGTCCCCAGGCTAAATAATGGAAAGTTGGTTAACCAGATGTAACTCTTGAGAATGTAAAAATTAAATCAAATGGACCCTTGCGGGTCCATTTGGTTTCATTTTTACACTCTCAAGAGTTAAAATATTCATCATCTGAATTAGCACCACTTAATTATCAAGTTTACACTGTTTTGTTGGAAAAATGCAGCCTGGAATTGTGGACAAAACCAAAATAATTCTTTAATTTTAGGTATTTGGTGTGAAAATGTAATCAAATGGTGGTCTGTGGCTCAAATGCTGAATAAATGGTGGTCCCTGGAGTCAAAAAGGTTAAAAACCCCTGCTCTACACACTTGGCAAACGCTGAGTTTTAGGGGCTAGAAGCCGATTGGCCCACAGCAAATGTAGGTAGTAAACGAGGCATGTAAAAGTTTCAGGTTGCCAAAACTGATTAACAACACTTTATATGTAGAGTACAGATGTAGAGGCCAGCAGCGGGGATTTTTATTTCTTTGTCAATGTGCGGGGCACGGTGGTCATTGTGTTAAAGACAAGCCAATAAACAGAGGATCTCTTTGAATTAAAGCCAAGCGTATCGATCTTGTTCTGTTTGAGACTCAGAGCCTGAGGCTCCGACACACCGGCCAGCACTTCCAGTTTCACCTCGGGGAGCAATTGAAAATTGGACAAGTGAGTGAGAGAGACAAAGTGAATGAATGACACACACAATAATGAAGGTGAGAGAGAGAGACAGGGGGGGGGGGGGGGGGGGTGATACTGAAATAGAATTAGCTACAATGACTAAAACTATCATAAATGCACAGACAACTTTGTCAAACAAATAAAAACTATAGTAAAATACCAGGAAAGGACTAATGGACAAGAGATCCAGTAGACTGAGTGAATGACTTCTATATGATCTACTGTATTCTATATCCTTTCACAATTAATTGTTGTCACTTGTTATGGTTCCAATTGGTGTTATTCATTGAAAGGACGGCAGAAAATGCAAAGAAGTGAAATATTTTTTAGCTTAGATGCTGACCAAAACAGTAAAGTGCAAAAATAATCAACAGACTAAAACTAGACCTAAATGCCAACAGTTTAGTTTTTCTTTTTTCTTTTAGTTGACTAAAATGTGACCAAATAAAAATACCATGAGTTATAAAAGCTAACAGTGATCGAAACTGGACTAAGACCAAGACTAAATTAAAAAACAGCCAACAAGAACAACACTGACAGAGAGAAAGAGAAGAAGCCTTGCCCACATTACCTGTTCTGGGCATCTGTTTTTTCCAACTTCTCCTGGAGCTGGATCCAGTCTATGAGAGCCTTAAAGTCACGTACATAGTTGTCCAGCATCATCAGTACCTCCTGTAATAATAACGTACAAACACATGCACTGTGAGAACCACCAGCGTCATCATCACATATTCTTGTTATTGGGGAAGTTGTAGTCTTTTTTCTCTCATTTTTACTCTACTATTACTCTACTATTCCTTTTTTTTAAATTCATAATGCCAACTTTAAAGGTTGAATGAACCAGAAACGGTGGGGCTTTTATCATGGATCCCACCCGATTTTCTGGCACAGAGGGTTTCTGAACCAATCAGATCATGCATCCCTTCAGGCGATGGGAGAGAGAGAGACGATAGCCCTGCAAGGCCCAGATATATTTCTACTTGCAAAAAAGAAATTTCAACCTCACTACTACTTTGTATCAGCTCAGTGGCCTTGTGATTAGAGTGTCCGGCCTTACCAAAGACTCTAATAATGGGACCCAATCCCTCCCTGCTTGGCACTCAGCATCAAGGGTTGGACCCTACAGAAACCCTCCAGAGATAGGCCCCTGACCTATCTGGACCTCAATGGCTCAGCTGGCCCTCATGACATCATGGCCTGGCAAGGCTTTTTTAACAGCCTAAGTGACTGGGTGTTCAGATTTGTGTAAACATGAAATAAATTCTCCATTCATTGTGAATGGAATTGAATCTTTGTGACAAAAAAATCCATAGTATAGCTATAGCTGAATATCAGAGGGGCTGGTGCCCCTCAAAAAAGGTTAGGACAGAAAAAGCTCACAATGACATAGGCTATTTTTATGCAGCGTGTATTTTTATACAGAGTGTACAAATGGACACAAGTGCAGGTCCCTGATCTAACCTGTCCCACTTGGGGGCAGGAGATGTTCTTCTGGGGGTGGTTTCATCGCCTGCACCGCCAAGCATCACGGGCAAAAAAGAGGTTACCGGTAAATCCCCCACGACCGTCAAAATGCATAGAAAACTATGTAGCCCTATGTAGAAGACAGGAGTGTCAGCCTAGGAAGTCAGGAGGGTCATGACCCTTTTTAAAACGGTTACAACCTTTTAAATACGTCGAGGCTTAAGGTTAGGTATAGGCAGGGGATTTTACTGAGGTTATTGTTAGTTGCGACCAATAAAAAAAGGTTGCGACCCGGTTTGGGCAAAAACGATTTCTCCCTAGTGTGTGCGCGTGTGTGTGTGTGTGTGTGTGTGTGTGTGTGTGTGTGTGTGTGTGTGTGTGTGCATGCATACAGTACATGCATGTGTGTGTTTCCATCTAACAGAGAAGAGGACCACCGTACTATAACCCAAGCTTGTGGACGGCAGGACTCAAAATTGTGTGCAAATCTAGCCGTTGTTTCAAACCCCAGAGCTGTAGTGAAACAGGACAGAGTTGATGGATGGGGAGTGTGGAGGGAGTGGTAATTGAGAGTAAAGCCTCGCAGTGCTTTTAGTTAATAGACAAGTCAGGGCAGTGAAAGATGTGTCCAGCAGCAGGTCGTTGCTGATTAGAGCTGGTTAACAGGGCCAGGCTCCTGCTGTTCATTTTGGTAATGAAGGAGGAGGAGGGTGAGGAGGGTGAGGAGGGGAGGGGAGGGGGTGATGGCGGTGGGTCTTGTTCTCTGACAGATGGACAGACAGTGAGTGAAGGCGCCATAAAGCTATGGCTCACACACAGCATGTTAACAGGCACACTTACCTAAATACAAACTCCTCTCATAACATTTCACGGGGGAATGACGCCTGAAATGCCCAGAGGGCGGAAGGCACCGCCAAGTTAGATCGACAGTAAAAGCCGGCGGTTAACTGCGTTTGTCTGAACTCGTTAAGTCCACACGACAAGACACGATGAGCACATCATCATCACCCCCCGCCATCTACCTTTGACTCACCCTGTGAATGACAACTTAAAAACGTCTGAGCCGACAGACGAGACACGCTCTCGGATTGCGGACAGACAAGACCTCAAGATTATTGTCGGTCATGTTGTCCCGTCGTTGTCTTACATGCAGTCTGCACTGACTCCCGTTTAATCTGTTTAGATCTGTGGTCAATATGAAAAAATAATAATAAAAGTCTAATTCTAAAAGTTATGAATCCTGACAGCTTTCTGTAATCAACCTTTTAATCAACCTTTGTTTTTGTAACGGTTTTTGTAACGGATTCGGCAGCCGTCCCCCCATCTGAACATAAGTTGTTACCTCCTCAGAAGCAAATATTTCAGTTGAAAACAGAAAAAATATACCGGTATATTCAAAGATTTGTGCCGCATTTCACCAGAGTCCTGTGGTGGGAGTTCTGCTTTGGTTTTGGTGGATATGAAGCAGTTTCTGTCATTTTGTGGGGGTCACTGGGGCCACGCAGTTAAAGTAAATTAATAAAAACAAAAAAAACGAAATTCATTCGTATTGTTGAACCATTTCTAAAAAAAATATTGTTTGTGAACATATAACTAAGCCCAAAAAGTAGTTCCATGGGAGTCAAAAATGAGCAAATGTTGCACTAATATTTTAAAGTGATAAAGCCAGCTTTTCATCATTTTTTCACATTAAAACATCAGCGTATTAAACACTATAAATCATGAAAGATGGTTAACACGTGTTAAGCGGCGTCATCAATTGCGCAAAAAGCTGTTAAAACACCAAGCAGTGTTTTAAAGGGACAGTCCACTGTTCATTCTAGACAGGGAAACCTGTCCTGAATGGACAGGGTACAGAATGGCGGTAAATAAATCGTTTCATTTCTCTGTCATGGAATAAATGAGTCATCGAACAACAGCTAAAAGAATGGCATGTGTTTTCCTTTGCTACTGCGTGGTGATACAGTATGTCATATAAATCAGAATTTGGGTGGAGGAGATAACAGTTAATAAGAACTAATTGGGGTTGTGGGCCTTGGGGTTAAAGATTGGATGTTATTAATATGCATGTATGAATCATTCTGCTGGGCTATGGGTTGAGCTACAGTATGTGTTGAACCATGATGGGCTGAGACGACTCATTCAGAAGCAGAAAGATATATAGGACTGTGCATTCCTATATTATTGGTACAGTACATTAGACCTCTTTCATTGTTTTAGTGTGCGTTTAGAGTGTGTTTAAGTTTCAGTCTTTCATATCATATGAAAGACTGATTGTTCAAACTAATGTAAATTGCTCTCAAGTAGAGCCCGACCGATGCCATATTTTTGTGGCCGATGCCGATACCGATTTTTGGAAAAAACTGCACTGATGTTACCGATGTTTGGGACCGATGTATAATAATTAATTAAAATAATTAAAAATACATTTGAAAAACTTCTAAACGTCAAATTTATTCTCTCTTTCAAGTAAACAATAGAATACGACATTGACATCATTTACTTTTGTGAAATAATTCCATTTGCTGTGTTTCTTTTTCTGTTCCAGGCAAATATCGGCCGATGTTACCGATATATGGGCAGATTTTACCGATATAATGGCGATGTATCGACCGATATATCGGTACGAATATCACCGATACCGATGCCGATATATCGGTATCGATATCGGCCGATATATCGGTACGACAGATATATCGGTCGGGCTCTACTCTCAAGGACAGCTTGTTTGATTTTGGCCTCATAACATGGTGAAACATCTTGATGACATCATCAAGACGTATTTTCACCATGTTAGTGGTTTTCTTCAGACCTCCATTTCTTGGGAACACAGAATGGGGGAACTTTTTTCATCATGTCCACCCAGCACCTCTAGGGTATACTAATGACATATTAGAATGTTGAAAATGGGTGGAATTCCCCTTTAAGTCATGAAGGACCAGAGCTTTAGAGAGACTGCGAAATGCACCAGCGATTATCAATCAGCCCAATGTGCTTCCTCTCTCCAGATAACACCATCATCTATCACATTCCATTAGGCCTGGTGGTTGAGTGGGGTGATGGAGATTAGAGGCAGCATGCACTGCACTGCGCTGCTCCCCTGGACATCACACCGTCACAGGGGTGAGAACAGAAGACGGTGGCAACTGGGGGAGCGTGTGTCCGCCGCACTACACCACTGCCTAAGGGGGCTACGCCACTGACCACATCAGGGCTTGACACTAACACTTGCCCGCTTGCCCGGGGCAAGTAAAAAAAATGGTGGGGCAAGTGAAGACTGCTACCTGGTTGCCCGATCGGGCAAGTTAGTGCAACTTAGTGCACTATAACACAACACAAGATAAATTTGTCTTGAAGGCAGTCATTGCACTCTGCCTCTGTGTCTTTCTGCTTTCTAGCTATCCACAATTCCAGGCTGGATTTGGGAAACAAAACAGGCAAATTAACATACACATCAAAATTACCTAATCTTCTACATTCTCTAGTTGTGTAGACCTGGGCTAATTAAGATGATGAATTTTAACTCTTGAGAGTGTAAAAATGAAACCAAATGGACCCTTGCGGGTCCATTTGGTTTCATTTTTACACTCTCAAGAGTTACATCAGGTGAAACTTAAATGCAAAATATACAATATATTTTTGGGGGGCAAGTGACCATGACCTGAGGGCAAGTAGAACCTGACTTGAAATTGCCCGATGGGCAAGTGCCTCGGAGACCTTAGTATCAACCCCTGCCACATGCAGACCACCCACCATGGCCTCAGCTCATGGCAAAGGAATCAATACCACAGCAGCAGCACCACCACCAGAACATAGTCGTGCTAACATTAAAGGGGAATTCCACCCATTTTCAAAATGGGTGGAATTGTACCCTCTCAGGAAAAAGGGGTCTGAAAGAAAAATCATTAACGTGGTGAAATATAACTTGATGATGTAATCAGATGTATTTCACCATGTTAATGATTTTTTTCGGACCTCCATTGTTTAGGAAATACAGAATTGGGGGAACCTTTTTTATCATGTCCACACAACATCTCTAGGGTATATTAATGACATATTAAAATTTTGAAAATGGGTGGAGTTACCCTTTAACCCCCGGGGTAACAATGGAGAGTGCTGACTAAAACTGGTTCAGCTCTTCATGGTCCAGGAGCTGGAATTTTAATATAGGTATGGTTTTGCCCAATCCATTCATAATTAATAATAGCAATTTTGGAGGACTGGCTCATGGGACAAAAAATCTGGTTCTGAACTGAACCGGATTCCCAACCGGTGGAAACGTGGTCTGTGTGTGAGAGAACCAGCAGTGATTGAAATGACGCATAATGGTTTTATGGCATGGAAAGAAAATAAATGACAACTATATACCGTATTTTCCGGACTATAAGGCGCTCCTAAAAGCCTTTCATTTTCTAAAAATCCACACTGCACCTTAAATCCAGTGCGCCTTATATATGGATCGTTCGACTGCAGTGTCTTCTATTCTATCTTAACTGTAGTAGCTTCTATTCTCTGCGCCTTATAATCCGGTGCGCCTTATATATGAAAACAGTTCTAAAAGGTGCGCCTTATAATCCGGTGCGCCTTATAGTGCGGAAAATACAGTATACCTGCTGCTCAACCCTGTTGAAATATGTGCAACCCAGATTTGGCACAAACAGCAAATCCTTACGCTTTGGGGGTTAGCTTTTCAGAGCTATTTTCAAACCAGGAGCCATGCAATATGATGTGAAGGAGTAAAAATAGGTTGTTCTTCCATCCATCCATCCAGCAAAAAATATATATTACAGAGCACATTCAAAAATCATACTGCTTACAGTATGTCATCAATATTCAATCTCCCCTTTGGCCCAACAGAGGCTCTGTGATCGTTCTCTCACCAGGGCGCTATAACTCATTCGGTACAAGGAGGCCCCTTTTAAAGTGTTAGGTTATACTTTAGCAGTTGGAAAATAGCAGATCTACAAGCTCATGGCGTGGCATTCGAGTGGCACGCTGCAAACTTGTAGATCTGATTTTTTATTTATTTATTTATTTATTTTGAAAAGTCGTGAAAACAAAACGTGCACATTTGTTAACATATATGCAATCATAGCGAACATTTTTAATTGATGCTTCAGGGAGGTCCCTGGATCGAAAACATATTTTCAGATGGGGATCGGTGATCAATTTTGCATATATTTTTGGGGGAGCCTTGAGCATGAAAATGATTGCAGCACCACTGAAATTTTAAACATAGGTTGTTTTGTTTTTATAGAAAAGTGTCAGGATTACAGAATATATAGTATATATTTTTTAAAATCTGTAAGTCAGGTTTAAAGTGGTTAAGAGAGCCTCTCTCTTGACATAAAGCAGAAACCTCTAGGAATGTGATAGGGGGACGAACAGTTAGCATCTCAATATCCCCCTCTAGTGTTTAGCCAAGTGTAGTGCTGGTTTAGCATCACCAAAATGCCCTTTTCTCTGGTTCAGTTTACATCCTCATTGGCACATTAAAATTTACATTTTACATCGTCGCTGTCCAGAGGAAACATTATAACTCCAAATTGTTCAATTTTTCCAAAAAAAGAAAAACTTTTTAAAACTGTGAATTGAAAAATATCTTCACACTTTTAGACCACATCTGTGGTCATTATATGGCCATACCCAACAATACATGCCCAAAATGGGTGACTTTCACTTTGGTGTATTTTTCTATCAGAAATATATATTTTTTTTTTTACTTCCTGAAAACAAAAATATCCTGACTGACCTTAATAAAAGCCAATAGAAATTAATCTGGCCTGTTTTTATCTCATTTCTGAATTATCCTCCAAAACACAGGTGGATTATTATGACTCTATTACATTAGATGGTAAAAACAAGCCAAGCAGTAAAGTGGCAGAACTGAGCACCTTTTGTAAACAAACAGTCCATGTGTCGCGTGTAGTAGACGCAAAGCGTGCTCAATAGTCCTGATTTAAAATTTAAAAAAAATCTAAAACCTCAAAAATAGGAGTTGTGAGGTCTACTGATATCTGGAAATGTTTTCATTTTATAGAACGAGACCAACCTTGCATTCTACGACACTTTGGTCAGATTCGCAGGTGACGTAAATCTCATCCACGGCCCTCCGCAGGTTGTCGAACAGGAAGGCCCAGTAGCGCGCCCGCAGGTCCACCTTGCGCGGCTGTCTGGCTTTAGTCGGGCTCTTCTCTGTCCCCTTGTCCAGCAGCGCGCCGGCAATGTTTTTGTTTTCCACCCCGGCATTCTGTAGAGAGTAGACAAGGCAGAAATCAAATGAATGTCAAATAAATAACCAAAAGTGTTAACAACATGCAACACCCAATCCATGCATTATGGATAAAAGAGGAAGATGGGGTTGGCTGGGCGTGTGGTGCCCTCTAGTGTAAAATACACTTGATGACATGATGCCCAAGTCCTCTAGTTCATTGTCAGAATCAGACATAAAAGGGTAGCCACATCTTTCGGCTCTGGGGCACCTGCGTGTGTCACAGAATTGTTTGTTTTCTCATGCCAATGAAGCTCCTTTGGATTGAATTGATACGTCCCGGAAAAGACAAGATGTGATTGACCAGTACTTACTTGAGTGACAGTGGCACAGTGTGCCTTCCTTCCGCTCTACCACAAAAGGAATAGGAAAGAACGGAACCCTTTCACAATGACCTATAGCGCCACCAGGAGGCCACAGCCTAACCTGGTGGAGACACTTTTTTCTAGTTGGAATTTCATTAGCTTGCCTGCAGTAAACTGTTCTAACGGACCAGATGTGGGGCCACGGTTTCGGTGAAATTTGTAGTTCCTGTATGTCCCTATACAGGTCTCTCCAATGAACTGCAGCAGTCAATGGGGCCAATGGGGTATCTAGGTTGTTGAGGGGTGCTAGTCCCTCATATGTCCAGCTTTGAGGGTTTTGTGTAAACACAAACATTGTCCTAAGTTATCCAAACATTGGATGCCATTGAAAGTTTTCAGCATTTGTATGATTTCTATTGTCTACAGCTCCTGTATGCATTGAGTATTGGCAGAACTTTAGAAGGGAGGACACCCGCACACTACCACTTACTGGTTCAAGAGCATTTATTTAAAGTGAGCAACGTTTCGGCCTTGCGGCCTTCTTCAGGAAGTTCAGGCATGCCTGAAGAAGGCCTTCTTCGGCCTTGCGGCCTTCATCAGGCATGCCTGAAGAAGGCCGCAAGGCCGAAACGTTGCTCACTTTAAATAAATGCTCTTGAACTAGTAAGTGGTGGTGTGCGGGTCTCCTCCCTTCTAAAGTTTGCTGCTTTGTCTGCCCTAGACCAACGCACCTGCCCAAAACTAGATCGGGTGTGCAGAAGTCGTCTCTCTTTCAGTATTGGCAGAACTGCCAATTATATGAACTGCATTATATAACCTCATTTCAGTACCATAATACACATACCTGTTTCTTATTCCTCTGTAGTCCAGCGTTGTTTCGCTGTGCCCTTGAATTGCCGCTGGAAATGCTTTTGGACTTTGCTGTAATGTGAGAGAAATGATAAAACACAATGATGTAGGTCTGTAGGTGGTGTACGGCCAAGTGGTCACTAACAGAACAAACGTTCCTGGCCAGCAGCATACAATGTATGATGAAGGTGACGCCACAATGACAGCAAGTACAGCTTAACTCATTTACCAACAAGCTGCCATTTGATGGTCTGGTCTCTACGTCCCTCGGTTTTGTAATCCATTTTGGGTGGGAATGCCTTTTTGGTGCTCTAAGCATCATGTTGTGCTGTATCTATCGAAAAATATCAGAACTACAAACTAATAGCGCGCCACTTGGTGGCATGCTATGAGCTTGTAGATCTGATATTTCTCCAACATCAAGGTTATTTGGCACAAATCTTCAAATGCTATGTCACATTTGACATATTTAATTCAAATATTTAGCCAATGGGATCTACATATTTTAGATGACAATTTTAGTACCACTGACTGACAAATGACAGCATATTTGTCACATAAGCCATTCCCTGAATTTCAGCCCTCAAAGCTTATTCTATTCTATACGTTTTCTATCAAAAAGTGAAAAGTGATGGGTGTACCATTTCCCAGGAAAGTGACGACACACACATCTGATTGGTCGGTGATTAAGTACCAATTAGAATGCGACTAGCGACTAACTAGCAAGGAATGCTGGGAAATGTAGGACTCATTCTAAAAACTGCACTACCGGCAATAACAGATGTTTCCTTTTACAACAGCGTCATGCAAAAATAGTTGATACACCAGTAACAGGCAAACACATTGCAAGTTTGTAGACTGGCAATATTAACAAGCTTTGTTTAATTTAAACAAGAAATAAGAAATAAAGACAAAACGTTGACGTTCAGGTTAGGATGTGTGTCACAGATTCACAGGTTTTATATGAGACACTATTACCATTTATATGATCACTAAAATTGTGATTGAATTTTTGTATGCAATATGTCTCTGTTTGTGGGAGAGAAAGAGAGGAGTCAGTCTACTCTAGAGAAATAGAAACAGAGGGAGCGTGATGAACTGAGTTGGCCTAGACAAAGCTTAGCTTTGGCCTAAAGCCTAAACAATGTGGACAAATAGAAGTCTGTTAGTTTGCCAACTAGGGCTGCCTAACAGACATATAAAGGACCCTTTTTTCCCCCCGTTTTCTTCCTGGGGCGACAGTCGTCAAGACACAACTGACCATATTCACACAGAACAGACATTTTTCGTATCTTTTGTCATATTTTTTGTTTTTCCATCCAAAGACTAAACTAACATCGACTGGCCTAAATTACCAAGATGGCTATGTTGACTCTGCCATTGTGCAACAAATGCTTTCTATGCATTGTCAGGGCTGGGGAAAGGACTATAACCTACAACCACCTTATCGTTTTCTTATTCAATCCAGGTGAAAAGACACAACGTCAAAGAATGTTTATTTAGCTCCAGCTGTATCGAGCTACAGTGCAGACAAGAGAATGACCTAGTATGACCTTTCGTGTTCATAATAAACTGCCTCACATAACCAAACTTTGGTTATTATTTTCGCCACCTTAATAATACAGTACCAATTCAATCTTATATTGCTTTAATCATTGATTAGTCACCATTACAACAAGATAAGGCTTGTAGAGACCGGATATTCCTGAGATGGCAATTTCAACCTTGCTTTGAGGCAGATTCTGAAG
Organism: Benthosema pterotum; assembly: GCA_039105355.1. Lineage (NCBI taxonomy): Eukaryota > Metazoa > Chordata > Actinopteri > Myctophiformes > Myctophidae > Benthosema > Benthosema pterotum. Next base: position 39,714,499 of record CM076969.1, read on the forward strand.
ATACAGTATATGGGGTCATTAACAGCATAAAGTCACGAAGGTGACCTTGTTTATGTGCCTCGCACACACCTGTGACAGAGTGGCACACACCTGTGACAGAGTGGCACACACCTGTGACAGAGTGGCACACACCTGTGACTGCCACACACCTGCCAGCACAGTGACTGCAAACAACATACAGTACTGACAACATTTCATTCTGCAGGGTTACTCATTCCAGGAATGTCTGGTCTCTACACACCATACGTTGTTGTAAAAGTGACTAATCAATGATTACAACAATATAAGATACAATACAATTGGTATTATTAAGGTGGAGAAAATAATTTCCGAACTTATGTGGGCCATTTAATGTAGTCCCCATAGTGAACTACAGTACAAAAGTAAAGTTTAATACTAATTCATTCTTTATATTATGACGTTGATGCTTGACTCACCAGCCTAAAAGATCAGTTGTGCTAGGATGAGTTTGATGTTTACATGGTATCCTAGAAAAGCTAAACCGGTTTCTTTGCATTCTATTCACGCAACCAAGTACCTCGCTGTTTACTAAATAATGCACTGAATGCACTCTTATTTACTTTGATCTCATCATTCACTCTGGATAAAAGTGTCTGCTAAAATGCCTAAACCGTAAATTGTTACTTGCACATTGAGTCAAGCCACCTGTAGTCAATAATACCATCACGCCATCTGTTACGGAAGAACAGTAGAAAAAGAAAGAGAAAGAGACCACAATCTATTGTGGTAACTTCAATATGAACTCCTGAGTCCTGACTAGATTGATGTGACACCTGCTATTACTGAAAGTTTAGTAGTTCATCTCACGGTCATAGCAGGAACAAAACCTGTGTGGCCACAGTGTGTGTGCGCGCGCATGTGGTAAATGTGGGAGAAAGCGCTACCAAGTGCAGGGATGTTGATTGTCTGCATTGTCTGACAGAAGAAAATATTTGCTTTGCAGTTAATTTTTTAAATTTTATTTTATTTATTTATTATTCATGATTTATTTTTTATTATTTTCGTGCAATGGTCAATAAAAACAATTGGCGAGCGCCCAGGAATGGACAATATTGTTACTTTATACACTTTACGACAGTTCAATACGGTTTTCCTTTACGGCATTACCGGGGTTGTGATGCGCATGCGCAGTGAGCGCAGGAGTTCAGTTCAATGTTATGGAGGGAACCTGTTTACATCTCGGCTGCTGCTGTGGAGAAATAAAAGTTGCTAAAACTGTATAAATGTCGTGTTTACTAAGTGATCATCAACAAATACTATTGTTTCTGTGTTCCTGGAAGTGCATCAATGTTGTCAGTCTCTCTTCCAGTATAGGAGCTGGTGTGGCTCCAATCTCTAGAAGGGATTGAGATTTTGAGGCCACAAGAATAGCAAGGAAGGAGTTAAGAACCACCACACCATCACCTACCCTCCTCCTCCTTGTTCTCCTTGTTCTCCAGAGGGACGCTCCAGGCGATGAGGTTCCGCGCGGCCCGGCCCTCCTCCGCCACGATCTTCCTCACCTTGTCATGGCTGTTGGAGCGCTGGAAGGACGCCTGAAGGCACAACAACAAACAAACGGATGATGATTCATCCATCCCTCTATCCATCCCACCCACACATCCATCCAGCTGTCACAGACAACACACTATCGCTGCATTTCTCTCTCTCTCTTTATTATATTGCAAATCGTGTAATGCGCTTATTCTCAAAGGGGGGGTGAGGAGGACCACCTGAGGTACAATTTGTTCCTGTCCGCATACAACTCCTTGGGACGTTACCCGTGGCCCAGAATTGAATTCCCCATCATTTTCCTCATGTACTTTTCCTAGATGTTTTATATAAAGATGATTGTGCTGCGGACAAAGCCAACTCAGGTCATGACAAATCACGACAACCTACACGTTTTGAGACAATCAAATAATTTTTATGTATTTTTTTTAAGAAACAAAAAGTGTTGTATCATGTCGTTTGTTTGTTTGTTTCATACAAATAGATACTGTATTGTATGATAATATTGTGTGTGTTGTAGTGATTTGTCACAACCTCAGCAGGAGCTGTGTGACCTGTGCCTGAAAGGGCACTTTTTCAGCTGTGGCCTCCTGGCAGGAAAGTGTGTTAAAGATTTCATATACCGGTAAATTTCATGTTGCGTTCATGATTTGAGGCTTTTTTGTTCAAAACGAGCCAATCCTGCAAACGTTGAATGGCAATTAGACACAATTAGGACGAAATATGCGACAGATCCGTCTTGACCCTAGAGACTCTGCGTAACAATTAGCAGAATTTGAGGGACAGAATCTAGAGGAGCCACATGAAATAATGTGTTTTATTTTGACCTCCTAGTGGCACTATAACAGGCTGTTCTAGAAAATGTGGGGCAGAGGTTCGTTGTTGGCATCCTGGGAGAGTGTGTGCAAAATTTGGCGGGATCGACCGCATTAATGGTGCCGGAGATTAGCTGTACACAGACGGAGGGACACACACAGACACACAGATGGAGTGCAAAACATACTCTATCTCTAGAACCACTTATAATAGACAAAATTAGACCATGGGGGGGAGGGGGGGTTCAGAATCAGGGCACAGTGGCGACTCAGGCAAGCTGCCTTATTTAGTCCACAGAGCATTTCCAGCAGTACTGCTAGGACTAAAGAGAAGGCTCTAGGCAGAAGCTCTAGCCTGCTCCCTCTGTGCACATCACCATGGTTGACCTACTACACCATCCAGTACGCATCAATGACCTCTGCTCATCTGCTGGCATTCTCTGCCGAGGCAGAATGCTGTGAAGAGAGATGCTGTGCAATGTCGCTCATCATATCCTTCACCTACAAGGCAGCATACTTTGTGGCGGGTGCTTGATAACAACAATAACCAGCTGCACTAGTATGGTACCTGAAACTGCTATGAAGGAGATGGTTTTCAGAAGCCTGATCCTTGAAATGTAAGTCAAAGTAATGATTCAATGTGGGAATGATCATCATATATCAGTGCAAATAAAAATGTTCAGCTCCAGTGAAAGCCAGCTGATGCCAGAACACTTCCTCATGAAACCTCTTCCCCACCCACACCACACCACACCACGCACGCACGCACGCACGCACGCAGGCAGGCAGGCACGCACGCACGCGCACACGCACACGCACACACACACGCACACGCACACGCACACGCACACACACACACACAGTAACAGTGCAACATTTTTTCCAAGTGCTCTGGCACATTAAAGGGCTCTAAAAATCCTGTGAATAATTTATAAAGCTGTTTAGGTTCGCAAGGAATTGCATAAGACTACAGCATTTACCCAATAAACTGCACTGTCGCTAGCTAGCTATTATCATAGTGTGTACTGTATCCTATTCAGCCAGTCATGTTGTTACTTCTGTTCCCATCAGAATAGCCTGTTGGTACCTTGTTCAGCAATCAGCACTATTGCTATAATAAAAAAATCAACCAGTTACTAAGAGCATGAATTAAACTGTGCACACATGAATTACTTTTCAATCAAGCAGGTTGCTGCACCAAAACCCATTTCCCACCATGCCATTAATTCCATTAGGGTGAGTGGTATTACCAAAATGACATTGCGTGGCTCATCCAACACAATGCAGAGGCATTTTAGAGAGATAAGCTTGCATAAAATCCTATGTAAAAAAAAACATCTTAGCTCTGGTAGTGTATATATACTGACAGAAAATGTGAAGGTGGCTCATTAGTTTGTCCATAACATGTCCATAAACAACATGCACTGAGTGCACGCCACTGGTCTGGTACTATTTAATGTCCCTGGGGGGGAAGCTATCCAACTGACCTACTTTTGAGGGAGTGAAAGTATTACATGTAGCGTAGTCACTAGTCAAGCTTAGGCTTTATTTTCCCATGCAGAACGAGACAGAAAAAGGAATAGAGGGAACATCAAACAAAAGCGTTGAAGTGGCCCAAAGCTAAACTTGAGTGCAGGGTCACCACCATCATAGCAACCCAACTCCCAGAGCAGCCAGCCAGACTGTAGCCCAAATATTTACTCTGCGTTTCCTGGACATGGCAACTAGGAACTAGCAGAACGTGATGGATGGCTGTTGTGTGGACATGCCAAGCCTATATTATATTATAGACCCCTCCTAAACGATAGCTGTGCTGCAAGCCTTCAAGCAGACAAGTGACTCTTGAGCAAGGCTCTCTTGATCAATCGGATTGCAGACAAACCTGTTAGCATAGGCTGTTGTGTTCCCTTTAGATCTACTTTCTAACAACATTAAACACATTGGTATCCATAAGGGCTGTTGAACGATTATAGGTTTTAATTAGATTAATCACAGCTTTAAAAATTAATTTAATCAGGATTAATCACCATTCAAACTATGTCCAAAATATGCTCTGTTTTCCTGTACAGGATTTGAATTTAAAAAAGAAAATATTTTTGGGAAAAAATATCTGTTCATTTTTTAAATATTTATCAAAATACTTGGTCTACAAACCCCCAATGCTTGTAGATCCCTCCAGCTATACTCTATGGCTCTGGCTACAGGGACACATACAGCTATATATCTCCATAAAACCGTGCTCTACAGATTTCTTTCAATGGGAAAATGCTCAGTGGGTTGAGTCAGTGTGCACATGTGTTAATTGCGTAAAACAGATTAATCAACTAAATTAATTTATGCCCTTAACTTGATATTTTAAACAGCCTTGGTATCCATATTTTGTGCCAAATGTCACAATTTCCTAAAACAGATAAATGTAAACCTTCCAACAAAATGTCATTTTTAAACAAAACAAATGTCATCTACAAGCTTACAGCATGATCGCAATGCCATATGTTTGTTGTATGACTAAGTGCGTAGGCTCAAGAGGTTAAAATGGTGCACAACTTATTCTGTGACCCGCCATTGCCACTGATATTTTTTTAATGCACAAGAGAGCTGGCCAATTTTCTGAGGACCTGTGCCGAGTGAGGGGGGCAGCCAGCAGCAGGTGTAGAGTTTCCCTTACTAAAAGGCCTACAAAAAACAAGAGACAGCAAGACAGCAAACTAGAACTAGCCTGCTTAGAAAGAGATGAAAGAGTGAAATGAGAGAACAGATCCAGTACATACAGAATAGAAGTAGAGTCTGTAAGCGGGTTCTTCGTCCTTATCCGGCCCTGACATACTTTTAGCAGACCCCCTCCTTCGGTCAACCCGTTTCCTCTTGCCGGCATTGCACTCTTCTACAAGGTGACATCGTCATCTGACAGGAGGGGACCAAAAATAGCCTCCTAACTGTGAAACCCCTGACACTGCTTACAGCAGCCAGCGACGTCCCCAGCTGTGTTGTCAGCCCCCCTCCTCCCTCCAATGGCAATCGAGAGAGACAAGTGCTTCTTCGAAGCCTGCCAGTCAGTCAGTCAGTCCACCACCCTCGGTCCTCTCCCCGTCCAGGCCTGTGGTGGTGCCGCTGCTTCTCGTCGTCCCCCTCCGCCTGTATGTCTGTCTGTATGTCGCCACACCGTCCTGCTTCCCAGCCACATTGCTGTAGGAACAGCTTCTAATGTTTTACGGCTGCTCTCCTCTTTTCCCAGCTCCTCTCTGCATCATCACAGCCCCCTCACACTCTCTCACTCTCCCTGCTTCTGCCACAGCACTGCGTCTAGTCATGTGCACTCAGCAGCAGGCCTGCCCCTTCAGCCCTGGTCCTCCTGTGCCAGGGTTGCCAGATGATGAGGAGAGAGAGAGTAGCTGCGGGGCTGAAGCAGTGTGTTCTAATACAAGCCTGCGTCTTCGTTAGCCACACGGGCTGACACACCAAGTCCGATTGGCTTTGGCAGGCTGATGAATCACAGAATAATAGGGGGGAACGAAACACAAACCTGGCTGCCTGCATTCATTTTCCTCAGAAAAAAAGAAAAACGTGTTTTTTCCCTGTGATGATTCACTTTCATGTGGCCACTAGAATTTTGACTGATGAACCATTTTGTGTTAATGTGAAAGGATTGTTATACATAAGCACCGCACATCGTCTGCATACTGCAGACTACATCCGTTTGTGCTGTACCTGCTAGACTCTACAATAGGCATGTCACGGTGCAAAAATCTCAACACCGTTTTTATAGTTTGCTTTTATACCGGTATTATCCTCAATCAACATTAGTAATAATATACGTTTAGCGTTTTGCTTTTGTCCACAATACCAGGATGCATTTGGGAAACAAAATAGTCAAACATACAGATCAAAATGACCATGAATCTTCTACATTTTCTAGTTGTGTAGACTTGGGCTAATTCACATGATGAATAATTTAACTCTTGAGAGTGTAACTATGAAACCAAATGGACCCACAAGGGTCCATTTGGTTTCATTTTTACACTCTTAAAGAGTTACATCTAGTTAGAAGTTGCAATATTGAATGAATGGGCGCAAAAAATACTGTATTTATATACATAAAATATATATAAAATTAATTTAATAATGTCACATCCTATACATCCTTTATATTTTGGTCGGTGGTCAGGGAACACCTTTGACTGTCAGAAATGACTTTTGTGTATTGGATGTCCCATATGCAGCTTGTTTATTTTCATTTCAATGACAGCAATTGCCTCAAGCTGTTCTGTGACAGCTGTCAATAAAGAGTGAAGACTAGTCAAAGGACTACACCTTAACCCTGCCCAGTGACATCAAAATGTACTGGGCAGTGTACCGGTAGCATACATCTCACCCTGTTCTTTCAGGTTTTCGTCTACAACTTGTTGAATTCAGTTTTCTTCCGTCCTCCATTTCAGATTTCTTCTCTAAACCATGTGATCCCATAGGAAATACTGGAGCTGGGCTAAAGATGGCTGATTTGAAGAGATTTAGAAAAGATTTGGATCTCTTCAGTGTGACTGAGGCCTTACTGAGACAAGAAGTAGTGTCCATGACATCAGACATACTGGGCTGGGCTCACTGCTAAAATCTAAAATATCTAAAAGCACATATTACACAAAGACCCTACAGGAAACCCAGATAGCAAAATGCATTGATTCAACGTTGGATTTTGGTTAGACAACCAAAATTCAACGTTGAATCAATGCATTTTGCTATCTGGGAAGTGATCTAAATTTTCTAAATTGTTTATTTATTTATTTTTTTGCCAAAAAAATGTGAAATGCGCTTTTAAGACCATGAAGCGAAAAGTGTTTTGAAGGAACATTCGATGATTTGGGTAATCTGAAAAAAAAAAAAAGGCCAGCATGTGGACCAGTGCCAATCCCGCTCGATCCTGATTGTAGGAAGGCTTTGTCACCCACAACCAAAACCCTTGCCATTTGACAATAGAGAGGAACTACTTATATGAATATTATATTTATTTACACTATATTTACTGGCTACATATATTTATGTTTATTTTAAAACATACATGCTCATTGGCCGCTGTGGTCCATAGGAGTGACGTAAGTGCAAGAGTGGGTGGAAGTGTGCAGGAAGTGCGTAAGGCACACGCTGCTCAAACGGGGAAGATGTGCTGTGACTGACTGGCCAGTAGTGCCCAATCCCAAATTGAAGGAGCTGTACACAATGTCCAGTTGGTGTGATTTTGTCATTCTGTAACTTTAAATTGAATAGCACAACTTGTTATTCATTGTTAAAGGGATAGTCCACATTTTTGGAAATTAAGTTGTATGTAATACTTGCCATTAAAATAGTTTTTAATAAAGTGTTATTGATGTCCAGAGTCCTGTGGTTGGACTTCTGCTCTGTATAAGCAGTTCCACTCATTTTGTGGGGGTCACGCAGTAAAAGTAAATAAATCCAAAAAACAAATGCAATTTGTATTGTTGAATTATTTTCAAACATTAGCACATCCATTCATTCATTTTTGAGCCCGTATCACATTGAACTATTTTGGGCATAGAGATATGGACACAAAGAACATGTGATAGAAGGGTACAAAATTAACCAAGGTTGTGCTAATATTTCAGAAATAGGTCAACAATACAATTAAATTATGTTTGTTTTTTAGATACAGTACTTTTCACTGCGTGGCCCCAGTGACCCCCACAAAATGAACTGAACACCTTCATGTTTGACCACAATCAGAGCAGAACTCCCATGACAGGACTCTGGACATCAATTAATACAGTAATATAAAATTGATGGACACTAGTATTTCATACAGCTTAACTAAAAAAAACTGAACTAACCCTTTAAAACTTGAAATGTGGGGTTAGAGAGGAGAGTCAACAATTGGAGCTTATGCTCCAATTCTGAACCAGTGTCCCTTTCTCTGGAAATCAACTGCATCCATGTACAAATAAATTATGTAGCTACATGAATAGAATTGCTCCTACAATCCTATGAAAGAGCCTTTGCCTTGTAACAGGATTGCCCCTGCAATGTAATGAATGGAGAGCATTGACACCAACTAGTACTGTCTGACACAGAAATCAACGGTCCAGTCCAAAGAAACTAGCTGTGCCTGAAAACCGTCAACTTGGTTTCTGCACAAATACACTCAGTAATGTAAAGCATAATATGAATGAACATGCATGTTAAGAATTATCAATTTATTATTTGCGCAAGCAGCATACATTGCTTGGCCAATCATGGACCAAGTATGTACAGTACTAGGCTATGTATGTCAGTGTTATCCGGGTTTGGCCAATCAGGGACCAAGAACAAACAACAAACAGCAATCACATTAGGCTGCTCAGATCTTCCGGCTCACATTTTCGTTGACAGACAGCTTGCAGGAAAAAGCTTGCCAAAAATATGAAAATACAAACAGGAACAAGCCAGAACTTAGCATTGACCGACCAGTGACCACCATTAAAAACCAGTTAGTGACGTAACAACTTGGTCGAAACCACAAGCTGTAGGCTACACAAGACAAGTCTGAATACACCTAGATTTGTCAAGCAAAAACCACAAGCGGGAATGCGAAAGTAACCATTCATGGGGTGCCTCCACATCTGAGCAGATGGCAAGCTTACAGGAAATGTTTACTGCCGCCGAAAAAATAAGCCAGAACAAGCTTAAAGTGTCCATTGACACCCTTAAAAAAAAAAAAAAAAACAGGAATGACTTTACAGCCGAGCAGAAGGTGTCTCCAGAGTCCAGACTTGGCTGGTGTACAGCCCGTGTGTTTTTGACCAAGCTGTGACGTCACGTCCTGCTTTTTTTAATTGGTTTCAAATGTCAATAAAGACTTCCGGCTTGTATTTTCGGCAACGACAGTCTTTTCCTGCGAGCTACCCGTCGCCAATACAAGCCGGAGCAAGTGAGAAGTGTCCATTGGTGACCATTTAAAAGCCTTGTAGGTTTCCTGCCTACTGACAACAAATCTTTACTATAAAATGATGGATTTACCATCCACTCCAAAACGTTCAGAAAGATGCTCTACAGACCTGGCCGACGCCAGCAGACTTTTCTTCAAAAGTGATGTCACGTCCTGCTTTTTAAAATGTGTTTCTTTCAAAGGGCACCCGCTTGTTCCGGCTTAGTTTTCCGGCGGTGGCAAGCTTACAGGAAAATCTTGCCACTGCCGAAAAAATACGCTGGAACTAGCCGTCAGTCTCTCTGACACAAAAGTTCTGTTCAAGTTCTGTTCCACAATTGGCAAAATGTTGGTCAAAATAACGTTTTTTTCACATTTTACAAATGTGCCCATTCTTGAAAACTATGTAAAGGTTCAAGGTTACTTTATTTCGTCTCGTGAGAGAAATTTGTCTTGGACAATCAGGCTTGCAGCAACATTTAAGACAATACAGGACAGTACAGTTACAGTACAATACAGTGGTCGTGACTCGTACACCACATCAAGCTTACACACCACCTCCCATATGTAGAACTAGTAGTAAAGAGAAAAATAAATAAAAATACAATAGTAAACAGTCCAAGAACTAGTGCAATTCTAGCAGCATCGTAACGACATTCACAATCTTCTCCTCCCTCCCCTTGCTCCCTCCGCAAGAGAGTTGTTGAGGAGTGAAATGGACATGTAATTCAGACCTTTAAATATAAATTAACTCTTGAGAGCATAAATGATACCAAATGCACCCGTAAGAGTCCATTTGGTATCATTTTAGAGTTACAGATCTATAAGGGTACGTTTTGTTACCAACTGTCCATCATTTAGCTAGGGACCACCTGGAATCCTCTCAGGGACCACTAGTTGAAAACCACTGACCTACAGGGAATGCTGCCCTATCTATATCCGGTATGGCGGGTCCGCCGGCCCCGCCCATTTATAGGTACAGTATCATTCTGCTGAGGAACAGGCTGGGCTCAGACGCCTCACTCACTACAGTCTGTGCTCCCTCAGTATCACTTCAGAGAATATGGGCTTGTGCGAATTACAGTTTAGAAAACGTGTGGGTCTAATCACGAGTGGATTACTTTTATTATGTGTATTTTATCATTATCGTCCCACTCCTGCCAGATCATTATCATAAGCAACGAAAACCCTGAGTTGAGAATGCATTGTACCCTTCGTCTAGGAGTGTGTGATGCATTGTATCTAAACCAGCAGAGTTGCTGTCGTAAACACGGTGACTGTCTTACCTTCAAGGCGGTAATGGGGGTATTATTCCTGCTCTTGCCTCCTCCATGCGAGGACCCAGAGCTGTTGCTCCCAGACCTCTCCCTCCCGTCTCCTCCTGCTCCTCCTCCTCCTCCACCTTGGCTAGCGTTCATTCTCGGGCCGAGGCGGTGAGGAGGACCCCCCGCGCCACCACGCCGCCGGCCGTCGTGACGACTGTCTTTGGACATCGACTCTCTGCGAATGAGACGTTCGGCCGGCGCGATATGCAAGGAGGACGGAGAGGAAGAAAAACAAGAAGAGCAATGCTTATTGTTACGACAAAGGATGAAGTTGTCTTGTGGTGGTTGCTGGTTCACCCCATAAACATCACATAAACGGTGACAGCAGAGGACAACCTAACAACAAGCAGGAAGTGTGCTGCTTCGCGATTTCGACAGACAGCGCGGCTGTCCAATCCTTTCCGTCTGCGAGGGAGACGAATAAAATGTGGCCCAATCACGTTCGAGTAGCAAGCTTCTATAGGGCGGGATTCCGTCTGTCTACCATGGCAACGCTGTGCAGACTGACCAGTCCAGGCCTAGACTAGCCGGGGAGCCACTCACCCAAAATGTGAGACTTCATGACATACTTTCTATTTGTGTTTTATCTATTCACCTGGGCGTTATGGGAGAATTTGGTGATTTAGAAAATCCTTCGACTCCGGTCCATCTGGTAACAAGATGTGCACATGCACACATTCTACAGTGGTGCACGTGCTGTTGGCCGGAGTACATCGGGCCAACAGCACGTGCACCAAGGCCCACCCCCACTCAATCAGGAGGAAGGAATCCTTATTGGTCAGAAGCATTATCCAAAGAAGAAAATAAGAATATTTGATTTAAGTGGAATCACTGAATATAGATTAAGGTCCACAGAATGAGAGGTCTGCTCTGTCGGAAACATCGTGAAATTTTCACATTTTTGTAAGGCAAAAAAATATCATAATAGCCTACTTTAAATAGCATGTGCCATGGGGGCTGTCATGATTATGAATCCATTCCATGAATTAGTACAAAAAGCACTCCTTGGCTAGTTTGGCTCCAGCTTGAATCGCCACTTTAAAAAAGAAATGAAGTGAAACAAAATGACAATTCAGACTGAGGTCAGGCTACTCCTTGGCCTAAATTTGCCCATACCCAATTGCCTGCTGACCTCATTGGGAAAATATGGAGAAACAATTAAATCGTAGAGCCGAGAAACAACTGTTTGTTTTGTTTTTCCCTTTTCTTGTGTTTGATACCTTTTACTGAAAAAATACTGCAAAGGAGTTTAATCCACTCGTGTTTGATGGGGACTATTCACCTACCAGTGCGCGATTGGATCTCTAAGTAACCTCATCTTGGAGCTACGTCTATAGCCAGCATAGATATGAGGTGACAAACAGAGTATAAAACTATAAACCCCCTCATGTTTAGTAGTGTTATGGGGACCAGACTGGGTCTATAAAAATGTCTCAACTACTTTTTTATTTTTGCAGTGTTTTCAGCAGAGCCGATGTACGATGTCGGGTACCACCCAAAGAAATTACATTGATGCTTTACAAATCAGGTTACATTCTCTGTGAATGAAACAAGTGCTGTGATTGGTCAGGAAAATATTGCATAGGCCTATGGGTGAGATACATCTGACAGATGTTCTGACCCACTGACACTTCCGCTGATAGATTCTCTGCCTTAGAATGTGCCCAGGCTTTTCTCTTTTTGGCACAGATGAGATAAGCTTGGGGACCGAGGCTAATGTCCAAGTGAAATAGTGAGTAGAAACAACAAAAGTAGCCTACAAAGTTACAAATTTGTATGTCATCAGTCATCACATGCACACAGTTAATTCTTAGCATTTGAGCTTTTGGGCCTGCGGCTCCCCGACTAGACCGAGTGAATGCTGGGTTATTTCCCCCTGCTGCGTTGTAGCCTACTGATCAGTGATCACGGTAAAGGAATCTCCGTTTTCTTCGGTCTAATTTTTGTTTTAAATACTTTTCATACTGGTTACTTTATTAGATAATTTCGCGTGTTTTCGTTGTACTGTTCTCCAGAATAGCCTACCTTACCTTACTGCTCTTCTCCAATCTCTACAAACTATGCAAACAATACAGAAATACAGACACATGTTCCATGAAGTAGCCTAACTAGTTGCATACAAGTTGTGGTGTCGCTTACCTAAAAAAAAAAATCTAAATCTAAAAATCTAAAGCTAGATAACTAAACACGTGGTGTTGTATTGGTATAAAAGCCACTTTCAATGCCTGTCACTGTTCTGTGTTATTTTCATTGTCTCCATTGCACCATGCAAAAAAATCTGTCCCCACAAAATGGTAAATGGTGATTCCAAATCAATCAGGTCGATGATCGATGCTGTCGATGATGAATTAAACACATTCATCACTCACAAAAAGACATCATGTAGGCTACACTATACAGCATGCATTTTATTATTTTTAATAATGTTGTCATGTATGACTAATGACTCATTATGAAACTGCTGCGCTGTGATTGGCTAAAACGCAGCCTCAACGCCCACTTACCCCCCCCCCCCCCCCCCCCCCCCCCCACACACACACACACACACACACACACTAGCACCGTCTTGTCATGAGCCCAAAGTCAATTATTTGTTAATAATTCTAGTTCTGGGCCAAACTCAACAGCTGCTGCATCAAAGTAGATAGAGTAGATGTAGAGGGGGGGAAAGGCAAAATAAAATATAGTTATATATACATTTAGATTTTTGGCTAAAAACTTGTCTCTCCACAGATGGGGTTTTCTACGGTGGTGACCACAGCCTTGCTAGCCATGCAGTTTGCCTTTGGAGAAGGCGCTCACAAACATGTCAATGAAGATCATCACATGATGGGTCAACAGCACAACCCAGAACATGACATGAATGTCTTGCTAGGAGGAGCTGATGACACGGAGGAAATGAAGAAACTCAGCCCGGCCGAGCAGAGGAAAAGAATGCTGGAAATTGTAAAGCAGATCGATAAAAATGCGGACAAACTGTTAAGTACAGGTGAGAGTGTGTTTTATTATACCCAAAATGTACACGCAATCTTATCATGCACACATGACACAAAAAGTCAATTTTGTGCATTTTATCAACAAACAGTTGAAAAACAAACATTAAACCTGTATATAGGCGGGGGTAGCACCTCTCAAAAATAATGTATATCTTAAAGAACATCACATCAAACAACATTTAACTGAGGGAGCACCGTAGTACCATAGTACAACATACCATAGTAACACGTACCATAGTATCATCAACTCAATTCGGCACAACAGAATTTGCAGCCTTATCTTACCTTTTACTATTCTGTTCAATCTGCATGGTGCTTCATCCACAGAGGAGATCACGGAATGGATTCAGCGCGTCTACAGAAGATATGCGTTGGAAGACGCAGAGGAGCGCTTCGCCGAGTTCGATACAGATAAAAATGGTGTGGTATCCTGGGAAGAATACAACACCGTTGCTCACGGGCAGCTCTTCAGTTTAGACGAGAACGCTGTTCTAGAAGACCCCGAGCAAGAGTCCCTCAGATATGTATGCATTATGTAGTTATATTCCTACACTGTATTTCAACATTTTGCAACCAACATTTTATTACTTGCATGAGCAAAGGGAGTGCAAGTAAAGCGATCGGTTCATGGTCGTTGACCGTCCCTTGAAGTATTCCAATTGGCCGGTTTAGGTGATGAGGTAATGGTGACGTAATCAAGATAGCTGAGATCATAAGTATCATTGTGTGAAGGATATTCTGCAAACACAATTATTAATTGCTTTCTAAGAGAATATTTAAAAAAATGTGTTTTTGTTTGTTTTTGGATCGCTCGCTCTGCTCGCACAAAAGTAAGCCATGGCCTACTTTTGAACAAGTTGGCATTCTACTGGGTGCAGATCTAGTTTATTTTTATTTTATTACGTAAATATGTTTGTTTTGTTTTTGGCATGAAACAAACACTATACTAATTTATGTAAGGTGTCTTTAGTACTACAGTACTCATCAGTAGTGTTATTATTCTATTAGTAGTACTAATCTTTGAATATTATATGTTCTTTCAGAGCAAACGTTAACAGTGTGAGGTCAAAATGGGTTAAAAGATCACTTATTTCTGTCACAATATGTCCTCCTTTAGCTCCATCTGAAGGAGAGAAGGCGCTTTGATGTTGCTAATGTGGACAGCATGCCTGGCCTAAACCTGACAGAGTTTCTTGCCTTCACGCATCCGTCTGAAGTGGATCACATGGCTGTAAGAGCTGTTTCACCAAATAAACCCACCTCAGTGTAGTGTGTGCTTATGCACACGGAAGGTCTTACTGCCTGAATTGCAAATCTATTTAAATGAACACGCTTCTACAGTCTGAATGTGTATATTTTGATTTGAATTGAAATAATATTCAAATCTTTGTTATTTCCTCTTAGGATTTTGCCGTTGAAGATGTGTTGAGTGAATATGACACTGATAAAGATGGATTCATCAGTCTAAGTGAATTCATTGGAGATGTTCGGAGTGATGGTAAGATCAGAGGGAAAACATTAACAGATGCAAAGTCATACTTCATTTTGCTACCAAAACATTGTTGATGTGATTTGCGGTGTACAATGTGCAATATGTAGTTAATGCATGTGCACACTGACTCAACTCACTGAGCAATTTTCATTGAAGAAAATGGGTAGAGCACTGTTTTTTCAGTGAAATATAGCCAGTACACTGTAGCTCGAGGGATCTACAAGCTGTAGACTGAGGATTGTATCAAAGGTGTGCGATTTGTCACATGCTACCACAGGGAATGTGTTCTCTGCAATTGACCCATCTTTAGTAGTCTAACAATATCACCATGATATTGCTCAATGCTAATGTGCAGCCCTAATGTGATATTTTGATTTACATGTATTTATTTCTGTCAGAGGGAAATTCCCCATCTCAGTGGGAGATTGAAGAAACAGTGCGCTTCAAAGACCTCTACGATCAAGATAAGGATGGCAAACTGAATCGAGAAGAGCAGCTCCGCTGGGTCGCACCCAATAGCTATGGCTCAGCAAGAGAAGAAGTAAGCACAGTTCCATAACCCACAGGCACAACATGCACCCTTTATAATCAATGATGTTGATGATAGCCTGCCTTTACATTAACTTAAGTTAACAGAATGTCTTACTGTAGGAGTGCTTTAATTAGAAGTCCTTAAAGGTTAAGACCACTTTTGTTTTTTTGTGTGTAGTTGCCTTGCCATGATGCAATTCCAAATGTGGACAGAAAGAAGAAATCTTTAAATATTGTTCCAGTGATTAGAAATTGATTATTCAAAATATGTCCCTCATTGACTTACATTGTACACTAAAACCAGTGTCGGGTAATGCACACTATGTAACTTAATATATTACCAAAATGCAGTAACTTGTAATATAAATGTATTAACAAAAACTGTGATATATTACATCTTTATTTCTCCATTTTGCATTACTTTCTATATTACTGTCTGTCAATCTGTCTCGTTGCACGTGTTCTGATGACATTATCTGACAACTGCATAAGTTAAATAATTATACTCATTTTCTATTAGTCATCAAATTATTGATTGGCTTCCATGAATTCAAGGAATACGTGTTAACTGTGCATAGCAGAGTAGGATGAGGTAGGTCTACGCCAATAGTGTTTTTAGACATGGCGTTTTTGTCAGGGATCCGTATCCACAGATGCAGCCTGGGTTTTCTTTTAAATAAAAATTCTAAAATGAACAGGAAGTTAACATTTTTTATGAAGACAATAAACTACATGACATATGGTGATTCTCTATATTGTCTGAATCAACTTTATGTTTGTTTATGTACTGAAAAATTACTTTGACAGCTGTTGGCAATACACAATGCATATCAATTAGGAGCATATTTTAAATTAGCAATTTCTAATCACTGGAACATTTTTATTATTTCTTGTCCACTTTTGGAATTACATTATGATATGGTAATATTACACACACAAAAAAACTCAACAAATGTGGTCTTAACCTTTAATCCAGCAGTTACAGTGACAAACGTCTGGTTAGCACTGCCCCCTATGGGTTGCTTAAAGGGATAGTTCAGATTTTTTTTTTATTATGCTGCATGAAATACCTGCCATTAATATAGTGGTCAACTGTACTAATTGATAGCCAGAGGTCCGTGGTGGGAGTTCTGCTCTGGTTTTGGTGAAATATGAAATGGTTCTGGTCATTTTGTGGCGGTCACTGGGGGCCACACAGTAAAAGTAAGTGAATCCAAAAAATGAACTTCATTTATATTGTTGACCCATTTCTAAAATATTAGCAGGGAACTATGTTTTTTTGTACATTTCACTACACCCAAAAAGTAGTTCCACGTGACTTGCAACCTCAACATACTAAATTAATATCTTTAAATATCTATAACAAATGTGAAGGAGCATTACTGGGACACAGATAAGTGGAAATCAGCACCTCAAAAATCCCTCTAGGTCCTGACATTTTCTTTCACAATTTCACAATCCGCGATGTTGATCGGTTTTGATGGTGCTCATTTTGTGCATTTCTAGATGGATATTTGGCATGACGTGGTGGTGGTCCTTCCTAATATTGTTCACGTGTATTCAACAGGCCGTTCACCTCATTAAGGAAATGGATCAGGACGGCGATGGGAAAATCTCTGAAACCGAAGTCCTGAAAAATCAAGAAACCTTCATGAACAGTGAAGTGACAGACTATGGTAGACAGCTGCACGTATCGCATGACGAATTGTAGTATCATTTGTGGGGTTGAAAAAATAAAACATTTTTTTGTATACTACAGGTCAAACATTTTTAACACTTTTTCTTTTTCTATGCAGTTTAATGTGTAAATATACGCTGTAAATTAAAGCATAGATCAATTAAATCTTTTTTATATACTATTTTAATTATTGTTTTATTTATCTGTCTAGACTTCTTCTAATCTTCAGTAGTTTATTGGTGGTGGCTCTGTCCAGCCCGAACGGAGCTCTTTTTTATGATGGTTCTAGATCAGTGGTTTTCAACCAGTGGTCTGTGGACCACAAAGGATGTGCTAAGATTTTTGATATACTGTAGGTCAACAATTCAAATGAAGTAAATGTTCTGGATTAATTTATTTTTTACTGGGTGGCCACAGTGCATCCTACAAAATGACTGGAAGTACTTCAAATTTCCCCAAAACCAGAGAAGAATTCCCAGCACGGAACTTCATACAGCTTAACTTAAAAAAAAATCTGAACTATTCCTTTAAGGGTTGGAAAGGTCTTTCCTTTCTCATTAGCTGTCACATTGTCATTTCTTGTGAAAAGATCATTTACAAAAAAAGCTGTACGATTTGATGGCAGGCGATCAATAATGTGTTTATGTTCAGATTTGCATTGCAAATTTGGCCTCTGCTATTGCCTTAGGAAATCTCATAGCCTGATTTAAGATCATTTAATTCTATCTGCCTCAAGAAAAAGTCAGCCATAAACTGTGTTGTTTGATTGTGGAATATGTTTGAAGGTTGGCCGCATGCAATTCTAGATAACTACTGTATTAGCTGCCTATTGATATAGTACTAAGCAGTAGCTGATATGAATGTTATCTTGCTGTATAGCGGTCTGACTGTGACGACATGCCACAGTTCTTCCTCATTTAAGTCAAACGAGTGAGCCAACTGCATTAAAGCTGGCTTCCTGAATGAACACTATTTTGTTTCACTTGAAGCTGCCAGACGTGTTTCACAGAGGGGAATTATCATCAAGTGAGGGACCTTTTTTATTTGACATACTCCTAAAATGGCATTACCATTCAAAGACGCCTTTTGGGTAAGTTATTGTAGAGGTAGTCATTCATAGATACTGAGCTGGCAACTGACATGTTTGTCATCAAAACTATTTGCATGTCTTTTGATTTGGGAAAGTCTGTGTGTATGCTCCTAGTTCAATGCAGCATGTAGTAGCCAGCTGTTTGCAGACCTATTACTATTAGTCAACTGGTTTACATGTGTTTTAACTAAATATTTGAAAATGGTTGGGCAGGAAGAATTGCAACTATGACTAAGCGGTAAACATGTTCCTGTTGATATACTGTACTTAATTCTATAAAGGCCAGGACTTCTAAGATATATGTTGTATGTATTGCTTTGTGTATTGTATCTATCATTCAGCAATAACAAGGGCATTTTTGGGTAGTGGTAGAGCTGTGGCACACCAATATACTATTCTGCTTCCTGTAAAAGGGCCATTATAGCTGTTTGTCTTTGATCTTTAGGCTATAGTGCCTTGGCAGTGCACCAATCTTTGTGGATTAGTGTTCTGATGAAGCTGCTTTGTGGCAGCACTCGCAGCTTCTGGGTTCATTTGCATTTGGGGGAGGGAAGGGGGGCACACAATCTTTTAACCTCTGCAAATTAAGTCAAAGAATGTAGATTTTGATTCATCTTTAACAACGTGCCTCAAATGATATATTTGGTAGATGTTATTAGGCGTTTAGTTAGTGTATTTCTCATTGCTTCCAGTGTGTGGGTTTACACACAAATGTTGCAGCAATCTGCGGAATTTGATGTGGTTTACTGGGTTTTACAAAATGGGTGGAGAGCTTGTTTGGTAATTCAGAATAATTTGAAGTTGTGTAAAGGATATTCATCATCCAGAAGGTTCAGAACAAACTTGATGATAACTGTCACCACATAATGTGGTGGTGTTAGGTTTTATATCAAAGCAAGCACAATTTGATGTTGAATTCATAGTCAACAAACTGTGGGGCACTCTTTTCCCCACAAAGATTTATTTATTGACAAAGGCAATGATTAAATATTATAAGCAGATTATTTTTTAAGACAAGGGAAAAGAAACAAAACGAGAAAAGAAAACTGTCCAAAACTCCCACCCCGACCCCAGAAAGGTAAACAAGGTAGCTTTCACAATACAGCATTGTTCATAGCACCGATCAGCAATCAGGTATATATCAAAACATTAAACCACAGTAGATATTGAAGGCAACTCTACAAAGAACCTACCTAAGGCTTTCTCCTTACATTATACAATATTTTTATGGAGAACAATTAGAAGTGAGTTAATTCAGCCAGTGATTTTACAGATTTCTTTGCTGCAGCACTGGAAAGTAGCACATTAGTATTTTCTGTTAGAATTGACATTAATCAAGTTAACATCACCTAATAGGCTAACCAGATTCTTGAATCAGGTGGTAAATCACTTTTAGCAATATCAGTCAGACAGGATATAATGAACTTCCAAGAATCAAGAAGTGGACAGTTCCATGACACCCTCTTGTTATCCTGCATCTATTCCTATCAATCTTGTGTAACCTGAGCAGGGTAAAGTAAGTTCTATGAAAAAATGTTAAATTGCCCATTTAGAGGAAACAGAATATTATGGTGGTGTGCCACAGCAATTCCACTACCCAAAAATGTGCTTCTTATTATTTTGTGTACGAAAGCACTTGAGATAATAGGACTGTTTTTGTGAGTAAAGAGAGATTTTTCTGTGTGGCGCTTTCTAATGCAGAATGTGAATGCATGTCCTTTATTTTGTTCTCCAGGGAGTGGACTTCATCAGCAACTGTGGGTATGAAACCTTGGTCCAGAGACTTTGCGATGGCCGACGGACGTGCAAAGACATAGAGGATCTCTTAAAAATGAGGTGTGGGCCTGAGTTAGTGGAAACACTTCAATATTCATGAATATGGTTGTGGGTTTATTTGCTTTACTGCCTGTATACAGTGCGCTTTATTTCATGTGCTGTAGGGCAGCAGCAGAGGAGAGATATGGAAAGGAACTGATCACGATAGCACGCAAGGCTGGCGGTATATATGAAATCAGGTGAGTATGTTTTAACATATGTAATGACCATGACGCTATCTATATATATATATATATATATATATATATATATATTTTTTTTTTTTTCAGAAGGCTTTTGTATAGTAATAAATAAATACCAGTGTATAAATAAAATATATCCTGGTCATCTTCTTTTTGCAGCACTTTGAGAACATCTATAGATGAACTGAAAACACGTGAGTATATGATATTACATACTGTTAACTGGCCTATTTATTTTTAAAAAGGCTTCATAAGTTCTACATCCAATGGTTGCTTATTTACATATTGAACGTGTCAGAGATAAGCAAATGGTGGTGTGTGCTGCTCCGTTGTGTAGAAATTGAGAACACGGGGAACCTGCATATCCAGCTCTCTGGGACACTAAAGGAGGAAGTGAGGAGAATGGAGCAGTTCAGAGAAAGGCAGAAAGAGCAGCGAAAAAAGGTGAGAAATGCAGAAGGAAATGACAGGACAAACCGTTATCTGTCTTTGCAGTTGTAAAGGAGTGCAGTGTTCATTGACCATAAGTTGCCAATAATTGATCACTGAATTGAAGTGTTAAAAGGCTCAGTAATCCTACTGGACTCTGCACAGGCCCAGGTAGCTGTTTTAATGATGTACTTTACGTTACAGTACATCACTCACATTAAAGTCTTTAACAAGAGCCTTTTTCCCTTTCTCTCTAAGTTTGAAGTAATGATGGAGAAAGTCCAGAAGACAAAGGTCACCCTGTACAAGAAAACAATGGAGGTTTGTATCCAAATATCACAGTATCTGCTGCATATACAGTGTGTGTGTGTGTGTGTGTGTGTGTGTGTGTGTGTGTGTGTGTGTGTGTGTGTGTGTGTGTGTGTGTGTGTGTGTGTGTGTGTGTGTGTATATATATATATATATATATACACACACACACACACACACACACACGCACACACACACACACACACACACACACACACACACACACACACACACACACACACACACACACACACACACACACACACACACACAGTTATGTATGTGACATGTATACAAATAGCGTAAATCAATTTCAGTGAGTCACAATGATTTGTTGTTTCAGTAGGGAGCTGTGTCACGCATGTTACACATGCACCTTAACAATATTGCATATTCCTGTAAATAATCATACCATTTGCCACACCTTGTACTAAGGTCAGCTTGGCTATTGGAAAGCCTAGGATAAGCTCTAAGCTGTAGTAAGGTGAAACCGTGGTTGAAAGTGAATTGCAGATTATATAAAAGTTTAAAGGTATACTAGGTAACTTTTTCATTAAAGCAAATCTTAAATTTGATATTCATTATGGCATATTTGTCACATAACGGTAAGCTGGAATTTCAACCCTTAAAGCCTGTTCTAAATATGTTTTCATTGTGAGGGAGCTGTAAAGGCATTGGGATACTGTTTCCCAGGAAAATTACATGATCACACACATCTGATCCAAGACTCCAAGGCGCACATGTGCATGCAATGCCTTCTCAAACTGGACACATGGTATAGGTTAGCAGGTGCTTTGACATATTTCCCAAATCTATTTAACAAAATTAACAACTTATGGGACTGACAAACATGCCCTTGAGCACAATTCCAGCCAATAATCGTGTCGGCAAAAATAGCGGGTGAAGCAACGTTTTACGAAACGGCAGGGTCGGATTGACCATTGGGCGTACAGGGAGGTCTCCTGGTGGGCCACGACCCGTAGGGGGCCGGTGGTATCACGGCATGATTAAAAGCACTGGTTTTCAACTTCTTTGATCCCAGGGCCCACTATTCATTCAGAAATTTGAGCCACGGAGGACCACCATTTGATGACATTTTAGCCCCAACAGACCCCAAAACTAAAGATTTATTTTGCGTTTGTCCACAATTCCAGGCTGGATTTTGGAAACAAAACAGTCCAACATACAGATCAAAATGACCATTAATCTTCTACATTTTGTAATTAGACATGGGCCAATTTAGGTTTCATGTTTACGCTCTCAAAGAGTTACATCTGGTCAACTATACCAGGTAGAATAGGTCCATCACACACTGGTTGTGGTGGGCCGGTCTAGGCCAAATCATTCTCAAAATGTCCGAGCCGATTTTTTTTGCCCAGTCCACCACTGGGAAACGGTAATACCAATTAGGGAATTCTTTATTCACAGACCGTGGGTGACTTGAGGGCCGCGTAGATACAACAAAAATTATGCCCATACTATCCCTTGTCTAAGACTATACAGTATTATATGTATTCTATAGAGAGGTGAAATGTTTTTTTTTTTGCCATCTGTGTACACAGCCCCACCAGTAAAATGCAACTTTTTTTGTAATGACATGAAGCAATATAGGCATTGTTATACAGAAACATGCACCATGCTCCAGTAAAGCCATTAGGGTAGTAAGAGGAACAAGACTTTCTAAGAAACCAGGGCCAGTGACGCCACAAGGGTTGATATGGGCCGATATGACTGGTTAAATTTAGCAACAACAAGGCCCAGCGGTTGTGGGCCTACGGCTGGTTAAGGTTAGGTTTAGGCATATGTTTTGCTGAGGTTATGTTTAGGGTTAGGGAAAGGTTTAGTAGCGTCCCGTGAAGAACGGTCATGGCTAGTTGGCCCAGGAGTCGCGACCGGTACCAATTGTCGCAAATGGTAGTAAAACGGTAGACTATTTTCACCGGTCGCTACTAATTTATGATGGTTGCAATGATTTTATGAACGTGGTTACGTCACGAATGGTCGTAGAATGATTTTGCTGTCTCTCATGAACTGCCCTGCAGTTGCCCTGCGTGCAATGCAACACACACACAGCTCCCAAAAAAGGAAAACAAATAAACATTTTTGCTTTATTTTGCAGTGATACGTTGTACATAAGCCAATACACTTGATTCTTCATTTAATTTATGGCTGGGTGCCGCTCGTATATTTACGCTTGATGTTCCCCTCCTCCTAGTCCAAAAGAACCTACGAGCAGCGTTGCAGAGAGGCTGACGAGGCTGAACAGGCAGCTGAAAAGATGAGTGCTGCGCCCACAGCTACCCCCAAACAGACAGAGAAGGTAAAACCTTATACCTGTATATAGGCAACTGCAAAATCTCTGTTTGTAAACACATTTGAATCTAACTCCACCTATGCTGGAGAGGGCCAAGCACTGCTGTAAAGTCAATAAAGTGACAGGGCCGCAGGCTTATGGCCCTAGCACACCAAACACCTGTGACTGAATAGCACACACCTGTGACTGTCACACACCTGCCAGCAATTAAAAACAATATTTTTGATTTTAAGAGTTACAGATCTATAAAGGTTGATTTGGTTACCAACGGCTCATCATTTAGCTGGGGAACCACCTGCAACATATAAGATCCTTTTTTTGTAAAGTGGCTTGTATTAAAGGTGCCACTCTCAAGAGTTCCCATAATGAGATACAGTATCAAATTTTTCATATGGGGAACAACATTTAATTTTGACACATTTTCTGAGGGTGCAACCCACACATCTAGCAGCGTTACTCATTGCAGGAATGAGTAACGGTCTCTACAAGCCATACCTTGTTGCAAAGGTGACTAATCAACAATTAAAACAATAAACGATACAATAAAAATTGGTATTAAGGTGGAGAAAATCAGTTGGGTTTCTAGCCATATGTGGGCCAGTTTATATTGGCAGTCCATAGTCCATCTTCAAAGAGGAACATATTTGATTTACAGTACTTTATCTGAACTGGTTCATAGTTTAATAGCAATGACACCAAATTAAAAACAAAGGGGAAGACAATTGGTGTTCTGTTTAAGCACATACCATTCTGCAAACCCGGCAAGCTCACATCTATTTATATAGGTAATGCGTGGTTATGCTAGCCACTTATGAGCTATAATAAATAATGTGTTATTTATTGCTGCTGTACTCACATTTATTTCCTTCACAGTTTCACAACAAGTCTAAACAGTGCCGGGAGGCAGCAGGGGAAGCTGGTAAGAATAAGTAATTAAAGATTATTATCTTTGTACTTCCTTTTTTATATCAGTACAGACTACTCCTGAAATAGGATACCAGACAGATAGAATTACAGAATTACAGCACACACAGATCATGTTTGCTCAAAGTGCAATGCACTATAACATAGACCAGTGGATTTCAACCATTTTCATACCAGGGTCCACTATTTATTCTGCATTTTAGCCATGGATCACCATTTGATGTTATATTCCTCTACATTTTCTAATTGTATGGATTTGTGAAAATTAAGTAATTCAGATGATCAAATATAATTTAACTCTTGAGTGCATAAAAAACAAATGGACCTGTAAGGCTCTTTTTTGTATCATTTCATGATTTCAAGAGGATCTATAAGGGTCCATTTGGTTACCAACGGTCCATCATTTAGCTGGGGACCACCTGGAATCCTCTCAGGGACCACTGGTAGTATCCAGACCACTGGTTGAAAACCACTGACTATAGACTGTAAAACAATATTTGAAAATGTGAGTAGGGCTGTTGCAGTTCTATGGATCGATTGGAAATTGACCATTGAATATTGAACATTAAGATCAGCTAAGACTAACCTTTTTTTTTACATCTAGAGAAACAATACGTGTCAAACATTGAACAGCTCGACAAGATCCGTCAAGAATGGGAATCTACGCACACGAGCACATGTGATGTAAATTTGAACATGATCATTCCTATTTACATTCTTATCTTTAAAGATGGAGCGCTGTGATTTTTCCCTCCACCCTATGATCAGGATGAGATTATTATAGGAAGTGGCATTATTATGTATACGGAGGAAGATACAGCATTTATTAAAATGTCATTTTTATCTGGACGTGCCCAGCAGTTCAAACCATCAGACACCCGCCTAAACTCAAGACGCACCCACAGTTGTTGTTGTTTTCCATTGGCATGTTTGACTGTCAAGGTTTCAACCTACAGAAAGAGACAATAAATACAAAGGGAAGACATATCATTGCACATATTATAACAACCACCCCATATGGGGTTTATATATGCAGTATACTACTGTAAATGTCAGACATATATGAAAACTCTTGAAAGTGGCACCTTTCATAATAATCCTCATAAGAGCATATAGTTGATATAAGATCCATAGTATTTTTTTTTGTAGTGAAACATATATAACATTCTGTAATGAACATATATAATTGTATAATTTATAACAATTATATATGGCATTCAAAACAGATATATATTTTTTTCTAATGAAACATACGTATACAGAATACTGTATACTGTATATAATTTTGTCATTTATAAAATATATATATGACATTCAAAACAGATATAAAATCCGTCCATTTTTGAAGGTGACACTTTTAAAAATGTCAGAGTTTGCATATAAAATATTCCATATGGGACACCAAGGTGGTCTAATGAAGTACTGTCTTGTCAGTTACAACATTTGAAAAACTGGTGGGGAAGGGGGGGGGACAACAAATTGCATCTTCCTGCTATTCTATTGAGGCAAATTTTGCAATTGATGGTCAAGATTACGTTTATCTACGAAGCAATCAGGCAGGTACAATTATCTCAAATGTAAAAATGTCAGGAAACGTGGTTCAAATCTGCGGTAGAAGTTAGTGCAGCTTTAATGTTCCTCTTTCCATACTTTCTGTAATTGAGTAATCCGTTTTTGTTTCACTGTTTGGGGTTTTCTCCCATTGCGTGCATTGGTGTTTGTTGTCTATGGTTTGATGCTACTTGTTCAGTGATGCTGCAAGGACTAAATCGCAATTCAAATCAAATCAGTCTGTTAAAGTCTCAGCCCTATTCTGCACATAATCTTAACTTCAATTATGCATCCCACAGTGTTGACATAATGAATTTTGTCTTTGTAGGCATTTCAGCAGCAAGAAGACGACCGCATCAACATCCTCAGGAATGCCCTATGGGTGCACTGTAACCATTTCTCTACGCAGTGTGTCACAGACGATGAGGTGGGACTCACCAACCCCATATCCAATGTGTAACACAGGGATTTTCAATCTTTTTGACACCAGGGCCCACTATTTATTCAGCATTTGAGCCACAGACTTCTTCCATGTTATAACAGGGCATAGAGATTTCAGCGTCAATTATTTGCCTCTTCAGGACAAATGGCAACATTTTTTCTTCAACATTCTGCAGAAAAAGAAAGAGAAAAATATGACTTAAATCAATTTATATTTAATTAATAATGATAGTAAATATTTCATTGTTTATTTTTTAAAAAGCGTTTTCCTTAAAGTAATATGCTATGTAATAGTAATATATTACACCTTCTCAGACAGTAATGTGTAATATGAATATACTATTTTAAAATTAATGTAATAATTATTAAGTAATATATTAGAAAAACAAAGTAATATGCCTAACACTGCAATGTATGTCTGAATCGTCACAACGTGCTTTTTTTCCCAGTGTTTTGAGGAAGTGAGGCGAGTGCTGGAAAAGTGTGACATCATCGCAGACAACAACTGCTTTGTTGAGATCAAAAGCACAGGTTCATCTCCACCAGGTAGGGCGGCTGGCGCCCTGCGGCCTTCCTCGTTTGAGATTTGAATATGATTGCTTGTTGTACGTGCAGTATTAACATTATCTCCCATCCATTCTTTTGGTTTTGTTGCTTTGGTAAAATAATAATAATAATGTATATACTGTATATACCGGTGTATACCGTATATATATATAGACCTGGGGCCTATTTTACGAACTAGAAAAATTAATCCAGGATTTAAAGCCAAAACCAGGCTTGTTAAATCCTGGTCTGTACAGCCTGTTTTTTTTTGTTCCACTAAAGTGAAGCAAGGCTTAACTGGGAGGATTTGGCGAGCCAGGATCATCAAGTTTGGCTAAAACAGAGCTTGATTTTTTTCCCTATTTGTACTGTACTGTACTGTATTGTTATAGGGCTTTGATTTTGAATATAGGACACACATTGACAATTAGTCAAAGTGTGCCACTATGATGTTTTAATGCAGATAAAATATAAGGCCAACATAACCCATATTACCTTCCTAAAGAGCAATAAAGACAACAGGATTAGGTTAAACCGGGCTGGTCCAGAGCAGGCTAAATCCACAGCATTAGTTTACATGGTAACTAGTGTGGCATTGCTTTCATTTACTTAGTTAAAGTTCGCCAAATTAATCTGGCAAAATTAGCCAGTTTTCATGAAACTGGTAAATCGCTGATTCAGGATATAATGAACCAGGATACCTGTGAAATCCCACCTTAATCCCTAATCCAAGTTTCATGAAATATATAGGCACCCTGGAGACCTTGTTTTATTGTTCCAATGAAAAGGATTCACACAAATAACACAATTCTTATGATCCTTTCTTAGCTCCAATCATGTTCCAAGATTACTATAAGAGGGAAACCACAGATGACAGTAATGGCAGCGCCAGATTTGTAGGAGGAGTCATGAAAAGGTTATATTGTTCTTTTTGTGGCATGATTCTGTTTTTATTATGTATGTAATCTTTCTCTTGTGTCACAATTGACCTATTTTACTATTAACCAAATCTAATAATATCTATTTTTCATGTTTGCTATAGGTTTACAAATCTTATCGGGAACCATTTGAGTGGCACCAAGTCAGAGTCGCCGCCAAAACCTAATGGTAAGGTACCAGATTGTAGCAGACATGTCTCTGTACGAGAAAGCATCATGTTTTTACACCAGCAGTTTTCAAACAGGTGGTCTGTAGCGGCATGGTGCCAATGCCCGATGCATTTAGTAATGTAGGATTTGTTGAAATCCTATCCTGAAATTTTGGAAAAAAAAAAAGTTCTTTCCACTAGTTGAGTAGGTGTGTATTGAATGACCTGGTGACCTAAGATAACTTGACCTACTGTATGAGGACTTAAATTCAACCGAGAAAAGAGTCTTACGATCTCAAGAGGGGGAAGTGCACTGGATTTTCTTGTTGAGTCAACAGTGTTGGGGAAGTTACCGTACTTTTAAAATTTAAGAAGTTATAGCAAGAGTTACTTCTCTGAAATAGTAATACATTACTTTACATGTCACTAAATTATGAAAGTAACTACTTTGCAGATTGAAAAACAGGACCAACTGTACAATATCCAAAATCACATAGTAATTCCCCTATGTTGACCAATCATCATCATTATGATGATATTATGCCATGTGGAAGACACATTCTCTTTCTCACGTGGAATGTTTCACTCTGGGAGCTCACTCTGTGCACCATGTCAGTTTACATGGAATGGTATAGGCAGGAGGAGACATTTTTACATTATATGTAATGTGGTTAACTACTAACTCACCTATTGAAAACACAGTAACTGTAATGGCGTCACTGAATAGGAAAATTACTGCAAAAAAGTAGTCCCTTAAGTAAGGGCGTTAGCCTACTTTTAAGGGCGTTAGTCACAACAATGGGTATCAAACAAAGGCACATATCTTGTCCATGACCTTGTCCCTGCACCCAACACAACAGTGTCCCCCAGGTTTATTTTTAGTCACAGTGGTGGTCCCTAAGTTGTTCACAATCCATCCCTGGTATAAACCCCTGTGATAATACTACTATAAACTGCATTGTTTTCACCACCAGGTGGCACACACGTCCACCTGATGATTTGTGTTGGTTGCTGCCTGATGTCTTGACATAATGCAGCAGCTGTTCAGTCACAATACAATAATAGTACCGTATTGTGGCTGAACTGTAATCTGCCAGTGGAATGGCATTATAAGAGATCAGTTCTAAGATGTCTTGTCTTTCTGTGACATTGTTCAGCGGAGACATCAGATGGAGTGTATGCCTCCATCCCTGGGTTTTCAGCAGCCTCTTCACAGAGCCAGAAAGAATACACAGCCATGTACGACTACATTGCCCAGGTCAGACAGGCTACTTTATATCAACCATTTAGGACAATCTATCTATCTATCTATCTATCTATCTATCTATCTATCTATCTATCTATCTATCTATCTATCTATCTATCTATCTATCTATCTATCTATCTATCTATCTATCTATCTATCTATTGTGATTGTACATCACATTCACCCACACATTCATGCAATGATTGCGGCGGATACCATGTAAGGCTCAACCAGCAAATCAGGAGCATTTAGGGGTTCAGTGTCTTGCTCAAGGATACTTTGACTAATTGACTAATTCTGGGTGAGCCCGGTCTTGAACCGGCAACCTTGCAGTTATCATATGGTGATTCTACCTGAGCCACAGCCATACATACTGTATAAATTAGGAGTAACAGTATAACTGTATCGAAATATCGAATTGTATCGAAAATCAACGTATATCGTTATGTAAACAGAAAATATGGTATTGTATAATTTGCAATGTAAGGAAAAACATCTTGTATCCATCTATATGCCCGATATTTACATCTATTATAAAATACGTTTTCCCTTTAAAAAAAAAACAGCAGCATCCACATGTTTCACACATATTTAATGTATTTTCTAAATATTTACTGTACTAAATAGTTACTGTATCAACTGTTACTGTATCAATGTTAGATCATTGAATCGAATCGTATGGCCAGAATGAACCAATATTGTCCATGTATCGTATCGCCAACACTATCGTGATACGTATTGAAACGCTGTTTAAATGTTACAACTCAATTCAATATACAGTATCTTCATTCCTATCATTGCTGCTGATGATGATGTCTGCACCTTAATGCTACCTGATTATGGCAAAATACAAGATTACGGCAAAACTTAACTTAATAATAAACACCATAAAACATTTATTCAGCAATTTTAATGCATTCATTTATTGCATCATACCCTATTCATTGACATATTTTCTGCCAGTTTGGGCCGAAACCCAATAGGCCGAAAATGGCATTTTCTGCTGAATATTTTCTGCAGCTGTATATTTGGTGCAACACTACCAGTCTGTGATTGACTCCATTGTTTTTCTTTTTCTTAGGGTGACGATGAACTTTCTCTGACTACTGGGGACATAGTGGTGGTCATTGAGGAGGGTGAGGATGGATGGTGGACGGTAGAACGGAATGGCCTGTCTGGACTGGTGCCAGGCTCTTACCTCGCCCAGGAATGACCTTATCTGACCCCTCCCCTACAACACGACCACAATCATCCAAACTGCCTTTGTGGCTTCATCATCCTATGTAGATATTGCACCCTGCTGCAAACCTTCGCAGTAGGCGTGGTAAGGAACAGGGTACGAATTAGTGAGGTCTTGATTACGGCCAGATCAAGGCAATCCCAGACTAGTTCAGATCTGGTCCGGAATATCACCTGATTTCAACCAACACAAAGATTGTCCCTTAAGGGAGGACATCCCTGGATGAATCGGAGAGTCAGATTGAGGCCAGACTAACTAACATCCTGGAAATGAAGTAGAGATTATCCCCATATGGGCTGTGATCTGGCCTAGTCCTGGAATGTCCTCCAGTGAACCTCGGTGATGTTCAAGACTAGGCCAGGGACGCCCGGCTTTAGTGAGCAGGATTTGTGTTGGTTGAAATCAGGTGATATTCTGGGCCAGATTTGACTAGTCTTGGATGGCCTTGATATGTCCACAATCAAGACATCACTCATTTGACCCAGTCCTGACCGTGCTTACTGGCTTAAGTGCAGTTCATTATTTATTGCTGTGTGTTGAAAGTGTATTTATTGTTTTATATTGTATGTCGTGTTTAAAATGTTACCACAAATGTTATCCACCAGGATACTGAGAGTAGCCACTGGAAAATAGAAATGTCAATTCACAATTGACTTTTACAATTCATTCTGAAAGCCAAATCCTATAATTTCATATTTTTTTCTTTGACGTTTAAGCAATGCACTAGTATGGACCAGCTGATGTTGAGTGAGCATGTGTTTGAAACTCTGCTACGGTATATGGATGTATTGCCGTTTATTTGGAACTTCCATTTTCTCTACGCCTTATGTGACAACAATTCATAGTAATGACCAAAGTCCAAGTGTGCATGCAGTTGCACAGCAGAATCTGAACACCTGCCCACAACTAACAGACCTTTGCTTTGTGTAGAGCAGCGATTCTGAATAGTACGGTCGGTCCATGGACCCCAAGGTGTTTCTGAGGGGATTCAAAATAAGGTGCATATAACCAGTTTAACCCTATTTAAAAGGACCACTTCGCCACTTTTCAACCGGCCTTCACACAACTGCCACCATTATTTTCTAGGCAAGTCTGTGTCTCACAGGAGGACTTTGAGTAGTATAGACACCCGGCATCCACCAAGCGCATCATTGATGGGGCTAATAAAAACTTCTATTCATGAAATCTTGCAATACAATAATGGAAGCCATCATTCTCACAATAATAAAAATGTAAAATGTATGTGACACATATACTGTACATTTTTTAATATTGTCTCCTCCAGGGAGACACAGACTGAGTAGAGAATGAAGTCAGGAGCAATTATGAAAATAAGTTGAAAAGTGGAGTTGAAAAGTTGAAACAAAATCTGTGGTTTGTCTCTGTATGGGTTTACTTGCGTGAAATATGTTCAGATAAGGAACCGTAGTCAAAAGAATTCACATTAATTTGGGCTTATTTTTATTCACTTTTAGTGAAGCACTGGTGAAGAGAAAACATCTTGAATGTTCATTAAACTAAGTTCCGTTGTGTATACCAGCACTTTAATGAAGTAAAGCACGTACACATGAGTCTGAGTAGCATGTTTATTTTTTTTTCTTTCAAATTACCCTACAGTTCATTTACATTCTTGAGACACATTGTCGAATCTCTAAAACTACATTCAGTACGCTGTTTAAACAAACATACCAACCAAACTTACGGTATTTTAGACTGCGTGTCAAATTGTAGATGTACCGAGTGGAGTCGTGGGTCCACATTTACATTGTATTTGCCTGAAGGATCTGTTGAGTAATTGGATGATATTTTAAAGTACCTTTGGCCTCATGTCCTCACCCATTTTGCCGTTTACAGTAACAGATTCAGTGCTTGTGAAGAGTCAGTTCCACTCAAACCAGTAATAATATCAGTAGTTCAGGGGGGACTACACATATTTCACTCAGATACTACACTATATTTAAATATTTATAAAATGCTCCAAAACCATACACATAGTGCAAACTGACATATGAGGAAAGTAAACCAGTCCACATATTCTATACAGTATACGGTCCAGCGACCACATTCTAACTCACCTCAAACAAAGGGTAAAACGTAGGTAGTCACAGCAGCAGATTACATGAAAAAAATCTCATTCCCCATTGACCATTCAAATAACTTGGCCAATAGCTTTTGGAAAAATAAAAATGAAAAACAAGGTGGGGAAGGAAAGATGTTAAGAGTATGTAAAATAGTTTGTTCAGTCCAAACCGGTTTTAAGTCATTCACTTTTAGTGCACGTCCGAACAATATTATAGTTAGAAGGAAACTTTATGCAGCGGTTCCCCCAGTGATGAGAAGTTCGTAGGCAGGGTCTCTGCTCCACCTGCAGAGCACCACACACGCACACAACATCCCCAGCATCTGACAGAGACAGGGAATATCAAGTTGTTAGGCTGCAAGATTCATTGAATGTTTAGACTTTCTGCATAACATTTTTCTTAAAACGCAATTGGAATTGTGGTATATCTTAAAAACATTAGGGGTGGGTAAAAAAAATAAATCAACATTTCAATATATATGCGATATATATATGCGATATATATATATATATATATATATATATATATATATATATATATATATATATGTGATTCTTACTGCCACGATTTCAATATTGAATCGCCAGGTTCAAAATCAATGTATTTATGAATTTGTTTGACTGATCGTTATCTGGCTGCATTGTGTATGATTGAACTTTTCATGGTTTACATTGCTTAGAATTGTTATAAAATGTTTAGCATAATAAAAGCGATGTCATTTGTGGGTGAGGCAAAACTGGCGCGCGCGTACACACACGCAATATAAATAGCAATATAAATAGATTTGGCACCCTAAATTGGTCCCACTATACTCCGTTCCATTTGACTATTGTACACAGATCAATAATGCCAGAGCAATAATCTGTCTGTACATTGGAAGATCTTAGGTGTGAAATCAACCTTCAGCTATCTACAGTATCTCAGAAATATCGGAGGGAGAAGGATTCCAGCAGCCAGCTCATAGCATTACGCAATAGACTTTCATTCCACACCTACTGGGTGGAGCGGGTTATAATTTTTGTGTCCACTGCAAACAACTTTCCGTCATGGATAAAGTGAAGTTTCAAGTTTGCTTTGGTCCAACTCGTGCTACCTGCAACATGCTTCCAGTTATGTTTAGGATAAGGGGCGGCAGTGGTCGGATTTTAACCTCAAGGTTGCCGGTTCGATCCCGGGCTCCCCCAGAGTTAGTGTCGAAGCGCCCTTGAGCAAGACACTGAAGCCCTAATTATTCATGATGTGCTAATAGCGACCTTGCATGGTTGGGCTTGAATATAAACTGCAGCTGCAGTTTATGTACTCAAATGAAAAGACTTTAAGGGGTCACCACTGTAAATGAGTTGAGATGTAAGCATACAACATGCTTTAGCCTCAACTTCTAGCCAATAAACATAGCAATGAATAGACATTTATTAATTTATAGGAAATCGCTTGTGTAATATCTTGGGTATGACTGATTAGCATTCAAAATATCATTGTTTGAAAGTGTCCCAATTGTTAATATATGCAGAATGCAGCATATCTGTCTGATAGTGGGAACGAGGTTTGCTAGTTCAAACTTCAGCTCTCCAGTGTCAATGTGTCCCTGGGACACTGCTTCCTGGGTGACTTATGGCATTAACTGCTCGTAATTAGAGCTGGAATGTGATAACCGATAAACCAGAAGAAGTTTATTGAATAATCAATAAGCTCTGGGCTTATCAAGCCTGTTATCAAGCATAGCAGCCTATGATGTCATGTTTAAACTATCAAGACAAAATGCGATCAAGAAATGAATGTCAACAATCAACGATGAATCAACAATCATCCATGCTAGCACAAAGATTTCAGTCTATACGTGTATTGATACCTGCCAACCAGCAGTGTCTGGGTAAACACAATTATGCCTTTAACATGACATTACACATATTAAACGAGTTGACAGTTTATTTCATATTATTTTATTGGTAAAAAGGTAGGAAGTACTGCATTTGAAGGCCCTGGTAAAGATACTGGTTCTGGTCGATAAGGTGCAGGTCATCAATACTGATTTTAAAACTGCTAGTCTCAATACTTAATTCCATACTCAATTATTATCACTCCACCACCCAGAAACTAGCTGTGTTTTTATGGAATCTTGTCACAGGCGAACACAACCAAACTATTTTCTTTAGCTGGGTAACTTACAGGCGACATTATGCTACTGTGAATTATTTTAATTGGTACTTGTCATGTTGCCATAATTGCAACAGTTTTAGAAAAGCAATAATCCACTTGAGGTCGCAGGTTAACGTGGCTGTTACCCCAGTGAAGGTAGTTTCCTCCGCTGCACTGGGGTAGAATCCACAGTAAACTGCTCCCTCTCATGGCATTATTAACATCTCAACTCCATCCCTACTCGCAATAATTAGGAATGGAAATGCAGAAGATAAAATTCCACCTGCGTGCATAATATACTGTACACTGTGGCAACGATAGACCAACAAACAATTTAAAAATAAATGCATTGGAAACGTCCAATCAGAAAAACGTATTAAGGCTAGTCTGTTGTATGAATTTAGAGAAAGATGTTTTATGTGCTGTATGACCAAGGGCTTAGATCCAGTGATTCATTTGAATTGACAGTCCAAATAGAAGGCCAGAGACGAAAGGGCCAAGACATCTAAATCCTTTTTAACTTAAAAGGGCATGGTGGGGGAATAAGTCCACAAGTCCTAATTAAGTCACAACAATATTGTGTTATCCGTTTCCCAGTTAGGAAATTCCAATGGCCTTTTTGATCATGTGATCTGAAGTAAGCCTAGCTACTTGTATAATTACCTGAATTGCAGCAAATGTTATTGCAGCCCAGATGACATACATCATGATCTCTTTCAGTTTCTTCACAACTAGAACTTCACATCCCTAAAGATAAAAAAAATATTGAATTAATGAAATAACACATGTATGCAGCAACATTACCTGTCAGGGCATTAGTATTAATAGTAAGGATGTAAAAATTAATTAATTACATATACAATATGATAGTAAGTATTAAAATCAAATTTCAGAAAGTTATTTGCGCTTTAAATGCTTTACCTCTGGGTACAGGTCTTCAGTATGAGCAAGGGATCCAGTGCAGCCCTCTGCGGTCATTTTGCAGCAGCTTATGGGGACGCTATTGTTTTTAGTTTCATTAAACCAGCGTGTGTTCATCCAGTCCGAGTAATTGTGGATTCCGCAGCACTGAAGCTGTGGGTGTAAACCATTAAAAAATTACCAGATCGGTTTTCCTGGCAGTACAACAGTACTGTGACAGTAGAATGCTATCAGACATGTTAATAACTTGATGGCCTAGGATGTCCACGACACCGGGTTCTCACCTGTCTCTGCACATAGTCAATGGCGCGGCTGGGGGCATCACTGTTGGTGCCATTGTACTCATCATACACGTTCTGGATGGAACCGTTAACCTCATCTTCAACCTGCCAACAATCAGGGAAGAGTGCTGAAGTATTTTTCCCCACAAAACCTACAGTCACTCAATAGCCCCATGTCCATCAGATAAAACAGATTACATTGTTTTAAAACCGATCGGGGGGATTTCCGAATCTGAACACATCCTAAATCACTTGAATACTGATGTTTGTGACTTGACTGACCTTTGCTCTGTAAATGTATCCAAGAACCACCACGGCCACTTCCGTCATGAACACCAGCAGAAGGATGATCACAAACTGTGCGGAGCATATTATATTTAGACTAGACTAGATTACATGAGATAAGCTGTGCTCAAGGAAAGGATTGCAGGTGAGAATGCAGGAGCTATGTTTTCTTTTTCACAAATCGAGATTTTAGTTGCCGCCCTTACAGTAGCCTATTTACACAGGATGACCAATAACAAATTCAGAATATTAGTAATCCTCATTTTAAAAAGCTGAAAACCTTTCGAATAAATTATAAATGATATAATAGTAAAAGAAAAACATTTGCATTCATGATTCACTGACCGTTGCAAGTCCGCAGTAGCTCTCGCGTACTGTAGCACAGCATCCGATGAGTCCAATGATGAACAGAAGGGCTCCAACAGCCATGATGATCACAGCAGGGACGAAGGTGTACACATCCTCAAAGAAGTGGTCGTAGTCATCATATGTGATGAACACATAGGCTCCAACATAGCATAAGATACCAGCTGCTGCCTGTGGGTTGAGAAAGCAAGCACACACTAAGTGTTATTCTTATTCCCATTTGCCAAAACTTCATAATTTACTAGTACTAACAAAAATGCAAAGAAGCCAAAACAGTGCAGAAATCCAGGAGGATTCAATAAATAAATGATTTATTCTTCATGAATGTTTGTTTTTGTTGGTGTCCAAAAGGCATGTTTATTAGGCAACAACTGTTATCACACACACACACACACACACACACACACACACACACACACACACACACACACACACACACACACACACACACACACACACACACACACACACACACGTTACTAGGAGTCTAGGACCATGAACACCGAACACACCATGTTGTGTATTAACGAAATAAAATTTAAAATAAATAATAAAAAATGAGCACTTCCCAGGCTAATGTAAACAAATGTCAGTGTCACAACTAGGCTACATGCATGCTACAGCTACACGCTGACATTAGCTGGTGGCTAGTATACTGGTCAGCCATCTAGTGTCAGAGTTGCGACATTGAGGGGTCGGAAACTGAGCGCTCGAGCTGCTGTTCGTCTAGCCTGCCCTGTGTTGGAAATGCATTGTTTTCAACGAGGGAGGTGCAGATAAGGGCTATTTTAGGTATTTATCTGTAGTAGCGTATTGTTCAGTAACAACTAGAGTCCTGTAATGTTTGGGATTTGAGATCATTAAATTTAGGCCGTAGTGCCTACTACAGGTCTAGGACTTGTCCCTATTTGTTGTCTGCATTCTCAATAGAGCTGTAGTAAAGGAGCCCCCAACTGGACTGGCCGCATGAAGTGAATGGAGTTGTCGTAACTCTTGTCTATACTTTGTGGCTGTGGCACTGGCTAGTCATTTCTGTGACGCACGTCCAAGGAAAGTCAAAAGTTAAAACGGTCAAAACTTACCCAAAATATCAGATTTAGAAAGACCAAGACCGTCTTTGACGACGTTATGCCGCACTGCCCCATGCCTGACACCGAGAACGAATTGAGTATCGTTATGAAAATAAAAATGCTTTTCTTCTATCCAGACATATCGTCCTCCGTCACTGATGGCCCGCTGACATTCCAGATACCCACAGACCAGACCAGACAGACTGCGGGATCATGTTTACCCCTTGGAGCTGCGCAGCCGCACCGCAGCAGCGACGCCACCTTTTTGAGCAGAGTTCGGGCAACTCGGTTGCCAGAACTCTGGTGATTTTAATGTTGTACAAGAAGATCACAGATGATTTTTTTTTACAGTTAGTGGAGAGTATTACAACTCTAGATTCATTGCATTATTATTATTATTATTATTATTTTAAATCTAGAGTTTAGGGTACAAAGAAGGTTCAAGAATGTCAGTTCTTAGCAGTTTGTGAATGGGGTGCTGTTGGAGAGACTAGTATTCGGCTCTTTCAATGCTTCAATATATCGTTTGCAAATCATATGACAAAGTATCCGAAAATAACCTAAAATAACCAGCAACCTTTCTTCTTTAATTTGTCTGCATGGATAATTTGTTTACGAGGTCACAGCCATTAATAATCATGGTGATTGTGCCTTGCCAGCTGGTCCCTATTAAATCCTTATCAACTCAAGTTCAAGTTCAAGTTCATGATTATTTGTCTCCCTCAGGAGAAATTCATCTTGGAGACATAGTCCAGTTCTGCATACACATAACATAACAAAGTACAAAAACAACCACATTACACAGAGAAAGAAAGACAGAGCAATATTGCACAAGCCCCTTAAAGTGCTTAAGTTGGTAAAGTGCATCTAATCATTTGCCAACCACTGATTTAGCATTTTGATTGACAAAGGTACAAATGATAATTTGAACCTGTTGTACACATGCCTCAGAGTTCTGTATCTCCTACCGCATTAGTTCATACTCTCCATGCAATACATGTGATGGATCGGACACAATATTTTGAGCTTGCCTCAACACAGCTTGTTCGAATATGGTCTGGGTGGTAATGGGAGGAGTAGGCATGCCCATTATCTTCCCAGCCATAACTACCAATCTATTTACCTGTGACTTGTACTTCACAGTCAAGTTGCCAAACCAACAGGACATAGGCCTACCATACCTCAGAATGGACTTTATACTTGCCCTATAAAAGGTCAATATTATATTTAGGCTTATTCCGAAGAGCCGAAGCCTTCTAAGGAAGTGCAAACGCTGATGAATCTTAGAACACAGTGTTTCCACGTGCGTGTGCCAGTTCATATCCTCGATCTGTACTCCCAGGTATTTATACGAGGAGACCTGATTGATGTTGTGACCATGGATACTGACCATGCTATGGTCACCAATAGATCTGGGGTCCACTATAACCTCCTCTGTTTTGTTTACATTTATTTTCAGATGATGTAGATCACACCATTCAGTGAACTTTTCTACTCCAGCTGTGTGGCTGATGATGTCGCCACTGCTCTTGAGTAGACTAAGTATCACAGTATCATCTGAAAATTTAACAATAAACTGGTTCGGATATGAGCTGACACAACTGTCCGTGTACAAGGTAAACAGTAGAGAGGAACTAACTGTTCCTTGTGGCACTCCTGTGCTAGAGTGTCTCTTCTGTTATAGAGTTAAATCTCACCCTCTGTGGTCTCCTGGAGAGAAAGGAAAAGTACCACTTAATTATGAAGGGGTTTACATTTAACTGTGCTAATCTACGTAACAGGATGTCTGGATGCAACGTATTAAAGGCCGAGCTGAAGTCTATAAAGAGTAGCCTGGCATATGCCTCCTTGTTCTCCAGATGTTTTAAGGTGAGATAAGTTACTAGGTGAGATGAGTTACTTTCAAACTCCCGGTTTGAAAGAGTCAACGTTGGGCTCCCCCAGCAGCGCGAGCACCCAGGACATAAGAGTGAACAGGAATATCACAACTCTCCCTTAAAAGGATCTGGATCAACTTAACCGTAGGGTAACCAGATGTCCCTCTTTGTGTGGGACAGTCCCCAATTTCAAAGACTTTTTAGGTGTCTTTCAGCTGTCTCTTTTCCTACTATAGGCCTATAGAGGTGTTTTTAAGTCTAGCTGTTAAAATAATGCAAGAAATATTTCCACACTCACTCTAGTGGGCCACACTACATATGTCGTATGTATCAAGAATAGTTGATCTACAAGCTCAAAATGCATAACACTGAGACACATTTTTGCATTTTGAGCTTGTACCCTATATATCAACTATTTTTGCTATATTTGAAAGTCCTGGACTAATGTTTCCCCACAGTTTGGATCTGGTCACCCTACCTAACGGTTGGACAAACCACATGCAGCCATCCCATTACATTATTTGGTTAAAGAATCCTTTCATCATCACATACAGTCTGTCCTGTCAATCAAGTTTTGTCAACACTTTTCTGTCACCAATTGTACAGATAATTATCAGATAACGCCTGTCTACTGGCCCTTTTGTCTAATATGCCAGTTGAGAAACTGGAAATGTCACATCTCAAGATGGCTGGCCCATGCTGAATTGATATGAACAATGAACTTGTGAGAATAAACTATAGTTATGAATATTGAAATACCATTCAGTGGCCACTAAACAAGGGTAATGTTTAACTAGTGCCTGTCCACTCACAGTTATCAGTTTTAGTTGTGCTTGAATTGTAGCTGTAGCCTAAATCTTCAATTTGTTCCCATGGATCCAGTCTAATGGAGGCTCTTATACACTACTTCTACAAAATAATAATTATCTATACAATACAGCCCTAGCAGTCATTTAAAACCACTTTCATTTCTGGCATACAATAAAAGTCTTTCATGTAGTTCCATGTTTGTTTATATCCGTGGTTTTCAACCAGTGGTCCGGGGACCAGCAGTGGTCCTTGAGAGGATTCGAGGTGGTCCCCATCTAAATGAGTAACAGTTGGTAACCAAATGGACCCTTATAGATTGGTAACCAGTGTTGGGCAATATCACTTAGGAGAGTAATATCTTTATTTACTTATGTGACCCCTTGGAAAAAGTAATAATATTACTTTACTTATTACTAGAATATACCATATAACATATTACTTATTACACATTTTAGCAGAGTAATGTATTTACTTTACTTTTGTTGGAGAAAGTAATATTATTACAGTATTATGTAATATTTTATTAGTTTCTGCCCAACACTGTCGGTAACTCTTGAGGGCGTAAAATGAAACCAAAGGGACCCTTACGGTTTGGTCAACACATTGGTGATGTTGTAATATGCAGTGGTGCCACCTACAAGGCAAGTCACCATGATACCGGGGTTTAATATCCTGGATATCAGTGTCAGGGCGGTCGTCAGTGAAATTAATGTCAGCTATTTTGAGTTAAGAGGAAACAACTTCTATGACATCAACAAGAAGACGTCAATGTTATGTCATAGATAGAAGCTTGACAACAAAGTAACTCTCCTGGTTGAGTCTGGATTTCGTATTCACTCCATGGACTTGAATGGCCTAAGAATACTATGCCTTCTGGCTTTGCAATGAAATGCCAAAAACATCTGAAGAACTACGGTAGATCAGCACGTAGCTACAATACAAACAGAGGCACTTCTGTGCACACAGGTCAGGTGTTTTCAAAAAGCAAAAATATAGCCCATGTAGATTGTACTTTGCTGACATCTACTGTAGGTCATTGAAGAAAATAATCAAATAAGTCCTCCTAATCTAAATTGCAGAACTAATGTTGTTATGTATGATGTACAATGCTCTTAAAGAGGTATGTAATTTAAACCCCCTGGCCCAGTGTGTTTTTAAGTTGCTTGATTCAGTAGGCCTACTTTTCATATTCATCTTAGCTGCCCACTCCCTACCTATACAAACTTATTGTTTAAAACATGACAGATTCAACATTCATGAGGGATCATGTTCTGTCATTAAGTTATTTGACGGAGGAAGTAAAGGAAAGGAAACTAGGTCAACACTCGGTAGAGTGCCAGCTTGCGCACAAGTAGGCCAGGCCTTAAAGAGATACTTACTGTTTAGAGGACTCGTAAACTGGCCAATCAGAGTACTTTGAGGGACCGTCTACCTCCACTGTTCACCGATGACCGCAAACCAATTGCTTACGCAAGTAAAAACAACCCTGTCTCCTAATGTATTAGTCCCTTAATGTACAGTATTAGGACATTAGTCACCAGAAAATGGTCAGGAATTCGGCAATGTAGAATAAAATAGTTTTTTAATTGCAAAACCTTGCGCCACTCAAACCCTTACACAGTGAACCCTGGAAATGCAATACATTACTCTGGTATGTATACATGTTATGAATTATTGTGAAGCTCAGGATCACTTTCAAAAGCAACGAGAGACCAGAACACAGAGGTAGGTAGGATAACAGTGCTGCAAGCAGCACAGGAAAGTTGGAACCACACCAATACATGATAAACCGATGTTAGGAGAGTCGCTCAAGTACACACAGTAATGTATTGAGTGTGTATCTGAGCATATACAAATGGAATGGTGCACCCGTAAACAATGCTGCAGCTGTTTCCATGCAGACAGACGCATGGTTTGCTCTGCAGATGGCCCAGAACTTTATTGTTGTCAAAAAATAATTGCTGATGGGGCGTTTTAGCCAATCACAGCGCGGTGGGCTCCATCAGTTTCATAATGAGCCAATAGAGTGGAGATGAGTTTGTACACAGGTTGCCTATAGTGCGTCTAAATGACACTGTCCTACTAGTCTTTTGCCAGTGCCTCCTACTACTGGTGTTCTTTGACCGGCGGACTAACAAAGCTGAACTCGGCATGCGTGCCAAATATTTTGTCCCAGTGGGCGAAGTGGGGCGCAAAGTTGGAATTGGGTTTCTGATGGTGCACGTCGTGCATGCTGGGCCCCCCGTAGATGCCGAACGGCACCAGGCGCGACAGGGACCATGGGAAGTCGTAGCCGCAGTGGTCCTCGACGGACACGTACACGTGCGTCACCATGAACGCCCACGTGGTGAGCAGGTGGCAGCGCAGGAGCACGGGGTTCAGTGTGGTCCAGAAGCCCACCGTCACCAGCTCCC
This sequence comes from Benthosema pterotum, assembly GCA_039105355.1. Classification (NCBI taxonomy): domain Eukaryota; kingdom Metazoa; phylum Chordata; class Actinopteri; order Myctophiformes; family Myctophidae; genus Benthosema; species Benthosema pterotum. The sequence goes on from CM076969.1 coordinate 39,757,194, forward strand.
AGCCGCCCAGGCACTGCGTGGCCAGCGCGAAGGGTGCCGCGTACACATGGTGGATGGCGTGGAAGGTGACATACAGCCAGCGCACCCGGTGGTGGAGCAGGTGCCAAATGAAGTACTGGAAGTCGAACAGCAGCAGGTTCCCCGTCACCCCGGCCAACAGCTCCGGCAGGGACGGGGCGAGCTCCGGCAGGTCCACGGGCGGCCTCCACGCCCACTGCGCCACAGACGCCGGGAACACCAGGAAGGCGTGGTTGTACAGGGTGACCCCGGCGCAGTGCAGCAGCCCTGAGGCGGTGGGCCGTCGGGTGGGCTGGATCTTGAACCGCTGTACCCAGGGCCACTGGTCGCCCATGACATCGCAGGCGAGGAAAGGGAGGCAAAAGATGAAGTAGGAAGACACGGTCAAAATGATGGGGAAAAGGGGAGACCTCAGATAGTCCACGTAGTTAGTCCTCATGGTATCCCAGAGCGGCTGCAGCAATGAGTCATTCGCTGCCCATTCCTTGTAAAGACCTAACGCGATATCTATGAGATCCATATCTTATACGGGAAAAAAGCTACGTGAAAAGACGTGAAAGTAGGATGTCTCACACTAATCTTTTAGAATGTCGAGGGTTTGAGGCAGAAAGAGTGACCAGAGAAGACGTCATCTCGTGAGTGCTTTTCTGACCGTGTGGTAGGCCTATCAACTAACAGGACTACAAATTATTAATGCACTCAGGGTATAGTTAGGCAGGCTATAGTCTTCCAAATACAGAGCTGGAATGCCTTACTTCTTTCTCTAGCCCTTCTCTAGTGCTCTGGTGTTCTTCAGTAGGGTGGCCAGGACCCCAAAGGGGTCCCCAAAGTTAGGTTAGTACAGGGGATGCTTGAGAGTAATGTGTGTGACATCGTTGTGCTGAAGAACGCCCACTGTTTGGGAGTGACCCTCCCAAAAAACTACCAAACATATTTCTATGGAGAGCAAGTTGTTTTGCCAATCAGGCATTCTGAGGGCAGAGAACTATTCGTTTTGTTGTTGTTGTTGTTTTTTTTTTTATCCCAAGTCTACAGTACAAGATCGAGAGAGTAAAAAAATCTAAATAAATAAAAAGTTTATTAAAGATGGTATTGATGGTGTGAAGTGGACAAGTGGCTATGGGCTGCATTTTAGTTGCTGCTAAACCTTTTATCCATAAACTCCCACATTGTGTGGGACAGTCCCCCATTTCCCAGACTTTTCAGGTGTAACACAAATTGAGCCCATCTCTCCCACATTGTGACTGTCACTGGTGATGCACCCTGCCCCATCACCGTGTCTGACATTCTTCCACTATGTCTTGCTCACCACTCACCTATTGCTCACCTCTTCTTCTATCATTATAGGTTTGTTCACTGAAAGAAAGAAAGAAAGAAAGAAAGAAAGAAAGAAAGAAAGAAAGAAAGAAAGAAAGAAAGAAAGAAAGAAAGAAAGAAAGAAAGAAAGAAAGAAAGAAAGAAAGAAAGAAAGAAAGAAAGAAAGAAAGAACCCTCCCAAACAGCAGAGGGCGATAAAACTTATGAATCAAATTGAGCTTTTTATTTGTTGTCTGAAGAGTATGTAGTACAACAGCACACGGTGCTGCAACACAGTAAGTAGTTGGTGCTGTCATATCATGTTATTAGAAATTAAGGCCAATCTACTTTAATGTAAAATGGGATTTACTTCGCGGATCATATTTTAGTTAAGGCACACAGAAGGATACTACCTGGACACAGCTGTGGACCTGGTGAAGTCAGAATTGAGCTACAACTTGAGAGCTGCGTTTGTTTTGTTGTTAGCGGTCTGTATGTCATGTATAGTCTTCTCACCCATTGATCAGTTAGATTTGAAGACATGCAATTTTATATTCTCGAACCAAACCGTTATAATATCCATCCTAATCATATGTGATTGTGTCGCTTATTATGACTCGTCCAGTTGACAGGGGTGGCGTGGCTGGTTGCTGATCCGGTCTACAGCGGATACGGATGACTTGGCTCTAGACCGGATCACACTGGCTAATTTGGTAATAAAAATAAATCACACCCGTGTGAAGTGAGACTATGATCTGTATCATCCCTGGTATGTCTCTGTATTCCGTCATAAATGACTGCATATCAGTACTGATATGCAGTCATTTATGACGGAATACAGAGACATACCAGGGCTATGATCTGTATCATCTCATGAACTACAATAATAGATTGATTGTTGGTGTGTGTTGCCGGTGGCTCAGGCCAGTGTAGAGTGGCTGGATGGTAACCATAAGGTTGCCAGTTTGAACATGGGCTTCCCTAGAGTTAGTGTCGATGTGTCCCTGAGCAAGACACTTACTTAAACCCCTAATATACCTTTCAGTAAGCCCTGCCATTTCCCCAATGTTCACCCAAGGCTAGAACACTTTCCAGCCAGGCTCATTCATTCCAATGTAAATATCATGGACATTCCACATTAAATACGGGTTCATTTTTGTAACCAGACCTTCACAATCTCTTCCAAATCCATCAGCAGGGCATGCCCTATGCAGTGGAAAAATGTGTGTGTGACTTAAAACAAAACAATGTTTTCTCATAATTATATAAAAGATATTGGTGGAGAGGTTTGTTTATCACATGTTATGCTTAGCTTAGCTGTGATTGACAGTTTAGGGAGGGGCTTACTGAAAGGTCTATTGCTCCCAACGTGCTGGTCAGTACCTTGCATGGCTTCCACCACCATTGGTGTAAAGCACATTGGATAAAGGTGTTATATAAATGCATCATTTAAAAAGTCATATTTGCCAGGCATTTGCCTCACATTGACATTGAAGTGAGAAATTACCAGTAGTGATTTCTCATTTCAATGTCAATGGTGCATATTGAGACAAACATTGTATATAGGAGAGACTGTTGTCCGTCAAAAACATCTGCTTATTTTCTTTTCTTTTTTAAAGATATTCTTTTAAAGGACAACTTTGTTTTTTGCTTTTCAACTAAGGTTCACGTTTTAGGTTGTTATTAGAGAAAGTAAAAGATGGGTGTTATTTTTTCTTAAAACGCTGCTTTTTTAGTTTTACACATTTTAGCGTTTTTTGACAGCGGCGGGGGCATTTGAACATACAGCTAAATATGTATTTAAAAATATATTATAGCAATTTATTTTGCCTACTATTTTGCCTACTATAATCCTACTATAAAACCTACTGTAATCCTAATAAACCCCAGGAAATTATATCTGTCCACAAACGTTTACAGGATCTACTGAATGTGAAGGTAGAGGTACATCAACTATGATAGTACGAGATACATACAGTAGATCGTGCAATCTTTTGTGGCTATATTTTCTTGGAGTCCGTTAGGCCTATAGTAAATAATAAATCACCATACGTTTTGTAAAGAAAATGCATATTTATTTAGGACAAGTGTTTGAGCGCCCCACCCCCTTGTCAAAAATAGCTAAAATCACTAAGCCTAAATTAAACAGCAAATTAAAAAACAATTAATACCATTTTTTAATTTGTGTAATAACAACGTAAAACATGAACCTTGGTTTATTTATAGATGTACAGTAGGCAGACAGGATTGATTGGTTTATTAAAAAAATCTGTAGAATGGGTGCAGGATGTGCCAATACCAAACTACCAAATATCAAACCTGGTACTTTTTTAACGATCCATGATACATCATTACACTTATTTGCACACAGTAAAGTTCTTGAATCAATACTCCAAACCCGCAAATGTTTACTTTCTTTTGTCCATTTTGTGTCATTGATATTTCTCACAGGATTCATCTTTGAAACAATGGAGAATGACAACCAGGAAACCAAGAAGGAGGATGAAGAAGGTCTTGGAGGTCAGCCCTGCACGCAGCCAAAAGTGTGCCGCTTTTTCTCACAGGGAAGACATTGCAACTTTGGAAAGAAGTGCCGGTTTCTCCACATAAGGGACGATGATGCCACACTTGCTCAGGACAAGCAAGAGACGACGACATCACGGCTAGATGCTCCGAGCACCGGAGGCACTGTAGGCCCGAGAGAGCATGCCAAGAACACAAGGGAAACGAGACGTGAGAGGACAGGTCAGCAGCGTCCCTGTCGCTACTTTCTCTCGGGCTTCTGTGCGATGGAAGATCGCTGTCGCTTCTGGCACCCGCCACAGTCCCCCCTGGCCGATGATGACCACCGGTCTGCCCCGGCCCCTGCGACCGAAAGAAAGACTCCCACACAGAAAAAGATCATTCCAGTGCCCCGTCCAAATGTTCTCCAGGAGGTGGTGAAGCTCTGCGACTTGACAGAGGACATCACCCAGCAGCTACGAGACACTGAGATTAAGCAGATGATGAAGCGTTTCCCTAATGACCAGCTCATTGTTCAGGAGCGAAGTGATGGCCAGGTCACTTTTTACAGGGCCACTATTGAGGCCACTGATCCTGACTGGGTAAATATTATTTCATGCGACAATCATTTTCTTTCCTGGTCGCCACCTATTGAATTAGTGACGTCTTGATTGTGGTCAAATCAAGGCAATCCAAGACTAGTCAAATCTGACCCAGAATATCACCTGATTTCAACCAACACAAATCCTTTCCACTAAAGACGGACGCCCCTGGATGAATAAGACAGAGTCAGATTGAGGCCAGACTAACATAAATAAATCAGAACTAGTCAGATCTGGCCCAGAATAATCTTTATTATTTAAACTGGTGAAGACGTCCTGGAAATTACGCGAAGATCATCTTCATATGGGCTGTGATGTGGCCTAGTCTTGAACGTCACTGGAGGACGTCATCATAGTGTCCTCCAGTCCTTCCAGATCTGACTAGTTAGGAAGTGAGTCTGGCGTTGATCTGACCCTGTCTGATTCATCAAGGGACGTCTATCATTAGTAGACAGGATTTGTGTTGTTTGAAATCAGGTTTTATTCTGGGACGGATTTGACGAGTCTCGCATTGCTTTGGTCTGGCCATAATCAAGACATCACAAATTCGTCCCGGTCATAACCGTGCTTGCTGAGAATGAACGATATGCTATATGACAGTAATTCACTACATTTGCTACATTTGCCAGTGTCATAGTCCATCAAGGCTTATCATTTCCTGTTAGTCATTGACTGGCCTTAACTTGAACTTAGAATGTTGTGATTTTATGGTCAGGATAGACTGTTATGTTATCTTAAAATACACTCACCATCCTTTTATGGTTTCTTACCCTCTGACAGCCTTTTGACCTGAAAGAAATTGACATCATGGTGAGCTTCCCAGTGAATTATCCTCAGGAGGTAAAGACTATAACATTCTCATGATGATACACATGATATCTCAATGCATTTTGTGAACAAAAAATATTCATAACCCCGACAATAAGACAGCTTTATGCTCTTCAGATTTTCACTTTGGACATACCAACTGACCAGGACCTGCCATCAGTAATGGGAAGGTACAAAGAATTGAACTTAAAGACAAACTCAATATTTTGACTTGCAGACAATAGTATATATATTCTTCAATTTGATGAAATGTAGGCATGTACAACAGGCATCACTGGAGTGGCTACAGGCCAAGCACGCCACCAATCAGTTGATGGGAAAAGTAGAACTGCTGTTCCGTCCATTTCTTCGCTGGCTGGATCGCAGTTTGGAGAGACTGTTCACTGAGGGAGCCAGACAGGTGAGACTCTGGCCTATTATAGCGCCACCACGAGGCCACAGTCTGAACTCCCCAGAAGGGCACTTTTTCTAGTTTCATAAAAACTCCTCTTTATAATTGTTTCCCACAGTTGAAAAAGGACGTGGAGTTGGAGAGAGCTGGATTACAATTCGTGCCGTACCAGGAGCTCCAGGCAGCGGTCTGCAAAGAACCTGCTGCTGGCGATGACCCCCCGCGCCCACCTGACATCCTGCAAAACGCTGATGGCGAGGAGGGAGAGAAGACAGAAGGAAACGGGCCGGCGGCAGCGGATCGGGGGACACTAGTCCCTGGTGGTGGTGATGATGAACAGCAGGAGGACGAAGGTGACCAGCAGCCACAGCGCCTCGTAGAGAACATCAAGATCAGCGAGCCTCGCAGAGGGACGGAGGTGAAGCTACTGGGCCTGAGGCTGGGGGAGGAGACGGCCACCGTGGTGGCCAGGAGGATCACTGTCTGTCTGCAGTGCAATAGGTAAGGTCTCAGGGCACCTAAACACAACATGAGGATATGGTCTATGGGTGTGTTGCGTTATGGAGGAAATGCAGAATAATCCTCCCGGTTATTTTATAAGCAGTATCACAATTCTTTTTTCGGGTTTCATGCCCATATGAAATAAAACTTTAGTCATATGTCAGTGGGTTTCAACCTTTCTCATAGCAGGGCCCACCATTTATTCTGCATTTTAGCCACGGACCACCTTTTGATGTTGAGTTTAATCTCTCGGACCCAAAAACAAGGATTTTCAAGTTTTTGTCCACAATTTAGGAGAGATAACTGAGACAAACTTTGGTTAAAATAACAATTCTTCTACATTTTCTAATTGTGTAGATTCTTGACAACTAGACGTTTAAATGCCCTGTGAGGGTTCATTTGGTTTAATGTTCTCAAGAGTTACAGATCTATAAGGGTCCATTTGGTTACCAACTGTCCATCATTTAGCTGTGGACCACCTGGAATCCACTCAGGGACGACTGTTGAAAACCCCTGTCAGATGTAAAATCTTGAATGCAGCTACTAAGCGCCATAAAAATGCACCATTTGTTTACCAAGCACACTCTCTCCCTCCCTCTCTGCAAGGTGTAAGGTGACGGCAGACCTCACCCTGAGCGGGAGGACCCCCTGCGTGGCTCAGTGCGAGAAGTGCAGTGCCAGCATCGGTGCCACGTTCAGGCCCAGCATGCTGCACCACTACAGCGACGTCCTGGGCTACCTGGACCTGAACAACGCTGCCCCCGTCGACCTGGTGCTGCAGGAATGCGAGCTCACCTTTGGATGCCTGAGCTGTTCCCAGGATGGTCCCATGCAGGTGAAGACATGGACAAGCCTTACTTTGGTTGCCCCATCCTTTTTGATTCAGGTTGAATCAATAAGCTTTGGGTTTATCAAGCCTGTTAAGTATAGCAGCCCATGTTTAAACAATCATTAACTCCTAATGTGTGATTTTGCCGTCTGTCCCCTCCCCGTTTTAATTGGAGGTGCTATGCATTAATCGATTCATTCATCTCAAAACCAAAAAATGAACAGCAATCGTATACGTTGTTTAATTAGGTCCCTTATGGATACTTGTGCCTTTAAATCCCCCACAATCCCAGCGTTGCTATTGGAAGCATAGGGGTCACTGCCAGCCGGTCGGATTGCTTTATATCCATAGCTGTTGTGATGCTAGAAGTGCCAAATTCATCATAATGAAGTACACCCTACCACAAAACTGTTAACAGCTTGGAGATTTACAGTCCAATTTAAGTACATCTACAACATAAAACCGAAAAACTTGTTACACTTATTTACAATAGTGGCCAACTTGTTCATGTCATTTAAAGATGTACTACTTCTGTTTAGCCAGACACAGCCAGTCATAGTGGAGGTAAGGGGGAGTTTGGAAATATGAGGGGGTGGGTGAGGGAATTTGCCGTCCGTGCTGCCCTATTGAGGTGCCCTTTGAGAGTGGTTTTGAAGGAGTCAAGGGATTCGCACATCTGACTCAACAACGACTTGTTGGTTCCACATTTTGGTGGCATATTGTGCAAAATGAATCAAATCCGGGTTGCACATGGTTTGTTGAACTCTCACTCTGCTGTTGTAGGAGTGGACTGTTTGTCTGCTTTTGAACATGGTAATGTGATGCATGATGACACTCCTCACAATTGTATTTCTTGTTTCTCCACAGAGCCTCGCCTACGGTCAGACTAAGGAGTTTAATTGTGAACACTGCCATTGCAAGCTCAGTTTCCTTGCCGATAGCACCAGATTCCAGTACATTCAGCCACGTTCCAACACAGCAGGTAGGAGACCGAATATAATGCTAAACTAAGGAGATTTTACTAAAGCACATGGATGCAATATTCATCACAGATATTTGTTTTGTGCACAGGCTCGAGTGCTTCTGCCCTGAACAATCGGAGGAACATAAGAGACCCTGCTGTACAAAAAGGGAAGCCACTGCCAGAAAATGGAACCTGCAAACATTACAAACAAAGCCGCCGCTGGCTCAGGTATTGGACCATCATTGGATTTGTTGTGTATTATTCAGTGTTGGGTATTTTACATTTTTAATGTAACATTGTTAGTTTATTGGACTACTGCCCACAAAACTAATCTTGTTAAGTTACAAATTACCTTCTGAGGAAAGTAACATAATAGGTTATTTTTTCTGTTATTTTCCATCACCTGAAACACTTTTTTTCTTGTTTTTAATGTTTGCGCAAGTTTGTTACATTGAATTAACAGCGTGCATGATTCACACTCCACGTCGCGCACCACAGCACACATGAAAACCACCACCACCAACTCGTGGGTTTGAAACGGTGATACGATGTCACACACATATGAACTAAGTTAGTGGAAAGCAACGCACCATGGCGCATGTGAGCAAGTACATCAACAACAACAACTCGTGGGTTCACAACTGTGGATCCACACAGAAGGAGGAACAGACAACACCCGGCAGTCACGGGTGTTTATTATTTCTGAATCTTGAAACAAAATGAATAGTAACAGGATTACTTTGTTGGAAATGTAACAAACAACTAAATTGCAAAACTAACTTGTTAGGTTACTCTACTACCAATAAATGTAATGTCATTACGTAGTGTTGTTACAAATAATGCTGTTGCATGCAACACTGGTATTGTTGAGTAGGAGCACCAGGCTGTGGAAGTGATCCATATTCTCGGGTCCTCAGGTTTCCTTGCTGTGGCCGGGCCTATCCTTGTGATGTATGCCACGACGAAGACCAGGACCACCTCATGGAACTAGCCACGAGGATGATCTGTGGCCACTGTGCCAAAGAGCAGGTAAACTAAGAGGTCTAAGGCCCCTGCCCAGTCAATAGATGCAACTCTATTCCTAGTATCTACGTGTTTAGCAGGGAGACGGTTAAAGTGTGTCTGGTATTTTCCAACTTCCCATAGTGCAAGGTGTCTTCAATCCAGTGAGTGTGAGAAGGGGAAGTGGGAGGTTTCCAATTGAGCAAGATTAGTATAGCTAATAGGGTGACAAAAGCTAAAACATCCCTCTCTGGTTTAGAGAGTGAATTGAGGGGAAGACCCCGAACAGAACACTCAAAAATGTGGGCTCTACTCTTTGCCCGATTATTATGATAAGGAGTTAAATAGATCTATCCAGTAGTCATTGGACAACAGCACGCAAGCGAGCCATCAAGCCTTTCTTATATTTTATATCTATGCAGTTGACTATCAACAAAGACATAAAAAGCCCCAAAACAAATCTTTAAGAAAAATAAAATGTTTGTTTGAACAGCCATTCACCAACGATAAGCCGTGCATTGCCTGTGGAGGTATGATGACGAGAGGAGCTCGCACCAGCCATTGGGAGGGTGGGCTAGGCTGCAGGAGCAAAGTCAAAATGAACAGGTATGCATTTCTAACCTCATTGTCTAGCTGCGGTACAAGATTTGAACCCATTTTGGGCCGAGAACGCGTCAAAAACAGCAGACCTACAAGCTCACAGCGTGCCACTGAGTGGCGCAGCTTTTCCAGGTTAATTTTCTTTCACTGAAAAAATAAATGGGAACAAGCATAAGTTCCCATTGACGGCCATTCAAAAGGACAACAACAACAACAACAAAAAACGGAGTAATGCTGTGTGCTCAGGGGCCTGTTTCACGAAAGGTGGATTAGAAAATAAGCCAGGATTTTACTTATATCCCGGTTTATTATATCCTGGATCAGCAATCAACCGGTTTCATGAAAACTGGTTAATCTTGCCAGATCAACTTCACCAGTTAACCTGAATATGTTTGCTTTATTTGGTTTCATGAAAGCACTGCCACATTAGTTCTGCTCCGGGCCATGGAAACTAATGCTATGAACTTAGTCTGCTCCGGGCCAGGCTAACAGTCAGTTATTGCTGGTTAAAGTGACGGATGTGTTCCCCATAAATAGACAAGATTTATACAATCAGTTCTTGGGTCAAAATGGGTTAATAATAAAAAGCAACACAACTACTCACTCATCACTAATTTTTATATTATCGTCCCACCAATGTTAACAGAAATGATCGACAGAAATACGCCAACACTAACAAGACAGTGTCACGGAGAGCAGCCAGTGAAAAGAAATAGTCCAAAGGAAAATGGAATCAACGTACCGGAAGGTGATTTTTATAATGCTGCATTTCAATGAAATAATTCCCAATTGTCTGTTTGAATTAATGCTGCATTTCAGCTGTTACGGATTCATGATTTATCATTTGAGTCTGAAGAGCATCAAAGACAGACCTCAAGTGAGGATATTAAAGGCCTCTGTGGTATCTGATCATATACAGTATATTTGATATAATAAATGCAGAATTGATTACATTGCTTTGACTCTATGCTTCTCTCTGGCAACATTTTTTAAGCAAACTATCAGCTTGTCTACAAATGTTGGGTTTTGATACAGTGCTGTGTTATACTGTGCAAAGACAAATAGACACTTGGAAGTTTAACGATACACGTATAGTGTATCTACATACAAAAAAATAGTGAGATTAGAGGACACAATATTGTTTAAAGGTGCATCAAGTCCTTAATGATCTTAAACTAAGAATGTAGATACAAGGAATGTAGCAGAATTGTAAACAATAAATACATGGAATGCGGTCATTACATACATCTGTACCAAGTAGCTGTAGATAACAAATAATACAACATGTGGTTTTCCTGACATCAAATGATGTCTAATACCATTATCTAACTCAGGTCAACCCGGGTGTGCTCGTCCACTGATAAGAAGAGTTCAGACACTGAGTTCAGGAAGAGTTCAGAGACACTGAAAATGGAAATTTGAAATCCTATAATTCACTTTTTTTTATTTTGACACACCATATTCCGTGTGAATATTCGATTTCCAGAGAAACAACTTATTGTAAGGAGCCATTATGCTTCTGTGGGGAAAACCAAGTGTGAATAAGTAGTGAATTCTACCTATGTTGGGTCTCATATGGTCTCCTCTGAAATACAGCATAAAATGAGAACAATATCTACCGAATACCTACCGAATTATTGTTTTTACTATTGCTTCTATCAAATATTTGACCCAAGTATTTGTATTGGAAATGAGTTAATGGCATTAATTATTGATCTGATTAATCTGATTTAAAAAGTTAATGCAATTAACTCATATTCACACTGACTCAACCCACTGACCATTTTCTTATTGGAAAAAAAAAACCTTGGTAGAGCACAGTTTTAGGGGAAACAGATATAGCTTTGTCTCCCTGTAATAGGGCCATAGAGTATAGATAGAGGGATCTACAGTACAAGCATTGGGTGCTTGTAGATCACCTATGTTGATAAAGATTTAAAAAATAGACAGATCTTTTTTTCTCTCCCAGATTCTTTTTATTTTTTAAATGTTCAAATGCTGTGATTAATCTGATTAGTTTTTAATCATTCAACAGCCCTACTTTTGAGCTATTGTGAGTTTAATTCTTTGTTCTTTTGCATTTTGTTAAGGATTTGGTTAATCTGTTTTGTTAAGTCTGAGCTGTAGAAAATAACCCCACTGCTCTGTTCCGAGAGCAAAGTCCGCTGTGCTGCCTATATAAAAGGGAGGACCCCTTCTCGACCCTGAAAACATGCAACTGCCTGCACCGCCGCTGCTGTGCCGAGATGCTGAACATCACCGATGTCTCTCTTCACCTCAACAGCTCCAGGTCTTTAGACCGTCTTCTGCAACCCTTCTGGGACTATTTGCTTTTGCACCACCTGCCCCTTGTCTCGTCTCCCTTCTTGCCCGTCTTGCTTGCTTTCACCACTTATTTCTTCATCAGTGTACCCTTCACTGTGCTGGACGTCTTGGGAGACAGGATACCCTTTTTCCATCAGTACAAGATCCAGCCTGACAGGCGGCCGACGCCGAAAATGATGGTGAGGTGTTTGTGGGTAGCCGTTTACAATCACCTGTTTTTTGTTGTGCCAGGGGTGCTTGTCACCGCATTGATCCTTCCTCCCCGGGTCTTGCCGGACATTGCTCCCACTGTGTACGAAGTGTTCGTCGATGGACTGGCTTCGCTTCTCCTCTTTGACACCCAGTATTACATCTGGCATGTCGTGCATCACAAGCACCCGCAGCTGTACCGATGGGTCCATGCCGTGCACCACGAGTACCAGTCTCCCTTCTCCTGGTCTACGCAGCAGCTCAGCATCCCGGAACTAATGACCGTTGGGTTTTGGAGCAACCTGGATCCTATCCTTCTAAAATGTCACCCACTCACTACTTGGATCGTCAGTGTTTTCAGCCTGTGGTTGTCTGTGGAGGACCACATTGGCTATGACCTGCCGTGGGCCCTCCACCACCTGGTGCCGTTCGGCCTGCTGGGTGGAGCGCCGGCACACGACATGCACCACCAGAAGCCGAGCAGTAACTACGCCCCGTTCTTCTGCCACTGGGACAGAATATTTGGCACGGCTGTGTCCCTTGAGAAGGTCATGAAGAGAGATCATAAGCAACGTACCTAGGTAGTTCAGGTGTGCTCTACCTGATCAAGTGACTAATGCACTTTATGACGGATCGGAGTGTCTGTTTAAAACCTGCATAGCTGCTGCTGCCTCCTTTGCTGCCACCTGTATGCTGTTTTGAGATTCCCCTGGGGGTCTAAATTATTAAAGGTGTACTAGGTAACTTTGACTGGTGGTCACTACTGGTACTGCAGGTTTTAGACAGAGTCCTACATTTCCCAGTATGCCTTGCGCTTAAAGTCACATTCTGATTGGTCCTTGTAATCAATCACGTTTGTGAAGTCATTTTCAAGAAATGGCTTATGTGACAAATATGCCCGAAATAATGGATCTCAAATGTAAGATTTGTTTTAATAAAAACGTCTAATTGGCTTACAACTCTAAAATGCTGATGTTATGGGGAATGGATTGGGACGGAGCCCTGATGCAAAACTGGAATGAGTTGTCAGAACTGAAATAGGAATATGTACTGTATATGTAAAAGCTACAATTTGTATGGTTTGGTTCTTTTACAGTATGTTGCACCTTAAAGGTAGGGGAAGTGATTTCACTTTTGTCAGATATCACCCCAAAAATATATTTTTTCTGTTAAAATGCTCTATTATAAGGTGTGGAAACCACATATGGAGTTTCCCCCTCCCCCGTTAGCAGAGGAGCTAATAAAAGTTCCCCAGGTCACCACAATTCTCCTCCAATCAGGAGAGAGCAGCAGGTTCACATAGTGTAGCTACTTTTGGGGGCCCCTAGTGCACCAGGCTGGTACTACACCATGAATTTCAAATCACTTCCCCTACCTTTAAGTACATGAAGTTAAGGTTTTTGTTTCATTTCACATATGCATGACATTATTTCAATTAGGATGCTCATAATCTTGCTATAACAAATCTCTGGCAAGTTGTTTTTACTACTGAGCATAATTTGTCATTATCAAGGTGTTTTATTTATTTATTTTTACAGCAGTGCAGCTCGTCTTTGGCTGTGATTTGCATTTTTCTTTGGCAATTGCTCACCAGTAAATTGTCAGGCAGTGTCAGAGGTTCAGAAGGTAAAACCCTAAAGAACATTATTTGAAAGTGATTATATAATCTACACATATTTCCATGCTGTTCACAAATCCCACACAGCGATGATGAGCTTTCGAGGAAACTTAAACCTGTTACATGTAAACACAACAGTTATCCCTTATTTGACTTTCTGATGAATGTCGTTATTGAGTTTTTGGGGGACCCCCCTCCATATGTTTTTTTTTTTTTGTAAAATCAAAAGGGTGTGTGTTAAAATTAAATTGTGGGAACCTTGACAGTGAAAACCGTGACTGGTTAAACACTGACACTTTTAAAACATTTTAATTTCATGAAACTCAAAGCATCATAAAATAAAATGCAGTGCATCAATCATTACTGCCAGTGAGTTTATGGCGCATGTTGCCAAAAAGGAGGGGCGACTAAACTATCAGCTTTAATATCCATTAGCAGGTTTCATAGGCTATTGTTCAGATTCAGATCATATATAGCAGATTCAGATCATATAGTAGCGGATCACAGATGGTTAGGCTTTGAGTTTGAAATATGACAATTGGATTTACAGGTGGGATAATTCTGTTATGGTAAAGGGTTTTCATTTGTTAAAGACTTAAATAGCTCTATATTTTGATTATTCGTTTTTCCCCTATTCGTTTATTTTTATTGGATAGCAAAGGGAAGAGCGACAGGACACAAGAGAAAGGGAGATGCAGCAAAAGCAGGGTTCAATAATCAAATCTACGACTCACTGTGAGGTTGCCTTATTTGATGCCTGCCTTAAACACTGCTAGAGGCCATTTGGCACCTCGGAATGATTGCTGTAGTCTTTCAGTTATGATGTTTAAATCAGAATCTATTTTGTCTTGACACATTCAAGTTTCTGACACTAGATTTTAGTTTTTCTGAAAGATATATGTTTTGGTGCCAGCAATGCTCAACATACTTAATGCCAAGACCCGCAGAATTTTCTGTTTTGCTGTGGACCCCCTTCTGAAAACATGGTGCTCTACAGATCCCCCAGAAGCAGAGAATTAAGTTAAAAATCGTTCTGTGAAAGAATGAGATGTGCGCATAATTTTCACAATGTAATACAATAATCCAGCAATGTTCTCATTCATTAGGAAGACTACTGTAGCTTTCACAAAAAATGTTTCTTCAGTCATCAACTGATATCTATACGAATATCTATACTCAACAAAATAAGTAAACATGCATATGTGCATGCTTCATACCTGATGTAGGTCTGAATGACAAAGATTGCTCAATATACTTTAATCCTAGTAAGTGAAGACGTTTAACCAGATTTAAATTTGTTTTTAATCGCCACCAAAAACAAAACAAAACAATGAAACATACAGGTGCTGGTCAACGAATTAGAATAATTTGAACAGTGCAATCGTTAAATTCTTTGAATGCATTTCTTGTGCAGAAAACAAATCAGGTGTTCACCGCACCTGTCCTACTGGTTAGAGTAATCACAGAACTCGTTACCTGTAAAACATTTGCTCAGCTGAACTTTCCAAAAGGCCCATTTAGGCCATTTAACTGTGACACTGTTGTTTCATTGAATTAGAATAATGGAGAAACCGTTTCATTGAATTAGAATATTTTTTATTATAATTAGAATCATCACTTTCTAAGTATTTTGTGGCTGCCCCCTTGGCTTGTATGACTGCCTGAAGTCTCCGTGAAGGGATTGACACTAAGGTCTCTGAGGTACTTGCCCATCGGGCAAGTGCAAATCAGGTTCTACTTGCCCTCAGCCAAATGGACCCTTGCGGATCAATTTGGTTTCATTTTTACACTCTCAAGAGTTAAAATTCATCATCTTAATCAGCCCATAGTGGTCACAGACCCAGTGGTCCCTGACCGCAGCAAAATGATAGTTTGGAACCAAGTGGACCTGGGAGAGAGATAGGTAGAGATAGCTAGTTCTTCAAATCGATGCCACGGACAGGGCTTGACAGTAACACTTGCCCGCTTGCCCGGGGCAAGTAAAAAAATGGTGGGGCAAGTGAAGACTGCTACCTGGTTGCCCGATCAGGCAAGTGTGCAACTTTGTGCACTATAACACTACACAAGATAAATTTGTCTTGAAGGCGGTCATTGCACTCTGCCTCTGTGTCTTTCCCTGCTTTCTAGCTATCTACCTATCTCTCTCCCAGGTTCATTTGGTTCCAAACTATCATTTTGCTGGGGTCAGGGACCACTGGGTCTGTGACCACTATGGGCTAATTAAGATGATGAATTTTTAACTCTTGAGAGCGTAAAAATGAAACCAAATGGACCCTTGCGGGTCCATTTGGTTTCATTTTTACGCTCTCAAGAGTTACATCTGGTTAACCAACTTAGCTAGGGACCACCTGGAACCCTCTCCGGGACCACTGGTGGTCCCTGGACCACCTGTTGAAAGAACCCAAGTAGGAAGTAAACTTAAAAGCAAAATTTACAATATATTTTTGGGGGGGCAAGTGGGCCATGACCTGAGGGCAAGTAGAACCTGATTGCACTTGCCCGATGGGCAAGTACCTCGGAGACCTTAGTGTCAACCCCTGCACGGAGACTTCAGGCAGTCATACAAGCCAAGGGGGCAGCCACAAAATACTGAGAAAGTGATGATTCTAATTATAATAAAAAATATTCTAATTCAATGAAACGGTTTCTCCATTATTCTAATTCAATGAAACAACAGTGTCACAGTTAAATGGCCTAAATGGGCCTTTTGGAAAGCTCAGCTGAGCAAATTTTTTACAGGTAACGAGTTCTGTGATTACTCTAACCAGTAGGACAGGCGCGGTGAACACCCGATTTGTTTTCTGCACAAGAAATGCATTCAAAGAATTTAACGATTGCACTGTTCAAATTATTCTAATTCGTTGACCAGCACCTGTATATGTCAGTGTAGACTCTTGTTTAAATATTGCACAAACATGTTTGCAATCTGCCCAATATTCTCAGTCGGGTGCATCTTGGTATAGCTGATAAATTGCCGCCGCAGTTTTCGTAATTCTGCCATGTTGAAGTTCCTGGTGAGCTCAATGTTTAACACTGGGTTAAGGATATTAAAACAGAAAGAGAAATTGCACACCAACACTCTATAGCCTACACTAATACACACTAGTTTGCAAATACCACAGATGGCATATCCGTTTTCGGTTCCGGTTATGTTTGGTATGTCGGCAGATTTAAAGTGAAGCTATAAGAAACTGAACCAGACCCGGGTAGGGCACCAGTGGCAGTTAGCAGACCACAGTTATGTTAATGGGGAACTCCACCCATTTTCAACATTTTAATATGTCATTAATATACCTTAGAGATGTTGTGTGGACATGCTAAAAAGTTCCCCCAATTCTGTATTTCCTAAGAATAGAGCTCTGAAAAAATCATTAACATGGTGAAATACATCTGATGATATTTCACCATGTTAATGATTTCTCTTTTAGACCCCTTTTTCCTGAGAGGGTACAAATGGAACCAAATGGATCCGCTAGAGTCTATTTGCTTCACAGTTGTATCCTCTCAGGAACATTTTGAAAATGGGTGGAATTCCCCCTTAAAGTAATTGATGTTAACTGAAGCAATACGCCATGAGAGGGAGCAGGTTACTGTGGATTTTACCCTGGCACGGCATAGGTTCCAGGTGGGGGAGCGATGCTGATAAATGTGATACAGCAGCAGTTGGTCACCGGTGGGTGTTACACCTCTCATATAGTTAACCATTTTTATTGATGTTTTAATAACCATTCTATTGATGACACCCAAGGGCTTGGTCAAGACCAAATCTGGCCACGTTAAACCTCATTCAATGCACAGGTGTTGTTCTGATACAAAGTCAAGTGTCTTTTGACTGTGAGACAAAGGTGTGATTTAATAACACGCCTAAACTTGGTATACTACAATCATGAGTGCCGACAGGCAATAGCCATCACACTGCTCAGTTGCCTTCAAATAAATTCAATTATAACATCTATTCTTGATGCACATGTGGTAATCAGCTCACCCTGCAATGAAGTTTGGTCATTAAGTTACAAGGTGATGTTGCCTCCACAGTGGAAGTGGAATATTCCCTAGATAGGCTTTGATATATAATTAAATAGCATGTGACAGGTAATAGATAGTTTATAATTTAAAATGCTAATAGTTATGAAAGCCATGTTATGTGCAAACACAAAATGAAAGTACAATACTGAGAAAACATTATCTAAATAAGGATATCTTTTCTGTAGCTCCTTGTACTGCAATGACATCTCCAGGAACACTCGTCTTCTGTGCATTGAGAATTGCCTGAGATAAGGAAGGGGGAAAAAAACGTTTATTTGACTTGTGGGTGATGCCAACACACTGCAAGGACACTGATGTGAAAATAAAGACCTGCTTGCCCAAATCCCATAGAGTAAAATCTAAAGGCTGGACTTGAGTGATAGCCCCGCCCCCTTGCTGTTCATTTCAAATGAAGTTGCTCAGTGGCACTTTGAAGCACCCATGGAGGAATAAAACATGGCAGATTGGCAGTGAATGGCACTTCCACATTTTGCCAACCAAATTTTGGTTGGTTCCACGTATCGCCATTAAGTGCTGTCTGCTTCAACTCTGGAGAGCTTCACTGGGGATGTGCCAAATCCCAACACACCCCTGACCCCGGTATAGGCACGGGCATGACCAGGAAGAAATTAGTAACATCTTGATTGTAGCCTGATTAAGGCAATCCAATACTAGTCAAATCTGGTCCAGAATTTCAACCAACACAAATGCTGTCCATTAAAGACGGACTGATTGATTGGGGTCAAACTAACCTACTGTAAATCAATCTAACTAGTCATAACTAGCCTACTAGCCTATAAACTATTACAACTGATAGAACAGACAAGGTTAAATGAGTAAAGGGGTGTCCAACGTAAGGGGCAGGAAATAGAGTCTCACCATTAAGACATCCTGTGTGATCTTGTCCAGTTCATACAAAAAGTTTGTAGAGGACAATGGTTGCTGCAGAGAGAAAAACACTTTGTTAATTTGCAGGCAAAGACATTGTACAACTTGATTTCAAACTCTAGTCTAGAATAACATTGGGCATGCTACTCTAACCTAGCATAGCATTACTGTACAATTAAAGTCCACAAGTAAACAAGCCTTCCATTTCAAAACTTGCCAATGTAGTCTCCCTTTGTGCTTTTCTACAAGTTCTTTAAATCAATACCCTTTCAAATAGTGGTAAGAACTTTATTTTTGCTTAAGCTTTATGCCTGTAGCCATGCAATCTGACAGTAAGATGCACTTGATTTGCGTCCTCAAAGTCTAGCTGTGTGATGTATTTTATTATTTACAAAGTCAAGAACTATATATCAGTAAAAATGGCTGCAGCATACTAAGAGTTCTGCTTCTGATGCTGCAATGTGTTGGTTGTGTATCCAATCTAAACCATGTCTAGATACATGTATATACTGTATGAACTTATCTCACAATCTTAGTCCTTAGTTAGGTGTGGATTTATGAATAGCCGTTGAACGCCTCAGCAGGGATAGATAAAATTCACTCACACTCTGTGTAGACTGGTTTGGCGGCGGTGCTTTTCTTTTGAAAATGGCGTCAGAGATTTCTTCAAATGGAAGCGTGTCTTCTTTCTGGATGGTGAAAAGTGGACTGTCCCATCGGTTTCTGGAGTCAGGAGCTTCGTATCTCAGCACTAAAGCATCTAAGCTACAAAAAGAACAAAGAGACAAGCTATGAGTCCAGAGAAATGCACAACACCTAAACCACATGAACTCTAGACTCCATATTTTGAGTTGCTGTGAGCTTGTATATCATCTGTTTTTGATACAGGGAACTAATGTAAGACCCTGGCAGACTCCAGTTTGAGTCTGCACGCGCGCACGCACGCACGCACACACACACACACGCACACACACACACACACACACACACACACACACACACACACACACACACACACACACACACACACACACACACACACACACACACACACACACACACACACACACACAGTTGAAAGGCCAGTCCCCACCAATTCAACTAGTCACAACTCATTACTCAGTCCACACCAACGCAAATGCCAATGCAGCCTCGGTCCAAGGCTTACTCATCTGTGAACAGAAAAGCTTGGTGTCAATATAAGACAGAGACTATCAGCGGACGTGTAGGTGGGAACATCCATCAGATGTTTTTTCCACAGCTATTTTCCTTGCCAATCACAGCAGAGAATGTAAAGTGATTTGTAAAGCATCAACAACTTCCGCCCCCAAAATGAATTATGCTGTCTGCAGAGTAGGTTTTCCCAGCGCCAATGTGGATATTTGCACCTATGGTGCACTCAGGCATGGATAATGGTTGCCCAGTAGATTTGTTGCTAGGAGTGGCATCTGTGTGGATTGGCCTTTAGAGAATTGGTTAAAGGTGGAATGAAACGGAAACAGTGGGCATTTTTATTTGTAATCCCAATTGTAATTTGTACGTGTGAAAAACACATTTTTCAATTCACTGGACTTTTAAGTGTTGCTCAGAAGATTTCACCAGAAAAGACAAGTAATTGTAGTTGTTTATAAGGAGGAACTTTGTTCTGTCTCCTGACTTACATCTCCTGGGTGAACTGCTCAGCAGGGTCCCTCGTGGCATTCCATTGTGAACTCACTTCAGCCGAGGTCAAACAATACACCTTCACAAAAAAATCCATGTGATTTATTTAATAGAATTTAAATGGCAAGTCTATTTCGCATGCATAAATAATTAAAAATACTACCTACCAGGCAGTGAGGTGTCTGTGCGTGTTTGATGATGCAGTAAAGCTCATATCTGTAACCTGCAGGATACATAAATGTTAAAGGGTGAAGAAGAAAGTCCAATGCCTTTTAATACAGGTAAATGCATCTTGAGAATACAATAAGAGATTCGTAAAGATTTACCTTTGATGTAATTTAATGAATCCAAAATTACAATATCATCCTTGTTGACCCTCCTAAAGAGATGTGTTGAATAAGGTTTAAAAGCATGTATTAAATCGTGTATCAAATGATGTGGGGGGAAATTGGGAAAAACAAAAACCCACCTCTCTACTTCAGCTTTTAAACTCCCTCTGACATTTTTCTCCTTTTGTGAATCTGAAACAGATAAGAGTACTCTTTGTCAGAAGAGTCAGCATCCCCCCCCAAAAAAATCTTTCTGTGTGTGATGAATATCCTAGAGCAGGGGTTTTCAACCTTTCTGATGCCAGGCCACCATTTTTTCAGAATTTGAGCCACGGACCACCACTTGAGGACATTTTAGCCCCACAGACCCCAAAACTAAAGATTTCTTTTGCTTTTGTCCATCTTCTAGTTGTGTAGACTCGGGCTAATTCAGATGATGAATATTTTAACTCTTGAGAGTGTAAAAATGAAACCAATTGGACCCGCAAGGGTCCATTTGGTTTCCTTTTTACGTTCTCAAGAGTTACATCTGGTGAACCAACTTAGCTGGGGACGACCTGGAACCCTCTCAGGGACCACTGGTGGTCCCCGGACCACCTGTTGAAAACCACTGTCCTAGAGTATTGGTTTTGTGACAAGCAGCAACAAGCTAAACCAGTGGTTCTCAAAGCCTAAACAAACAAACAAAAACATCCAAAGGACCTCCCTTTGGGAATCACTGGTGCACTTGGTGACAATTATTCATGCTGTGGTGACAGTTTACCTACCGGCATAGACAGTATTCTTCTCTACGCCCATGGTCTCATCTCCCACCACGTAAACCTTCCTGTCTGTGTTCTGCTCAAAGTACTGTTTTAGCTGCTCTGCCCTGCGTGTTTTACCACTGCATGGGAAACCACACATCACCACCAGCGGCATTATGTCGTCTCTTTGACGTGTTGTTATTATTATTATGAAAAAGAGCGCGTTGTGTTTGCTTCGTCTAGCCGAGAAGCATGTTGTTATTTTTCATCGCGGCGGCGGATGTTGTTAGTTAACCCGGAAGTAATCGTCTTCTTCTTCTTTACGATGACGACAATCATAGGGGATTGCAATTTGGACAGAGATGATTTCAGCTAAGGGTGTTTTCACACTGCAGAAATCCTTGAAATCCTAGCAACCAGTGGTAGCATTGGCTTCATGGGTCCGTGCAACCATTTCCCACAATGCTTTGGCATGTTGTGGGCAAGGCAGGAAATGAGGAAACAGACCCACATGTTTGCCTTGTAGTTCTCTTTGTCCACTTGTGTTGTAAAGAAGAAGGAACATATTTTTGGGAAATTATCCAAGGGGGGAGGGGGGGGGGGGGGGGGGGTGATTTTGCCCCAGGTCCATACAATAGTGAATGAATAAATGAAATATGAACTCCCTACAGTAGCCTACATGTCAAGTTGGACTGCTACAACAAAAGTGATAAAAGTGTACAATTCAAGTACAACCTACAACAAATTGAAAAAATGTGATTGGACACATTAGTTAGCAACAGTTGTTTACCGCCACTTTGTTAAAAAAAAAAAAATCCTTAGAGAGGAATCAAACCCGGGCCGCCATGTTGCAAGACCAATGTCTTAACCACTAGACTATCACTGATTGTTGTATGAGGTGATCAAGGCTTGTACAAAGGGAACTTATCATTGGGTAGGTTACTACTGGAAATTCAGAATGTCAAAAGTTAATAATTTTGTATATGCACCTTGAATTCTAAAGTTTTATTTTTCTGTTGTGCCAGGGTTTATATTATCCTGTTGACTTACTTAATGGACAGGGCCTGAATATGTCATACTTTAAATGAAAATCATTTCTGTTTAAGATGCCAATAAACTGTTCTTTGACAGCAGTCAATAAAGAGTGAAGACTAGAGTCTAAAAAGACTACAACATAAACCCTGCCTAATGACATCAAAGATGCGACTTTTCTACTACTGGTTGGCTGTTTGCCCAACCCCTTTTGGGTTGTCATGGACTCTGTAGTCCGACTTGCCTACAACTGGTTTCATGTAGTTTGGTTTCATGCAGGCCCTTGAAGAAACCGGAAGTTTCTTCAAAATGACGTCATCCCCATAGGGAATGACTGGAAATGGTTTCAAGATGGCCGCCTCCATTAGACTTTCGATCTTTGCAGTGTGAACACACCCTAAATGTTTGTGTGGCTGTGCTGTGGATGTGTTTTCATGTTAAGCTATATGCTTATAAATTAAAATGCATTGGTGAAGCCAACAGCAGGCCAACGCACATTCAACACTTCAATTGTATTCCAACTGCACATTCATACTGCACTGACAGCTATCAGGATGCCTTCAAATAAATGCAATTCAATTATTTGCTCTTTGATGCACAGGTGCTTATCTACCCTTCTAGGAAGTCTGATCTTTAAGGGATCAAGCAGTCCACGAAGTGGACTTGATCCCTTCTTGTTTCTGTCTCTTTTTTCCTTCTTCTTCTTCCGCCAGAAATAGCTGTTCTGGCTGAACCGTGCAGTCGGTTTTCGCGAAAATTGGTAATCTGGTAGAGGGTGATGCCAAACGGTGATGATGCGAAGCCTGTGACCACTGGTCAAATGGTGGCGCTATAGCACTCAACTGAAATTGCAAACTTTAAACACTCATAACTCATGAACTGCTCGACTCTCAGAAATGTAACTTATATTCACTTATGCGTCTGCTTATGTCAAACAACTTTTGTATTCTGACTTTTGACCTCTGACCTTTAGATGAGCCGCCATCTTTAATCATATGTAAAACAGTTAAAATGTCTCTTCTCCTACAATCTTTGATCAAAATGCATAACAATGACCTACATATGAACTTTGAAGCCATACAAACATGAAATGAGTGTGAATTTTGTTTTCAGTGAAAAAAATGATGTTTTTACGAGCCAATGAAAATTGCTTGTTTGTGAAAATTCTTCTATTATCTCTAATCTACACATGCAAAGTAATCTGTTTATGAGATTTTACAGTTTGGTAGAGGGGGATGCCAAATAACACTAAAACCAGTCTTGCTCCAATCGCTCAAATGGGGGCGCTATAGCAATTCTTTGAAACTGAAACATTTGAACAAGCATAACTCAGGCTTCGTTTGGCTTAAAATCATGGGACTTGTTTCTACACGTTCCTTGATTCATGTGGAACACATCTGTAATTTCGACTGGTAAGCTCCACCCCCAGAGTGTCTGCCATTTTAAGCAGTTTGAAAAATGCTCATGCCTGATTTTATGCCTGGATTTTTGATCAATTTGCATGACACCTGCTACATGAGAACTTTGGCCCCATCCGGACAAAACTTCAGAAGCAAATTTGTTTTCATCAAAAAATGACGTTTTTATAAGCCAATGAAAGTTGCTCGTTTGTGAAGAGTCTTCTTCTGCTTGTTTCTCTCTGGCAACACTGGAGCAAGTACATTCTGCCAGATTGTGTGAGAGGAATAAGCATGTGGAACTTGTTTCCATTTGTCACTTTGACCACTAAGCTCCACCCTCGGACTGCTGAATTGTGCATATTGTTCATATTGCTTACTGCTTGGTGGCGTGTTGTTGGGTTGTTTCATTGATGACAACAACTAAGCAAATCATTGTGCCTGGATAGCTCAGTCGGTAGGGTGCCTGACTTCGGAACACAAGATTGAGGGTTCAAGTCCCACTGCTGACAATACAAAGTCTGAGTCTCCAAAAACCCTGCTGTGTTTCCACAATCACATGATGTATTTCTTCCATGTTTCTATGGCTTATTTGTGCATATTTAAGGAGCGGTAGTGGCTCAGAGGTAGAGTAACCGGATGGTAACCACAAGGTTGCCGGTTCGATCCTGGGCTCCTGCAGAGTTAGTGTCGATGTGTCCCTGTCCCACTGCCATCAGTGTATGAATGTGTGTGTGAATGGGTGAATGTGATGCACAATCTATGTAAAGCGCCTTGGATAAAGGCGCTATATAAATGCACCATTTACCATTTACCAAGCAGTCCACTGAATGTGTGTGTTGTTTCCAGTACGTCTTGTGTCTGTTGGGTAGCCTCATTGGTAGAGCGCATGACTTGGAAATGAGAGTTCCTGGGTTCAAATCCCGGCACGGACACCTAGTAATATGAGTCAATCATGCACAATCTCATGTGGTCTTCTACATCTAAGTTCATGGTTCTATGTGTAACCCAGGGTAAAACTCAATGTAATGGTGGTTGTCACCATTCGGCCATGTTGTGTTTTGTCACTATTCGGCCATGTTGTCACTAATGACAGTTCACAGCTCAGTTCACCACTCACTCACAGCTCACCAATCATTTACTCATTCAGCAACTCAGTGGCCTTGTGGTTAGAGTGTCCGCCCTGAGACTGGGAGGCCGGGGTTCGATTCCCGGCCGGGTCATACCAAAGGCTCTAAAAACGGGATCCAATGCCTCCCTGCTTGGCACTCAGCATCAAGGGTTGGATTGGGGGTAAGACCCTGCGTCATACTAGCGTCATGTCCAGAGGGTGTACTTGTACATCAAGCTGCCTCATGCTACAGAAACAGGAGATAGGCACCTGCCCTATGGGCCTCATGGCTGGGCAAGGCTGTTTGACTGTCACTATTCGGCCATGTTGTCACTAATGACAGTTCATAGCTCAGTTCACCACTCACTCACAGCTCACCAATCATTCACTCAGTCACACCAGATTGTGAGTCAGTCAGGGCAGGAATCAAAAACCCTGCCCTGCTCCCATAATTACCTGATGTATTTCTGAAGTTCAGGCTCCCATGTTTCTATGGCTTATTTGTGCGTATTGTTCTTACTCCTTATTGCTGCTTGCTTGATCCCGTTTTATTGCTGCTTGCAGTCTGATCTTTTTTATATGCATTTGCCTTCGCATTGGAAGTGGTATGTTCCCTGCCTTAGCTTTGACATACAAACTAATGTATGTAATCTGACAATGATAAAATGATATTTTAGAAACAATCTAAATGGCACCTAATTTGTTCTAAATTTGTTTTCAAAAAGAAAAAACAAACAGGCCAATAACAATATTTTGTCACTTCACTAGCCCAGATGTCCATTGTAGAATAGTCAACGCTATTTAAATACTGTACATACGGTATATCTTTTCTGCAGATCTGGGAACTGCGATGACAGCTCCAGGAGCACTCATCTACTATGCATTGACATTTGCTTGACATTTGCCTGTGATTAATTCATTGCAGTGAATTGATTACAAAGGTTCCAAGAGGAAAGAGACCTTCTTTGGTTCAAAATCATCTTAGCAGACCATCTAAATTTCTTTAAAATTTCTCTTTTCTTTGTTTTTGTGTGTTGAAAATGCTAATAAAGTATTCAATAAATCTGTAAATAGTAGAGGTAGATGTAGAAACAAATACCTAACGATTCAATACCAAACAGTAAACAATGATATGCACACAAGTTACCAAATTGGCTACTAAGCAAGGACAATTTTCGGCCATTCAGGATTCTGTTTTATACTTGTTAAATTTAAAATCAGAATACACTCCAAAACGGCCCGTTTCGGTATTCTGTTTTGAAAACAAAATGTAGAGTTGTGAATTGTAAGAGCAACATACGACCCGTTTCCAGGTTCTAATTGTTGTGGTTCGAATCAGAATGACAAAATTTAAAAACGCTGCTGCTCTGGCGAGGTGGCGAGCAAAACCTGAAATCTGTTTTGTGTCCGCTGCTCCCCCCCCCCCCCTCCCTCCTCCGTGCTGAGGGCGGAGGCGTGGCACGGAGCTCTTGATTGACAGCTCGGTTACTGCTGCAGTTACTACAAGGAGACACACGCGGCGCTGTTGGTACTGGCAGATGATATTATGAATTATTGAATTAGAGTAGTTATTATACATTTATCCTTTATATTTAGATTTTATTTATACCATTTAGCACTGAGAGAATATTGTCTACTCTAATTCAATAATTCATAATATCATCTGCCAGTACCAACAGCGCCGCGTGTGTCTCCTTGTAGTAACTGCAGCAGTAACCGAGCTGTCAATCAAGAGCTCCGTGCCACGCCTCCGCCCTCAGCACGGAGGAGGGAGGGGGGGGGAGCAGCGGACACAAAACAGATTTCAGGTTTTGCTCGCCACCTCGCCAGAGCAGCAGCGTTTTTAAATTTTGTCATTCTGATTCGAACCACAACAATTAGAACCTGGAAACGGGTCGTATGTTGCTCTTACAATTCACAACTCTACATTTTGTTTTCAAAACAGAATACCGAAACGGGCCGTTTTGGAGTGTATTCTGATTTTAAATTTAACAAGTATAAAACAGAATCCTGAATGGCCGAAAAGTACACGGACTACTAAGCAAGGACAATTTTCGCCAAGCTACAGTATTAGTACAAACTACCTAAATAATATAACATGAAGGACACAGTGACACCACAGACAAGATCAAGTAAGTCTGACAAAGGGATAGAATGCCACTTTCTGTATCCAGATAGTGGTGTTGCGACAATGTGCAGTTTATTCTTCTGTGTTTCACAGGTAAATATCCGTAAGTCTCAGACAAATTGGTCTAATATGCAGATCAACCAAATAGATCACATATGCCAACTTAGAATATCCTAAAGCGTACTGTACACTATGGTTAAACCATATCTTAGACTAGAGGACTGTTTTTTCACCAGATGTAGCGTGCTGTGTAAGTATTCTCATGGCCATGGTCGATCTCTGTTCAGCGTCTGCGCCATGTGTTTTTGGGTAGTCGAATTGAATACATTGGTATTGGTCCTTGAATATACTGTATATTTGGGCTTCTCATTTAAACAGTGGCTATACAGTGACAATGAAAAATCAACCAACAATGACTATCAACACCACAGCACACAACCATTATGTCTTCTGTAGAAAATTTAAAAAATATACTGTATATTAATACAATGAGTGAATAATCAATGAATTATTAATAATGTCAAATAGTGTTTTGCTAGTTGAATAATCGAATAGTAGAATATTTTGTTAATGCTCTAATACAGTATGTATACCATACTAATGCTCCTGGCATTATTGACATGCTTCCAGAATCCAGATAGACCTGTGCTGCCCAATCCACAGTGATGATACTCTGGCTCTGTGTAGCCTTTTGCTATTATTAGCCTTTGTCTAATTTCCACAGTTACACAGATGCACCATGCCATGGGAACCCCCCTGAACACTGTTTGTGACGGGTTCTGTGTGGTCTGCATCACTATCTCTGTGAGGGACATGCAGTATAAAACGTTAAGGAGTTAAAGGAGAATTCCACCCCAGAAGGCTTTCTTACCTTTATTTGCACTTGATTTATTTCCAAAAAATGGTCCAGTTTATGGTTGTTTCTCCTCCCCAAAATAAGCTTAGAACGGGGCTATGGGAAGCTGTTCAAATGCATCTGTTTTCATCGCTCCAAAATGCAATTTTTTGCTATATATTTTCTCTCCACCATGTCAGTAGTGTGTTGACACTCACAATTTCACTTTTGGTTCAGCAGTGGTTCAGCTGTCTGAAAAGGTGGAGGGTGTGGCGAACGGTTTTTGGCTGAATCAAAAGTTAAAGGGGAAAATATGAGTATGAGGGTAGATACCCTCACAGTAATACTGGGCTCTAAACTGCCTCGCCCTGGCCAGCTGGTGCGCCTGATGGAGGGGACAGGAACTGGTTGGAATAACATGTTCCTTCCACACGCTACATCCAACCAGGGAAACTCCCCCTGTCAGGTGAAAAGAAGGCCGCTTGGACTCCTCATGCTTCCTTCAATGCATGAGGAGTCCAAGCTGCCTCCCCAAGTTGGGATAGGGTGTGTAGAGCCCATGATCACATTAGGCACTGGGTGAAAAATGAGTTACAAAATCGTGGGATGAAAAAAGAGTGTCAACACAATAATGACATGGTGGAGAGAGAATATAGTATATATTATAGAATATAGTAAAAGAATGCATTTTGGAACGATGGAAATAGGCGAATTTCAACAACATCCCATAGCCCCATTAGAAACTTATTTTGGGGCAGGGGAAACAGCCATAAAAGAGGTTTTCTTTTACAAAACAACAACAGTAACAATAATAACAATAGTTTTCTCAACGTAAACCATTTTTATGAAACAAAAGCATGCAGATAAATTAAGTAGCATTGTTTCAGTGATGCTTCACTAGCAGAGCATGTTGTTAACCTGGAAATAATCTACATTAACACCAACTATATAATTTAAAATATTGCAATGTTACTTTGGATAATACTGCACACTGAGTACAAAAACGGTGAAATACAGTAAGCAAAATATTTTGAGCCCACTAGGCACAATCAAATTCAAACTATGAATGAACCAGAAACATTAGTGTGTGGATAGTAGACCTTTTTTGGGTTGTTCTTTATTTACACAAGGTACCTACCAAACATAAGCCTCATTTTCAGCAACTCCCAACACATAGACACACACACAAAAATCATGATAGTGATAATCACTTCAAAATCTTCATTTATCAAAATTTCCACCACAGACAAAAATGCTGAATTAAACAAAGCATAAATTATTGCATTCACTTATTTTATCTTACATTTTTTTTCACAAAATATATATATTGAGACCCCCTCAAAAATGAGATGCTGCATCTTAAGGGGCTCATCCTCTACATTGTAATTCCAAAATAAGAACATATAAAACAACAATAATAATGATAATAATAATAATCAACTTCAATCTTCATGCAGGATTCTGCTTGCTGTAAGAGAAAAGATCATATAAGATAGTTTAAGTTAATGACCCACTCAAAAACACGTACGCTTAGTAACATAAAAAAAAAAAAAAAAACATTTATCTTTGTGAATCACTTATGATTATTGATCAAATCAATCATATAAATTATACCAACATGTCCAAGCTCTGTTTGTGTTGAGCATGTAGAGCAATTTTTAACAGCTCAAACATGATCTCCCTCAGGTCCTCTGCTCTATGCGATGGGACGACAGCTTCCACTTCACCGGGTAGATCAACCTTTCCTGGCAAGGATTCCAAAATAGTGCTGTCCACAACACTTTTCTTTCCCATGAAGTGACCTTACAGAACAAAGTACATCATTTAGATCTGTACAATTGAGTGAAATATAATAATATGCTGTACATTCTGGTACAAAATAAATAAAATTACATTTCTTTACCTGTTGCCCATAGATTTCCCCTGGGGTTCACCTTGATCTTTGAAACTTTGTTTCGGAGCTCTGTCAAATCCAGAGTCATTGAAGACGTCATAGCGATGTATGAGATTAGAATGAAGGAAGACAGAAATCCAGTTCTGCAAATCCCTGACCATGGTCCACTCATCCCTTATACTGTTTATGTATCTATATATTATTCAATTAGATGCTGGAGATTTTTTTCCTGGAGGATTGCAATCTCTTTTTGCCCTTTGCCTACTCCGGAGCCTGGTCAGTTATACTGAGGAGGGATGGGCCTAATATTCTAATAAGATGAAATCACCCCACCAGGGATTGGTCCCGCATGTGATGATGTTTAAGAGTGTATTGTAACTGGCGGTGATCCCCCTTCACAGCCAGGGTGACCAGATGTTCCCCTTTGCGTGGGACAGAAACCCCTTTCATATACTTTTTAAGCATCACACATATACATATTTATCCTGTCCCATGTTGTGACTGGCAAGGATAAGTATTCAAATGCCCTAATTGTCTCCTAATAGTTGGCTTTCTGTTTCCTTTTCCTGCTAGATGTATTCTTAAGTCTGTTCAGATAACATGAGATATTCCCCTATACTCGCCTATACACTCAATCATGGTTTAGATCAGCCTATTCACATTACATATCTGCAGTGCAATACAAAGAATGACCATGCATGCCATCACGACAAAGAATAATAATCATGCTGTAGGCATGATATGGTTCCCTGGCATTGGGGCCAATTACTGGTAACATTTGAAACTGAAGAAGGCAAGGAGACCACCATTTTATTGCACAGGTTTGTGTATTTGAAGTAAACATAACAGCAAGGCACATAGGCCACTGCATGCTGAATAGGTGTAAGGGCTTTAGAAAATGCTGCAAAAACAATCATAAGCTAATGTATTTACACAGATTAACTTACTGTTCTTACTGTACACAGTATCAAAAGTACAAATGTCTCAACAAGCTTTACAAAAAAAAAATACATTTCATTTTGGCCTCTGCACTTGATTTAAGGACAGATGTTTAGGCTTACAGACTCATAAAGCACTTACATAGAAAAGTTCATTAGATATTCAAGTCAATATGACCGTATATTAATCTCATTCCCAAAATAATTTATGAAATTGTATGTGGGATATAATAGACACTATAAACCTTTGTTTTCTTTTCTGCTTTACATTGCACTGAATTAACCTGCCTCACCAAAGCCACATCAAGTGTAACAATCACAGACATTGACTGGAGGTAGGAAAAGCCCCAAATCTCAAACAACACGGCCAGGACTGTTCTACAAACCAGGGTCTGCTTTAGTCAAACAGCTGACCACATACATATTCTAGGAGTTAGGTGGCCCTACGCGAGATTATTTTGTGTGGCCTCCTACGCACTGCTGCATTAACCATTTTTTGGCAAGAATCCCTTTTGGTGTTTTAAGCAATAGGTAACATTAGCTTTAAATATAAAAGAAAACTCAGATCTCTGACATTTTTGAAACATTTTAAAAATGGGTCTCAAATCTTATATTTGAGTATTGAGAATATTTTGCCATGGCTAACGTTTTTAGCTCAGATGTTTTGCTTCCAACATATTGTCCCGAATATAAGACGACTCGTTTATAAGACAACCCTCATTTTTCAAGACCCATTTACAGAAAAAAGAACATTGAATGTCAAATAGTATAGCCCGTAAATATAAGACTACTCCATTTTTTGGGTATTTTCATTGAGAAAAAAACATAGTCTTATATTCAGGCCAATAGGGTATTTTCAAAATGGGGGGTCAGCGGGCCTTATACAGATCAGTTTTCAAGTTAATATGGGTTAAGTGAAGGAAGGGGGCACAGTAACCTGTGGATATATAAATAAAATAAATCTCTTCCCTGTGATGTGGCCCATTTACTGGTTGTGGCCCTAAGCAGCCACTTATGTGGCTTACCAGCCCCGTCCCTCTTACTTCACATGCATGCAGTTCCTCAAACGATTGTACTATAACCTCACCAGTGTTCCCAGACAAGTGGTTATCCATTTTCATAAAAAGGCCTCTAATGAACTACAGCCCCTGGTTTCTAAAACATGCAAACATTACATCAGCTTTTGCATACACACTTCATAACACCTGTTCTGAATTCAAAATAAAATAAAGTACCCTGATCTCGATAATCTCTCACTTCCTCGAACAACAAACTATCCAAGAGGTATCCAATACGTCAGCATCATCTAATGGTTCTGCTCCGGGATGACATGTAACCAAAAATACTATCCATTTACTGTACATTACTCAACATAAAAACACATTTTATATATGGAAAATACAAATAATTTGTTAAGGATTCAAATGAAAGTTAAGTAAAAACCAACAAACAACATTAGATGGCTTTTTGGTTAACTGTTTTACAGTATATGTTCTGCACACTGAAATATACCACATTTAGTTTAAATGTGTGTGTAAATAAATATATTAAAAATTATGATGGGATGCAATACATTTATACTTCATTAGTATTGCATTTGTCAACCTGAATTTGATTCAGGTATTTTCATTCAGGTATTAGGATACCATTTTGCAATAAATAACGCCTTTAACATTAATTTAAAGTAATTGGAAGGCTGTTGATAACATCGGTAACATCTATACGCTCCCTTCTGTCATAGTCAGTCAGTCAATTCTAATCCTAACATAATTAAAACATTCCTGAGTATCTTGTTTGGGTGGATGCAACAATTTTGAAACAAAATACTATGAAAGATCTATGGTTCTAAGATTGCGAGTGTGTCCCAGAGGCTCTATCAAGAGATATAGTTTAGCAAGTACAAACATGCAGTTCAAAAGTAATATGTAAAAGCTAAAATATGAACATCTTATTTTCTCAAAAAATACTGCCTTTTAGTAAATACAGGAGTGTATTTGAGTTTGAGTCACAAGTACCACTTCAAAGTGAGAATTGTGAGGTCATTGTTACATAAGGGGCGGCAGTGGCTGGATGGTATCCAAAAGGTTTTCCAGTTTTGAAACCAGGCTCCCCGAGTTAGTGTGGGAAGTGTCCTTGAGCAAGATACTGAACCCCGAATTGCTCCCTATGTGCTGATCGGTACCTTGCATGGTTTCTTCTGCCATCGGTGTCTGAATGTGTGTGTGAGATTGGGTGAAATGTCATGCACAATAGGCCAGTCATTTTACAAAAAATAAAAAATAAATAAGCCTTAATGAATTTTGACCTGATTCTGGTATCGGTCTTGCTAAACAACATAGTCAAAATATACCAAAATATACTTTCAGCAAAGGTGTCATTTTGGAGATGGCGTCCAGAATGGCATATTTTGCTAAATATGAATGTTTTTTTAAACATGTCCAGAGGTACTAGAATATATTTTGCAAACATTTTCCCAATTGAGATTTGGTTTTAATTTAATCTCTGTCCAGCATGCGGTCTCGAAAAATGACAGCTTACTGGGGGTAGATTTTTAGTTAAGTTATTTAGCATGTCCCGTATTACCAAACTTAAACCGTATATTGACTCACCTATATAAAGCGCCTTGTATGAAAGGTTCTGTGTGTAAATGCACCATTTACCATATTCATACACCATCATAATTATAAAAGG
Organism: Benthosema pterotum; assembly: GCA_039105355.1. NCBI lineage: Eukaryota > Metazoa > Chordata > Actinopteri > Myctophiformes > Myctophidae > Benthosema > Benthosema pterotum. Next base: position 39,790,533 of record CM076969.1, read on the forward strand.
GGAGATGATGAAGCAGCTTTAAATGTGTTGTTTGCTTGCTCTGCCTACTGGAGACTGACTTATAGGGCGTGAGCTTTTGAGCTGGGCTTTACAGGACTCTCCAAGGTGCCATCACAGTGTGGTTACGGGCGATTTCTCTTCTGCTCCATTTGCATCGTCTGAGCACCGTTGCAGGGATGCATTCGCTGCATCAGATGATGCCGACGACGATGATGATGATGGTGCATGCTGTCGCACCACCTCCTCCGCTCCAATCTGTGGATCCTCCATGGAGGACGACAGTGGGGACGGCTGCACATCTTCCTCGGGCTCTCTGACTTTGTGTACGATATAAAGGTGCCTGTTCAGTGAGAGCGGGGACGTGAAGCACAGTCCACAGCGAAGGCACTGTGGAGTGTTCACGTCCGTCTTATGCTGAGGTATGTGCTCCTGGAACCGGGCACTGTGCTCCGTGGCAAAGCCACATTTGGAACAGCGGAACAACGAAGCCTTCGGACGTTTGGCCGAAGAAACGTCTTGACCTTGACCAGCGGCGGGGGCTTGGCCCTCGCTTTGGTCATCTGTAGGTCTGGCTGGTCTTTTTGTGCCCGGTCCCTGTTAAAGAAAAAACAAACAAACAAGGGGCCGTTCAGAGGCAACAAATGGTTGTTTAACATTTTTTTCCCAACCAAGGTTCATGTTTTAGGTTGTTTAACAGAAAATAAAATCTGGGTGTTAGTTGTTTTACAATTGCTGCTTTCTTTAGTTTTAGTGATTTTAGCTATTTTGACAAGGGGGCGGGACATTCGAACGTGGTCCTCCTAAATATGTATTGTTTTATAAAAAATATGGTGAATTTATTGTTTTATTATTTACTATAGACCTAATGGACTTCAAGAAATCATATCTGGCCACAAAATATAACAGGATTAACTGAATGTGACAAAATGACATTGAGCCACACAATGATCCATGTAGCTCTTATATCCTATATCATAGTCCTCTAGCTTCACATTGAGTAGATCCTTTCAACTTTTGTGGCCAAATATAAGCTCCTAGGTTTTATTAGGACTACTGTATATTAGGTAGCCTAATACAAAAATGAATTGCTATAATATATTTTTTAAAAACATTTATTTAGCATCATATTCAAATGGCCCCGCACCCCTGTCAAAAACAGCTAAAATCCATAAGATTAAAAGCAGCAAATGAAGAAAAAATAAAACCCATCTTTCCTTTACTTAAAACAAAGTTTTCCTTTAAAGGGATGATAAAAATCACAAAGTTTTTTTTACTGTATTTATGGAGGTTGTTTTATATGTAAAGAAACAGGAAGCATGTTGATAATAAGAAAAACAAATCACCTCTCTCAAGACGTTAGATTGCTGTGTAGGTGTTTTTGGCATTAAGCTTAAATCGGGGTTTTTGATGCCGTGCATTAGACTTATGTGGTTCTTCAACATCAGCCCTGTGTTGAACACGGCCTTTGTATCTGTGCAATACCTTGGGGATGAAAAGCACACCACGTGACAATAAATAACCTATATTCATAAAATCTTTTTAGACAATGACAATACTGCATATTTACTTGGGTGAGCAGAGCGTGCAATCGGTTTGTGGTCGTCGCCGTCCCTCGAAGTATTCCGATTGGCGGATTAAGTGATGACGTAATGGTGACATAACAGTCTATGCACCGAGTGTGCTTGGTGTATAGACTGAGCAACCATACACTGGACGGGGTTGGCCAGTGTGGAACGTGTGATTGTGTCACAGCTATGTCTCGAGCGCTCCCATTCAATGAAAACAAATAGAATGTTGTGAGCTAGGAAGCTGAGCTATGCCATGTGCAGTACAGTGGTCGCCAACATTTCCAGGTCTGTCAAAGAGCTGCGCATTGACCAAATTAACACTTTGTGTGGTGTGGGTTTCCGAACTAACCCCTAACAACTAATTGTCAAGTACTATCTCCTGAAGGAGATTCTGCTAAAACAATTGATTATTGTTGATTATTGACAATTGATTGATTAATTATTGAAGAGAATATTAAAAATGTGTTTGTTTGTTTTTGGATCGCTCGCTCTGCTCACGCAAAAATAGGCCAAGGCCTACTTGTGCCCAATATGCAAGTTGCCACTCAACTGAGTGCAGATCTAGTTTATGAGGTCTTACCAACAACAGTATGTTTTCTTAACATCGTGGTCGTTGCGTATGTGCCTTCTCAAACTGGTAGACGAGTTGAAAGATCTCTCACACTGTCGACAGGGATACCTCTTCGTGGACTGTAAAAAAAATAAAGATATATAAGACAGTTGGCTTTACAGACGCTGTCACGCTATACAGAAAAATGCACAGTCTGATGCTATCATCAGCTGTATTAAATACATAATACTGGGGCTGTTGAATGACTAAAAAAATGAATCATGTCAATCGGCTTCAAAATGAATTCAATCATAATTAATCAACATTAACAATGTCCAAAATATGGCATGTTTTCCTGTACAGGATTTGAACTTTTAAGAAGAAAAACAATCTGTCAAAAAGCTTGAGCGCTATCCATGCTTGTCCTCATTCTCAATCCAAATAGTCTTAGAGTCTATACTCTATGGCTCCGATTACTGGTTAAACACACACAGATGTTTCTGTAAAACTGTGGTCTACCAATTTTTTTCAATGAGAAAATGCTCAGTGGTTTTAGTAAGTGTGTACAAGCGAAATACTTAATCTTAATGGTAGTGATGTAATAATCAGGGTCTGAGTGGAACTGCCTATTATAATGAACATGAGACCCGTTAACCGCAAAAGAAAAACAAGTACCTGAAATGCCAGAATGCTGTAATTACTTTTTTATCAATTATTGATCTACATATGAATAGCTTTCATACTGCTGTTAGTAGTCCGCTGTTATGTGGTGCTGCACTGTCACTGTATTGTGAATAACATGAAGACCATGCAGGTTGAAACATGTGGACGTGGACACACATGGACTTGCAGCTCAGTTTATACGGTAAATAAAAAATAAATCAATGTTTTCAATGTTGTGTAATCCTTGCAATAGGTGTCACATCATGGAGAACCCCATAACTGCTCACCGTTCCGTGGTCACTTTTCATGTGAGAAACGTAGGAGTCTCGCTCAGGGAACGTCTGGGGACACTCGCCACAGGTCCAGCTGGCAGGCTTCTCCCCGCGGGGTTTGCCGTCCTCTGTTCGCTTTCGGTTCGTGTCTGTGCATTTAGCGGTGATGGGAATACCAGGCTGCTCCGAAACCGACTCCTGGTTGTGAGTGCCCATCTGAGTGCCATTCTTTTCTGCTTCCCCTCTGAAGACACCAGCGTGCACACCCTGCAGAATAGACCACAGATGGCACAAAGAAAGATAGTAATTACTGTTGTAATTCTGTAATTAATTCAACACCAGAGTAGAGAACTGTTTGGTAAGCTAACAAAATGTGTATAAGTGTAATAGCGTGTGCAATGAGGAAGAATGTGCAATATAAGGAAGACAAGTACATACTGTAGTTTACACATAATGTGTGAAATTGAGTAAACCACCCTTTTCTTTTAAGCACATAAAACAGTTGAGCTAAACTAATGCTTGGAATGGATTCAGCATCATGAAAACCCCCTAGTTAGACATATCACATGCTACATAAAGCATGATGAATTTTTTCACTTTTTTGCCTTCTATATGTTGCTAATGGTATGGTCTCATACCATTAGCATACCATACCACATATCATTCCTACAGAGAATCATTCAATGTTTCTAGTCTTCTTTGTTGATGAGATGCTCTGGGTAAGGGTCAATGTTACTGTTAAAGACCAAAATAAAACATTTAAAAGTGAAAGTGGCATGAAGAAGACTATTTTCATAATTCCTGCCCTTTTATGTTCGTTGTTGTCATGATATAATACTTGGGGGGGGTGGGGGGGGGGGTGTTGTTTCCATTGTGGTCCTGTGTATGATAAAAGGACCACAATGGAAATAAGGCCCTACCTGGCCATTTGTGTTTTTTTAATCAAATTCTGTATTTTAAACTTATTGCCATGTGTACCAAAAAGAGAAGTAAGGCCAACCTTGAAGTGCTGCATCAGCGCCTGCTTTTGGGGAAAAACTGAAGAGCACTCTGGACACTTGAATACACACGTAGCTCGCTTGCTGGCACTCTGATGGAAGTGCTGAAAGAGTAACTGCTTTTTCTTGAACACAGTCTCGCACGAGCACTTAAAGATTAACCTGGAAGACAGAGAAAACAATAATACGGTGAAAGAAAAGAAAAAACAATAAAAGCCATTCAGAATATGGGCGAACATATTGCGAAAGTACAAACAGGTAAAACTTTAATTCAAGTGTTAACTTACTGAGGTGATGTTTTGCTCGTCTTGTCGTGCTTATTTCGTATGTGTGTGTCGCAGCTATCAGACGATTTGAAGGCAACCGGACAGACGGAACACTTGTAAAAGACATCACAGTGTTTTTCTTCTATGTGATTCTTTTGACCGTGAACCGACTTAAAAACCACGTCACAGTGAAGACACCTGGATGACAGGGGAGAATGCCAAAACGCTTTTGTCTAACACATTTTGTCTTCAATCACCAACACACAAAATCTTTTTTTTTCTTTTTGATTATTCATCCATGAATTTCATTTAGAAGACAAAAAAATGATAAATGGTCAAATCAGAGGTTATCGGAGTACAAATAAATCCTGAGATTGCCTTTATTTTTATTTTACTTACTTTATTTATACGTCTTCATATTTAGGTGAAGTTGTAATTACTTATTATTCGTTTTACTTAAAATACTACATTTTCTGTCAATGGATAACTTGTTCCACTCCTGACTGTGAGCAATTAAGGCAGTGCGTACTTGTACCAAGCCTTGCGTGTGTAGTGAAGACAGTTTTCCTTGACGTGCTTCTGTATGTCTGCAGAGCGACTCAGAGCACCACACTCTGGGCAGCAGTAAGGAGACTTGTGAGCATGAAGGCGTTGGTGGGCTTTGAAACTACACTTGTTGGGTGATAGCATGGAGCACACCTTGCACATCTAGAGGTAAAAAGAAAAGCACACACATAAATAGAAATAGACATTATACAATGTTTTTATGTTATACAAGCTGGCCCACATAAGATAAGATGGAAACCTAACTTTTGTCAATTATCCTCTCCACTATAATGATACCAACTGGTATTGCATCTTATCATTTAAATCATTGATTAGTCACATTTACTACAAGATCTGGCTTGCAGAGATTCCTGGAACGACAGAGCCTTCTAGTAGGAGAGTTACGATATTGAGGGGTCAGAAAGCAGAGCAGAGCACCATGCACGAGACTACAGAGATTCGTCTATGAGTGCAGTCCCAGTCCTAACTGTCATTGGGAGTACATTGTTTTCAACGAAAACGGCGCAATAAGAGCTATTTTAGGTACGTATGCAAAAAGACAACTGTTTTAAAGTATTGTTCAGTCACGGCTAGAGTCTCTGTAATGTTTATGTTGTAGTATTATTAAAGAACAACTAAAATAAAGTCATTAAAGCTGGATTAAATAACTGATTAAATAACTTTCTGCATACTCCTACCCCCCGCTGTTATCGCGAGAATCTTAGCTTTTCAGTGAATTCTCGCGATATCGCCTGCTTTGAAACCAGTTTCAATCAGCACTAACACTTTCAAGACGTCAATATAATTATATACTATTTGCAAATCATGTGACAAAGTATTTGAAATCAACCTCCGGAAGGCATTCTTTAATTTGCCTGCATCGATAGTTTGTTTACGAGGTCACCGCCAACAATACATGTTGTTTTCGTGCCTTCTTTGCTGGTCCCTGATTAAATCCATAGAGTCCCATTCATATTCATCGACTTCCGGTTTTCCGAGTGCACTCAAACGGCTTTTACATCAGCGCTGCTGCTCCTCCAGCACCGCCATTGCCCTGACGCACAGGAGTGAACGGGAATATCGCAACTCTCCCCTAGAAGGCTTGCAGTGGAACGAGTAGCATTGCTGGACATGTGCGCTGCGCCCCCAAAAGATTTGGCAAAAGTTGGTAATTATTTTCCCCAACTTAATAATATCAATTGGTATTGTGTTGATTTATTCTAACATTTTCAACAAGGTACAGCATGTAGAGATTGGGCATTCCTGGAATGACTAACACTGCTATTTGTGGGTTGCACCCTCAAAAGTTTTGAAGTTTTGTTTTGAATTTCAAGTGCTGTCAGGAGTGTGACAGTCACAGATGTGTGCCCCAGTCACAGCACAGGTGTGTGCCAAGGTGCCAGGCACAAGGGTCTTGTCACTTTCTTGACTTTGATTTTGCCCCCATATCTTCAGAATCTGCCTCAAAGAAAGGTTGGATATAGCACTGTTACTCATTCCAGGAATGTCCCTATCAATGATTATAAGATACAATGCAAATTGGTATTACGTGGAGAAAATAATTCCCCAAGTCAGGTTTGCGAACTTATGTGGCCCAGGTGTAGCTATAATATATCTACTTGCCAGCCCTTCCAGATCTTCGGACAACCTCTGGTAATGGCCTGCAAGTGCTCTGCAGTCCGATAATTGCTTGTTACACTCCAGACAGCGTAGCCGATGCCGGATGACATTGTCTGGATAGAGGGGCATAACTGGTAGGCTTTTAGGTGAGGCTGTCGGCAAAACATGACCGTCCTCATTCATTGATGATGATCCTGTGCTCAAGGGTGCAAACATTTGTTCCTCTGCGATGGGTTTCATAAATAACTGCGTGCACTGCATCACTGTCCCTTTGATCTTGTGCTCGCGGGCGTGCGCTAGCAGCGCACACTTGTTAAAGAACACCAGCGTCTTGGCACAGTGGGTACACGCCACCTCGATGTGAACACTTCTCCTGCTGTAGTGGTGCGCGAGACTCCGTTCCACGCCGAAGGAGTCCCCGCACTCCAGGCAGCAGTAGCCACGCGGCGGAAGGGTAATGTCACTCTCCGGGGGAGGATTGAGGTTGGGCACGTACTTGGGCACAGGATTAGCGTTGTTCAACAGCCTGTTTAAGGTTCCTGCCGCCGTGTTGGGAACGGAGGCACTTGGGTGAGGGCCGCTGGGTGTCTTGACCTGGTGCACCAGCGGGACGGTGCTGTTCACCGTGGACGATGACAGAGCGTGTTGACTCTGAGGTGCCGGGGAGCGTGTGGTCGTCGCAACCGAGGCAGCCACGCTGTGAGGTACCAGGTTTAAGTTGGCTAGGTGCATCGCTTTTGGCAGGAAGTTCGTGTTTGCAGAGTTCCCCGCTGTGGCTGACGGGTTCCTCTTCGGTTTCTGACCTCGCTCGACAGGGCCACTGGCATTATGAACAGATGGGGATTGCTTCATGCTCGGCTTCTTAGGGTTTTCATCAGGTTTACTGTGTGAAACGTTTGATGGAAGAGCGCTAATTGGAGCACCTTTAACAGGCTTTTCAACGGTGAGATCACTAGCGACACTAAGAGACGTTTCACAAAAAGAATCCTCGCTGATCACACTCTGGGATGGAGAGGACTCGTAGGCCGACTGATCTTCGTCCTCCTCTGAATCAGGCAGCACGCTGGTGACAGTGCGCTTGATCTGCCCAGATGTGGTTTTGATGGTCTTAATTCTGACCCTGGGTATGGCAGGGGGCGAACCGGAGGCCATTGTGGGCGAAGCCTTGCCACTGCTATCGCTGTACATGCATGAAGGGCTGTCAGAGACTTTCATCGGCCGCTTTACTGCTTCCAGAGGACTCCTGGGACTTGGAGGGGATGTAGGCACCTTGGGACTGGTCCTCATGGAATCACTAGGAACCACTGATGACTCTCTAAGATTAGTCTCACTGTGATTCAGAGCCACGAGAGCCTCAAGGCAAGATGTCTGCGTTTTGACATATGAATGAGTGGCGGTCATATCAGACTGTGCAGCTGCATCGCAGTTAGTCTCTGTTTGTTTTGGGTCATTCGGGGGAGGCAGTATTCCGTCATGAGAAACACTTTCATTGCTGTTGCAACTTCCCGAAGGCTCCTCGGTCAACGTATGTTCCATTTTGGTGGATTCCTTCACATTGTTCGGGGTGTTCTTCTCACTAATGTCACTCTCCTCAGGGCAACCATCAAACATGCTGAGGGACGTTGTTTTCTGTTTGTCTGACAGGGAACGTTCCACTAGAGCCGAAGGATCTGGGAAATAGGGGCTTACTTGTTTTTGACAGCCGTCAACTCCACTACTACTCTGAGCGTTTTCAGATTCAGGACTAGAGATGGGACTAAACTGAGAAAAAGATTGGGCAAAGAGCGGCGTCGCTTCACGCTTATGTTGCATGGGTGCCTTTGCTAGGAGTTCTCCGGAGCTGTCCCCGTTCAGCGTAGATGCAAACGTCTTGGAAAAGACACTGCTAGGCAACTGGCCGGTGGAGTCGACCGAGATCTCTGATCCCCTGTATCCATTTTGCAACAGAGCAACGGGGGCCGAATGCGTCCCCTCAGCAAAACCCTCCAGAGACTCCTGGCGACTTGTGTTTTTGACGATAACACTGACAACGGGGACGTCCGCTGTAGCAACAGCAACGGCAGCAGCAGCGTGGTGGTGAGGCAATAAGTCATCGTCCTCCAGGCATACGCCAGCGTGTTTCAGCTGACCCTCCCCCGTCTCCTCATGGCCTTCTTTGGCATCCAGCCCCGTGGCATCTGGAATGTCAAAGGCAGCCAGAAGATCGTCAAAATCTGGGGTTTTCATGTCACCCATGTTTTAGGCCTGTCTAAAACCTGGAGGGTGGGGGGGGGGAGACACACAAAACACACAAGCATGTAAAGGCTGTCACTCAGCTGTAATGACAAACAAACTATCTTATCAAAAGCTACCCACCAAGTAACTCAAACACATACAGGCAGTAGCTCTGGTTCAGCTTACAGCAGGTCACTGACACACTGTCATTAGCCCATCTGCCTCACTAAAACAAAGTCCTCTAGACCTTGGCTATGGTCTTTTCACGAAGCCGGGTAGGGTCTCCCCGGCTTATCTCTAAAATGCACTTTGTGTCATTTTAGTAAAGTGTGGGACAGAACTGCCTTTTCTAGCTACGGCATTTCCGGTTTGAGCCTGCGCCGATCCACTTGGATGCAATTTCTTTCAAGACAAAAATAGTGCATTTTTGATGAAAGCTGAGGACCTGAGACCCTACCCAACTTCGAGAATAGATCTTCGCCCCGATCTAGAAGATTTTGTTTCGGTGGGTATTTATGTCATTTCGTTTATTTTTGCCGCCCAAACAGAAATGCACGGCAGTAGGAAAGTCACTACAGAGCTGCGGATGGGGTAAGGACAGAGCCGTAGTGAGACTCGCTGTAAGCACTGGACCAGGGCTAAACACATCATGCTTAGGGTGACCCCTTGCTAACTTTTGCAAGCCTGTCAGTATGTATGTGTCATTACAATCTTCCAAGAAGCTGCCAAGCAATAAGACGGAGCGGGCTGCGTGAGTTGTTTTGGTTTTGGAAGGTTATTCCAGGTAATAAATAGCTAATGTTAGCCACCAGCGAGCTAGCCGTCTATGGCTACGTGTTTTTGTCAGTAAAATTGCTTACGAAGTTATAGCTATAGCTAGTTAAGCTTTTAGTCTACTACGCCGTGCTGTTGTACGCTTACCATCTGAGCCCCGTTTTAGGTGAGCAACTCGTATGAATTCTATATTGGGAGTCAGTCGGGACTATAGTTTAAGGTTGACAGTGACAGCTAGCGTTAGCTGACTGTGCAGAGACGTTGACGTCGTTTCTACTGACTTCCCTCTTCAGGCTTCTTCTGCTTCTCCTCCCACTTCCCTACAGAGCCAATGGTGTAGTCAGAGGTACGACAACTCCGTTCACTTCATGGGGCCAGTCTAATGGCGTCTCTTTTACCTAGACTTCTATTGAGAATGGCTACACCAGAGGGACTCTGGGTTAGACCAAGTATGGTGAAGTCGTTTTCGCGCAACGCGGACGAAAATGAAAGCCTGGGTGTGGAGGCTAGACACGTCGTGGACCAGAAGTACGCATTGCGACCCAGGCATTGCGACCCCTCAATGTCGTAACTCTGGCACTAGGTGGCTCTGCTACTGCTCCACGAGACGACATGCAAATCCCATCGACCGGAAGGACTGTTTTGTCTTGGACTGATTCCATTGGTTAGGGTTAGGCAATAGGCATAGGGTTAGGCAATAGGCATCTGGAAATGGACAACGACAAGGACTGGTTGACAACTACTCTATGGTTGACAACAGTCAAGAAAGTCAAGTCGAACACGTTATTGGGTTGTAAAATATCACTGAGTAGTGAGTACTGGTAGCCTATATTTATTCAAGTAGGCGCTGCTACTGTACAAAAGGGACCATTTGGAGTTATTTATTTATCTTTATCTGACTTTATTTTAGGGTATTTACAATTTCAGTGTTTTCACGTTTTACTTTGACTGCGCAGTCAAATGCATCTCGAAGGCAAATATTTTACCATTACTCCATTGCCTTTATTTTATTTTTTAATTCATTGGTAATGCAGTGATTCTACAGTAACTGACATCCCTCCAGGCTATGGGCTCAAACGGTCTACTGGTGCCGTTACATTCACCCCGTGTCAACCACCGTGCTGTCAACTGAGTGCGTGCGTGGTGACAGACTGTCACGCGGACCAGTGCACGCAGCCAGAGACATGCACAATGCACATCAATGTCAAAGGTGGCTTGCCTTGAGCCCCTGCCTCTAACACTAAAACTAACATTCTGGGTTGCACATAGTTTGTTGCACTCCCTCTGGTGTTGTGGAAGTGGGCTTCTTTGACATTAAGGAAGCCTGCTACATTGGCATTTTGGTGAACCATTTAAGTACTCTCTGTACTCTGAATTCCAGTCATTTCCACTCATTAATATACTACCATTAGAGTTGTGTGGAAACTGGAAATCATAAAAATGTCCCTCCCATTCTTTGTTTCCTAGAAATGGAGGTCTGGAAAAAATCATTAACATGACGAATCACACATTGATGATGTCAATGTCACCAAGATGTGAAGTGATTCACCATGTTAATGATACTTTTGAAGTGACACTCAAGACACTCAGTGACACGCAGACACATACACACACCCAATCAAACCACAAATCCACAATGCATGTTGACCTTTGAGCTTGTCTGTTTTCATCAGAACATAATTATGTACCAGTAAGCCTACTTTAATAATTATGTACCAGTAAGCCTACTTTACTTTACTAGTCTACTGCTTTACAGATAAAGGTATACCACTCATTATATCTATCTGGTATTTTAACATCTCAGTTAGTGGTAGCAACATTTAGAGTGGAATTTAACCTTTCTGTCTTTGCTCAAAGAGCGTTTGTTGCAAAACCAGAGCCAGAAATAATTTATTGTCCTGTTTTTCTGTTCTCATGCAGCTACCTGAAACAAATGTGGATTGATTATACTGTATGTCATCTCTCTCATCTCCACAGATGAAAATGATTTCCATAGCATAAGGTACTTCATTGCACATTCAAATTCTAGGGATTTACCCCCCTATCTTTCATTCACCCCACATGCAATTTCATCCAAGTAATCATATAAAGTCTTAAAATATTATCATTTGGTGAGTGGGAATGGTGAGTCAATCCTGGTGAGTTGCAAAGTATTGGTCTATCAATCAGGGCCTAAATAAATTTAATTTTGTGAAGCCAAATCTATAACCACGGCAATAAAGATCTGTTAATGTATCGCTGAATAACCACTTAATATTTTGTCATCCTATCCCAGATGGATCTGAAGCCTCATTGAGTTTTATGTTCTAGAGGCCAATTCCATGTCCCATTTTGTGGTCAGACAGTCTGACAACTTCTGTGTAATAAACAGGTTTGAGACAGAATGAGTGGAACAAACAGCTGTCATTATACACTTCTCAAATGGAAATTTCAGAGTAATACTGTTACGGTTCATTTGATGGACAACATAAAAACAATGGATTACTAGACACTAGCTGCATTCTCAACCACCAAAAATATCTATCTATTAAAATCATTTGAAACTGGCTGACAAGTTCACCATATAACTGAAACCATGCACATTTCTGAACACAGCATACATCACAAACAAAATACGTACTAGTCTTAATATAGCAAGGGCATACATGATTTGAATTCCCAGATGTTCTTGCATAAAGCGGGAGGGGGTGGGCACACCGAAAACAGTCATGCATTCATTCATACATTCATTATTTATCACAATTATTTGTGATGATTTTGGAAATGTTGTTTTATATCCTTTCACTGTCATTCTGCTCATGTGTTGACATTCAATGGCTGTTGATTTAGTGTCTCTGTTTTTAATTAAGTACTGATTTAGGATGATCACCAATTGCTGGTCAAGTAACAGATACTGGGATATGTTCCAGCTAAGCTCAACTTCAGTTTTCCCTGGCTGGCTATTGGTCACAATGATTAATATAATTTATATTGGACATTACACATTCATGCTCATTACACATAGACCACATTGAACTGTACTCTACCTGTACACCCACACTGACCTCCAGAGAACCTACAAAATGACTAGTGACTAGGGACATCAATGACAGATCAGCTTAACAGGAACATGATTGATTAGTATGTGACACCGACAGGGAATACAGAAAACTGTATAAGAGATTCAAATGGAGAACCAGCTGTGTAGAGAGACCTCTACGTCTACCTCCCTCCCCGGTGAGCTTAAATTTGTTCTTAAAATCAGAAACTGACACAGGGATCAGTAACCATTATTAGAGATTTGCCAATTAAATAAGGGTTGGGTGCATAAGCTGTACAAATTAACTGTATATACAGTATGTTGCTAAACAGCGCTATTATTTTAGATCTGGCCACAAAAGATCACAAAATTTACTGAATGTGACAAACCGGTATATTGAGCTTGTTACACATTGATCTACAGTCCATGTAGCTCAGAGGTGGGCAATTATTTTTCCCAAGGGGCCAAATGAGATAGAAAAATATTGTGGATGGCCAAGACTAAAGGCTGAACTAAAGTCTGCTTAATATTAATTTAACAATAAAAGTAAGACCAACCATTTTGGCACACCTATTTATTCAGAACTTCAGCCACGGACCACTATTACTACATTTTAGCCCCACAGACCCCAAAACTAAAGATTTATTTTTGCTTTTGTCCACTCTTCTACATTCTCTAGTTGTGTAGACTTGGGGCTAATTCACATGATGAATATTTTAACTCTTGAGAGCGTAAACATGAAACCAAATGGACCCGCAAGGGTCCATTTGGTTTCATTTATACGCTCTCAAAGAGTTACATCTGCTTAACCAACTTTCCATATTTAACTGGAACTCTCTTAAGGACCACTGGTGGTCCCCGGACCACTGTGTTGAAAACCCTTTCACGGGCCGGTCAGAGTCCGCCAAAGGGCCGCATTTGGCCCCCGGGCCGCGTAATGCCCAGGTATGATGTAGCTCTTATCATAGTTGATTTACCTCTACCTTTACTACCTTCACACATTAGATCCTGTGTACTTTTGTGGCCAGATATAATTTCCTGGGGTTTATTAGGACAATAGGTTATAAAAAATAAAGTGCTATTGCAAGTCCAATATCAATTTATTATTCAAGTGATATGTTTTTTTTGGGTACTTGGAGGAATGGATTCAGAATCATGAAAACTCCCTATATTAAAGATACAAAATCAGCTCAGTTTCTTTTGCAATTGGTTGGAGGTTACTCCTGCATTTTCCATAGATTTCTTGAACTATACATTGTACATTGTGTAACCAGGTAGACTTGTTGACAAGGTGACAGACAAGGTTTAAAAGGGCTCATTCATGGGATCCCCTATGTTGCTGTGAGTTTGGTGTGTAGAGAAGGTGGCGTATTAAAAGGTGGCGTAGTCTAGGCATAGGCAATGGCATTACGTATATTTTCTATTCACCTAAATTGTACCCCCTGCTACAATTGGCTTGCCCTTCTTTGACACTGCCCCTGGGTTCATGTTCTGAGTCAGGTCTCCAGTCTCCACTAGTTACCAGTTAATTATTAGGGGTGTGTATACGTATATATCTAATCATCATCTTCATAATCTTTTCCGACATTCAGGAAAAGGTATTTCCCTGGTAATTGAACCAGGAAGTCCCGGCAACAAGGACACTTTGAGCATTATCAGTGTTTGGAAGGCAAGCCCAACCAATGAAATGGATATGTCTGTGCAGGCTGTGCTAGACACGTAGCCCTAAGACAAAGTCAATTGTTATGAACATCACAACTTATATGGCTTTGCAAGCAAACAGGATATTATCATGTGCCGAACATCATATGATATACTGTAGTGATAGACAGGACTCACACAGGACTAGATGTATAGTTCTATATAACGCAATCTCAAAGAGCATGTTGGATGAAGTCAGCAGGATCAACTTTGTTTTTCGAAGTGCACTTCATTGGTCTGCTCTGATGCATTAAAAACATTTTGTTACTCTGTTAATTTTTCTGCCTATGTTGTATGATTTGGAAGGCAGGTTGTGTTATAATAAGGAGAAAATGGCCAGGACCAACAGCTGACTGGAGTAAAATGTCTAAATGATTTGCCAGTTAAACAATTAGTGAAACATACATTGATGCGGTGTTGTTTTTGTTGACTAAGACTAAAGACTAAGTCAACTAAGGTTTTTGATATTTCATCGACTAAGACTAGACTAACAAACAGTTTCAAAAGACTAAATGGGACTAAAAGTGTGTTTTCAAAAGACTAAGACTAAATCAAACTACCAGAAAGGTATTTTTATCATCTTTTTCTTTTTAAGTACTTGAACATAAGTACACAATATATGTTTTTTTTATTTACTAACTTTTATTGTTATTTAATAACTTGTTCAAACTTCAGATGGTTTGTTGGTGTTTATCAGTTGTGCCTCAACTAACATGTCTGAATGTCCATCCAATGTGATTACTTATAGAATTCATATTGCACAATGCTGTCATCTTGTGTACACAAAGTAAATAGCACTTTCTTTTTGTCCTCTGATTTGTAGTGGGAACATCTCACACTAGAAGTTATCATTAGCTTATAACCAGTGATGAAAGTGGTTCTTGCCTGAGCTATCAGAAATAAGCGTCCACAGCTTTTTACTCTTAGAATAAATTACTGCTTTTGCAAAGCAAACCAAAGGGTTTTGAGAATGGAGCAGAACTTGATGTATTATATTCTAACATTTTGATAGCTCCTGTGTGCTCCGGCTGGCAATGTCTTACCTGAGCTGTGCCACACACACACACACACACACACACACACACACACACACACACACACACACACACACACACACACACACACACACACACACACACACACACACACTTTCACCACTGATTACGACTTTGTTTACACAACATGTTCATTACTATGGTAGTAAAGACTAATACACCTCACAAGGAATGCTACAGTAGACACGTAGTCCTCGATAAAGCTCAAAGACAGCTATGAGTAATTGACTTCTATTTGTTGTTTTGAAACGTCACAACCTTATCATTTGACGATAAAAAGGCATGCATTCTGTATATATTGCCTCAAATAAAATATCGATTTTATATGGGCCATCATATCATTATCAATGTATTATCACATCTTTCTGTTAGGGTACTTCCTAAGAAAGTGCAGCAGTAACATGTCTGTTAATTAATGATAAGATTTTACATGGAGGGGAGAGTATATTTTCCCAGCACAGAATTTTACAGCACAGCATTTGTGCTGCTCGCCAAGAAGAGCACAATGAGTAAGCTATTAGCTCTGTTTTTCCTCACACACTGCTGGTGCTTATAGCGTTGTATTTGTTTGTTGTTTATTCTTCACAAGATATACGCAGGAATAGCGTGGACTTATCTTACAGGGTTTTTATCTCACCGTGGAAATACAAACACAACTTCTTACTCGCTTGTTTTGGAAGTTGCGGGAGCTGGTCACTTTCCAAAGGCTTTTAGGTTATTAGTGAACACTGACTCATTGACTGTTTTTTCCCCAGCAGAAGCCAATGGTACTGAGACCAAATCTGTGAACTATGCCAACGGAAATGGGGTGGACAATCTGGCTCTGGAAATGCAGGTATTTATTTCCAGTCATTTTCAAAGGATATGTAGGAATGGCACACTGTGGTCGTTTGGATCTATCTAATAATTGGTATTTATTTTTCTCAGGGGGATGATATCTCTGCTCTTAGCAGTGTCAGAGAGGAGGAAACACGCACCAGACATACCTCACCCATGAGGTGTGTATAGCCTTTCTTTTGGAAATTTTAAAAGAAGTAATTCCTTCTACCATGATGTTGCATACTATCAAGATGGATCCAAGATGGTTCCAGGGTAAAACCAAAAATAAGCCAACAACTATAATATACACGATAGGTAGTGGAGTCTATTATGTCAGAGATGTTGAACATGTAGAGAAACATGAAGGAAATTGCATTGGAAAAAGTAACCCAAATGAACATTTTCATTTTCCATTTAACAATGACTGTTTGTAGTGTGCCAGGCGCTAACTAACCTCTAATTTGATCTGCACTACAGCATGATTTCCAAGCCGCTTACGGCCACAGAGGATTTTATTAAAGCTCACTCCAACACCTTCAAACACATTGTGCTGGGCATACTTGGAGCAGGTACCGTATACATTTACATATATCATACTTATACTGAATTGATTTCACCTGAATGATGAACCAATTACGATGCAAGAGAAGCAGACAAGACATCATTGATGTAAACTGCATAAATCATATGAAGGTTTCTGTAAGATTGCTTGGGCACCGTTCACGGCATCATCTCAGACAATGCTGTACTTATTTGTAAACTATTAAGCGTGTTTGTTTATCCACCTGCAGGTTACGTGGCCTACTTCGTCACAGCATGTGTGATGGACTTCCAGAGGGCCGTGGCCCTTGTGGTTTTAACCAGCATTGCGGTCGCGTCCACTGCCTACAACCTCGTGAAGAAATACTGCGGGGAAAGCATCGGCCGCTGTTTCGAACCTGCAGTGACATGCTTCAAGTCTAACCTGAGATGGAGCAAATGGTGAGTAACCAATGTGTTCATAGAACGAGACCTACAGTATTATGTGCATACATAGGGTTTCAAATGATAAGGAGCTTATATTCGGGTGACCAGATGTCCCTCTTTGCGTGGGACTCCCTCAAACGATCAGTTTGGATCTGGTCAGCATGGCTAGATGGAAGTGTTATTATTGTATGTATGTAAATCTGAATATCTTCCAATATTCCTAATTGTGTATTTGACCCCTGGTGTCCTGTGTATGTGTCCTCTGTAGGGTGTTTATCCTGGCGGCCGTGGCTGGGTTGGTGGCCTGGCTCGCGATAGACACAAGACAACGTCCAGAACAGCTCATCTCATTTGGAGGTGTCTGCGTGTTCATTGTAGCTATATTCATCTTCTCGGTGCACAGGGCGGCGGTAGGTTTTTACAAACGAGTCAGTCCTCATACAGTACACACGCCAGACGTGTATACACTGTAAACGCCTGTAACTGTGACCTCGTGCCGAAGTGCCTGTATGCTATCTCTCCTGTTATCTATAGATTGTTATTCTTAGACTTTGGATACCATCGCTGTCAGGAAAGAAACCTATTATCTCCATATTTTAAGTTTTAATGTTTTCAACCCATGAATGAACGCCCAACTTTGCCATACTACAGTGTTCTATGTTTTATGTACTGTGATTTTCAAAAGTACAGTTTTGGAGATATGAGTTTGCCCACCCAGCAGCAATGATACAGTATCTAATAGCCTTCCTAATTATGTTGTGTAATGCTGCGTGTTGTTGTAATGTGCATGCGTCATGTTTCCGTTCTGAATCTTCTTAGGTATCCTGGAGGACTGTGTTTTGGGGCCTTGGCTTGCAGTTTTGCATCGGGCTATTCGTCATAAGAACAGATCCAGGACTCATAGCTTTCAGATGGCTTGGAGACCAAGTGCAGGTAATACAATCATAATCCTTTTTCTAACACAGGCCATTATTTTCTGTCAAACCCCCCCCCCACCCACCTGATATGTGGGTTGGCTTAAGGTTGATGACATAGTACATCTTGCAATGGACAACAGGAAGTTCCAACCGTGCCTCAAGCCTATGGCAGGCCAGTCTAGTGCATCTCAGAAGTGGGACATGTAGCAGTAGGAGAAGGAGGCACTGGAGCAGCTCAGACAGTGCCTCCTTCTTCTACTACATCTTGCAATGGGTCAGGTACACAAGATTCCATACACTACCTGTACCTGTGCAAATACTTCCCTAATGTAAACAAAGTCCACTCCCACAACTCCAGAGGGAGCTCAACAAACCATGTGCTAGCCCTGGTTCGGCACAAACAAAGGAGTTAATTATTTTCACTCCTATGCCACCAAAAATGCAGAATGCCCTACCAACAGTCATTAAGACATGTGAATCCCTTGACTCCTTCCAAACCACAAACACCTATGGACGGCTGCATTCGAAACTGAAGGCCTCTTTGAAAAAATATGATTCCCCCTTTCCACCCTCCTTGTATATTTCTCTTTTCCCTTCCACCTCCACTATGATCTGCTGCTTCTGACTTTATGGAGGTTGAATTATAGTTGTCTCTAAATGTTTGATGAAATGAACAACGTGGCTGCCATGTATATTCTTTACTGGTTTGTCCACTCTGTATTGAGTTGTGCTTGAATTTTACAGTAAATCTCCAAGCTGTTAATGCAATAATAATAATAATTTCAAGCAGTATATAATGTATGCTTGTATTGAATCCTGTGCTGTACATATCAGTAGCACATACAGCATGCACACTTGTGCATGCTGTATGTGCTACTGATTTAACAGCCTGTGCCTCTATTAGATGTTATCTGTGATAACACTAGGCAGTGTGCATTTAGTTCCAATTCCCGAATCATTTGTACATGTTGTGTAATGTCATGAAAAGGGATAGATATCTTTATTATCCCTCTGGGAAAAATCAGCCGCCCAACAAATAAGAAAGTACTGAGGTATACAGTACTGAGGTATTACGTCATTGTCATATATGGAAATGTCACATAATTTTGTGCAGCTAATATGTCTCTTCTGGATTTTTTGATTTCAGATATTTCTTGACTACACAAAAGCTGGTTCGTCGTTTGTTTTTGGAGATGACCTGATCGCAGGTATTTTTGCATTCCAGGTCAGTGGCAGCTAGTGCATGGCTCTATTTTAGTGTTTGAAATATTTGGCTCGTGTTAACCACATTGACCCTGCAGGTCTCCCTGTTTTGTGCATGTAATATTGGGTAATAATAATAGGAAAACATTATTATCACCAAAAACATTCATACAACAAACATACAGTATATCAATGGTCAATTAAGTTTCAAATCCACCCAGTAAAACCACTTGTTCATTCAATTCAATTTCTTCCTCAGGCGTTGCCCATCGTTGTGTTCTTCAGCAGCGTGATGTCAGTCCTGTACTTTCTTGGGATAATGCAGTGGCTCATAGTAAAGGTACATCACTATCTGTCTTCTAGAATCATCAAAGTGGCCACACACAAATTATAGCCAATAAAGTTTATTGGGCACAGAGAATAAAAACAACCAGCATTAAAGCATGCAGAAGCGACTTCCTTCTTCAGGGTATTGCATCACAATACTAGGCCAAATAAGGCGTGTTAAGGTAACACCCATAGAAATAGACCCATTTTATTAGATACAGTCTCTTTACAGCTGTGCTCTTCAAAGTGGGGTGTACAGCCAGGGAGTCCAAAATTGTTGGACTTTGTTTTTATTAAACAGCGCTGTGAGCTCCTATTTTTATAATAAGACCCAAAGACTGAACTTCAGGTCTTCAGGTTTATTAAAACATGTGTTTGTGATACAGGCACAGCCTTTTCTGCCTGGCTTACATAGTATACTCGCTCACTGCATTCGCAATGACATTGGTATATGGTGAGTCCACTGTCCATCCATGCTATTAGTTGTTCTCAAAGATTTTACATTTAAGAACCCCCATAACTCGTAAGAGTGTAGAAATTGAACCAAATGTGGCTCCATTTGTAAAGTTAGACCTTTTATCTGGTCATTCAGATTCAGGGCTATAACTCATATGTGTTGAACTAAGTCAATATTATTGTCTGCTCATTTTTTTCTGCCTGTGACAAAAAATGGGAAGTTGCAGGTGGTTTCCAGCAAAATTTCTTAAAATAGTATCAAAATATGTTTAACCACTTTAAAAAGCTATACAATTTGCATTGTGACAGGTTATGTGCTTGTTGACTGGGTGGCAATAAATGATCCATGAAGTACTATATTTTTCTCATACAGTATATATATTAATATTAAAATAAAGATTCCTCACAAACAAACATGCTTTAGTTTTTTTTTCTACAGTTTCAGTTACATTGTTATTATACATGGGTATTGTGGTGCAGGTTTGCTGGTTAAAACCCACATGTTTTTTCTCTCCACAGATCTCATGGATTATGGAGATAACGATGGGAACCTCCCCCACAGAGACCTTGAGTGTTGCTGGTAACATATTTGTTGGACAGGTATTCTGGACTAGATTAGACCTGAAGCATAGCTTGTTTGTGTTGCACTTTTAAATAAATGAATACAAAATATACAAACAACCCTAATGGAAATAAAATAAAACACATACTTAATGTTGCATATAGACAAAAGTAGTAGCATATAGTATTGGACTATTTGAGATGGGACGAGGGTGCCCCTCAGATGTGGACATTTGGTCAGCCAAACCTTTGCTGCTTTCTTTAATCTTAGCGATTTAGCTATTGTTGTAGGCTGTTCGAGCACAGTCCCCCCCCCCTCCCTCTCTCTCTCTCTCTCTCTCTCTCTCTCTCTCTCTCTCTCTCTCTCTCTCTCTCTCTCTCTCTCTCTCTCTCTCTCTTATTTTTAAATACATATTTAGCTCCATGCCGGATTGCACCCACCTGTCAAAAAGAGTTCAAATTCGTAAAACTAAAGAAAGCAGTGAAAAAAACAAACCTTTTTTTTTTTTTTAACTTTCTCTAATAACAACCTAAAACATGAACCTTGGTTGAAAAAAACAACAACAACAACATAAACAGCAACATTTACATAATACATATTTTTTAAAATTATATTTGAGTGGTTTAGGTGGATAGAACTTACAGTTTAGGGCCATTAAGAACATTTCATCTTATCCAGAGCGACAAAGTGAAAGGTAAAAATCAGTGTAAATGGTAAGTAAATAGAGTGCAAAGACACGAGTCCTGCTATATTAACTGTTTTGTGTTTTTAATTGTTTTGTGTCCATATTATTGCATAAATCCACTACCAACTTCATGTCCATTGATTCTGTTCTTTAGACTGAGGCTCCTCTGCTCATCAAACCATACCTGCAAGACATGACCAAATCGGAGATCCACGCCGTTATGGTTGGAGGGTTTGCCACCATTGCAGGCAGCGTTATGGGAGCGTTTATTTCATTTGGGGTGAGTCGATATTTCTTGTGCTACCTATACCGTATGCCTACATCGTACACAAATAAAATGTTAAACTGTAAACATAAATTGTATTAATACGAAGGCTGTTGAAAATAATGAGTTAATGGCATTAATTATTTTTGTTGATTAATCTGAAAAACACAATTAATGCATGTGCACATGCACTGTCTCAAGCTACTGAGCTTGAGACAGTGAAAAGATTGCGTGCTAGAGCGCGGTTTTACGGAAACACACACGTTGTGTGTCTTCCTGTAACCAGTGTATATAGTAGAGTATAGCTCGAGGGATCTACAGTACAAGTATTAGGGGCTTGTAGATCACATATTTTGCCAGATTCTTTTTCATGTTTAAATGTTCAAATCCTGTGCCGCAAAACATGGCATATTTTGGACATACAGTAGTTCGAATGAAGATTAATCATGATTAAATTAATGTTGAAGTTGTGATTAATCTGATTAAAATTTTTAATCATTCAACAACCCCAATTAATACATCAACAATAGTTATGTATAATATGGAATATAATTACACGCTGTAGCAGCATATTGAATTTGAATTTATTTTCCATACTATTTCAACACATGGCAACTAAATATTTTAAACTTCATTGTATAGCTAGCTATATCACACCATAAACAACTGCATTTCAACCAAAAAGAGCAGTGGCACTTACATTTTACCATGTAAGTTAATGGCAAGGTGCTAACCAGGTGCGAACTTCCTTGCATAGTTTCCACTGTCATTGCAGTGTGAATGGAATCCACAATCTACAGTATACAGTATGTAAAGTGCCTTGGATAAAGGCTGTATGAATTCACCATTTGCACATTGCAGATCAGTGCATCCTCTCTGATATCTGCGTCTGTGATGGCTGCTCCCTGTGCCCTGGCCATCGCCAAACTGTCTTACCCTGAGACAGAGGAATCCAAGTTTAAGTCAGAAAAGGCGATTAAAGTGGCTTGTGGGTGCGTATAAAGCTTTTGCTTGTCCGTTTCTCATTCTGATTCATTCTGTGTGTCATAACCTCATTGTCTCCACCAGGCCGCAGGTCTGGTCGGGAGTAGTGATGCGTGGGCCGACCAGTGGGTTGACCTGCGGGTCAGGCAGATGGGTTAAAATTTTCAGCGCAAATAATGCACTCCTCTGTCTACTCCTGCAGAAACCATCGTCTTGTTCTATTGTTCATCAATGTGTGTTGCTTATGAAAAGGGGCTTAGCACCTGCCTTTTAACCAAAGTGTCCTCTACTCTGCCTCTTCGTTCTGAGCCTCTGAATGCGACGTGGTGCCAGCCACCAGCGTAATGAGCGGAACTGCACACAATCTTTCTTAATTAAGAAAGTTAAGTGATCGATGCGCGGTGCGTGGTCAGTGGTCCCTCGGGGTACTCCAATTGGCCAGTTTAGGTGATGACTTAAAGGTAGGGGAAGTGATTTCACTTTGGTCAGATACTGTATCACCCAAAACATTTTTTTTCTGTTAAAATGCTCTATTATAAGGTGTGCAGACCATATATGGAGTTTCCCCATCCCCCACGTTAGCAGAGGAGCTAATAAAAGTTCCCCAGGTGGAGGGTGAATTCTCCTCCAATCAGGATCGAGCAGCGGGTTCACATAGTGTAGCTATTCTTGGGCGCCCCTAGTGCACCAGGCTGGTACTACACGATGAATTTCAAATCACTTACCCTACCTTTAAGGAAGAGACCTTCATATAATGGCATCAGTATTAGCTCGCTCAAGTAGGCCATGGCCTCTTGTGTGCAATACGGAAGTTTGCACTCTACCGAGTGCTGATCTAGTTCATTCATTCATCTGGAGTGGAGAGCTTTACCTCGTTTAAAGGGGTACCCCGAAGGGCACTTTTTCTAGTTTGTTTTATTTGCTTTTCTTTTAAACATCCTCTTATTCATTTTTAACAGAAGTATTTGTTTTGTCTTTGTTTTAATTTCAGTGATGAGCGGAACGTTCTGGAGGCTGCCAGTAGTGGAGCGTCTGCATCAATAGGACTGGTTGCTAACATAGCAGCCAACTTGATAGCTTTTCTTGCCATCTTGGCGTTCATCAATGCATCTTTGAAATGGCTTGGCGGGATGGTGGGATATCCTGACATCACATTTGAGGTAGGCGAACGACGCATACAACAATCACAAAGGTATAAAATGAACTGTACGTGAATCTAGTCATATTCTACATATTCTCTCTTTGTGGCTGCAGATGATTTGCTCCTACGTGTTTATGCCTGTGGCTTTCATCATGGGAATACCATATGACGAGTGTTTAACTGTGGCAGAGCTGATTGGCACCAAGCTGTTCCTCAACGAGTTCCTGGCTTATGAGAAACTTTCCGAACTGAAGGCCAACAACGCCATTTCTGTGAGTGCTGAAGGACTTTTTTGAAGAATGCTGTTCGCACACACCTTTCTGTCACCTCTGTCCTTAAAGGACAATTGTTTTTTGTTCAACCAAGGTTCATGTTCATGAGTAAAAGAGTAAAGGTTGGGAATCTGTATTCGCAAGGAACATTCGTAAAATGCTGAAATGGCTTTAGTGATTTAACACAGTTTAACACAGTAACTGAAATGAAAATTTCTGTGTTGTCTGTTGCAGATGCGTTCAGAGATTATCTGCACCTATGCTCTTTGTGGGTTTGCCAACTTCAGCTCAATCGGTATTATGATTGGAGGCCTATGTAAGTACCAGTTCTTTCACATTGGGTATGGGCACATATGTCTTGTGTCTGCTTGTGTTGTAAGCTCAGAGATGAGAGGATCTCTACTCCAGGCTCGGGGGGGCAGGAGAAACCTCGTCTGCGCCGCCAAGCATTGCAGGCAAAAATGGGAGGTTAAATCGCCCCAACACCCCCAAGCTCTGTGTGCCTGCACTCATTGGCTGCTGTTATTGTAGCAGCCTATGCCTTTATACAAGAAGGTTGTAATTACAAGGTTGTAATTCATGTTGTAACTTGAGAATGCGATTTGACTAATGTCTGCTTCCTCCTCCATTCTAGCCTCTATATGTCCTTCCAGAAGGAGTGATATTGCATCTTTGGTGTTGAGAGCCCTGTTCACTGGGACCTGCGTGTCTCTTGTCAACGCTTGCGTCGCAGGTGAGAACTGTAGGGGGACAAAATACATAGTTGGCTATTCAATGTGGAGGTTAGGATTGAATTTAAACAAAAATAGTATGGGTGCAGCTTCGTCACCCATGGTGCGAAGCGACCCAGACGACAAAGCCGCCTCCCATACCATTTTCACCTGCCCCCTCAATTGGGAAAGGTTACATCTGGGCCTGATCATGATATACAGTATAATACTTTTTTCTTGTCAAACGTCAGAAATAGCAGAACTAGCTCACAACAACTCGTATCTGTGCCATCATGCACGATTGTTGATCTGCTATATTTGGCACGCCATGCAATCCCGTCAATAAAATGCACACATTTGTGAATTCCTCTCTCAGGAATCCTCTATGTTCCTCCAACGGATCCGCTGGACTGCGTGGGGCTGTTCAACAGCACCTCTTATTTCAATGCCACAGATGTGAACATCAAGACTTGTTGTAATGACCTCTTCGGCAGGTGAGCTTGAATTTTTTACGATTCAAAACATGTCCAAGTGCAGGAAAGAATGATTCTGTGGTTTTAAACACATTTGCACATATTTTCACTCTGTAGAAATAAGTGAAGATCTAAATATGATATCCTCTCAACAACAATATTGTCTCTTGCAGCACAATAAACAACAATGGGATCATTTCATTTGAAGGTTCATGGAACACAACAGCAAACGTTACTCTTCATTTAGCTAAATGTTGTGCTGTTATTGTTGATAATGTTTGTCCATAATAACTAAATATTTGACTATTTGATTATTCAACAAAACAAAACACTATTCAACATTATTAATTCATAATTGATTATTCGCTAATAATAATTTTGAATATATATTTGCTACAGCAGATATAATTGCTGTGTGCTGTGGTGTTGGTGGTGATTGTTGGTTGATTACTTATTTTTCATACTGTAACTGAGTTACAATAGTGTAATATATACTTGACATAGTTGACATGTGTACTATAACCAATCACTGCACTGAATGTCTGTTCATTTAAATTTGTTTCCATTTATTTATGTATTTTGATATTGATTTTTAAAATGTATAGACTGCACACTACTTTTGTCCTTTGCTGTAAATTACATATTGTATATACATTCAATCATCTCAGGAAATCTCAGGAATTATTGAGGAATGAATGGTGTTGAGGCTAATTGATCTCTGACCTTTGACCTTCCTTTTGTAATTCATCAAGAAACCAAACAAAAACAAGATTTGAATGGTTTAAGTCCCATTTATTTACACAAGCAAATATATGGAATCCGGGGCATTACTAATCTCAAAAGAAGAAAATGATTGAGAACAAATAACCAAATTTCAACGTTCACTGGCACTGAAAATGTCACATTTCAACAAAGGAGTGGTCAAAAGGCTTCTGAAAATTCCCAACCTGCAATTTCAGCATTATTGTCCTAAGTATGTGTTTATCCCATGGTCCATGGGTCAGGTTTTAACTAGCTAATTAAAATGCGTGGAAGTCATTAAGAAGCTCACAACTGGGCTTGTAAGTTTGAACAGCAATAATGAGCATGTGCATTCTATAGTTAAAGACTTTATTCATGTACGCCACTCAGACTTTCTCACTTCCATTCACTCGCAGACCACCGGGAACTAAAAAACTAAAAGCGTTTTGAAAAGACGGAACTGTGTTTTCTTCTAAAAATCAACATGTACAAATTACTTTTTAATAAACTAAAACCTTTGTGGCAACAATGCACACAAACGTCCTCGTTAAAGAGGAGTAGTAAACTCATGGCAAAACTTTACTGCAGTTTTAGGACCATGGAGCATAATATTGCATAACCTCTTCTACAACTAAACATTACATGTCTAGAATTGACAACAAAGGCATAAATGCCCCTCATGACACATACTGTACATACATCACAGATGTACATAGCAGAGGAAGAGGCAGTCCTCGCAGCTTTTAGTAAAAGATACATCATACTGGAGCGCTTCTGTGGATGGGATGGATATTTCTTTTTGTAAGTGACCAAGCAGTGACTTGGTCACTTAATTGATATTGCTGCTTTTCTCCTTCTTCTTCTTCCGCCAAAAATAGCTGTTCTGGCTGAACCGTGCAGTCGGTTTTCGCGAAAATTGGTAATCTGGTAGAGGGTGATGCCAAACGGTGATGATGCGAAGCCTGTGACCACTGGTCAAATGGTGGCGCTACAGCACTCAACTGAAATTGCAAACTTTAAACACTTATAACTCATGAACTGCTTGACTCTCAGAAATGTAACTTATATTCCCTTATGCGTCTGCTTATGCCGAACAACTTTTGTATTCTGACTTTTGACCTCTTGACCTTTAGATGAACCGCCATCTTGAATTATATGTAAAACAGTTAAAATGTCTCTTCTCCTACAATCTTTGATCAAAATGCATAACAACGACCTACACATGAACTTTGAAGCCATACAAATATGAAAATAGGTGTGAATTTTGTTTTAAGTGAAAAAAATATGTTTTTACGAGCCAATGAAAATTGCTTGTTTGTGAAAATGATTCTAATGCCCCTAATCTACACATGCAGCGTAATCTGCTTCTGATATTTTACAGTTTTGTAGAGGGGGATGCCAAATAGCAGCAAAACCAGTCTTACTCCAATTGCTCAAATGGGGGCGCTATAACAATTCTTTGAAACTGAAACATTTGAACAACCATAACTCGGGCCTCGTTTGGCCAAAAATCATGGGACTTGTTTCTACATGTTCCTTGATTCATGTGGAACACATCTGTAACTTTGACCGGTAAGCTCCACCCCCAGAGTGTCTGCCATTTTAAGCAGTTTGAAAAATGCTCATGCCTGATTCTCTGCCTGGATTTTTGATCAATTTGCATGACACCTGCTACATGAGAACTTTGGCCCCATCCGGACAAAAGTTCCGAAGCAAATTTGTTTTCATCAAAAAATGACGTTTTTATAAGCCAATGAAAATTGCTGCTTTGTGAGGAGTCTTCTTATGAATCACATTAATTGTTAACATTGATGTGGAGGCTCTTGTTTTGAAGCATTTTTATCATAGATAATCATTGATTAAGGGTAGTTGTTTGTTTAAAGGATACACTTCATAAAAACATACTGCCGTAAACCAGTATACTTTTATATTGTAAGTAGAGTTTCACATCAGAATGTGGCAGATTGTCACACCCACATGTCCTATTGCTTCAGTTTTCTTTATAAACTGATTTGTCTTGTGTTTTGTTTATCCACTGCTGCATGCTGTTGCATGATCTAAAATCCAATTTTAATGCAACGCACCAGAGCCATTTAGAGACGGAGTTGCGCCAATGATGGGGTACACAGTTACATTGGGTTAGTCACGTGATCAGTGGTCACAGTGAGCCTAACGGTGACAAATCATAGTCTAGTGTCTGAAACACATTGTTTGAAGTGAGTAAGATGAGATGTAAAATGACAGCCGGTTTGAATTATTTTACAGTAACAATTAAAGTCTCTGCAATGTGTATGATTTGCTATTACTTAAAAAGACCTAACATAAAAGGATTCAAGCTGGGCTTTTACTTTGAGTCCAATGCATTTCTGCCTACTTCTCAATAGCACTGAGTTACACTCGCATATCATGAAAGTGACATTCACGGAAATGTCACTTTGTGATTGAGATGATAAAACTCAATGTTATGGTAATGGCACCAACTCAGTGGCCTTGTGGTTAGTGTCTGCCCTGAGACTGGGAGACTGGGGTTCGATTCCCGGCCAGGTCATACCTCGACATTCTAGATTTCCAGTAGTAACCTACCCAACGAAAGCGTTGCATTGTACAAGCCTTGATCATTTCATGTAACAGTGTAGTGGTTAAAACATTGTGCCAGATTATGTTAGATTAACTTCTTGAACAAAGTGGCCATTAAACAACTGTTGTTAACTAGTGTCCAATCACATTTATTTCACAATTTCTTCTAGTTGTACTTGAATTGTACTGTAATTCTCCAAGCTTTTATCAGTTTTGTTGTAGGAGGCCATGTTGACATGTAGGCTACTGTAGGAATTTTACATTTCATTTATTCATTCACTATTGTATGGACCCGGGGCAAAAGCACCCCCCTCAGATAATTTCTCAAAAATATGTTCCTTCTTCTGCATATTGTTCTGACTCCTTATTGCTGCTTGCTTGGTCACGTTTTATTGCTGCTTGCAGCTATATTTCTTTTTGTAATCCATCCCACACACCATCACCTAAAATCAGGCAAAAATAAATAAAATGCTGACTTCTCTACTACTACTCAGAAGTAGCAGTGAATTTGATCTTGGGCCTCTGTGCTTTTCCGAGGAGTACTTTCGGAGACCTTCTGCAGTTTTATCTTGCCGTGAATATTTTGCCTCTCACCACGCATCTTTTGGTCTGAGTTGGGCTTAACCCATGCTCATGATACAGTATAAACCGGTTAGTTGCCACTTGAAGTAATAACAACTGAGAATTTCACAGTAAGGTTACATAACCCACACACATACGTGGTGGGGTCCAAGGGGCAATCCCTTCTCTTTCATTCTTATTTCCCCCTTAGTTCACAAAGAACGTGTACTTTTCCTATCATTGTTTTACGTCATTCACCAACTTACACAGCGGTGCAAGTGTTTACCGAAAATAAAATAGCAAAAATAGTGTCGCGGCAAAAACCCAACAGCTTGAAAATGACACATCCTTCCTTTTTCTACCCGATTTGGACAACACCAAGGGTGTTGTTGTCACTCGTGGGTTTGGTGTCCGATTTGTTGTCCTCTGTCTGCTGCTGAGCCTTTCTGGCCACTTTTGGGCTAGAACCAGCCTTCCTGGATATCTGGGGACTGGTTCCTTTCCGTTGCAACAGGGGGCTGCCGGAGCCTGTGCCCAGCTTACGGTTCAGCATGGGGCTTCTGGAGCCCTTCACCTTGGATGGCTGCTGTAGGCTGTCCATGGTCTTCAGGGGCCTCAGGCTAAGGAGCCCACAGTAGTAGTTACATTGATGGTGGGCCAGGAATTGTTCAAGTACTTTAGGGGAGCCTTCCTCCGTAAGACCTTGATAACTGGAAAAAAAAAGATGCCGCTATTGAATGCCCAGAAGATTTCTACTTGCAAAAAAGTGATGCCAACCTTACTACTTCTTTGTGCTAGCATTTGTAGCATTTATGTAAATATGCTATTTATTTTGCAAATTTGAATATAATAACTGTACATGTTCTGGGCTATGCATTCTAATGATCACAGATACTGCATATATATAGGCAGCCTATATTACAGGCATGTTACTTACTTTTATCAGGGTTAAAGGTTATGCCACTAATAATGAAATTAATTTAATCCTCACACTCACTCACACGCACACACACACACGCGCACGCGCACACACACACACACACACACACACACACACACACACACACACACACACACACACACACACACACACACACACACACACACGCACACACACGGGCACAAGCACACCCACATGCTGCATTTGGATTGATTTAGAGACAAACCCTTTTGATTTGGTCACAACTCTGATATTAGTGAGCTTTCCTCCAACACCTGTGGGATGAAACAAATGCAGAGGTATATAAATATTATAACAAATTATTCAGATGATCCAGATTTGTAAAGTCATTGTTGTCAAATAACAGTGGTCGCTCACACAGTCTCTCGGTCTCTTTAGTAGTTATCACAAAAAAATAATTGTTGAGGTCAGGAATTCCAATTTTACCCAACGAGGAGAGATAACTACAAAAGTGTTGTGGGTTGTGTTTTCTCTCCTGTTTGGTTTAAATTGGTATTCTGAACTGAAAGTGTATTACCAATTGGATCTGGAGAGACCACTGTACCACTGTGGTCATATTAGACATATGATTTTGGGGGGCCTTTACGTGAAATATGGGACCACTGACATAGAAGAGAAAACTGATTTTTAAGACATTTGTACAGAACTTCTCAGGTAAAATGAAAATTCTCAGTAGTCTTACCCTCCAGCTGTGTGACCAGTAAGTTGCCATGGGTCCACTGATGGAGCCAGTGTTGGAAGGTGCTGCATTTCTGCTCCACCTCAGAAGTGGTCCTGGTGACCAGCCTGCCTTTAGCATCCATTAAACAGTATTTCAGGAAGACGTCGTCCAGTTCACTCTCCACGGTGGCATACGGTACAGAGTTGGCCGGACGATACATCAGGTACTTAGGAATTACTCTGTGTGTGTGGCACAGACAAAAAAGGTTTGTTATTAAGCACAGGGCGCTCCTTTTTTATACATGCTGCTTTCTTGCATTCTGCAACTTCAAAGGAGAATTCAAACCCCAGAAGGCTTTATTAACTTTACTCACAGTTGATTTATTTTTAAAAAATGGTCCAGTTGTTATTTTGTTAGAATTCATCTATTTCTATTTACCTATTTCACTGCAAAATGCATTTTTTTTTGCTATACATACTCTCTCCACTATGTCAGTAGTGTGTGGGGAAAAATTAAACGGCTAATAGTGGGGGAAAACTCACACACAATAACAACTGGATCACTTTTTTAGAAATAAATCAATTGCAAATTAAGGTAAGAAAACCTTATGTTATGCGTTGGATTTCTCCTTAAAAGGACAATTTTGTTTTTCTTGTTTTAGGTTGTTATTAGACAAAATAAGATATGTGTTAATTGTTTTACATTTGGTGCTTTCTTTGGTGATTTCAGCTATTTTTTACAAGGGGCATTCAAACATGGTCCTAAATATGTAGAATATTTGTTACAGCATTTGAAAGCGATTTATTCTTTTTCATTTTCTACTCTTATCTAGCATACTGCCATACTGAGCCTATTACACATTGATGCATCATTCACTGTACGTTGTAGCTCTTACCTTCACATTCACTAGGTCCTGTGAACTTTTGTGGACAGTTATAATTATGTGATATAATTATCTAATAATATCAGAAGGTTGGTTTAAAAACAAAAAAACAATGTGACTTACTCGAGTCCAAAGCCAAAGTTCTCAATCACTCTAGCTTCAGCAGCAAATATTTTGCAGTATTCCCGAATCATGTTTTGAACCTTGCACTCCTGGGGAAATAAATTGAATAAAAAATAATTTAACAAAATGCAATTACAATATGTTAACTCATACTCTATAAGCAAGCAGAGATTTAAAAAAGCACTACATTACATCACAGAAACAATGTGCCTACGGTTCAGGTTTTAGGTTGTTATTTCATGAAGTAATAGACGGGTTTTAATTGTTTTTGCTTTGCTTTCTGCTTTCTTTAGTTTTAGGGATTCTAGCTTTTTTTGACAGCTTCTGCTTCTAGCTTTACAGAAGCAAATATCCTGTACGTCTCGAAGAGTCTTGATGAAATGTACATGGTGGCCATTATTGTAAACAAGTGTAACACTTCACTATTGTGTCCACAGTTCGCAGTTTTGTTGTACTTGACTTGTACTGTAAATCTCCCATTCTGTTTAATAGAAATGTCATTCATTCATTCATTCATTCAGTGGGTGGTGTTTTGTATCACTCAACCCTCAGTGTGTTCTCTAGACGGGTGTTGAAATCAAACACTTACCTGCTTAGTAATTTCTTGGTTTCTCTCCGCCAGGCTGTCCCCTCCGGTGGTCCCGTACGCAATTGGGCTCTTAATTTTGATGATGCAGGTGCTTCCGGACTCAAATATAGGATCCAGACCATAAATGACCTTCACCTTGCTGGCCTTGTGTGCACAGCCCTCCCCGATCTGTGTCACCTCCGTCATGATGCGGCCAAAGAACCTGTCACCCCAGGAGCCGGTGTCTGCAAGGCCTTTGGCGAATAGCATGGGGATCATTTCTATCTCCTCCCCGACTGCAAAGAAGAGAAAATTAGATGCATCAACAGTGTTGGGTAAGATTACTTAAGAGAGTAATGTTACTGTACTTATTATTCCTTAGAAAAATAATAATTTTACCTTACTTATTACTTGGAATGTAGCATTCTAGGAATTATCTCATGCTGTATCTCATGCTGTTTAAAACTAAATCTTGTCATGCAGGAGATTTACCTTCCAAATCATCTTTTAGCAGGATCTCAGACATAACTGTAAAAGAAGAAATACAGCGTTAGTACAAGGGGAGGGGCGGGGGTACATAATATTAGATGTATCAATCATATAGCCATAGGTGTCATTTACTGTCAACGCTGAGTAGGAAGTCAGTAGTGTCTGTCCCGTATTCGTTCGTGATGGTGCAACCGTACACCCCACAGTCTAGGCTGGATGCTTGGACAATGGCCAGGGCCACTTGGCTTTCATCTCCTCCACTGGTAGGCGGAATTGGGGGGGAGAAACACATCAACACATGGGTCAGGGTGGTCAGGATGAGCTCATTTAAAATCCACCTGCTCTCAAAGACTATGCGCCCACGAGGGGGCAGTGTGGGGCAACCGATAACCTCCATGTGATGAAGGGAGGGGGCTTTCTGCTGACACAGCAGTCAATGCCACATACAGTATATATAGACCTTTAATGCCCTCTGGAGGTGGTGAGTCTCAGCTTACATGGGTCTGTGTCTGGCCAGGACATTACCTCTATATGTCACAGCTGTGGGGGTTCATAGTTACATGATCTTCAGCGTAAAAGGGGCCCATGACACTGTTATGGCTTGCACTCGCTGGCCTAGCTAAAACGTGTTCATCCTCTGTAGATTATTGCTTTCACATCTTGATCCAGTGCAGCTTAACCATCCATGTCGGTTACCAGGAAACTCTCACATCAATAGCAATTGGTGTAGCTTCTGCACGTGCATGTAGCATTTTGCTGGCAATTATACAGCTGCAGGCCCTGATGCAACCTTTCCCAATTGGGGGACAGGCGGGGAAAAATCTATTCTATATATTATTTCTATTTTTATACAGTATTTTCATTAGTTCTGTGACCCACAAGATTTATATCTTGTACAGGACTTGCATTAGGCAAGCAAGCATCAATGATAACATCCGTCCATATACGTTGTATAAAGTGGTCCAACTCAGAGATTTTTCTTGAGGATAAAATGGTGTTGGTTTAGTGGTACCACAATTGTAGCTAGTTAGTAGAGCATTGTTTCAATCATCATCATAATTTCAATCATTTTAAAATTACTGTAAGCACTTTCATTTGAAATATCTTTGGAATTTGGGTTGTTTGCATGCCATATGCCCATGCCTACATCCGGCCCTGTAGGCTTACATTAGAGTGATTGTGGGGCGTCGCTTTGTGTGAGTGCAGACACAGGATGGAGTTGGTTGGCCAGGTGATTTACCTTCGTTTGACCTCTAATATTTCCTCTTCATCTCTGTACCATTTAATCGTGCAGTCACTCAGCACGTTGAAGAACTGGCACCAGAGTTTCAGGTGTCCGGAGGCGTCTGGGAAGGGCTCGCCCCTGATCTTGCGAATGACCTGAGGAGCTGGTGGTTTACAAGAGACAGAGGGGGCCATCACAAATCACAAGGTAAATATATACTTAGGGTGACCAAATCTAAACTGTTCAATTGAGGGTCAGAAGTACTGCATGTGTGGGACAAGTGGGAAAACACTCATCCACAGTCAAAAATCCTATAGGATCCTTCCTATCAGATTTTGGAACAAATACTATTGGATTTCCAATAGTTATCCAAGGATTTTCAAGATCTTATAAGATCCTATAGGATTCTTGTAGGAATCCTATCAGATTCCTATTCCAAAATTTGATAGGACTTTTCTATTGGAATTTTGGCTAGGGATTGCACTGCAGACGGTCCAGAATTTTATGAAAATCCTTTTCATCTGGCTCATGACAAGGCGGTACTAGTGTGTGGGGGGAGGTGTTTGTGGGGGGTGGGGCAGCGTTTTAGCCAGTCACAGTGCAGCAGTCTCCAGCAATTTCATAATGAGACAGACAGACAGATCCAACAGATTGGACGTGAGGTGGAGTTTCAAATCTGTTTACAAACACATATTTTGTACACATTAAAGTTGCCTATTATTACCTTTAAGAACTTGATGTCATATTAAAAAAAAGAAAGAAATCAGGATTTAAATTCAAATATAGCAAAAATAGCTGATGCACTCGCCCTCTGCGCAAGTGTGTAAATACAATAGCCCCAGGGAAATAATTGGGTTATTTTAACCAAGTTGAAAACACATCTATAACAGGAAGAGACAACAGAAAGCCAACTATTAGGGCATTTGAACACTGATGGCTGTCAGTCACAATGTGGGACAGGGTCTCAATTCAAGTCTTGGAAATGAGGTACTGTCCCATGCAAAGAGGTACATCTAGTCACTCTACTGTACTGCACTAGAGCTGCAAATACACTGGCCATGCAGCAGGGGCTGTAAGAGTAGTGTACCAATTCAAGTATAACTAATATTGCTTTGTAAAAGTTCTAACATACTGGTAGCTATTTGGATGACTACTTTTGAGAGACAGTCAGCCACTGAGCAATATAAATTAGACGTGTATCTAACAATGTCTAGAAATGAATGTTTTTTTAAGCTTCCAAGCTTAGTCTAGACTTTGATTAGTGGCTGTTTACATGTCTAAATATAGACAAGACATTTAAACAACCTCTAATCATCATCTAATCAACGATTACACCTCTAAAAAAGAATAGATGCATGATGTATTATATCTATTAGATATACTGTATATTAGATGCATATTAGGTTAAAATGCCAAAGGGGCAATTTTTTTTCATGTAATCACAGTTAAATCCAGGAAGCACGTGAAAAAAAAAACAACATGGCTGTATGATGTCCCAAGTCTATATGCTTACGGATATTGTTTAGTTATTATACAGTATTACAAAAAAAAATCCTCACCTATGGGTCAAGACCAGTGTAGCCCGGCCTAACCTGAAATGATTTTGGCCTAAATTTGGACGGCAGATGAGCTGATTTGATTTGATCTCACCAACGTGTCGTCATCCCCGGCCCCTCACCCGCCCCTCCACTGCTGTGTTACGTTACATCATTTGAAACGACCCCCACCCTGAAAGGTTGACTCCCACTTCTAGGCCACCGTGGCTAACGAATTACTCCAGCCTTTCCGTTTTCAGACGAAAATGAAAGCCTGGGTGTCGAGGGCTAAGACCAGTGCAATGGGAAATCTGTGAAACTACCCAGACTTAGACAACCACAACAGATGGAAATTCACACCATTTGACCACTTTACCTTTGAATGGGTCCAGCTTCTGCTTCTCCTCGGGCTCCTCCTTTGGAGCCTCTTCCACCACCTTGGGCACCTCCAGAGTCGCCTTCCGGCGGCTCAGCAAAGGGGAGCGTCGCTCCATGGGCGGGGTATTGGAGGGCGCCTGGAGCAAGGCTGCCCTGCGGGCCTGGCTGGGCGACATGTACGGGGCTTCCTTTATTCCTTGGGTTTCTGATGCAGTGCCTGTTGGGGCCTGCAGCGACGCTGCTGCCCTGCGAGCCTGGCTGGGTGACATGTACGGGGCTTGGGTTTCCAAGGTGCCTGCTGGGGCCTGAAGTGATGCTGCTCTGCGAGCCTGGCTGGGTGACATGTACGGAGCTTCCTTGAGGCTCTGGGATTCCAGGGTGCCCCCCGCGGAGGCCAGCAGCAACGCCGCCGCCCTGCGAGCCTGGCCTGGCGACATGTAAGATGGGGCTTCCTTCTTGGCTTGGGGGTCCTGCGGGGCGCCTACGCCTTGGGTGGCCACGCCCGGCTCTCCCTCCTCGCTCTTTGACTTGGGGACGAAGATCTTGCGCCGCGCCCCGGAAGCCAGCTCCTCTGGTGTGGCGGAGCGGATGACCGACAGGCTG
Organism: Benthosema pterotum; assembly: GCA_039105355.1. Classification (NCBI taxonomy): domain Eukaryota; kingdom Metazoa; phylum Chordata; class Actinopteri; order Myctophiformes; family Myctophidae; genus Benthosema; species Benthosema pterotum. Next base: position 39,826,864 of record CM076969.1, read on the forward strand.
TCCCTCCGCTTGAGCCGGGGGCTGCTCTCGCAGGAGAGGGAGGAGGTCGGTGTCGACCCCCCGCTGAATTCCTCGCCGGTGTTGTTGTCACCCGTCAGGGAGTCCGATGCCGGGGCGGTCTTGAACAGAAACCGGCGGACGCTGGCCGGACTCAGCGACGGGGGTGTGGGGGGTTTAAATCCCAGACGGTCAACAGGGGGTTTATCTCTGTGGAGCTCCTCGGTAGGTGCATCGTGACACGTTCTGGACTCGGTTTTATCCATGCCTATGTCGTTGACAACTGCAGTTTTTGTTGTTTTAACCGGTGTGGAGACATCTGGGGTTGCTACTGTTTGAACTGTAGTTCCCACAGCAGGGCTGTTCTCTGTTATACTCTCTGTAATTTCTCTGTGTTTATCCTTCATGTGTCTTTCATCAGACTCAGTGGTAGTATTAGTGTCAAGCTCATGTGCTGGCAGCATGCCACCAGGCTCTTGTGTTTGCGTATACTCAACGTGAGTGAGCCGTTTAACTCCAGGTGGACTATCAGTACAAGTGATAGAGATCGGCGGGACGACAAATAATGGCATTGGGGGACTATCATTACAAGTGATAGAGATCGGCGGAACGACAAATAATGGCATTGGGGGAACTTCGTCTATCTGCGGGATATCTAAGACAGGGGGATTTATGGGTGCATTAATGTCCCAAATGTTGCTGTCATCTGTACAGGAAATGTTTATAATAGGAACCATTGAATAGTCCATCTCAGGAGAGACCTGCACACTGGGTTGTGTGTTTGGCCGATCTCCGTTATGCATATCGATTTTGAGGTCTACTTGCTCAATACCCTGTACTTTCTCTATTTGTGAAAGGTTATTGCCGTCATTTGGCAGACTTTTCTGTGTGGGTTGAATGACTTCAGTCAGTGGAAAAATGTCCATGTTCTGTTTTGTGACACTCGGGTCTTGCAGAGCATCATTTCTCTGAGAAAGGAGAAGCTCTGGATCTGGTGGTTGGGTTGGTGGCGGCAAAGACTTTGTGACTTCAGACTCAGGCTCCGTTATTATTTCAATTTGGGGGATTATTATAATTTGATTGTTAACCCTCACCTCTGGTGCAGTTACTTTAATATCGGGGATGTCCGCAACTGCAGGGGCGAACACTTTTATTTCTGGAATAGCAGGCCCAACCAACTCTTTCTCCCTGACCTCTTGATGGGTCACCTTGGTGCGTCCTTCACGTCTATCAGCGATGTCTCCCTCACGTCGTGTCTCCGATTCGCCCAAGTCCTCTGCTTTCCCCTGAGTCAATCTGTCTTTCTCAGTTTCAAACTCTCTACCCATAGTAATGTTTTGCAGATCATTTTCTCGTGAACTGTTGCTATATCCTACACTGCTCTCCACTTTTGAAAGTGCCTGGTCTGGTATTTTTAGACTATCAACGTCTAAATCATTCTCAAAAGCAGAAGCGAACCCTTCTTTCAGTGCACTTCCTTCATTGTTTCCTTCCAGTGCTGACGTAGAATTGTTTTCTGTGTTGTGATCGTGGTTGTGTATGCTTTCAACTTCTACAGGAGTGTACATTTTTTGTATTTTTAGGCCACCAAGCTCTAACCTTTCTGGTGATACAGTGGCAGAGCATTCTGCATTCATTCCCTCATGAGCACGTTGGCCATCGTCCATTTCAGCTTCGATATTGTCACTGCTAACACTGTCAGGTGCTGTGGTGTTCTCATCCATTATCAGAATAACTGGCACCTGCATTGGTAACTTAGAATCACACGTCTCTTTGAGAGAAGCTATTCCCCATTCATCAAACGCGGTACTATTTATATTTGGACATGGCTGTACCTTTGTTTTCACTTCGTCATTCTCTTCTTTCTGCACAGGACTTGGATACTGATTTACTTGTGTCTCTAGGCCAACGCTGAGGTTGTTGATGTGAACCTCCTTCTCGATCAAACTTTCAGTCATATTTTCATTGAGCGAGATAAGAGAACTCGGAAGACTGGGGGACATTGCGTCCTCTGCTGTGGCTTTGGGATCCGGCCCTGGCGAAACCATAAGGATCGTTGGCATTGGTTCCGGCACAGGAACAACCTGGATGATAGGGATGTCCTGGGAGTCCTGTGCAACCTGAAAAGGAATTAAACACATATTTACTGTCAGGTAGTCTGTGTTATTGTGGCCTGGACCAAGTCTGTTTTTATCATTTGATGAATACAGAGCATATTGCAGGCAAACTCTAACACATGTTTCTATTTGTCATGACTTCTATATGTCAAAATCAAACTACACCCACACACACAAGCCTTTGCAGGTACATACAAGACGTCATTTTACTGCTCATGAACTGTATAGGCCCATATCTATACAGTCTCTTATTTTATTTATTAGTCTCTTTATTTTATCACTACTTTTTATTACTACTTTGAAAAACATTTTTAAAAAATGCACAGAAACAAATGGAGACATACAGGGGCCCATTTCACAAAACTTGGATTAACTAATCCATGATTTAAGCCAAAACCAGGCTTATTAAAGGTGGTTCTGTACAGTCCAGTTCATTCTATTCCACTAAAGCCAAGCAAGGCTTAAAATGATTGACTGAATTGAGTGTTAAAACTCATTGGTTTGTAATCGGATTGACTGTCTCATGCACAAAGACATCAGGATTAGGTTTAAACCTGGCTGTTAGCCTGGTTTGGAGCAGGCTAAATCCACAGCTTCTATGGTAACTAGTGTGTCATTGCTTTCATGAAACCGAATCAAGCTTCAACATATCCAGGTTAGCTGGCCAAGTTAATCTGCCAAGATTAACCAGTTTTCATGAACCCGGTTAATCACTGATCCAGGATATAATGAACCAGGATACCTGTTAAATCCTGGCTTAATCCCTAATCCAAGTTTCGTGAAATAGGCCCCTGGTCCATTTGGTTCCAAGTGTACCCTGGTACCCTCACAGGGGTAAATTGGCACTTGGGGGGATCCTGTGTAATTGGGAGTATGTGCTTGCAAATGAGTCATTCCATGACACTGATACCATTTGCAGTCCCTCTGACTGTTTCAGCTTTATTTTATTGATTGAGTTACAAAAACTAAAAACTAAAATTTTATCTTGAAGCTTAAAGGTGCAGTGAACCAGAAATGGTGTTTGTTTATTATGGATCCCACCCGATTATCTGGCACAGAGGGTTTTTGAACCAACCAGAGCATGCATGCCTTCAGGCAACGGAATGGCATAGTGTGATGGATGGGTTGCGCTGAGCTAGCTATATACACGCATCGCTGGAATGTTTGTTTACAATTTGTTGCTCAACTCCGCCACTTTACTGCTATGTTGCTTGTTTCTACCATATTATGCGTTCAGACAGTATATTCTAACATGATTGAGTTCAAACCCAGTAATACCGTACACTGTCTGGATGCCAGAATGGGATTAAAACCGTGGTCGTAATCAAGGCACCTGTGTATGTGGAGGACGATTTAGAAATGTGATAAAAAAAAAAACAGGTCAACTTAATTTCTATAGGGTTTTATCGATGTGATAATGGATACATCATGACACATTGCACATTTTTGTCTCACAAAAGTGAGAATTTTCCCATTCTTTGGCATGCATTGTTGGGTTTGACCATATACAGTAATGACCACGGATGTGGTCTGAAAGTGTGGGGGAAAAAAAACATTTTTCCTTTCACTGGGTCTTTAAGATGCTTCAATTGTATCCACCAGGCCAAAGGCATGGTGGGGACTGGGAGTATCTTTTGCACTCCTTCCGTGTGTGTGTGTGTGTGTGTGTGTGTGTGCACATGACTATACATTTCTATAGTCATGTGCTCAAGACAGATCTGTCTGATATGTCATATTCCATCTCATTTGTCTACAATGTATAATTGGCTTTCAAAGTTTTCCTTGTTTTGAACAAAATACGTCAAATCAGTAACCAAGCGTGCAATTTAGCATAAGTGAAATCTTTATTGCACTTTCTATTAGGTGGACACATATAATTGCATTCTTTTCACATTCGTCTGTTATAGCGCCACGGATTTGCAATACACATTTTGGGAGAAAAAGCCTCAAATGATCCCATTGCTATCAAAAGAAAGACTGGGTCTTTTTGCGTAACTATTCATTCACTGATAGGGTAGATACATCAATAGTAACTGCATAATTTAAATTTCAAATAAATATTTCCAACAATGTATGTTTTTATTTTAATATATTCTTAATAAAACTCACAAATAAAATCTGGGGTTGCCAAAGATCTCCCCCATAAAATGGGATTATGGCATGAAAAAGTCTGAGACCCGGACATAGCTTATCTAAGAACTGTCACACTATTTTTTCCCCCTTTCTTTCTTTCAAATTGGCCTCATGGTGGTGCTATAACAGATTGCAACACAGCCCCCCTGCTGAATGCAACCCTGGGTGGCAGAGATCTGTGCTTACTCATACAGTAGGTGCAAACCTTTCTTTGCTGGTGTTAAAGCATACTGAAATGGGTGAATCCCCTTGGAGTGACTAAACTGGTAAGGGAGGTTTAAAGTAGGCCTACATGCATTCACCTGTTGGGTGGAAACAGCAGGGGAAAAGGGAAATTCCCACATGCTTGAAACAGGTGTGGAGTTTCAAAGAGCAAAAGCTTGACTGAATGAACTCCATGGCAACCTACGATTATGTCATTCCACATGGGTTACTTATTCACTCGCCAACCAAGTTATTTATGGTGCACATATTCAGGAAAATAAAACCATGTATAATAAAACAGACAGTTTAAATTTATCTTTAAGTTGTCAACAAAACATCAATGGAGATATTTCTGGGCTAGGATATTTTTAATTCTCTGTAATACAGACATGATATATCCCTGTAAGCTAACTGATAAATCATACCACATGTGTATTAACCAAAGTTAACACAGATAATGCATTTCTTTCTGCCTGTTTTTAGTGAGCGTCACAAGATATTATGTGTCAGGGTAACACAAATTGAACAAGCCCTCTGTGATGTCATTACAATGTGATTGGACGGGATAAACCAGCCATTAAATGAAGGTCAGTGGCTCAGCGCTTTCACTGGAAGAGAGAACTGGAGTCACGTTCCGTATAAAATGACTAAAATGACCTTCTTTTAACAGAAGTCCCTCTTGTGAGCAAGGCTTGTTCTCTGTTCAGATGAATGATCCAAGTTCCTCCAACAACACAGCCATAAAGCATATTATGTCATTATGAAGATAGAGGGGAAGTTGTAGTTCCACTTCATGATGAATTTTGAAAAACAGTGCTTTTGCAGCATGAGTGCAAACCAGTGTGTGAACAGAGCGTGTGTAGAAGATATTTTAACTCAGTGTTCCTCTAATCCACAACCCAGATATAATTTAGTTCACCATTTTCCCATTTTCTGGCAAGTGTTGCTGATTCTGATGACATGACAACATGCCCAGAATAGGGAAGTTAGGGTTCATGAAAACAATTTGCCATTCAAAACCCTAGGTTTGAAATATGATAATAATAATAACGATAATAATAATAATGATGGGAACTATGCACAAAACCTAATTTCACACACTCTTTTAGTTTGTAACTGTGAAGATAGATAGACTATAGAAACCAAATAAGTTGAAACAACACCAAGGCCAAATTGCATGCAAGACATCCCATATTCTAGTTCTATTCTATTCCTATGGATAACCTTATACCGACATCCCATTTATTTCAGTCCCACCAAGTGAGACGGATTTGCGTCTGAAGAATGGCAAAGTAGGTTGGTCCACATTAGTCTATAGGCTGCTAGAAGGGCTTTTCAATACCCAAATTAGTTTTGGGCATACAGGCAATTTTCATCATAAGGTAAGAAATTCACTCAACATTTAGCCAAAACGCATGAGCTCAATGGAGACTGCACTCAGCCTGAAGGGACTACAGATGGAAATTAGCTTCTGGCATTATCGTATACTGTATGTGTTGATTAATGTGCATTGTCCCTGATTTTTTTTTAAGAAAAAAAAAGTCACATAATGAATCCTAAATAAATAATTCAACAGCTTGCATTACTATGCATGTAGGCCACAGTATAGGGATAAATATATTCGATCCTTACACATACAACATGAAATAATCCTTAAACCTCACTTATATTATGCTGCACACTGGGGTTGCTTATTGGAAACAACTGAATGCCAAGATTAAAAGACAATCTAACAGCTTTAGAGTTGAACTTAGAGGTACAAGACACAGACTAGCACTCTGCAAATAGAAATCCTTCCTCACTCCACTTCAGATGAGAAAGGTTTATTTTAAGAAGCGTGTGTGTGTGTGTGTGTGTGCGTGTGTGTGCGTGCGTGCGTGTGTGTGTGTGTGTGTGTGTGTGTGTGGGGAGGGCTAGGAATTCCACCAATGTGAAGAGGTCCTTGATTCATGCCGAGACCTGCTTCAGACTCGACCGCCTCACCGGCCGTATAACCCACTCTCTACATAATTGGCTCAGTTTGTAATGTCAGAATCACCTCTGACATTCACGCTTCACAACTACCTGAAACATGAGATACTGCACGCTCACCATAATCAACCTTAACATTGCTTCATTAAATAATACTGTGTGTAGTTTAGGATAGTTTTTTTTACACATACCCACTCACTGGTGCAATAACAACAATGGTATATTCAAAATAAATAAATATTTAAATAAATAAATAAAACAACTAGTATATACAAGGGCCTTTACAAGAAATCAATCCCAAAGTTACTTGTAATAAGCAGACTTTGACAAACTCTCTGTGCCTCTATGATAGTACTCTACTGGTCTTCTAGGTGCCTATACTGGGTCCTATAAATTTTTCCCTTACGAAAATATTTGCAGAAAATAGCTGATCTACGTTGTATACAAGCTCTGGCATATCGACACTGAATATGGAATGTAGGGTCCAACAATGACTCCTTCCATTAATCCATCGATAAAAATAGTTTGTGCTTAGATGCATAACTTGTGTCCGGTTGCTGGTTCCTTATTTGCCCTTGCTATGTTGTGCGTGTCTGTGTTTGTGTGTGGAAGGGTCATGCTCTCCTGTGACGCACTTTGGTATCACACTCACATGTCCATTCAGGCTGACTCACACCCCCCCCTTTCACTGCCACTGTTCTGCAGTTGAACGTTTCAGTAATCGTTTTAGTCCATAATCTAACCATACACTAGTGCAGCACTCTATATGAACTACAAATTGCGGTTCATGCATGGTTTGCAATACGCAGTTTGGGCTGGAAGGCCTGAGGAAGCTCATATCACATCTTGTCATCACACAAATTGTGCAGCCTATAAATAACTCCCAAGAGGCTAACCGCCCACTCTTACGCAAAAACATGGTCGCCATGTTTTTATTAGTCAACAAGGCCCAACTCACCTCTTTCACAGCTGGAGCGCCAGGCGTGGCTACTGCTTTACTGACTGGATCTGGCCTGTCCACCTCCGCGGACACATCCATGGGCTCCGCCGCCTCCGTAGCATCCTCTGCCCCCTGCCCTGTGCTCTCTTGTAGTTTTTGGGGAGTTGGAGTGTAGTCTCTATATAAAATACGGGCCACTTGTTCCTGTGGCGTTAAGGGAGACACTTGTTGTTCCGTAACCGTGGCGTTTGAAATCTCCTGTGCCTGACACGGCTCCAGGGGTACGTCTTGTTGTGTAACATAATTAGGAAGTTCTAGTTTGTGCTCTGGTCGTGGTGGGGTTTCTGGTTGAAGTATCTGCGACTGAGCTGGAGAGAACGGCTGATCGACCTCCTTCTCCTCGTACTTCTTATGATCATGAAGGTCCTTCTTAGTCTTACCAAAGAAGAAATCTTTGACCGAGTGGAGCACAGAGGAGATGGAGGCCTGGATGTGGTGATCCTTATGAGGCTTACCGTCCCTTTTAACATCTGCAGTGTTGCTTTGCGATGCCTCTGACAACAGCCTTTCGTTGTTATTCTCTCTCTCGATCTCCATTTCCTGCTCTCCTCCTTTGTGCATGCCTGCTAATTCTCCTTCCGTTGCATCCATCTCTTTACTGTTTCTCTCTTGCTCTCGCTCTTCTCTGCTACTGGTGTCTACAACAGATGCATACGTCTCTGCAGGTTTCTCCACATGCAATAATGTCTTTTTCTCCTCAAATGTGTCCTTCTCCAAAGGTTTCTCTACATGAGAAAATGCTTTTTTCTCCTCGGATGTTTCCATCTCTTTAGGTTTCTCTGCACGTGATAAAGTATTTCTCTCATCGGGAGTTTTAGAGTGAATGGCCTCCGCAAGAAAATGCGCCAAGCCGATCCCTCCGTCGTACGAGTTCTCACCTCCATTTCCCATCATATGAATTTTGTTAGTGCTGCTGCTGCTTTTGCTGCTACTAAGACCTGCTTCTACTCCGTTTGCAATCTTTATCTTCTTTTTGGCCAATGTTTCTTTGTACGTCTTGTCGTCATCGTTGTCTTTGGACGTCACGGGTGCCGCCGCTACTGCCTCTTCCGCTCCAGCGCCGAGGCCGTTCGGTTCAGGAGCAGCGGGAACCTCCTCCTGCTGCTGTGCTGGGATCGCTCTCTTCCTCTGCTCTTTCTGAACATGGTCGTCGCCCTTCTTCTTGCTCTCCTCCAGGTCCCGCTTCTTATTTTCGGCTTTCTCCTTCAGCTTGGCGAAGAACCTCTGATGGATCTTGTATTCGCTCATGGTGCCGACCTCCAGGACTCCTGAGCAGGAGACGATGCCCTTGCTGTTGTTGGCAGAGGCCTGGTAGATCGCTGCATCGTCCAACGTACAGCTGAGAAGAGCAAAAGATCATATTCCCAAATACATAAAGTTAGATCAAATGTTACGATTGAGTACAATACAGTATATCTATGGAAAATACAGGAGCAACCTCAAAGTATTTGAAAAAGAACCAAACTCAGCTGATTTTGTATCTTCAATATGTCCTTATTAACAGAGAAAAGGTTGCCTGAAGTTCTCTGAGCAGACATGCTGAAAATAGCCTTTACACTAGTATGTCTACCATTGACATTCCATATAAATACTGTATATAATTTTCTAAATGTTTTTAAGTAGCAAGTAACATGTCAAACAAGGGGAGTTTCACAATGCTGAATTCATTCCTAGCATTATTTTTGCACAAAAAACCTCCTTAGAACCCCCAAGCAGAACTGTGATCAATGCCCAGGAATGTTGCCACCTCATCGGACAGACCAAGACAGTGTTGGTGTACCACCTGTTGACAGCCAACACCATTGATCAGACCATCCTGTACCGTTCTTAAGCCAAGAGGTAGCTGGAGAAGATGGTCATCCAAAGGAATAATAATGATGATGATCATAGTAGTAGTATTAGTAGTAGTAGTGTATTGGAATAGGCGGGATGTGGGTATAAAGGTGCTGCTTGGGGCTCCTCCTTGCTAAAAACGGCCATAGATATGACAAATTTGATGAGCTCAGTACATTTGGGCAAGTTGATATGGCAAGATTTCGACCAAGGACGGTTTTTGTGCAAAAATAATGCTTGCAATGGATCCCGAGTTATGAAAAACCCCTTGTTTGCTACTTAAAGCATAATGAAATTGAGAATGGGATGTCAATGGTGGATATACTGTACTATAAAGGCCATTTTCAAAACTTTCCCCTCAGTCATTCAGTATATATTGAAGATACAAAATCAGTATTTTGAGTTGAACTGTTTTTCTTATTTTTTTCCTCATTGTCTTACTTGTAAATATGAAGGCTGTGAGTTTTTCCATTGCGTCGAATCTCATATTTTGGGAGCCCACAGTACCGGTCCATCTCCATATCATCTTTATACCACTTCAGATCTGGAGCTGGATAACCTGTGGAGTGCATGTACAATATCACTATTGAACGCTCTATTGTCTGGTGTAGAGTGCTTTATCCAGCCTGTACTTGCCCTGGGACAGCGGAGTGGAGTAGTGAATGAAAGGATCGCATGCCGTGTCTTCCCTCGGGAGTTATACGTAGAGGTGTAGCGATATACTGTAGTAACTCTATCGAAATATCATTTTGAATGAAGTGAAGTAAATCGTTATGTAAACTTTTTTCCTAATTTAGAGTTTATTATATTGATTTGGAATGTAAAGAATGGGTATTGAATCGTTAGTGAAACGCTACCAATGCTAAGTACTTATTGCGCTGTATTTAGCAATTTTAAGAAGAAAAACACATATATGACGGCACCTATATGCCAGAACACTGTTTTACCTATTGGTGATGCTGGTGGGGGGGGGGGTGTCAGGGGGTCGGTCATTAACACAGAACAGAAGATTGTGAGAAGCTGCCTTCTCCCCACACTGGTGTCAAAGTGCCTCAGAAACAACAGAACATTTCTGTATAAAGAACACTATCCATCCCCGGTCACTTGCCCTCAGGCAGACGGTGCGTGACCAAAGTCAGGTACGAGCAGTTTTACTGCCGGCTTCTACCAGTTTTACTAACAGCTTCTACCGAAGGCAGTAGCGGAACTCAAAGAAAACACTGATCTATTGCTGCTATAAATGTTTTGTTTTTATTTTCTGCTGTCTTAAGTGCAATAAGAGTTGTGCAATAACTGCTGCAATTACAAGTTTTATGGTGCAATACACAAACTGTATGTAGGGGTTATGCAATAACAAGAAGCACTGAGAGTGTTATATACAGTATATATCAATCTAGCCTTTTGTTTTATGTTTTTAGTGGCCTACAATGACAACGTTCTGTCTGTCTGTCTGTCTGTCTGTCTGTCTGTCTGTCTGTCTGTCTGTCTGTCTGTCTGCATATCCATCGATCTATCTATAGGGCCTGAATGGGCATTGGGAGCGACGTCACTGCTGAAGAACTTCAACATGGATGACCTATGGCCAGGACTTCTGCGGAATGGCACAGCTAGAAGCCAGCAGTATGCCTGTTGTGTTTTCAAACAACTCCCTCCCCACTGTGTCTGGGAAGCAGGACTAGCATTTCATTTGTCCGGCGCCGAACTATAGTGTCCCTATTCTGAGAATGACATAATAGGTCCAAGTCTGTCACAAATTGGTGAAAATTGTCTATGTTTCCCCAAACAAATGGGTGTAGAGGGAGGAAAGGCTATAGATAACTGTCCTATAGAGCTGCGTAGTCCCGCCCCTTTCATAACGTGCCCGTATTCCAGAAACGGAATCCTCATTCATTTTCATAGACTTTTTGAAAATGGTTAATAAAAACACGATTGCACTGCAGCCCGCGGACAAAGCCAACTCGGGTTGTGACAAATCATGACAACAAACACAATATTATCATGCAATATCTAATTAGAAAGAAGTAGAAAACGGCAGGATACAACACTTTTTGTTTCGTTTTTCATGTTAGAAATTATTTGATTGTCCCAAAAGATTGTGTGTGTCATCATGATTTGTCACGACCCGAGTTGGCTTTGTCCGTGGCGTAATCGTCTTTATATGAATCATTTTCGAAAGGTCTATGAGAAAAATGAATGGGGAATCTATTTCTGGAACAGGGGCGACGTCACAAGGGGTCGGGTCTGCACAGCTCTATAGTGCATGACTATTTAAAAGAAGAAACCTATAACAATTTGGACTGAACATGTTTCGGGCTGTTGCATCATGACTGTCACTGTGTGACTGTCCTACTTAATTTGTAAGTGCCAGAACAAGATCTTGCAAAACCTGCTTCAGTGCACCAACCTCGTGTCAGCAGGATTTTTCCCACATGTATAGAAAAGCCTTGTTATCAGTCCAAAATCAATAGTGTAATCTGGCGTAGGCCACGGTTTGGTGCCACTTGGTTTTTGTCTCCAGACATGAATTGCCAAATCCAGACTAATATAGTCTTGCCAGTTGCACCGCAAGTTAGAATAAAACATGAATTCTGAAAGATTAGCGAATTATGACGCCCCTGCCAGGGGAAATGAATACGGAGAAATGTTGGCACTTTTTGTTTCTGTTCTTGTTTCCACCCACCCGATGACCCACAGTTATAAAAAACTCCTAAATGGACTTAAGACCAACTGTTGCTATGACATTGGCCTAAAAAACATATGTTGCAATCAAATAAAGAGCAATGCATCTCACAAAAAAGAAGCACTGCACAATTCCATTCAAACCTTACTCATTATATCCACCAATGTCAACTGACAACATGGCTTCTCTCTTCTGTAGTGACATGGAACTGACCACATCCTGCCTGTCTGTGTCTGACACCGTGGCCTCATGACGCTGTTAGCACAGAGGCAATCTGAAACCATTCCATCACATGACTAAACAGCGAGGAAGGAACAACCTTGGGGTTTTCGTTTAATGCAGCCTTACCTGACACGACACAGGTGAACTTCACGTTACAGTTTTCTGACACTGCCTTTGATTTTAGGGTGCTGTCAAAGGATGGCTGTATGTCCTCTGTCAGCTGTGCCATCACAGTACATAATGTACTCCTGGAGGTGGGAGAAAAAAACAGTTTAGAGAATGTTGCTGCTATCAAAGCCATAATCACTCTGTAACATCTGAGTGATTTCTCAGTGCGGTCTACAGGGCATTCCGATTACTTGATTATTATACAACTGTGATTAAGAGGAAAGGTAATCAAATGTTAATTGTAATTAAAAGTCGGAAAAGACATTGACATTAGAGTTCCTCGGGTGCTGGACAGGTGAACGGTTACATTACAACACGAGACATCAAACAAGAGAGACAGAAACAAGGCAAGGCTGAAAATCAGAAAAAAAAAATGGAATCAATATCCATCAACAAAACTGAACTCATCCTTTGACAACATTGCTTACGTCATGGTTAAAAGGTGTTGCAGGTTTGCTGTTTCATTTATGGACTCAACTGGGAGGTGTTGTTAAGATGTTAGTGGGGGGAGGAATTTTGCAAAAGTGTTGATTACCTCGTCTTAGGCCTGTAGTGAGAATACCGTGAATAGCTATTCAGAGAGGAGGCAAATAAAGGGAACTCATCAGTTATACCGACGTCTGTTCTCGTTATGCTTTCAAGGAATTCAGCCTCGTGAGATTCAAATAAGGATTGATTTATTATTGTACATTATTAAAAAAGTTGCGTGTTTGCGTAGCCTCCAAATTTGAAATAAATTATAACTGAAGAACTCTTTTTCTGTATAGTTGTGTTTGTGGTTTCTTCATCTGCACATACATTACTAAATTTGAAAAATGTTTATATACTTAACTTACTGGGACTATTCAAACAGATTAAATAAGTGTGCTGCAATCCATTGAAGACATATTCCCCAGTTGGACACATCAATTGCCAATTTACCTTCAGTTATACTTTTCCATATAAAGATCTTTGTGAGACGTGCTGAATTGTATGGCGAGGCTTTGTTATATTTTTACCACTACATTGTGAAAGCATTCCATCACCTGGTCAAACAGCTGTCACTGGGCACCATTTCAATAGGTTTTGAAGAGATGAACAGCACTGATGTACAAATGGAGTACAGATTCCTGAGTAATCTACCTGTTTTCAGGCCTGACATTGGAGAGATAAGTACTGGTGTTGCGACCCTCCGTGCGGCCATTGGGAAGGCTGCCCTCCTCTTCACCACTGAAGCTGCTTGACCTCCCATTGGAAGAGTAAGTACGCGGCATCGGCCGTCTGGAAGTCATTGTCCGCGGGCGTAATTCACAAAAATGGGACCTCCAAAGGAAGAAATGCACCACAATACAACTCCTTAGTGCCCTGCTTTGAGTTGTGGTGTGTTATCCATGAAAAAGCCACTATAAAGGAACAAAGAAACGTTACAAGTTATTTACAGGAACATTAATAAAATATATAATTAAATAATGACAATGACAGTTAGTATTCTACTAGTTACAGTTAGTTTAATACTAATATTATTGAACTAAAAGACTGGAAGAGTTCCCAGCCCACACTGCTCTTGTTTGAACAAGAAGAGCACTTGGATTGGATGAAGTTATAAATAGGATCAAATATTTTTCCGTTGAAGGGCTGTAAGCACATAATTCGATTACACTGAGATTCCATTTATCTTGAAGTTATTAACCTTAAGTTAAAATGAAAAAACAGACAGAATATAACACTGTAAATTGACCAACTTACCATTGAGTTCGTTTCTGTGTTCCTTTGGGTGCATTAGTCCAACAGAGAGTTCTCTGCAATTGTCACTCCCGGTCACACATATGTTGGCAGCAGGGGTCTATTTATAGCAGGTCTACAAATAGGTGCAAGTAACACATCACACTTTCCGCAACTAACCATAAGACATAGATGCTAAAAGGATCAAATAAATGAATGGAACAGTGGTTCTGAACAACAGACCCCCATTCAACTAGATGTTGTGCCATGGCCCCTGGGACAACGATAAGAGAAGATTGTGATTTTAGAACCTATGCTGAAAGATCCCCCAGGGGTCCCCAGGGGGGCAGACCCCACTTTGAGAACCACCAAGTGAAAAAATAAACAACCAGTTTCTCACTTGATCCATGGACATGGTAGATTTGGTCTATAGTTATATGATAAATGAACATGGTTCATGTAGGCCTACTTGACTTAGTGGTGATGGCTTATGTCTAAGATTGGCAAATGTTGATGATGGAGAAGGCCACTATTAACACTCCAGAGGGCCTGCACATTGCATAATGCTGTTGGGGAAAAAAAACTGTATTTGAACTGAATATTTATATGAATACCCTATGCACAAAAGTATCCATAATAGCCAATCTACAAGATGAATGGGTTTTGAGTTTGAGTTGAGATGCTATTTTACTTATATCTTTAATTGAATCCTGAAGCTTTAATTGCAATTGCTGAATTGGACGAATTGGATTGAAAAGAAAGAATAAAAGAAAAGGAAAAACAAACAAAGAAAGAAAATCAAAATGCAGTTAGTTTTAGTGTTATGCTAACTCAGTGAACTTAAACATAAATGAAAATATAAACATTGAGCTACTAACATAGGTTATAACTTATAAGTGCATAATTGGAATTAAAACCGCTGCAATAAGTGAAGGTGGGGGCCACTGGTAGCCCATGTATGGTCTATCTATGTCATGCCTTGCTCAAGAGTGGCTAAGAACTGCCCCCTCTCACTTGATATTGCATTGCAACATAAGGTCAAAACATTGCTGCCTCAAATGAATTTCACATATCAAAACCAATATAACAAATAATAAATTGCACGACTTAATGCTCAATGGTGTTAAACTTAGTCCTACTCTAAAGTGGATTTAAATATAGGCTATTTGATTGTGTCACATTTGCAGATTTATAAATGAACAATAAATCTTGATTTTTCATACTCACTCAAAGTAGCCTATGCAGTTTCTGAGTTTCCACAAGTTGGCCTATAATTAATTATCATTAAATATTAGGCTATTATTTGTAGTTATAGGATAGTGTTCTGTTCACTCTACAGTAGCCAAGATAATTTTGTGATTGCTAAAGCTAAGCTGTGTTCATATAAACAAGAGCAAGCAAGAATATATGCCCGTGGCACGTGCACGTGTTTTGGGCAAAACACGGACCTTAGCAGGGTGTAAATTATGTCAGTGGGAGGCCTTAAAACTTGTAATAGATACATTTGTTTACTTGGAAAACGTCATAAATCATCTTATTATTATTACTATGCCTACTAGGTCCATTTCAACTATTACTGCAAAAAAACAGACCTATACACTGCAGACTGTTATTTAGATGTATTTACCGAGTCATACCTTATAATAATACATTGTTGTTGTTGCGCCATTTTAAATTCCAGGGACGTGCATAAAGTGTCAAGGGGCAGGGGCTGAAATTCCGTAAGAGGGCGCTATTTTGGGGGCACAACCAAGCACTCTTAAGCTAGTGGAGATGCTGTATAACAACATGGATTTCGAAACAAATTTGTTCAAAGCAAAGTGCTGCGTTCAAGTTCAGGGGACCCCATTGCATTTATTTCACCCTACTAAAATGCTGCATTGTGTGGACTGGAAAGGGCAGTTTTACAGAGGAGTAGGGGCTGAATCCCAAACCGTTGCTGTCTATGTGCGCACGCGCGTCCCTGTTAAACCCTGTGCTTCAGCGTACAGTGGTGACGAAAATAGACGATTTTACAAGCTCAGCTCTAGAGTTTGGTTTGTTGACTTTGCCTAGAATAGCAACGACGTCCGTCGAGTTGGAAAAAGTAGTGACTTCCAAAGAATCAGTCAATCAGTGCCTCCTGTCACTCAAACAAATAGGGTCCGAAATGCAATAACCTGTTATAAAACAATGCATTGTAACTTTACAAAACTCTGTAGGCCTGCCCCCCTCTAACTGCATATATTCGCCCCCATTTTCAACTGTTTTTATTGTAGGCTATTGTTTTTGTGACACTTGCTTTGGCAATGAAAAACACACACACACACACACACACACACACACACACACACACACACACACACACACACACACACACACACACACACACACACACACACACACACACACACACACACACACACACACACACACACACACACACACACACACACACGTCGAATATCAGAGCCAATAGACAAACCGAGACGAGTGACGACAACTCCGTTCACTTCAAGAGGCCAGTCCAATGACGGCTCTTCTACATTGTCTTCTATTAATTAAGCAGGGACACGTCCTGGAAGTAAGCAGAAATACATTGGACGCAGACACCTCAGCTTTAATGATCTTACATATCTGTTGTTCTATTGCAAACATGCCCTAAAATAGCTTTCATTTGCGCCACCCTCGTTGAAAACAATGTATTTCCAACTCGTTTGTCCCTATTCAGGCTGCACGAACGGCAGCTCGAGTGCTCGGTGTCTGACCCCTCAATGTTGCAACTCTGGCACTAGCCTAGATGGCTCTGGCGCGTATACTACAGTCACATCGGTAAAGTGGGTGTGTGTCATTTGCGGGAAAGGGAAGTCAAATTGGTCTTTGATAGCCTACAGTCATAGATAAAAGTTATGTGTGATTGTAGAAAACATTTAGTAGTCTAGTAGACTCACTGCATGTGAGAGGATCGACTGACTGCCACACTGTACACAGTAAAGGGCAGGTAGGCTATGTATTAAAATGTTTTGGTCATATAATTTGCATTAATGTTATACAACCACTGATTGTTATGAATTTATGATTAGATGTTTTTTTGTTTTGTTTTGTTTTTTCAAAATCGGATCGTATGTTCACTGTATGTAAATATGATTTACGTTGCAATAGAATAGACATAGACATTAATAGGCCTACCTCCGCCGGGAAATCAGTAGGCTATTGTTGAATGAAAAGGCTTTAATTGAGAATAGTAAAGGAAGTAGCCTACGTGTCACACATGTTTGTTTTTTCAATCACTTTCCACAACTCTCTAAAATGGAAAAAATAAAATAAATAAAAGTAGGCTATCACTCTCTCACAGTGATTTTCAGACAGTGCGCATTGGCAGTGGTCCTTCCTTGGGTTCGTGTCCGTAGCTAAATGATGGACATGGTAACCAAATGGACCCTTGTGGGTCTTTAATCCAATTATCCAAATGCCACTGCTAACCACTAGTGATTGGTGATTGCTGGCTTTTGATTGTAGGATTTTGAAATCATTTGTGATTTGCACATGGTTACGGGCGTCAGTGTGCTGTGTCTGTCAACTCTGCTCTGCCAAATGAAGTGATTTGGGGCTGATCTGTCAAATGTGCTGTGGCAAATGAAGTGAATTATGGCTGATTAACTTAACTGCGGATTAACTTAACTGTACAGTTACAAAAATTGTAGTTATATACATGTAGGGCATAGGCAATTCATGCCAATTATTTTGCATTGTCTAATGAATAGTGCTAATAATAACTGTGTTATTTTGCAGAGATAACAGGACAATCCTCCCCAAACCTTTAGAATGATGATAAGAGGTATGCTGCAACATTTGGACTAAAACAAGCCCGCACAAAAATATGTTTCCAAAGCAACGTTAATAATAATAATAATAAGACAGTAGCACTAATTTCACATGTCCTTTTTTCAGAACTTGTCATTGTGCGCCATCCTTTTTCTGTCTGTGTACCTGTCAATTACAAAGTCACCCTCAGTGTTGGTGCTGAGGGCGCTGGAGTCCTGTGCTACCAGTGGTTTACTGATAACGAACGGGAGGTATGTATGTAGCTGAACAGAAAGGATTTTTTTTATTTGAAAAAGTCATAACAATTAGCACACATGCGTCTCTCTATGTTTTGAACGTATATGAAATCTTCATAATGTATTTGTCAAGGTTCCTGGTGCTACCCAAGCAGAACTAACAATTGAAGCTCGGAGGACTCAACGTTATGTGTGTCGAGTGAATGACCGCTTCTGCAACTGTGTGTTCAGTGAATGGGTGAAGGTGAAAGTACTGGAAGTCGACAGGCCAGGTAAGAAATCCACGTTGTTCTGCAAGACATAGTATTAATGGTGCCTTAAAGGAGAATTCCACCCAAAAGGCTTTCTTGCCTTTATTTGTAGTTGATTTATTTACAATAATAAGCTAAGTTAGAATGGAGCTATGGGATGTTGTTAAAATTCAACTATTTTTCTATATATTCTCTCTCCATCATGTCAGTAGTGTACATGTTGACACTCACACTTCAACTTTTGGTTCAGCTGTCTGAAAAGGTGGGTCGTGGTGCACGGTTGATGGCCGAACCACTGATGAACTGAAAGTCAAAGAGTGAATGTCAACACACTACTGACATAGTGGAGAGAGAAAGAGCAAAAAATGCATTTTGGGGCAATGGAAATTGGTGAATTTCCAATAACATCCAATAGTCCCATTCAAAGGTTATTTTGGGGTGGGGGAAACAGGAGTTTTTTTTTTTTTTTTTGGGGGGGGGGGGGGGGGGGGGGGTACTCAGTATTTCATGCACATGGTCGGACTGTCTCCTCTGATTTGATATGGCCCCTGCCTTTCCCCATTGTCTTCCAGGAACATGGCAGGGTGAACCCCACATTGTGGTACATCCTAAAGCACAGACAGTCCGACGAGGGGAAAAACTCACCTTGTCTTGTGCCGCCCTTGGGGTGCCCCTACCGGTCTACCGGTGGTACAAGAATGGACAAGAACTGGATGGCAAAAGTGCGATGACTGACACTCTGCAGGTAAACACGATGCACTGGTGTTAATTTTAACTTGCCGGCACTGTTGGCAGCAGACTGTTCACTTTATGATTACTGTGCCATTTAACTGTCATCGGTTGGGCATTATAAAAGCATCTTTAGCAGTGGTAAAACATTTTACAGCATCACCTCTAGAAATCGTCCCAAATGGTCTTTCGGAATAATTGAAAAGGAGTATAGTTTGCCTTGACTATTTCCTCAGCCAATAAATAGAAGGTGTTTGCATTATGGCGTTAAATGGAGGCTCTACTGATACATTATATTATCCATGATACTTGATATTATCCTTTTGCACCTGTTCTACAATTATTTTTGCTGTGCAGATTTCCCCCTTTTGCGACTGGTTAATGTTTTACTGGACGGTTCACTTGGACACTACTATGAACATGGACCCAACCTCAAATCTTAAGCAATAACGGGAATGTGGTCTATTATTGTGTCACTTGTAGATTGACCATGCAGCGGCAGAACATGCAGGAACATACCTCTGCTCGGTTTCTAATGTTCTTGCCGAGAGGTGGACAGAGGCAGCCGATATTACAGGTACAAATCTAGGAAATGTTGTGAACATAACACCACAGAAATGATTTATAAAGTTTACTCTGAATCTATTTTATTGCACAGCTTGAGAATTTTTACTTTCTCTTTCCTCAAAGGAGTAGTTCCTCATTTCTCAAAGAACTCTTACACAAGTATTCCCCTGATTTAGCATTTCTTCCTTCCATGCTGAGGAGTGGACTCTAGGGACTTTCCCCATTTCTGCAGATCTGATAGGCTTGAAAAAAGGCACTCACTGACTGTCTGTTGTCGGTGAATGGAATATGTCTATTCATTTGTGTTGCTTCTGCTTCTATCTTTCATCCTATAGTGATCCCCGACCGACCGGCCCCTACACCGCCCACAGGTAGAGTTCAGAGGAAAAGATAACCTCAAACTATTTTTAGAGTCAATCTACTCTGCTATGTGGAAACGGGGAACTGCTATTTGTCAGTTCTTCCTCTTTTTATCATCCAGTGTTGTTGTTGTTTTGTTTTGTTTTTTTAGAATATTTTGTTTAACATTTTGAATCTTTAGAATAACACACATTTAGTCCTTTAGTCGCATGTAGTCTTCACAAATTCATTTTATTAGTCTAGTCGATGAAATTTCAAAAATGATTTAGTCTTAAGTCTAGTCTTAGCCTTTTAGTCTTAGTCAAATACATTTTAGGTTTGAATATGCAGTACAGACATAGATAAATAGATTTAATAAGAAACATCTTTTCATTTTTCAAAAGACTAAAGTAGTAATAAGCAATAACCTTATAACCTTCTCTCCTGCAATGGTGCAGTGCATACTGCAGATATGGCATTCTTTTAAGACAGGTTGATCTACACTGTTCTTTTAAAATAGATCCACAGAACACATTACTCTCAATGTTACCTGTGTTCAATCACGGTAATTACAAAAATAAGAAAATACAATGTCATTAGTCTTATTTTATGATTTTGACTTTTGACAACACACATTTTAGTGTTTTAATCCCATTTAGTCTTTTGTCTCTGAAATTCCTTTTTGTTAGTTTAGTGGACTAAGCCTTAGTCGAGTTGGTCTTTATTCGACAAAAACAACACTGTTGTCATTTGTGGAAAACAACCTTATGTTTTTTTTTTGTTATTGTTTCAGCGAGTGACAAGGTTGCTCTACTAATTGGCAACCTAAATTACCACCACCATCCTGGCTTGTTGGCCCCCACCATGGATGTCCATACACTGGCTAACCTCCTCCAGCAGCTGGGCTTCAGAGTGGTGTCCCTCCTGGATCTAACCAAGGAGGAAATGCTAGCGGCCATTGACAAGTTTGTCCAGTTGCTTGACAAGGGTGTGTATGGTGAGTATGTCGTTACATACCATATTATTACTGTACAGTTGTTGACAGATCGCGTGGGCATTTTGGTATGCCACACTGCTCCACATTAAATGGCGGGCAAAAGAAAACAAATTTTGTTTTCTTTTGCCCCTCGGGGCAATAGATTTGGTATTTTTGATAAATCATATCTCGGTCAATTCTGGACCATTTTTACATTTCAAAGTGCTGTGTGATCGCCAAACATCAATCTCTCATTTGCTGTATAGAATATGCATGTAGGTCTTGGTCGAAATGGACCAAGCAGAACGTATCTATCAGGAATTGATGTCTTTAACTAGAGACAATTATATAGCTTACCTAAACACAATGGACACAAGGAAGTGACCGACAGCAGGCAATCTACAGCTGTTTATAGGATAATCAAAAATAAGGAGGTGAAGTGAACTGATGCAGCAGCTGTTCCATTTGGACATCTCCAAGGTGCACTGACACATGTGCGCTCTGCCTTCTCAAACTGGGTACATGGTATAGGTTTGCGGGTGCTTTTTAACCCTATTATCTATTTCCCAAATCTACTTGACAAAATTAACAACTTAAGGGGCTTGTGAAAAACACACCTATGACCACAACTCCAGTTGCAAATAAAGGTGTCAGCATTAGGAATAGGGGCTAAGAGAAGAGGGAAGGTGACGAAAATAACAGGAAAATAAAAGGGAATTTGCTATAGGTCACAGACAGCGCATACAATGAAAATCGGGCCCTTTGTCTTTTGAAAACACACATAACCTTTTAGTCCCATTTAGTCTTTTGAAATTTTGAAACTCTTTGTTAGTCTAGTATACATCGACTAAGTTTTTTGATATTTAGTTGACTAACAACACTGTCTACAAGTTAAAAAAGTGTTGCATTGTAATGTGTTGTGACTTGTGAGCTTCTAGATCTGCTGTTTTTGAATTTGAAATGTGTTTGTTCCTATGTGTTTTGGGGGTCAAACAAACATGTGCATAAAATATGTAGGTGACTGGCCAGATAAGAACCAGAAATAAGAAGTGTGTAGCTCTGAATCTCATAAGGTTCAGAGCTACACGTTGTGTCTAAGTATAGCAGTTTCTGAATGCCTTCAGCACTATGAGATAGCAGATTTATTTAGCACCTGTAAAAGGGTGCTCAGCAACCAGGCGAGCTGTATACTAAAGTCCCTTTAAAAGCTTCATCAATTGACCTGACACCATTGACCTTTCTATAAGCTTTCCTAAGCATGATCTTCAAACTAGTCCTAGAGTTTATTTTGATTCACAAGTCATTCAAAAAGATGTTCTACAGCAATCCAATTCAAGACAATCATTGCATATCTTACAGGCGGAGGTATAATTGTGCATGACCCCCCCTTGTGCATAATGACAAATCTATATCTTCTGTGTCCTTGGCAGGCCTTTTCTACTATGCGGGCCATGGGTATGAGCAATCTGGGAGGAATTACCTTGTGTCTGTGGATGCACCACAGCCGTACCAAAAGGCGAACTGTGTCTGTGTGCAGAAAGTTATGGTTCTCATGCAGGAGAAACGCACCGCACTGAGCGTTGTTCTACTGGATACCTGCAGAAAATGGTACACCCCGATCTTTTACCCTAAGCTTTGAACGTTATTATGTGATAATTTCCAGTAGGTTGCTTATCGATGCAGTCTGGGAACCGACTGCCACGATTGTATTGATAAGACGAAAACCTGTAAATCCTCGATCAGAGTGGCCGTTTGGCTGCCTTGTTTTAAGCGGTTCTGGTTAGAGGAGGATAGTCGCTTTAGGAGATATTTACCAAAAAAAAAATAGTGGAATAAAGTTGCCAGATGTCCGTTAAAGTGGACTGCATCGCGATATGCTTGCAGTGCGGTCGGGGGGCAGGGCTGAGGATGCTTATCAACTCAGTTGGCAACCTACTAGACACAATCGTTTGGTTTTGGTGATCTTTGGTAGAATCTTCGGTATCTTCAGAAAGCAACATGACCATGTTATAATCTTTTTTTTGTTTTCCTTTTTAGGTACAACCAGGATTGCATACCATCAGAAATCAGGCCCCTGGAACCCATTGGGAATACAGTTTATGGTTATGCCACGTATGTACCAATATCATTTATTAATTATCATTTATGTCAGCACAATGTGTAAAGATGTGTCAAGACTTTCTGGTAAGCGCGGTCAGGACCGGGACAAATCAGTGATATCTTGATTGTGGTCCAGATCAAGGCATCCAAGACTAGTCAAATCTGGCTCCAGAATATCCTCTGATTTCAACCCCTGATTTCAAACACAATTCCTGCCTTGTACACCTTTTTGAAAAAATGTTTCCACCTGATGTTCTAGGGTGGAAAATGTCATGAAATTCCATCTAAAAAAAAACATAACTAGTCAGCTCTGGCCTTTATTATTTCAATATTACTTCAACTGAAGAAGATGTTGTGTAAATGACGTAGATCAGGGGAGCCCAACCAGTAGATCGGGATATACCGGTAGATCTCGGCCTGATGACGAGTAGATCTCGGGAGATGTGGGGGGGAAAGAAAAAAAAATGGGGTGGAAAAGAAAAAAAGAGGGATTTTCGTGTGTGTGTGTGTGTCTGCGTGTCTGTCTAGGAAGCGGCTCATTTGGAGGATTGTTGTCTGTGAATTACGCCAACAGTATTGTTGTTGTTTGAAGTTTCTTTATTAGGTATACCTCTTGAGATACAGTATCTCGTTTTCGAGAGGGACCTAAGATACACAAAGAAAAGAAAATGCAGAGCACTTCTAAAATAAGAACAAAAGAAAAACAAAAAACACAACGCAACACAAACAAGAAAACAAAAGCAAGACTAAACAAAAAACACAAAACACAACACAACACAACACAAAACAAAACAAAACAGGGTATTACACGGCATTACATGGTATTACAACAGGCATATCTGTATATTAATGGCAATAGGTCGGCATTCACATAAATAGAGTATGTAATAATAGGAAATAAGCGTTAATAGTGATATTATATATACATGTATACACACGCATAAATGCACACACATGTGCACACATGCACACACACGCATGCACGGACATATATTCTACAACGTGTAATGGACTGTTCTGCAACTTATAATGGACTATTCTGGACTGTTCTTATTATGATTGCATTTGCAATGGCAGTGTTTGTCCAAGTCTGTTATACTTTATGCTTATATGGACATAAAGTAAAGTGGTAAAACAAAGTAGTGTTGTGTTGTTGTGAAGTTACTGCAGGCTGGCAACGATGCGTGTGGTTTGAAATGTTGATATTGGACTGGTAGATCCGGAGGGGTTGGCTGCTGAAAAGTAGATCTTGGGTCAAAAAAGGTTGTGTAAATGACGTAGATTATCCCCATATATGCTGTGATCTGGCCTAGTCTTGAACGTCACTGGAGCTCCCCAGTGACGTTCCGATGACGTCCTCCAGTGACCGTGCTTACTGAATTAGGATATTGTTGAACAGTAAGTATAAGATAAAATACAATGTGAGCAAGACTACTAAAGTTAGATCCGAGAAGGAGAGCCATCTGAAAGAAGCTCTTTCTCTTATCTCTTTCTACAGCTGTTATTTGTGATCTAATCTGTGTTCTGACGTAAATACCACAAATGCATATACTGCATATACACAAAAGATGCAGAGAGAAAGTGAAGCACTATTTAAATAACATTGATTTACCGAGGCAACAGGCCAGACCGAGGGCATTCATTTTACACTATATAGGGAAATCAAACCCCAAACCTTTTTCTAATAAAATCAAAGTATGAAATGAAGAAGTTGAAATCCCAGCCTGTAACACTGCCGCTGGCCATGAGATAATGGAAAGGAACGGTTCGGCATTGACTAGTCAGGAAAGTAGAACTAGGGTATTGTGTTTCTGACAAGTCGAATCAGCATATCAGTCTGTCAGTAATGGATACTATTCTAACCCATTTAGATTTTAGACCAGAGGCCGATTTTAACAATCTGCCTTCTAATTCCAAAACTAGGCCTTTTTTAAATAAATGGTGCTTTCCTGGTATTAACCCGGGATTCCATGGTCTCTGGGGGAGGAATGGATTTCTATAATTTACTACTTGAATACATGCTTTATTCTATCCCTTCTTATTTGCTGCCCTTACTGTGTTTTTGGTTGTTTTGAATCTATGCGGCTGCATTGTCTGAAATAGGTACACCTTATGTAAAGGAACTCTTTATGTACCCATGCACAAAGATGTAATAACAATACATACAAGTGCTTTGAGCCCTTTAACTTTGATTGGTTGAAAAAAACATGACAAAAACAACAAATGGCTTGTTTTGAATTCATTGTTGTGGTTTACGCAATTCCTAATTTCCCCACAAATTCCACTTTTCAGGTGTGAAAATGCTGAGGCATTTGAAGTCCAGAATGGAGGCAAGAGCACTGGAATATTCACCAAGTACTTGAACCAACATATCTTGCAGTCGGCAAAGATCACCCACGTCTTGGAGCAGGTGTCCGAGGGTAAGTGTAGGCTAGAGGTGGCTGATTTACACGCACACGCACATTGGGTCATGACTCTTTTGGCCGAACTGTAATGTGCACACACAACTTGTTTGAACAAGGTCACGGGTTTGCCTGCCGGCCGTGGCTACACGTGTTCTAAAAGTAAGATTTTTCTCATGAAAGGAAGTGGGTTGTTGGTTGATTTACCACTGTTTCGGGGTGGGCCACGAGGTGAAGCCTACCACTTGTCTGGGTGGAGTTGTCCTATTTACCACTCTTTTAAGCCAATCTGATCATCAGTATTTGAACATGTGACTCGAAAAAGCGTTAGAAAGTACCTTCCATCATGTTGTCGCAATATTTAGAACACGCTGAGTCTCCCTCCATCAGGTGGGACGTTGTGGTGACTCAACACAACAAGCACCCTAACTGGCATCACTGCATAGTTGCAGTCCTAATCGCGGTGAGGTTCGGAAACGGCTCAAAGTCTGTGATGTCATCTACTCTACTGTATATGCTTCTGTTTCACCACATGAAAAAGTGGAAAGGCTAAAAATAGTTAATGCTGGTGCCACTTCTAAATGATGCTGTAAAGCCACCGTTTGTATTTGTTTGTTTTAGCAATTTGGCAGTGATTTAGTCAATGAATAGACAACCTACTGTATGAGTCACAGAGGAAGTGGTATTTTCTACAAAACCTGTGACTTAGTGAGACATACTGTGAAATGCTGAAGGCAACATTCATTTTAACAGGGGGGGGGGGGGGGGGGGGGGGGGGGGGGGGGGGGGTTATGATGTGTTTAAATTGCTTCATAAAAGAAAGCAAAAAAGTAAGGCACCTAGACATTCAGAACAAACATGTGTGAAGTTGTTGCCCGGATCTGCTGGATGCGCAACCAACCTGCTGATGATTCCTGATCTCCAATCACCGGGTACAGACTTTGTTGTTGTTTACCATTAAGTAGGGGTAGGGAGTCGTCTCGCCCCCCCCCTGCCCCATACCCACGCACATCCTTAAGTGCAACACGGGTCGTTTGATGGGTCTCTGTGAGGAACATGAATCTGTGGGACGGGCAGCACCACATTAGCATGTGACCTCATTCTCTGGAAATTCACACTGTTGGCTGGAGAACAGCAGGAAACCCGAGAGCTGCCGAGTTTGAAGACAGCTGCTCAGCTCACCCCCTACCCCTAGCGCTCTCTTGATCGTGTGCGTGGCTGTGCTTGTGACAACATTGTGTAACACTGCATGGTGTGTGTGTGTGTGTGTGTGTGTGTGTGTGTGTGTGTGTGTGTGTGTGTGTGTGTGTGTGTGTGTGTGTGTGTGTGTGTGTGTGTGTGTGTGTGTGTGTGTGTGTGTGAATTTGAGACAGTCATTTTAGCCCTACAGACTTTTGTCCACAATTCCAGGATTTGGGAAACAAAACAGTCAAACATACAGATGAAAATGACCTTTAATTTTCTACATTCTCTAGTTGTGTAGACTTTCTAATCCAGATCAGGGCTAATTCAGATAATGAATATCTTAACAATGAATAACTTAAAATGAATGAATGAATAACTTAAAATGAATGAAAACCAAATGGACCCTTGCGGGTCCATTTGGTTTCATTTTTATGCTCTCAAAGAGTTACACCTGGTTAACCAACTTTCCATCATTTAGCTGGGGACCACCTGGAACTTTCTCAAGGACCACTGGTGGTCCACGGACAACTGGTTGAAAACCATTGGTATAGATTGGCTTACATTAAAAGCATGACACAATACATATGCATGCATACAAATATAATCATTGTACTAGGAACGTAAATTGGACAATCCTGTTTAATGTTTTAATTAAGGTTTTGCATGATGACGTGAAGGTATTGGAATCAGTTATTGCGAGCGCAGTGAGTGAGATTACTATGGAAGCCGGGCAGAAATGGCTGTGTGCGCGTGTCTGAGTGCGTCACTCCATGTTTGGGTTGTTCCTGGCCCAAATATGGAGAACTCTGTCTGGCTTCCTGTGCAAGTAAAATGCTCAGCATCTTACTTGTCATGCTCTGCATATATTCTTGTGATTACAGACAGTACTGTAATCTACCACAACTTCTGCTTATCTTGTGCTGGAACTATTCACATCCTGCTGTAATAGAAAATGGTGTACTGTCTATTTATCTATGATCAGAACATGGTGTACCAGCTTGCCTACAATATAACTGAACCCAAAACATTACCAAAACCAAAGAGTTTCAATAAACAGTTTTATCTCACTCCTGTGTCCAGCAATGTTATGGAATTAACCTTGGTGTCCAATTTTTCAAAATTTGTTTAATTGCTTGCACCCTTTGCAAACCCTCGGTGCAAGGTCATGCTTCAGTTTATCATTGTGCCGCCATTTAAAAGAAATGATAGTATCTGGTAGTACTCAGATACTATCATCATAATGTGCTTCCCGTGTTTGTTCTACCGCAGATTTAGGCCGAGATCCCCTGGTCAGAGGAAAACAAGTGGTGGAGATCAAGCACACGCTGAAGGAGTCTCGCTCCCTGGCCGATCCAGTTAGAACTGCGGGCCACACCAAGGAACTATGTCTACGTGATGCCTGCTGGCGGCAGGCCAACGGTGAGCTGAGTACTTGCAGTGGACACTAGAGGTCTTCACAGGTCCAAAAAAATGGTTTCTGAATTCTGAAATGAATTTATTCCGGGCCACCGGGTGACCTAGCTGCCATTCAATAGCGCCACCCCTTGCCATTTTTATAAATACTGACAAACTCAGAATGGAATTGCTTTTAGCTGTTTTTAGCTTCGAAATAAGGGTACTTTGGTGCAAAAGCCCGTACTGGGTGATAAATGGTGATTACAGCGTGGCCCTGAGTGGGTTAATCTGTGATTGACATATTACTGCTTCCGACTTGTTCCGAAACCAGAGTGATTCCCTGACTTTTTTGTCAGATTCCGTACTGTTCTGAGATTTTGTTCAAATGGCGGCGCCAAGCCCAACCAAAATGCGATTATTAACAGGATTCTGAGAGACTCCGACTCAGCCAGGCAGACATAAAAGTAGACTTTATGAGATAATATAACTGACGTAATAATATAGCAATATAGCAATATAGATGATAATATAGCATTGACCGATTTATTATTAACACGCGGCCGTGCGCGAGAGAGAAGGGGTGAGAGACAGACAGACAGACAGACAGAGAGGGAGGTACTCTGCAGGCTGGAGGAGGGACTATCAGGATGACCATCAGTGTGGATGGAAATGGACAATTTGTTTTTTTGTTTTGTTTTTTTTTACACACAATTGACAGTTTTAGCAAATGCATGGATTAGCTGGATTTAATATTATTATTAACAAGCCTGAAGGCGCCACACTCAGCTAACACTGCTAAAACAGCTCCTATTTGCTCTCTTCTTTATCCACATGTGGGGAGCATAATGCACTTCACGCACGAGAGAACATGGTTGCTTTGACCTTTTTATATTCATTTGCTTTGAGCACTCACGCCAATAATCATGAAGTGTTTCGAGAGGCTGGTGCTCTCACACCTGAAGTCTGTCATCCCACCTGACCTCGACAAACACCAGTTTGCATACAGGAGTAACCGCTCCACAGAGGATGCTATCATCACAGCCCTTCATTCCACGCTGACACATTTGGAGACGCCCAACACCTATGTGAGGATGTTATTTGTGGACTTTAGCTCTGCTTTTAATACGGTTATCCCTCACAAACTGGTCTCCAAACTGTCTGCACTGGGCCTCAGCTCCTCCCTGTGTGCATGGGTCATGGACTTCCTCACAGACCGTCCACAACACGTCAGAGTGGGGAAAAACATCTCCTCCTCCATCACTCTCAGGACTGGCACTCCACAGGGCTGCATGCTCAGTCCAATGCTCTTCACACTGTTCACGCATGACTGCACCCCCATCCACCACTCTAATACCATCATCAAATTTGCCGATGATACGACCGTAGTGGGCCTGATCTCGGAGGAGGATGAGACAGCCTACAGGCACGAGGTGGATCATCTCACTCAGTGGTGTGGTCAGAACAACTTGGTTCTGAACACCGCCAAAACCAAGGAGATGATCATCGACTTCCGGAGGACTAAGGCGGAGCCCCATGCCCCACTCCACATACATGGGGATGCGGTGGAGGAGGTGGATGAACTCAAGTTCCTGGGAGTCACGCTGTCAAACCGGTTGACATGGACACATAACACTTCACAGTTGGTTAAAAAAGCTCAGCAGAGACTATTTTTCCTAAGGAAACTGAAGAGGGCTAAATTACCTAAAAAATTGCTTTTCAACTTCTACAGAAGTACTATTGAGTCCATCCTGACCTACAACACCACTGTGTGGTATGCCAGCTGCACAGCTGCAGAACACCACAGCCTCAATCGGGTGGTGAAGGTGGCTCAGCGCATTGTCAGGCTGGAGCTCCCGGGATTGGACACCATTTACGCAAAAAGACTCAATAAGAAAGCCAACAGTATCCTTAAGGACATCACACACCCCGGACACACCATGTTTGAACTTTTACCATCTGGTAGAAGGTACAGGACAATAAAAACTAAAACAAACAGATTGAGAAACAGCTTCTACCCCAGAGCTGTGGCCTCCATTACCCCACCTCGAGCATGATATATTGGTCTATATGCTGCTGCTAGTGCTATTTATCATTATTTATATACTGATGCTACTTATTTATTTATTCATGTAGTTTCTTACAATGCACAGGCACTTTCTCCAGGGCTGCTGTTCTTCTTGCTCGTCTGTCTGTTTTTTTATATGTTTTAGATTGTTTTTAGTATTGTGGATGCTAGAGAGGTCAACGAAGTTTCGTTGTACATCCTGTATAATGACAATAAAGATAATTCAATTCAATTCAATTCTTTCACCTCGTTTAGGACAATATTACGGTCTATGGGGTCAATGATATGAAGTAGCCTAGAATTTAAACGCAGTGATCCTATTCAAATCAGTGCAATGCAACCACAGCTGCAGGTTACAGGAAGTTCTCTCTCTCTCTCTCTGCACAGTGCAGCAGCAGTGCACATGCAACAGAGGGAAAGTTCAGCCAGACTCAGACTGACTTACAAATACACACTGAATATTTTATTCACATTTGCAAAAAAAAAAAAAAGTCGAGCTCATGGTGCGCCACCATGGCACACTATAAGCTTGTAGATCTGCTATTTTTTTTTTACTAGCTAAAGTATCATAATAGTAACATAATGCTTAAAAAACACCAAAAGGCCAAAATACCAAATCTTCCTGTACAGAATGGGCTAATACATATAAATCTTCAACAAATGGTCTTGACTCACTTGCATTTTCTCCTGCATGTTTTTCTGTTCAGAGCTACCCCGAAAGAAGCGGCTGAGGTTTCCTTGTGGAGTGGAGGTGGAGGTCAGCTTCTCGGCCCTGTTCTCCAATGTCATGGTGGCCTTTGCCATTGTTAAAAAGGCAGGACCGACAACCCAGGACCTCAGCGTTACTCTGACAAGCACACCTGTAAGTGTCAGATCTTTACTGCTTTGTAGTACAACACTTAACTTGGACTAGGACTTGCAGGTTGGAAAGAGTGGTTCCCACTCCAGGTGCGATCCTCAGGGACCTCAGGCATAGGCACTGCAGAGTCTTCACGGGTCCCGAAAAATGAAACACAAAATTAATCTGTGACATATTACCGATTCCGGCTCATTCCGGAAATATTTTCAAATAGCTCAACCCGAACCCTAGTGGTTCTGTGACTGTTCTGTCCGATTCTGACCTGTTCCGAGATTTATTTTAATGGCGGCTCCAAGCCCAATAGAAATGCGACCTTCTGAGACCCGACCCAGCCAAGCAGATATGAATATAGACTTTATATAGCTTACATATTGACTAATTACCATTTTATTATTAACTGCAGTTTCTGTAATATATTGTCTCCCCACTTTTGTGTCCCAACAACGGTGCCACTGACATCAAGCGTTGTTTCCTACCATTCCAGAAGCAAACTTGCACACAGTAGAAACACACAGAGAAACAACAGAGTACAGTCACAAACACTTGCATAAAAAGGTGCACTCCACACTTGAATGGCAGTACTGTAGAAGGAGAATTTACCAATTTCTTTAACCCATTAACGGCCTGTGGCCGTATCTGAGAACGCTTTTAAATTCTGTGAGACACGTAGAGTGCACCAGCATTAAAGGGTAAAAAAACAACAACAAAAGGTGGTGGATGGTTTGAGATTGTTGGATAATTTGAGTTTGATGCTGTTAATCAGATCTGGGTCTCTTCACGTAAAGTATGTGTGTATATAGTCCTTGGTAAAAAGCGGTAGAATTACATGTGAATTCAGGAGATAAAAAATATGTCTTGATGAC
Organism: Benthosema pterotum; assembly: GCA_039105355.1. Taxonomy (NCBI): domain Eukaryota; kingdom Metazoa; phylum Chordata; class Actinopteri; order Myctophiformes; family Myctophidae; genus Benthosema; species Benthosema pterotum. Next base: position 39,858,661 of record CM076969.1, read on the forward strand.
TGGGGTTGCTAACCGCAACAAAGCATCAAAACAATGTTACAAGGTACTAAACAATGGACCCAGTATAAACAATCAACAAGTTTAAAAACAGTGAAAATAGCACAGTAGTGTAATAATGCAATAATATAGAACAGCAAGGATTAAACAAAAACAAAACAAAACTACATAGTAAAAACGGGTTTATGAAATAAATGCACATTTAATCTCTTTTTTTGAAAGCCAAAGCATTCCATAGTGTACTCCACTGCACTGTATTGGGTGCTAAATGCTGACTTTCTATGAATGTTGTGTACAGTATGTGTACAGTCTTAACTCAGGGCTTGACACTAACACTTGCCCGCTTGCCCGGGGCAAGTAAAAAAAATGGTGGGGCAAGTGAAGACTGCTACCTGGTTGCCCGATCGGGCAAGTGTGCAACATAGTGCACTATAACACTACACAAGATAAATTTGTCTTGAAGGCAGTCATTGCACTCTGCCTCTGTGTCTTTCCCTGCTTTCTAGCTGTCCACAATTCCAGGCTGGAACAAAACAGGCAAATTAACATACACATCAAAATGACCATTAATCTTCTACATTCTCTAGTAGTGTAGACCTGGGCTAATTAAGGAGATGCATTTTAACTCTTGAGAGCGTAAAAATGAAACCAAATGGACCCGCAAGGGTCCATTGTGGGTCCATTTGGTTTCATTTTTACGTTCTCAAGAGTTACATCTGCAAAATTTACAATATATTTTTGGGGGGCAAGTGACCATGACCTGAGGGCAAGCAGAACCTGACTTGTACTTGCCCGATGGGCAAGTGCCTCCGAGACCTTAGTGTCAACCCCTGTAACTTTTATGATATAGCACACATGTTTGTGTCTATGAAGATGTATCAAACAGACTATTTAATAATAATCACTATAGCCAATCTAATCCTACAGGAACTTGCCTGTGCAAACAAGCAGTGTCATCTCCGTCACCATCTTTCATTCCTGTTAAATGAGGAAGTGTTGTCCATATTTGGGACTTCCAGTTGCATTAGCAGTGAACATTGTACAGTGGTTTACAGCTCAACCATAATTAATTGAACAATACTGCCACCTACTGTTCTAATTAGAAGCGCACTCTTGAGTTGACTGTGAGCCTTCTTAGCAGAACACTAGCAGAACTGTGGAGAAGAAAAAACAGTTAAACAAGAATAATATGAGAGAGTAGTAAAATAGTAGTAACAGTAGCTTTTTGACAAAGTTCTATGACTAAAGAATGACACTAACAAATCCATTCATTGCATATTGCCCTCTGATTCTGCAGGTGATGGAGGACATATTTTCAGGCCATGGGGGCTCCAATGAGATCGACTCTCTGCTCTACTCTGATAACCATGATAGTACTCTGACACTGTGTGGCCTTCAGAAGCTTCAGGTATGAATCTCCTCTGAAATATTTGTTTTATGCATGTTTCAAATTATTAAAAGGATCCCTGTCCATTAAGGGATTTTAAGGTTAATTTTTTAGGTTATTAGACAACATAAGTTATGGGTGTCAATTGTCTTACATTTGCTGCTTTCTTTAGTCTCAGGAATGGTCCTAAATATGTATTTGTTTACAACATTTTAAAGCGAGTTCTTGTTTTCTTATCTACTTGTGGCAGATTGCACAATATACAGTCTAAAATGTTTTTCTGTGTTCTCCTCTCCTAATTTGTGTCGTATGTATAAATAAATAAAAAATAAGAAAAGAAATCGCTTTAAAACAAACAAATATGTATTTAGAGCCATGTCCCCCCCCCCCCCATCAAAAACAGCTAAAATCCCTAAAACAAAAGCAGCAAATTAAAACAAATGAACAGTTATCTTTACATTTCTCTAATAACAACCTGAAAAATGGACCTTGTTTGAAAAAAGTTGCCCTTTAAAACATTGTACTTGAACCCCATAACTAAAATAATAATAATAATAATAATAATAATAATAAAAATAATAATAATAATAATAATAATAAACACCTGCATCCCTGTGAGTGAATGATTCTCTATTTATGAAATAAATAAAATATTTAAGGTGGCTTAATTCTTTTGCTATAGAGGTTAGGTACAATCTTTTTAGCCGGGGACAAAAATGTACAAATATACATTTATACAAATATACTGGTGGAAACTTGGTGGATACCGTGCACTTCCACCAATGTATTTTGTCATCACAATATGTTTCCTGGGTGTTAAAAAATGTTTGACATTTTATTTTTATATTTCTTTCGCGGTTCTTTTTATTTGCGAACACAGAGAGCACTTATTATGAGCGCCAGGCAGAGCGCTTGGGTCAGGGCGTCCCTAACCCAGAACTCCCACAAGCTAGCGGACTCCATATTTGGTTATGGAGGACTTGGGAGTTTCCTTTGAGACGCCACTCTGTAGGCATTTTTGCAATTTATGAGCCACGTTTGCATGTTTTTTTGTTTTGCACTGCCACACACTCTAAAAATATGTTCAATGTGTTTCTCTTTGTTAGGGGCCACTTGTCATTAAGGTGGACGTGCACTACACTCACATCAACAGCAAGCTGCGCCTTAAAGAGAGCCAACCTCTGGACGTAGGAAAGCCATTGGTGGCATCTTGTGAACTGTCCAAGAGAAAGCATACGAGCGTCAAGAGACGAGAGGGTGCTCACAGTGCGGGTGCCATTTCTGCGCCACCAGCGCACCAGACACAGTGCCACGCACTGTGTCGGCCCGTCACCCGGAGTGCCAATAGAGTCACTACTGCGAGGAGCAACGAACCAGAGGAGAATGATGAGCGCAAACTACTGTAGACTTCATTTCATGTCATGTCTCTTTTTGGGCCTGTTATTGTATTATATACTGTATATGGTGAATCCATCCACCGTCTTATGGGTTTTTCATCTTATGTGACTCATGCTGGAACCATGCCGGACAGTACGCACCCTTAGATGCTCAGGTTTGGCTGTCTTGGAAGTTCCCCTGACTTGCTGCCCATGAGGCCCCAGACTAGAATGACCTGCCTTTGGTCTAAGGATAACTAATTCAGTGTCATCTTTTACATCATGTTTGAAAACACATTTTTACACTAAAGCCTTTCCTTAGTTTTATCACATTACTTGTTGTTTATCATGTCCATTCAATTTACCGGGAGGAATCTCGTCACGCTGTGACACTACGCTGTAAACATACACTGTAAACATACTGTACATGTGACGCTTACTGCTATGTTGTGCTACACACATACATACACACACACACACACGCATGCCCACATTTTGTTTATAAAGCAATATTGATTCAATCTGTTGTTTTGCCTTGCAGTGTGTTGTTTAATGTGACATTCTGACAGATTAATCCCCACACACACATCTTATGACTTCACTTTTCTTCATAACCTGCTTGTGTTATGTGTAAGTTATGCTTTTATGCTGGTTTCATCATTTGACTTTTGTTTGTTTATATAGGCTATGATTTTATTTTATTTCATTGTTGTTGGTTGTCCCTGTTTTTTATTGTGACATTGTAAATGCACTTTGTAAACATTGTTTTTGAAAAGTGATTTATAAATAAACTTTATTATTATTTTGTGAATTGAAAATGTAGTGTATGGGACTGCATGAACAAGAAGTTGAATGATAAAAAATAAGGGAATATTTACTTTCAAATAAATGAAATTAAACTGAACAACTTAACTTAAGGAGGCGTCCCATTCTGAAAAAAACTAATTTATAATTTCATTCAGCATTTATGCTAATATTGCCACTACATATCCATGCCATATATCAAATTAAACCTGATGATGTCTGCTTGGGAAAAATCTATTGTATTCAAGACATTCTAATCGTTTTTTTTTTTTTTTTTTTTTTTTTTTTTGTATTCAAGAAGACATTCTAATCTTTCATTGGAAATATGGCTTGTCCACATAGTCCCAGCAGCTGTGTGTGTGTGTGTGTGTGTGTGTGTGTGTGTGTGTGTGTGTGTGTGTGTGTGTGTGTGTGTGTGTGTGTGTGTGTGTGTGTGTGTGTGTGTGTGTGTGTGTGTGTGTGTGTGTGTGTGTGTTTGTTTGCAAAACAGTTTAAAGTGGTACTGTACTTTATTACTGCTGCACTTTACCATGCTGTACCTACTGTACTGGAGCATACTGTATTGCATTGTATTGTGCTATACTGAACTGTAACATACCCAACTGTATCATATACAGTTCATATATCACATACTGGACTATGCCATACTGTACTGTATCATACCCATATCCGTACAATACCATACCATACCATACCATACCATACCATACCATACCATACCATACCATACCATACCATACTGTACTGAAATAGCCCCCATGTAAACAGCCCCCATATAAAATACATAGATGCATAGAATTGGGGACACAATCATACTCTTTGTAGTACCAGACTGTACTGTCCCATACTGGAGGAAAATATTGTGCCTCGTTTAAGTCTCGTCTGTTGCTCATGAGACACAAATGAGCCAAACATTTTGTGTCTCATTTGAGTTTCATTTGAGTTTCATTTGAGTTTCATTTGAGTTTCGTTTATTGCTCCTAAAATTCACTAGGAGCAACAAGGGAGGTCTCGCGTTTGACTACTTTAAGTCTCTTTAGTGTCTCATCCAGAGGACAATATTGTGCCTCGTTTAAGTCTCGTCTGTTGCTCTTTAGTGTCTCATCCAGAGGACAATATTGTGCCTCGTTTAAGTCTCGTCTGTTGCTCATGAGACACAAATGAGCCAAACATGTTGTCTCATTTGAGTTTCATTTGAGTTTCATTTGAGTTTCATTTATTGCTCCTAAAATTCACTAGGAGCAATAAGGGAGGTCTCGCGTTTGACTACTTTAAGTCTCTTTAGTGTCTCATGATTCATGGAGCTCGCTCTAGTTGAGATTACACCGAGACATAGTTGAGACCTCGCTATTGGCTCGATTAAGTGTCTTTAGTGTCTCATATGAGTCTCATTTGGAGCCATATACAAGCAATAATTGAGATTTAATTACACACTTCTCACTTTAGCCTACATACATAGATATGTTACACACCATGATGATATGTTATATAAAGCACAATAATTTCCTTCAATAAAACTGGAGTTTATTATTTTTTAAAGCGCCAGTGATCAATATTGCATAGTACAAAAGTACCGAAACACACAATATTAGACAACTACAAACAACACGCACATAGAATAAATAGAACAATAATTGCTTTTTTGATTTGGCCTACTCACATTTGTTTTACTAATATCCTATTGTACAAAACGTTTGGTAGGCCTACTCAAAATGTTCTTCAACAAGACAGCAAGTCCTCCCACTAAAATATACCAAATATAGTACTCATTATGCAACATGTCAAAAACAGAGAATACTAAACAACTAGAAACAAGTGCAACTACCGGTATTCTTTGGCCTTACAATTAACTATGATCATGGATGCCATGTAGTGACATCATCCAACTTACCCAGACGTTATGCAGGCCTTGACACAACAGCCATATATCCAAGGGGAAAAGTTGCAGAAATATCAATGCATGTCAACACTATAGTCTGCATAAAAAACATAGTCCGCAAAGTGGGTCCATGGAGTTGAGCAAAGAAAGAGTTCAAAGTCAAATCCTTTGGTCCTGGTATAATCCATGGGTATAGAGTATAGAGAGTGCTGCATCCCCATGCACGCCCTCGCCTGTTCAGTATCGAATAGAATTCTCCATTCATTTTCCTCAGACTTTTCAAAAAGGTATTTAAATACATTTGAGGGCCGTACAAACCCAACTCAGGTTACAAATCACTACGGCAAACAATATTTTGAACCAAATAAATAATATATTGGGGGGGGGTGAAGTGTTTTAACATGCTGTTTTTTATCTATCAAATGATTTTCATTTGAAAAATGTGTCATGATTTGTCACAACCTGAGTTGGCTTTGACGTAAACGTCTTCATATAAAAACATTTTGAAAAGTCTGAAGAAAATGAACAGGGAAATCTCTTCCAGAACAGGTGCCGTGATAGCACTGTGGAGCACTATAGGTTCAAAGGAGAGCCAAATTACTTGTCCCAGGCTGGTAGAATCCACAGGTGGAGCAAAATATGGAGCTGGCCTTCCATTATGTGCTCTGCCGATCACAGTACTTGCTGTAGGCTGATCCATTCTGAATTAGTAGTCATGGCACCACCTGATAGAAGGTGCAAGATGGGCGCCCTTCCTCGCTGTTTCCTGAAGTCCACAATCGTAGTCTTGTTGATGTTGTAGGCAGGGTTGTTCTTCCAGAAAACAGAGTGACAGATTTCTTCCTGGAACAGCATCCGCAACATGAACCTGATGAAAAGAGATCATATATAATGCCATATACAATAAACCTCAAAAGAGTAGTATTTTTTTTTACTGTATGTACATTATCATTTCACTGTAAAGGTAGAATTTAATTGCTCATCTGTTTCATTCATTACCACAAATCTAATAATGACCAAGGCCTAATGACCAAGTGCTCAAACAGCGAGTGCAAATACAAACTACAGAGACAGTCTTATTTTATTTAAGTCAAGCGTCTATGCATTGATTACAGGTTGTATAATAATGGCCTAATAAAACATGTTTTAAAAAATGTGAAAAGATTTCTACTTGAATGTTTATTAAAAGAAAGAAAAGTGAGGTTTACTTTCAAAAACAAATTTCTCAATATCTCGCCTCCTAGGTGACCTAAAATCAAGACAGTGCAGTGGTTAAATCAACATTTTTTAACCCAATGGAACTGATTACATTTTATTTGAGTCATGGATAGGTTGGTATTTTTCTGTTCAATGTGATATATCATGAAGAAATGAAAAAATACCCACCTGGGGCAACCCCTTTTTTATATTTCTGCATTTTCTCTGCTATAAAAGGTTTGCTGCCAGAAATAATATCTATGACATAGTAGAAACACAACCTCAATAGCTTCAATATTGGCTCCTATCATAAAGTAGCTTCGTTGATCATAACTTTTGAACCAGATGCTATAGAAATGCAAACTTGCATTCTATTTCAAAATGTATGAGCATGAGAAACTCAACTGAATAATCCTACTCATTCTTTGATTGTGTCTGTCTAATCTGAACCCCCCAATTTTCATATTTCCAACATTGACATCACCTGAAAATGAGATTTTACTGTAACCTTTGCAAGTGGCAGCTAACTGTTGGCAAATAGTCTGCCATCAATCATAAACAATGGCTATTCCATTGAGTTTCTTTTTACTTTTACAGCAGGTTGACTGGTTTGTTCCTAGTAGGTTTGTGTTCTTACTGGGTCATAATATTATGTCTGTTGGCAAACCTTTAATAGCATGGCAAATGCAGAAATCTAAAAAAGTGGTTACCCTAGGTGGGTATTTTGCATTTTTTTTTTACATGATATTGCATATAAAACTGCAACATACTGACCCATCCATGCCTCAGAATATAATCAGCTCCATTGGATTCTTTGACCCCCAAAATGTAGATTTACCTATTGCAATCTTGGTTTTAGATAATGTAGGAGCAGCTATTGAGCAAATTATTTAAAAGTAGCCATTTTTAAAACAGCCTAAAAGGTATCAAACATTTTCCAATAATAACTCTTGTCTTCATCCTACAATATTACATAAGGAACTGGGCTAATGGAGGAATTTGTATTGTCCTCACAGTTGTTGATTATGCTATAAGCTCAAGCACTCACTTGCAAAATGATTGCACAGTTGTACACATCTGCTGTATGAGACCCCGCCAGACAGAATTGACATCTCTCCAATGATGTTTAAGCTGGTCTGGGAAGACAGGGAAACAGTGCATTCAGTATTATATATTGTCACCAAAAAAAAACATAAGGTATACCTTTACTTCAAGTATGACAAAGGTTAATTGTGTATTCTATTATTAAGAATGTAGACAGGCAAAAGCAAATATTCATGTTGTACAATAACATTGTTGATCCTTAAAAATATCAAATACTCACAGTGTAGTCATATTCCTGCACCCACGCTTCGGGTCGGCGAGACTGGAGTTTAGAACAGAAGGTCTAATGAGTTCTGCATTGTCCTGAACAGTTTATTGGTGGAGCTGGAAGAGAGGGAAATGTCACACATATTGCCATATTATTGATATAACTGATTCAATGAATCAACATGGCTCACTGGGTGTCAGGCAGAAATCTTATGGCTGCTGTTTGATGTTTGCCATACAACAGTCTCATACAAAAATGTACAGGTACACATACACCTAGGGGTTAGGGATGAATCTAGAGTTGCTATACTCTCCATTGACTTCCTAATAATGAAAATGTCCATCTGTGATCTGCTTGTATCAAACAACATTAAACTCGGCAACATAGCACCTGTAAAAGCATTTGCAAAGCATTTGTTTGATTTGAACTTTCTGTCAATAAATAAAAGTGGTGGAATTTGGAGGCACCCGTTTGTATTAAACAGCACAGGGCCATTCAGTGACTAAAAGCACTTCCGAACTCCAGAAGAAAGAATCACCTGCAGAGAATTTATTGACCGAAACTAGCTCATAACTACTCATGTCTACAGTGTTTTTGTATGACACAAAATCTTTGCAGAAAGAAAGAGGGCAATTAAAGCTTTAAATACAGCTGCAAAGTTGGTGAGTTTAACATTGTTTAATACAAGCAGATTGCATTTTGTTTTTACTATGGGGAGTCAATGGAGGGTATTGCAACTCTAGATTCATTTTTTAATACCCCTTTAGCTCCGAGTATGTACACATGGGACAAATTTGATTACATTTGGGTTAAGGTCCAATTGGTTGTCTGTACACTATTCTGTAAATACTGTGGTCCATTTGGTTTCAAACTATCATTTAGGTGGGGACCCACCTAAATCAGGGGTGGGTCCCCTCAGCTAAGTTGGTTAACCAGATGTAACTCTTGAGCGCGTAAAAAATGAAACCAAATGGACCCGCAAGGGTCCATTTGGTTTCATTTTTACACGCATAGAGCCATACAGTATAGAGTAGACAGAGTTACGACAACTCTGTTCACTTCATGGGGTCAGTCCAATGGCGGCTCTTATAATTAGACTTGAAACAATGGGGACAACAAACAGGGACGTGTCCTGGACCTGAAGTAGACAGAAATGCATTAGTCTCAGGCAACAGCCCAGCATTAATGATCTTAAATCGCTTTATTTTAGATAATTTTTAGTACTAGTACAACATAAACATTAGTGTACAGTAACATTGTTCCCGTGTACAATACTGTTGCCACGTTGAAAAAGTTTGTCCCTATTCAGGCTGCATGAACAGCAGCTCGAGCGTTCAGTTTCTGGCCCCCTCAATGTCGCAACTCTTCGACTAGATGGCTCTGTCGATTGTCTAGCAAGCTAAAAAGTTTGAACTTTTTGTCAACAACATTGGTCATCATAGTATATTGGGGGTAATTGAGGATTGATTAGGGGTTACTTAATGTGGGAAAACTATATTGACAGGCATAGCAGGAGTCTGAACTGAACATAAAGTTGCTGAAAATAACACAATAAACGTCTTCTAGCCATAGAGTAACAGGTTCTAGCTAGCCACTTAGCCACCAACCAGCACAACAACAACAACAAACTAACAGGTTACATTACCTTTTCCCCGTCCTCATTGTAGTGAATGGTGCTACAACACGAGGATCCACCGATGCAATATTAAAACGATCACGACGATATTATAATATTGTCATATATTCTGAGGTTAATATAGTGGTAAAAAGCAGCAGCGGTCGGTCGGTATAATCCATATTCCGTTAGTGGTTCCGTTAGGAATTCAAACTGAATGTGCTGGGCTACGTCACTGTACTGGAACCAATGACTGGAACAGCGTGCTGACGTAGTGCTCGCCTCACCCAATCAGAGTTTGAATGCACGCACGAGTCCCATGACACACGTTTATTCATCCCCTCGTTTTAGTTGTTTCTTTCAGCTGTTAAACTTTCAGCTAGTAGGCTAAATGCTGCGGGAGCGACATTATGAACCCTACCGCAGTTCTAGGAACGCTCCCCACGCTGTGATTGCCAGTAAACTGCCGTGGGATTCATAACACCACGCTGCAAGGATGTGGGGTCCTTTACACTATAGGCGCCCGTTTATGGTGCCTGTCCATAAATGGGCGAATCGAGAGCAAAAAAATAAAAATAAAAATAAAAAAATCACAGTAGGACCTACGCTAAAAAACAATGTATGTGTAAATAAAACATGTTGCAAGTCACAATTGCAGGCAGAGATTATTTTTTATTGATATTAGGCTACTTGGAGATTTTATGGGTATATTAAGATTTATTTCAGACAGTCTGATTTGAACCACAGACCACCATTTGATGACATTTTAGCCCCACAGAGCCCAAAACTAAAGATTTATTCTGCTTTTATCTACAATACCAGGCTGGATTTGGAAAACAAATACAGATCCAAATGCCCATTAACCTTCTACTTTATCTAGTTGTGGAAACTTGGGCTAATTCAGATCATTAATATTTTCACCAAATTTAATTTTACACTCTCAAAGAGTTACATCTGGTTAACCAACTTTCCATCATTTAGCCAGAGGACCACCTGGAACTCTCAAGGACCACTGTTAGTCCCGGACCACTGAAAAACACTGCATTATTGTAATGTTAGTAACAAAGTGGATTCTTATGAGATTTCTAAATGTTGAAATGCTCAAATGAAACCTAAGGTTCATTCGGTTTCATTTGACACTCAAAATATTGTATTACTTAATTTACAATAAGTCTACCAATTAGATTAGAATCTGTTATTTTCATTCTTACCGCTCTTTTTGTAATGAAATAAATAAATAAATGCATTTACAAATAAATAAATAAATAAATCCAGACAGTCACAGTAAATAAATCGCCATGGTTAACCAGCACAACCATAATTAATGCATATTACACAACAGTTATTGTTAGATTAATAATATATATTAATAAATGAATAAATAAATAATAATAATCTCATGGCCTGACCCCTCAAAAGGATTCTTCTGGCATGTAGGCCTACACACCAAAAGTTAGAGGCTGCATGGTTTGCGGATTCCACCAATACCATGACAAGTGGTGGCTGACTGACAAAGTTGACTATTATCATCATCATTATTTATCATCCAGACCGTAGGTCGCATAACTGGGAGAAGTTACATGTGACCTACGTTCTGAATTAATAATAACGGTGACAGTCCATGTGCCCAGGACAGATTTTTCAATAATGAGGGACATTCAAGGTGGCAAATTCTAGTTTGGTATTTTTAATAGTTCTAGAATAGAACATGTCAAACAGAGGAGAAAAACATTATCCAGTCTCTTTCATTCACTTATTTAACCACATGAACCCTGGTTATGCTTTCTGGGACAAACATTCAGCATATAGCATCATGTTCAAGCTCACAAAACCTCACTTTGTGTCATGATGTGAACTTGTGGAGAAGCTATTTTCAGTAAAGAGATATGAGGCCAAAACACACATTGCAATTGTATTTATAAGATGATAGTCAAAGAACACAATTTGTGTTGTGCGAGATTGTATTAGGTCTGTTTATAGAATTATTTGTTCAGTAAATAGTGATCATATTACAATATTTTTTATAACATTTTATATAATCGGATTCAGCAACATGTGGTTATACTTATGTACAGTATATGCTGTTGTTTTTTGAAAGACAATCACAGCCACTGTGAGCACTGCTTGCCCATAAGGAAGTGTACTGTGTTATTTTCAGATGCACATGCATTGCCTTGTACTATGGGCTGCTTTCAATGACCTGTCTATCTCCAAATCGAATGCTGCTTTTCTGACAGACCTTTTTTTTTTTTTTTTTCCAATGGCCAACCTTCATAGCGTTCCTTGGTCCCATGTGTACACTCTCAAACTTTGATTTTACATTATAAATTGAGATGCCAATGCCATTAAATGGTCTGTAAATTGGGTGTTGCATGTTCCTGTAATATATCTCCAAATGGAGGGGCATGTCCTTATGTGTGCATTTGGCGTCTGATGTGGAGAAAAAAAAGGGAAAAAAAAAAAAAAAACTTGAGCATCACTGATTTACAGCACACTGTATTTGTTGTATTTAATTTGGAATTCATGTGTATATAACTATGCAATGTGACGTAGCCCTGTTTGCAGAATGCTTTACCGCCTCCAATGGTTATTTCAACTGTTTTATATTGTGATTTCTTTAGAAATGTTATGTTTTTTTTTCATGCCAATAAACCTCCATTTTAATTTCCTTCACATGAGTATTTGAATTTCATTCCATTTAATCTGTATCTTGTACTTTTTAAATGTGACTTTTATACAGAGACAGTCATGGTGGAAAGACAACTGTTAAGGAGAGAGAAACGGTATAATGTCGAGCCAACAGAAGTGAAACTTTCAACTCGCTGTAATACAAGCCATAATCTAACTGGTGGGTCAAACTGAACAACCAATATCAATGTAAAGCTATGTCATTCCCTAAAATACTCAAGTTATTTAATGCAATTAAACTGCATCATGATAGTTGTCTCCACCGTAAGGTGGTGACTATGGATCGTACCCCGTCATTCCGCCCGTGTCTGTCCGCCCGAGTCTGTCCGTGCGCGTATGTCTGTCCGTGCATCCTATGACGTCATCATGCGGACGGAGCGTCCGTCCGCATCCAATGACGTCATGATGACGTCATAGATAGATATACTGCATAAGGTGCTACCATGGAAACTAACGCCAAAGAGAGTGAAGGGAAGATGAGGGAACCGAAGATCGATCCTGAGACCGAACGGTGGAGACCTGTGCCCCGTAGGGGCACAACTCTAGTTAAACTTATGGCATGTTCTATGAATAATTACAAATTAAGGCATAGACACGCATTTCTCTTGTATTATAGCTAATAAGATCTGATATCTATAGATTACTGGCCAATCTGAGTCTTAAATGAGATTATGTTGAGATCTCTTTTATAGATCAACAGAGGGCCATTGTGAGACAAAGCTGAGATGTCATCTAAAGGTTTAGATGAGATTTAAATGAGATAATATTGAGATCTCTTTTACAGATCAATAGAGGCCATTGTGAGACAAAGCTGAGGTATAACCAAAAGCCTTAAACGAGATTTAAATGAGATAATATTGAGATCTCTTTTATAGATCAATAGAGGCCATTGTGAGACAAAGCTGAGGTATAACCAAAAGCCTTAAACGAGATTTAAATGAGATAATATTGAGATCTCTTTTATAGATCAATAGAGGCCATTGTGAGACAAAGCTGAGGTATAACCAAAAGCCTTAAACGAGATTTAAATGAGATAATATTGAGATCTCCTGTATAGATCATTGGAGGCTCCATCTGAGACATGTGTCTCAGCAGAAAATGCTGAGAAACAGGAGCCATAGCTGAGGCCTCGCTTTTGTATCAGATTGATCTCATTTATGGCTTGAGACACCAAAGAGCAATAGACGAGCCCTCAATGTTGTCTTCAGCTTTCCTCTGCTGTACCATACTGTAGGCTACTGAACTGTGCTGTACACCGTATTGTACCATGGAATTGTCTTACGCAACGACAACAATATTTGTTAGTTTTGTGTCGAAGAGGCTAAATAAATGTCACCAAATGTCATTCTGAGTGCTTTATCCTGGTTTTGGCCACAAAGTAACAGTTTCTGTATTGGCCTTTGGTTTTGTTAGAAATGTAGGCTAGTCAATATACATACTGTGACATAAAGTGATCAATCAATGCTTTTATGGTATCTTATACCCTTTCATTGTATATTTTATAATGTGACAAAGCAGGCAAAGTCTATCATTATGCCATTAAATACCTAGAGGAAAAAACACTTTAGTGAATAGAATAGAGGAGTTTGATCTTTCGTTTATTTGTTTGCTGCGCTGTCTAGTACGACACAGTCCAGCTGGTGGCGGTAATGTACCCCGAAAGGTATGCCAAGTTGCCAAACCACCATTAAAACGGAAAGAAGAAGAAGGAGAAGAAGAAACACAAAAGTTGGTGTTCTGCTCTTACTCTATGGTTCTGCTGCACACGAGGATATTTTATACGACTGTGCATTTGCATTTAGGACACTACCATCCTTTTCGAGTGCTTTCCCTGATCTATTTGGACACGCAGGGCCTCCATCAACAGGTTAGGCGTGCATTTACACCTTTTTGTTTATTACTGACATACTAATAGGGTTGCCAACTCCTAGATTTTCAAAATCAGGCCCTTTGGCGGGGCAACCTAATACCCTAGAGACCAGGGGTCGGAAACCCAAGATGTGCAAAGAGCCATTTTCGACCAAAAATTAAATTCAAAATCTCTCTGTAGCCGCAAAAAAATGTAAGCCTAAATAAGCCTTTAAAGGGGAATCCCACCCATTTTCCATTTTTTTTGTTCCGAGAGCGTACATTTTGTTCCATTTGTAGGCTACGCTCTCGGAAAAAAGGTCATAAAAGAAACATGGTGAAACACTTGATGATGCATTAAGTTGTGTTTCACCATATTAATAATGTTTTTTTTCAGACCTCCATTTGAACATTTCTAGCAAACAGAATAAGGAGAACTTTTAATCATGTCCACACAACATGTTGGGTGGTTCAGATTAAAGCTTGATCTCTGATACGTTCTGGACTTTTGTGTCATGGCCAACAAGCGCTAGGTTAATGGCGTGTTGGTGCTGTCAGTGACTGAAATGTTTATATTATGTTGGCGGATCACCCCAGTGTGTATAATAATGCTACACCCAGGGAGCCATTAGGGCTGTGTTCTAGAGCCGCAGGTAGGGCCACTAGAAAGACTGAGAGGTCATTTTGACTGTTTTTTGAATATTTTAAAGTTGTTTATCTTTGCTCATGGAGCTTTCAGAAGGTTCCCCTTCCATGACCATCATCATCCATCATTCTATCAATTTTGGTCGTCTTAAAAAAAAATCTAAATATGAATTTAAGCAAATGCTAATTCTGGACACTTTTTCAGTCTTTCTTTCAAGGCCCATTATTTATTGCCCCAGATAATGAAATGGCCAAGCCCTTAATTCACATCACTTTGATTTGGAGGTCCTTGAAATTAAAATGGCCAAGGATCACTGGGTTAAACAGTTGTTACTTCTGAGAAAATAAAATGACAGTCTACAACTTTGGAAAAGGTTGTGGTTTATATTGTCTTATATTATTGGCTTATATTGTCAAATTAAATTTCCATTGAACAAATTTGATTAGAAATCCATGTCATAAACTTGCTAAAGAGTGCTTGGTTGCCCCCTGAAAATGGCAGATCCAGCCATTTTCACCATTTTTTTTTTCTTGCACGTCTTCAGCCCCTGCCTCTCTCTAACTATGGTATTTTTTCTGTCGCTTATGTTTCCATTTGTTTACTCTGTGAGTCTGAAGTCTGTGGGCCATATTTTGATTGTCTTAAGTATCAGTTCTTAAGTCCTAAGTCAAAACTTGAAGGTGTGGAAAGGCTGTTTGGCTGTTTTGAGTGGCACACTTCCAAGTTTTGACTTAAGACCTAAGACCTGAAACTTTAGACAATCAAAATAGGGCCCTGTTTGTGTTAAAGACAGGGTATCATGCTAATATCAACTTTTTCTCATTTTAACTATGACAAAGTTGTGATAACATTCGAAAATGCAAACATATGGCTATATAAAGCCGTTTCAATGCTGTTTCCAGTCGGAGGACACTCTTCTGAAAAACCCCTCCCACCAGCTCGGAAAAGCCCGACCCAAAACAGCGCGTCACCAGTAGAACACGCTGACGTCACACCTCTAGGAACACATAGGAACACATGTTAAAAACTCCTCGGAATTCCATTATTTTAGCGTCATGTTAATGAAGTAAATAAAAATCTTTTTTGGTTAGCATGACCAGGGACCGCTATACTATGCACTCGAGATTTTTTGTAAATAATCCGCCAGCCGATTTTGCATAATCTACTGGGAAACACGGCTGTGCACGGCTCGCATTTCTACACAGGCTTGGGGGGCGTGTCTTTCTTGAGTCACTGTATCCTCCAGGCTGGTTCCAGCGGGCCACGCTCGCTAGCCTGCCCATGAAGAGATTACCTCTCTTGGGCAGGCTAGTGAGTTTACTCTGTGTCGGTATGGGGGGGAAATAGACAGAGTTGCGATATTGAGGGGGCAGAAAATAGTCTGGTTACGTGGTTCATGTACTTGCGCGAGCCCATAGACTCTAATGTATGTAGTAACTTCTTGGCTGTTTGGCTTGATAGCCTAGCCACCTAGCAGTGGCACCGGCTTAGCGGCTACTGCTACTGCTAGTACCGGGCTGTGATGGCGGCGGCTGCATCCTCTCCCGAGCCCCCCGCTCGCTCTAGCCCTATCGTGTGCATCGAATGCCGCATGCATAGTTACGACCCCACTACTTTTGGAACGATGGGTCTGTGTAACAAATGCAATGCGATCTCTGTGCTAACGGAGAGGTAGCCCCGTTCGTGACACTCTCATCTCGCTGGCGATGCTGACTACAGCTACGAGGAGCTGTAGTCAGCATCGCCAGCGAGATGAGAGTGTCACGAACGGGGCTAACAGAGAGGCTGATCGAGCTGGAGGCTCTGGTTAAAAGTGCTAGCAGTGGTGCGGCTAGCTCGCCCACCGCTCGCACCCGGACACAGGGACGCCACCGTGGGGACACCGTGGGGACCCCGATCAGCCGCGGTCCGCGGCTGATCGGGGTCCCCACGAATCAGATCGTGACGGCGGCTGGGTGACTGTTACTGGAAGGAAGCATAGTCATACGTAATTTTCTCTGCCCCCCTGCCAAACATGATCAACAATGACATGTATAGCCGTATGAGTCAATTCAACCTCTGGTTGTCTAGGTGGTGTCCAGATAACAACGTGGGCTTTATAAATCATTGGCAAAGCTTTGAGGGGAAAATTGGTCTGATAGGGAGAGACGGCATACATCCAACTTGGGACGGTGCGAGGCTCATCTCTAGAAACATGGACAAATCTATAAACAAAGACAAATCTATAAATAAAGCATGACAACCCAGAGTTGAGACCAGAAAGCAGGGTTGCGGTCCTACACTCTACCCTGTGCTTCCTCTAGTGCAGCTCCCATCTCGGAGCGGAGGGACGGAGCAGAGTGGGAGCTAGAAGAACATTAGTCTCTATAAAAGTATTATTGTCGCACCTCGATCGCAACGTGTGTGTGCGTATGCACCAACGCACATGTGATCTTGAAGATCATGACAACTAAGCAGCTGATCGCTGCCAAATATAATTTAATTGTATTGTATTTGGGTAGGCTATCCTACTACTATGCTATGCTATGCTACTGTGGATAACTTTAGCCGGAAGCTCAGCTGCACAACCTGCTCGCAGAAGTTGGCCGAGCGTACCACTGTATACGTCACGCAATGGCGCGTTCGGCTCTTTCCCGAATGCAACTGCTTTTCAGGGAAGCAGGGGGGGGGCGCTCAACTTCTTTCTTCAACTCTGCCTATATATTGTATTTTTTCTGAAACGACTTTTTTTCTGGACATCTTTAGGGGGTCATTGATAGATATGCGTCATTAGTTTTTAAAGGAAATATCCGTGATACCTACTCTTTAAAGTGCGGTGGAGGAGGAGGCGCGCTGGTGTGTGTTACTAGTGTTAGAGCCATCTAGTAGAAGAGCTGCGACATTGATGGGTGTTCGAGCTGGCTTTTCATTGTTCTCTGTGTGTCCGCATGTGAGCGAGTGACCGCAGTCACTGACTGCTGAATCATCACAACACGCTGTCATTATTCCACGCCCCCCGAAATGCGGGGCAAATTGTGTCCCACATCAGTTCAATGCAGGACACGTCTTTTAGTAGTCAAATCCGGGACGGTTGGCAACTTTATTTAGAAATTTACTAGACAATACTCCCTTGAGATCCCCCTTCTGTCTTCTTGTTCTGTCTCTGATGCTACTACAGATACTAGATATGTTGTTTTGACTTTTGTTGGATACAATTGGCTATTTTTTTGTGTCCATGGTGTGACGTGATCGCCTGCCGTGGCACCGCCCTTTGATATTCACAAGATGGGTGCACATGGAACCCCAATTCTCGTACTCTGCACCCCCGTCGTGTTCGGCAGCCTGAGTGCTGCAAGGCAGAATACGAGCTTGCTGTGTTTGGCGGGAAGTGGTTATTTGAGAAACTCAAAATAGATGGCCCTGATGCCCCCCCCCCCCCCCCCCACACACACACACACACACACACACACACACACACACAGATATGCATACTGCAACATTCTGAATTTTTTTGGTTATTCTGTCTGTTTTAGTATTTTTAAGCAATCCCTTGCTGTAAATCCTGCAATCCTGAAATGCAGGTGAATATCGCAGGCCTACCGGTATACAGTATGTCATAATAATTGATATGCATGTATGTAGACACTATATGCCCGGTAGGGAAGAAAAATGCTCCGTTGTGATATTGTGATATATTCATAATCAAAGGCCTAATATCGCCTCCTCCTACAGTATATCGTATCGTGAGATATCCATATCGCCCCAGCCCTAGTAATTTTCCACGAGCAGTATTTCTTAATTCCTCTCCTGGTCCATCCAGATATATTAGTACTCCTGGGTTGACAGAAAGAGATAATTTATTATAATCTGGGTCACTACCACTGTGGTTGGGAACTGTTACTGTAGTAATATAAAATGTGAAAAAGTGAAATGCATGTAATTCATAATATCCTCACAAGAGGGCAGAAGATACCTTCTCTTGAGGTTAAAGAAGGAAGAGAAGCAGGATTTTCTTTTTTTCCTTTGCAACAATAAATCATGATGTAGTTTTAAGATGTCATTTTAATTTCTTGGCAGTTCCCACTTGTAAAAGAGACTTTGTCTCAATGTGTTTTTATTGGTAAAAATAAAAACAGGCAGCCCTATTATTATTGTCCACTTGTAGGAAAATGGAACTTTGACAAAAAATGTCCAACCAAAATTAAGCCAGTACAGCAATGATCTCTGCTTGTAGATTATTGTGCCATTTGTCTTATGTGCCACGACTATTATGCTTCTCCAATTAGTGTCTATTAAGCTCCCACTCTTCAGTGTACCACCCTGCGCCTGGGACCTTACTTGATTATTTGGATGACAGATCTGTATTATATAGGAACTTTGACCCCATTAGTGATATTTTATTAAATAAAAGCTTGCACCAATCTCTCAGATTCTACAAAAAATGCAATGTTGTAATGTTTCTATGACTCAGTCATTCCCAAAGTATTTCATATCAAGGAGTCCTTGATTTAATCATTATTTAACAATTTGTTAATTTAAAAAAGAAAATATTATGGTCAATGCCCCTGTGAAAAATCAGAGTGCTTGGTGCAGTAAGTGAGAAGCTATGGCGATTTCAGACAGACATTTGCTAATTTATTATTATTATAGATTACCAAGTGGAGAAAATGTACTGAAAGTACTCCCGTGTTAAAGGAGAATTCCATACCAAAACACATTGGGCATCCATCTACCTTGATTCCTGTGACATGATACATGCCATTTATTTTTGTCATAGATGCCCCCTTTTCTATATTTCACCCTGAGGTACCCCTCCTCCCAATGCAGTTTGCATTGCCGCAGGTTGCCTAATGAGGGTATTTTTGTAGCTCCAAACTTTTTTTCACACATCACATGAAACCACACCCTACTAGACAATTGGGCCACTACATTATTAAAAAAAAAACTCAGGCAGAACACATGCGACAGGAGATTCAACCTGAGTGATTGGAGAGGAGAGTGGCAGAAGGGAGGGGAGGAGAGAAGGAGGAATAGATTACCTTTGGGATTACAAGTAAAGTCAGAGTGACATAAAACACCTGCATGAGTATCAGTATACTATTAAAATCTGATGTGTGAAGAAAAAAATAAGTTTGGAGCTACTTAAATACCAGAATTATAAGGACAACCTGCACCAATGCGAACTGTGGTAGGGGCCCTCCCCTCCCACCTCAAGGGGGGGGGGGGGGGGTAGAAAAGGAGCTCTGTTGGTCTCCGTGCATTCGGCCATTACTGCACCCGACCAGCCTCTCTTCTCTAGTGGATATATAAAGAACGTTTTACCTACTCACCAAAATAAACACGTCTTGTGTCATTAGAAAGCCTACTTACCTTAGTGGTCGCACTCTTAGACCCCCACCACACGGATAAAACGGACTTTTTGGCCAGAACGCGATCGTTTTTCACTGAAGGAAAAATATTTCCTATGGAACTTTTCTATTGGCAATATCGGTAGAGGGCGCAAATCCTGGTTGTTTTTCCGGTGAAAAACGATCGCGTTCTGGCCAAAAAGTCCAATTTATCCGTGTGGTGGGGGTCTAAGAGTGCGACCACTAAGGTAAGTAGGCTTTCTAATGACACAAGACGTGTTTATTTTGGTAAGTAGGTAAAACGTTCTTTATATATCCACTAGAGAAGAGAGGCTGGTCAGGTGCAGTAATGGCCGAATGCACGGAGACCAACAGAGCTCCAATGCAAGTCAGACTCAGAAGGAGTGGAGCTCTGGACCAGAGCTATGCCAAATCTGTTTTGGTGTGGAATTCTTCTTTAAATACAAAGTTATTTCAGATATAATTAGCTGTGAGGACTGCTATAGCTTCAGGAGAGAGTCCTGTGCAGAGACTGCAGATACAGATAGAGGTCTGAACCTGCTGATGATGACTTCATGGTGGGGAAAAATGCAGTGAGAATATGATTTGTAACTTTCAACCCCCGAGGCTAATCTGTCTATTTCAGAATGACGTAGGAAATTATGCTGTGTGTGTGTGTGTGTGTGTGTGTGTGTGTGTGTGTGTGTGTGTGTGTGTGTGTGTGTGTGTGTGCGTGTGCGTGTGCGCGCACAGTGGCGATCAATGCTGTCTAACTTCAAGATGCGGCATTGCGATACCAAGAGGCCTGCTGTCAGGATAGTGTGTGATTTCTTTTGATGAGAACACAGGGACACTGCTATTGATTTTCCAAGGAGGCCAAATTTGTGTGTGTGTGTGTGTGTGTGTGTGTGTGTGTGTGTGTGTGTGTGTGTGTGTGTGTGTGTGTGTGTGTGTGTGTGTGTGTGTGTGTGTGTGTGTGTGTGTGTGTGTGTGATGAATGACTTCTCACTTCTGTCTAAAAATGTCAAGTAGAGCTGTCACATGTCGACCGAGCATCCCATGGTGTAAATAAGGCAGAGAGAGAAAGAGTGAGACAGACAGACAGTCAGAGAAAGAGGAAGATAGACAGACACCTACACGCATACACACACACACACAGGGCGAGAGAGTACCTTCAGACACCTCTGTGATGTTCACAATCACAAACGCTATGCCCAGAAGGAGCAAATTCTAACTGAAAAGCGATTATTCCCAGGAGGTTAGTTATCCTGCTGATCTTGTCACGTCTTGTCCCATGCTGCGAGCCGACTGAGTTGATAGGTGTCCTCAGCCCCTCCCCGGCCGCACCGTAGTTTTAACGCACATTTGGCAACTCTTTTTCGGTCAATATCTATTAACGAGACTAGCCTTCTATAACCCTAACCCTAAACATAACCGCAAGCATGTTGCAGTGTGGACACGGGGCTTAATACAAGGCGGCCAACCGGCCACGCTGTTTGAGGATTTCCAGGTTTTCATCTTATCAGTGCAATCCTACTGGGAATTATTGCTTGATAACAGTTGAAGCAGGTGTGCAAAGACAACTGAGTTACTTACTTTTTATTATTTTCTACACTGAAATCGTTTAACTTTCCTTAACTTCTACAGTGAAAACATTACCGGTACCTCTCTGCGTTGTCTGTGAATAGACACAAGACCTCATGAAGTATTCCGGCTTTGAGAGCAAACTGTTTCAAACGTTATTTTGATCCTTCCTACTTGGCTTTAAGAAGCATGTGAGAAGTAGGGGGTCTTCATCATTCTGAATCCATTCCAAGCAAAAAAATGTACAGTCACCTTAGGTGGTACCAAATTCTGGGTCGATCCCTGGAATATATCGGGTGCAATATGGGGTTAGTAGCTGCTGTCTACTCTGAAGTGTACGAGGCAATTCTATTCAAGTGTATCAAACAAAAACGTACATATGTACCTCATTCAGAAATGCTACAGCAATGTCATTTTTTTTTACTAAGATATGTATCTGCAGTTAGGTGCAAGGTGCATGCCTACTTACTGCATGTTTTGGGTTTATGCCTTCAATATCGCCATAGATGACTAAGTGCAACCCATTATTCATTCCCTCTCTTATCTATCTCCAGGGCGTGCAACCTGTTATTCCTTCCCTCTTATCTCCCAGGGCCTCTTATAAATACATTCTCTCTCACAGTCAAAGCTGATCGCCCAAGGGACCTTTTTTGACCTTTTTTTTCTCCATGTGTGAATCAATAATGAATCCAGATATCTTCTTGTTTAACGTTGTCAATTACATGCTATATGACAGGTTAATCTGTAAGAATGCACGTCTTTGTGATTTAGTTTGTCAGCAGTGGTACAAAGAATGTTTTGCTCGTATGTGTGAAAGAAGCAATTTTTGGGATGTCACATTCGTGGGCAGTAAAGAGAAATTATTCACTCTTCACATAAAAATCCATATCCATCTTTGTTACTCCCTTTTGTTTGCAGGATGCATTTTTGAAGGTGCACAGGGATTTTGTGTTTTTCCACACTTAAAAAAGTGTCTAGAACTACAGTGTAATCATTGATTAATTGTCTGGCCAACGGTATGTGGCATGATGTGCCAGAGAAAAGTATGGCGTTTGAGGCTCAGAAAGCTTTAGAATACCTCCCGGAAAAAACACAAACGAATTACTCGCTAATAGCAAAAACACTGCACATTTCTGCCTTCCATTCCCATGAGCAAAAAGTATTTCTGAACTTTCAGACTTTCATCGTCTCATGTCTGAAAATATTTGTTGCTCACCGTATTATTGAGAATGCCTCTCACTTAAGGCAAAGAAAGACTTGTTTGTGTTTTCATGTTCAGTCGTGTATCTGTCTGTGTCATCGTGGGAACCTGGGATTAAAATATTAGCACTTCTTATACAAACTCTTCCCTGCAGGTCAAAACAAAACATTAATATGAGCTCCGTTATGTATAAAATGTTCAAAGCAGCTCTAGTCCCATGGGTAGGTTCTCACTTTCACTTTATGAGGAACAGAGCAGAGCAGTATATTTCAGCTTGAGGATATATATATATATATATATATATATACTGTATGTATGTATATATATATATATATATATATATATATATATATATATATATATATATATATATATATATATATATATATATATATATATATATATATATATATATATATATATATATATATATATATATATATACAGGTGCTGGTCAACGAATTAGAATAATTTGAAATAGTGCAACCTTAAAATCTTTGAATGCATTTCTTGTGCAGAAAGCAAATCAGGTGTTCACCGCACCTGTCCTACTTGTTAGAGTAATCACAGAACTGTTACCTGTAAAAAAAATTAGCTCAGCTGAGCTTTCCAAAAGGCCCATTTAGGCCATTTAACTGTGACACTGTTGTTTCATTGAATTAGAATAATGGAGAAACCGTTTCATTGAATTAGAATAATTTTTATTATAATTAGAATCATCATTTTCTCAGTATTTTGTGGCTGCCCCCTTGGCTTGTATGACTGCCTGAAGTCTCCGTGCAGGGGTTGACACTAAGGTCTCCAAGGCACTTGCCCATCGGGCAAGTGCAAATCAGGTTCTACTTGTCCTCAGGTCATGGTCACTTGCCCCCCCAAAAATATATTGTAAATTTTGCTTTTAAGTTTACTTCCTACTTGGGTGCTTTCAACAGGTGGCCCAGGGACCACCAGTGGTCCCTGAGAGGGTTCCAGGTGGTCCCCAGCTAAGTTGGTTAACCAGATGTAACTCTTGAGAGCGTAAAAATTAAACCAAATGGACCCTTGCGGGTGCATTTGGTTTCATTTTTAATTCATCACCTTAATTAGCCCATAGTGGTCACAGACCCAGTGGTCCCTGACCCCAGCAAAATGAGAGTTTGGAACCAAATGGAGCTGGGAGAGAGATAGATAGAGATAGCTAGTTCTTCAAATCGATGCCACGGACAGGGCTTGACACTAACACTTGCCCGGGGCAAGTAAAAAAAATGGTGGGGCAAGTGAAGACTGCTACCTGGTTGCCCGATCGGGCAAGTGTGCAACTTAGTGCACTATAACACAACCAAGCTACCTGTAACAAGATACCTGTAAATTTGTCTCGAAGGCAGTCATTGCACTCTGCCTCTGTGTCTTTCCCTGCTTTCTAGCTATCTCTACCTATCTCTCTCCCAGGTCCATTTGGTTCCAAACTCTTATTTTGCTGGGGTCAGGGACCACTGGGTCTGTGACCACTATGGGCTAATTAAGATGATGAATTTTAACTCTTGAGAGCGTAAAAATGAAACCAAATGGACCCTTGCGGGTCCATTTGGTTTCATTTTTACGCTCTCAAGAGTTACAACTGGTTAACCAACTTAGCTGGGGACCACCTGGAACCCTCTCAGGGACCACTGGTGGTCCCCGGACCACCTGTTGAAAGCACCCAAGTAGGAAGTAAACTTAAAAGCAAAATTTACAATATATTTTGGGGGGGCAAGTGACCATGACCTGAGGGCACGTAGAACCTGATTTGCACTTGCCCGATGGGCAAGTGCCTCGGAGACCTTAGTGTCAACCCCTGCACGGAGACTTCAGGCAGTCATACAAGCCAAGGGGGCAGCCACAAAATACTGAGAAAGTGATGATTCTAATTATAATAAAAATATTCTAATTCAATGAAACGGCTTCTCCATTATTCTAATTCAATGAAACAACAGTGTCACAGTTAAATGGCCTAAATGGGCCTTTTGGAAAGCTCAGCTGAGCAATTTTTTTTACAGGTAACAGTTCTGTGATTACTCTAACAAGTAGGACAGGTGCGGTGAACACCTGATTTGCTTTCTGCACAAGAAATGCATTCAAAGATTTTAAGGTTGCACTATTTCAAATTATTCTAATTCGTTGACCAGCACCTGTATATATATATATTAATGGTGTTGATTTTTAACGTGTTAACGGCGTTGATTAAATTTCTACGTTATTTGCGTTAAATTTTTTAACGCAATTAACGCACATGCACGCGCGTGCGCATGCGCGCGCACGCTCGTGCGTGCGCATGCTCTGTCTCGGATGTGATTCCACTCGCTGGCGACTCTATTAAAGGGGGACAACAAATAGGGACAAAGTTGCGGAATGCATTGGAGTCTATGGGCTCGAGCGAGTATATCAGGGCTACTAAACTGGTGGCCTGACATCTCCGTTCACTTCCATGGAATGGTCTAATGGCGGCTGCTCTTCATTTCCACTGAGCATGAGTACAGCTAACTGAATAGCAGCGCACGCTCTGTTCTCTGAGCCCTCAATGTCGCTAGTCTGCCACTAGTCTTGTAGTGGTGCTTCCCACCGGAGAATCCACTTCCTGTTCCTGCACGTGAAATCAGATGTAAACAAACAGCAGCTCTTTCGGATCACTCCCAACTATTGTGATGTGTTTGTTTAACCGCGTCGCCATCGAAACTGAGAAGAAAAGTTGATTCAGAAAATCGCCAGTTTAATAATGAGTGGACCGAAAAATAATGGCTAAATTGAAACTCCATAGGGAGCGCAGGCAGACGTATTTGCTCTGTAACCAAGTCAATGCTGTCGTAAAATAATCCGATGGTAAGAGACGCCACTGTTGCATGGATTATTGTCAAGAAAAAAAACACCCAGAGATGATGAAGAGTCGAGTGCATGCTGGCTGCAGGAGGTAGAGCCTATTTCTTTCCCTGTTTACCTCCCTGTTCCCTGTTTACCTTTGCATTAGTGAATATTTGTATTTGTCTGTCTTGATGAAATGAACATGGTGGGCCCTATTGTATGGCCACTGGCCAGTCAAAGATGTGCCATCACTGTCATTAGTTGCCTGTGTGTAGGCTAGTCCTGTCCCCTGTTGCAAGCCTTTTGAGAATTAAAGAGAGAGCACAATAAGTGTGCCTTAGATGTTGTGATTTGCTGCTGTTGTGATAACAGATATGATATGAAGACCTTTTTCATAAGCTGCACTATAAACGTGTATTTTGATTTGGTTCAAATATGATGCATGTTAGAAAGACCAGATGCACATTGCACTTTTCTTATAAATGGAGCATTTTAAAAAGTGAAATACTTTAAAAAATGTGTCTGTGTGTACACATGTCATGGTGGAGAGTAGTCTCTGTGGCAGTCTGGCCCCCGGGCCCCTTGGGTTTTTGGCAATGCTGACTCCTGAACAATTTAGTTGAATAGCCCGCTGTCTTTCCATTTCCGCAACAATACACAGGAAAACATGGCATATTGTCCGAAATAGTCCGAATGGTGATTAATCATGATTAAATTAATTTTGAAGGTGTGATTAATTTGATTAAATTTTTTAATCATTCAACACCCCTAATATACAGTATATATATACACACACACACACACACACACACACACACACACACACACACACACACACACACACACACACACACACACACACACACACACACACACACACACAGATATGTAGGATATATACGGCCCCCAATGGCTAGTATCTACCCCTGGACCAAAGGCGATTTCCCTTTGGTCTAGTGGTTAAAATGTTGGACTTTCACATGAGAGACCAGAGTTCGAATCCCGGGGGTTACATCCTCACTGCTATCGCCAAGTATGTGTCTCCTCCATGGCTGGCCCGGAGGCGGCCAGCCACTTACTCAATCCTCAAAAAGACCAAATGCTATCGATTGAGCAATGATCCAATTTAGCTCTCAAAAAATACAGTCTGAGGCAGCCAAATATGGCAAATGAACAAGCCCTGCGCCGTTATACCATGCAGTTTTCATGCCTTCATGCCCATTTTGAGGCGCCAATTACCACTCCCTATTATTTACGGCTTCCTGCCATCCACACACGGTACGGTGGGGTGGCCAGCTGTTAGTATAAGGGTGGAGAAGTGTCCGTAAATGGTTCCACAGTATGGAGATGGGGGAGTAGGGTAAAGTGGCCCCTTAGGCTAATTAAAAAGCTGTGCCTATAACACGGATCCTCTCGTCTGTCTCATTAATGTGCCCAGCCCTCCCAGTCTCAGGGAATGGCTGTGTCTGCTGGAGTGGAGCAGTCATATCACACAATGTGGCAGTCAGAGGTTAGGGCAATAAGATAAAAAAAATGCAGGTTTGTGAGAGATGACAGCGCTATCCCAATTAAAAGCTGGGTGATTAATTTGGGCTCAATATAAGACCTGTCAAGTCCTCGTTCTGCCAGAGCATCGGGAACTCTGGGAGACATGCAGGTGTTAATGAAGAGTTTTAGTGAGGGTGGAATGTGGTGAGTTAACCTGTATGGAGTCAGTGTCATATTCTATTACAACATTTAACTTTCTCTGTGTTTAAGGGTTAAAAAAGGCCCACCCCAGTAAGATGCTCTGCACTTGGGGTTACACGCAACAGTCTATTTATTCTAGTGTCAACCCTACTACAAATCAGTTTACATTTTCCGTGAATGAAACAAGTGCTGTGATTGGTCAGCAAAATGTTGTATCTGTGGGAAATACATCTGACGGATGTTCCAATGGACACTTCCGCTGATGGACTCTTAGCTTTAGGTCATGCCCAGCCTTTTCTCTTTGCAGCGCAGATGAGGAAAGTCTGGAGACCGAGGCTATGCCCCTTTCGCTCAATGACTGAACAAAACAGTGATTAGCTGTAGCAGTTAGGCCTCGTACACACGTAAAGAACAAATGTTCTGTGGTCTGTCTGTGTGTGATGGACACCTGACTGCTTTGACAGCATTTGTATTTGATGGGGGGAGGTGGGCAGAACACAGCCATCAAACACAAATGTTTGGTCAAACCTGCATGTCACTCCCATTGGGAAAGCATTTAGGCGGCCATCAAACACGGGCAGAGCACAGAACATTATTTTGTTCTCAGAGAGTGTATGAGTCCTAACTGTTCTTGGAAAACAGAGAAAAAGCCAGCACTCATTAAATGTCCTTTCTAATGTTCTGAACACGTTTCGACCAGTGCGGTCTTCCTCAGCATTGTTGGTCAACGCTGAGGAAGACCGCACTGGTCGAAACGCGTTCGTTGCTGCTCGCTGGGAGGTAAATAAAGAACATTAGAAAGGACATTTAATGAGTGCTGGCATTTTCTCTGTTTTCCACGTATATCTTTGAGCCTTGCACCTGGAAGAATATTTTTTAACATGGAGTGTTGCGGGTTGTCTGCTCCGGCAGCTCTGCTTGTTTCCTAACTGTTCTTCACATGTGACTTTGTGACTGCTTGCCAGTATTCTTTAGCCAGGGACTGATCTAAAATCCGAAGTCCCATAGATCAGAAGTCCCGTAAATCAGCACTGCCCGGTTGGCCGCCTAGTTTCAAGGCGTGTCTATGTTGCAATGTGTTTGGGGTTTTGGTGAGGTTTGCAGATAGAGAAGGGTGTAGTAATTTTTTAGTAAAATGGGAAATTGGAATAATGCGATAGGACCCTTTATGCTGGCTAATAAGCCAGACTCAATCGGGTGATTCAACTGATTTACTCAGTTGTTTAAATAACTGGGGTTACTAAAGTAACCTAAAGAAACTGACAGGCTCTTTTTTGCCAACAGCTGATTTGTTCTCTCTTATTATCCAGGCTAATTCCTCTTATTACTTACTTCTTATTGTTCTATCTTCTTCTACTGCTGTGGACTGTTTAGGACACAGACAGACAGGGAAACTAGTAGAAATAAATGTGACTTTCCTGTGAGGATAGTGTTTGGGGTTGGGTGAAAGTTAGTAGGTCGGGAGTGATCTTATTGCCTTATTTACGCCTTTTTACTAATTGTCTTATTGTCAGAAAAATAAGTTCACTAAAAGTACAAACTCTCTCTCAGAAAGTTAACCGCGGCATTGCGGCGACATGACATGACAATGTTTAATTTATGTCACCATCTTTCAATATTTAATGATGTCCTCAGATGTTCAGGAAAACAGCAGGGTGGGGGAAGAAAATAAACATTTCCATGCAAATGAGATCACAAACACAAGCCCCAGCTAGTCTCCCAGATGAGCACATATCACATGCACAGAGGCAGGCAATCCTATTAATTTGACGTCAGAACAAAATGTGCCCTCTCTTCTTTATTCATTGCTTCTGTCTGTTTAGTTTGTTTGTGCAAAGAGCAGCGTTCTGAGCCACTAGTCACCCTGTTGACACGCTGTAACTCCCCAACGTGACTCTGATGCATTGCCTGTAGGTTACAGCTGTGGTTCTCAAACGCTTTCAGTGTCAAGTAGGACCCCCAAATTTGACACGTATTAGACTGCAGACCCACACTTACAGAGATATGCCATTGACCCCCAAAAGAGAGTATTTCTACAGCTCTAGCCACAGTGAATTTTCAAACATTCTTCACCGCTCTTTGGTGCTTCATTTGGGGGCTATTGTGCTACAATGCCAGCTTTAGATCCATTGCGTTTCCAGGTCATTGCTGAGGATGTTATTATTGATAGCACCAGGCACGGTTAGCATTAGCTGGTACTGCTTGCCTGTCATCACTACAAACAGTTAGAACAATCAAACGGCCGTGCCAAAGAAGAACACTATAGTCAACCGAAAATAGGCTGCGCAGCATGCTCAGCCCTGGAAGCTTTTGAGATAAAGCATTGGAAAATACTGCTTTTAATGGAAGTAAGCAGAATCGCATTTACGAATGCCATCGGCTGATGGGACGTGGAGCCTGATGCTGACTCAAGCAATGCTAAAAGATAAATAGGCTGTCGGGCTTTATGTCGTTGACATAAAACAGTTATTTTTGCATGCGTGGAAAGCAATATGAGGTACTTATAGATTAGCTATGCTTAGCTATGATTAGGATTGAACTAAGCAGCATTTGCCTACCATTCTGTCTCTGGGATCCCAATTTATATTATAAACCACTGTTAATTTAACTCTGTGATAGAAATGCAACCACATAGGCCTGTTAAGGTCCATTTGGTTCCCACTTGTAGAGTCTGAAAGTCACACATTTGGTTTCTAACT
Source organism: Benthosema pterotum (assembly GCA_039105355.1). NCBI lineage: Eukaryota > Metazoa > Chordata > Actinopteri > Myctophiformes > Myctophidae > Benthosema > Benthosema pterotum. The sequence continues at coordinate 39,888,724 of CM076969.1, forward strand.
ATCCGTTAAGCTTGAGATCCCTCAAGGACCTCTTGAAGTCCCCTGACCCTATCAGAATTGTGCTTGCATGGGGCGGTGGAGGGATTATATCGGTAGGAGCAATTATTACATTTCTGTTTCTATTAACTATTATTTAAATTATAAAACAAAAGTTGACATGAAACTAACTTTTCAGTGCAATGGAAAGAAAGATTAAAGCGTGGAATCACATCTATGTGTAACATGAAGTCAATGTGCAATTAATCCTCTTAGAGCACCAGGGAACAAACAAACTTCTGTATTCAGCAAAAAAAAAAGGTGTAATGGGAAAAAAGATTAGCTTCTCTTGCAAATTGACTCAGTGTTTGCTTTGAGTGGGAGTAGAGGGTTTTAGTTGTTGTTAAAGCGGGTGGTTGATTGGCATGATTGCATTTAATTAGCCGGATAAATTATCGGTTGCTGATTTGTTTTCTCAGGTCTTAACTTATGGGGCATAGGTTACACATGAATACCCCTCGTTTTAGGGAGGATGGATAATATCTGGCCATTGTTTGTAGTGTGTATAGCCCTTTTCAAACCAAAGGGTCACCGTGCAACTCCTTTGGGTCCAAAGGGTCACCTTACAACTCTTTGGTTCCAAAGGGTCACTTTGCGACTCCTTTGGGTCCAAAGGTGACCCTTTGGACCCAAAGGAGTCGCAAAGTGGATTTCTGACTGTAATAAAGGCACCTGTGCTTGTTAAGGTGGATTCAGAGATGGGATAAAAACAGATCAGATTAATTTCTAATGGCTTTTATCAATGTGATGGTGGATACGTCATCACACAGCAGGTTTTAGCATGCATTGTCGGGTGTGGCTATACTTATAATGACCACGGATGTGGTCTAAAAGTCTGAAGAACATCATTTTTAATTCACTGATCGTTTAAGAGCGTCTGCCGAGTGCTTAAACTGTAAATGCTAACAAGGACGTGAGACAGGCTGCAGCATTTTGAACGAGTTGGTAACACCCTGGTAACACTCTCTGCGTCAGCCGTCACACGGAACAACAGTGGGGCTGTTTTGTCACAGCCGTACCGCTAACACGGTGAATGTCAAGCTCCACGCAGAGAGTACACCCAGCGCCTGCCACCGGCTGCCACCAGCGCTGCCCGTCACAGAGCCTCGTGATGGAGGCGAGGCATTACGTGTAAACGCCGGTTGGCAGCAAGCCGCCAGGCAGAGGAGAGAGAGAGAGACCCCGTAGGGTAGCCAATCAGTGCTGGCGGCTGTTGCCGTTAATTACTCGTTATGACGGGGCATTCGGCGGTTAATGAGACACGGCAAACTGCCGTATTTTTTTCATAACTGTTGTGATTAATCATTTGACGGTTAACCGGCGGGAGGGGTGGAGGAGTCTTATGTGCTTGCACGTAATGCACACATGGCATCAAAGCATGGTGTGTGCTGGCACACTATATACTCCTCTAATCATACGGTGTCATTTGTCCATTAGTCTGTCTTTGTTCTATTGTAGTGCCTGTGATGTGATGCTATGGCATTGCTGACCTCTGCTGGTCTAAATTGTCTTACCTGTCGATTCCCTAACCCTATGTTTTAACAGCGGGGGGCGGCGGGCGATGATAAAGCGACGTCGCCCGACATCCATTATTTCTCTATGGGAGCCGCCGATTCGGGCGACAGCAGCAGAACGGGTAAGATAAAAAATGCTGAGCCTTTCAGCCAAATCGGCCGACGACGCTTGTCCATCGCCCAACGTCACCCGCCGTTAGAACGTACTCTTAGGACACTGGCTGACACACCCTGTGTCAGCCAGTGTGATTGGTGTCAGGCTATGAGAAGAGCTGTGGCCAGCGGTTCATTGTAAATGATGCGTTTTTATCCATGGAACTTCACATAGATTGTGCATCAAAATTCACCCATTCACATGGAAACCATGCAAGGCACAACCAGCACATCAGGCGCAATTATCGGTTCAGTGTCTTGCTCAAGGATAATTCGTCAATGAACCAGCGATCTTGTGGTTACACATAGGGAACAAAACTGTTCTGCTTGGGTGTTTGGGGTTGTGGAACTGTTCAACCCAATGGACCCATACGTCTTTGCGTTTGTGTGCATAATATATAAACTTTATTCCATGCTTGTGGCCCACAGGGTAACACAATACACCACATATAATATAGCAAAAATAAAAATTACGGCACAATTACTCAGCCCAACAGGTTATGATTGTAGGAGAGGCACTCGTGCCGGTGTCTTCGAATCGAAGAAGTGAATCTGACACAACTACGGCCAGGGTTTGTCATCTGTTCAATGAGTCCATTCAGTGAGCGAATCGGCACATGAATTTGTAGGTCAGGTGTAGGGGTGGGACAATTCACCGAAAAAAACCGAACCGTTCAATACGGGGTCCAAGGTTCAATACGCACTAATGAACCGCAATATTTCGGTTCAGACAGACACATTTCCTTAATTATAGTAAGGAATGTCCTTATTAATAAAGCAGATATTGTCTTGTAAACTAAACTAATTTAACTTTGTTGTCTGTCTACAATGCTGCATGTCTGCATGCTACCTGCCTGATACTTAACTGAAACGTGCATTTATTTTATTAGCCTAGGTATTTTATATTTCCCTTGAAAATAGCCTAATAATGAGGCACCAATAGCAATATACATTTTTTCGTCTGTAAATAATGAAAAGGAAGAAGACAGGCCTTCTGGAATATGTCTGAATAGGGATTATTTTTAGTCTAATACCTTAACATTTGAGTTTACAATACAAGGTTGTTTAATGTTTTGAAAATATTGAAAAGGACATTTTTTCATTTTATTTATTTTTAAAAAGCAAAACGTACCGAAACCGAACCGAAACCGTGGCCCCCATACCGAGGTACGAACCGAACCGTGGGATAAGTGAACCGTCCCACCCCTAGTCAGGTGCCTTAAGAGAGCCATAAAAGTGGTGAGTCCCATTGTACATAATAGTTCACTGGCTCTGGTGCTCCTGGGTTTCAGTAACAGCATTCTAAGACGATCATTATAGGCTACTTGTAGCTTGGGTAAGCTTTCCCTCTCATACTTCACCCACAGTGGGGCAGTATAGAGGGGGGTGCAGTTACTCTAAACAGTTAAACCTTCGTTGGTAGTACAATAATGAAATTTCCAGACAAGCCTAAAGAAAAGTCTAAACATGTCCTCATCATCCTCTAATGTGTCAGTTATGTGATATTCTATGTAAGATATTTTGTGATCTTGGCAACACACATGATTTGTCCACAAAGATGCAAGGTAGGAAACGTAAGCTCCAGATTTTCTTTGGTTCTACATGTTAGTACCATGCTCCTCTTGGCATTATAATTGATATCAAAGTTAATACTGTAATTTCAACATACAGTATATTGAGCAACTGTTGGAACCCACTGCTACTAAGAGGAAGTTTGGCAAGGTCATCTGCATACATAACGTGTAAAGTTATGTTAAGTTCCTGATATCTCTTGATTTGCAGCCAGATTTGCAAGAGAAACAAGTCGCCACATACATGAAATCAATCATGAAATCAATCAATCAAATTGAAAATAGCTAATCTACAAGATCACAGCAACACATTGAGGTTGTGCATCTGTAATTTAAAAACAAATTTGAAAAGCCCCAGTACCTTGGCGGGAAAAGTTGGGAAACTTGTAGATAGTGATCCCCTCGGGTGAGTGTGGAACTATAGTGGTCCTCTGGAGTGAGTGTGGAACTACAGTGGTCCTCTGGAGTGAGTGTGGGACTATAGTGGTCCTCTGGAGTGAGTGTGGAACTATAGTGGTCCTCTGGAGTGAGTGTGGAACTATAGCGGTCCTCTGGAGTGAGTGTGGAACTATAGTGGTCCTCTGGAGTGAGTGTGGGACTACAGTGTTCCTCTGGAGTGAGTGTGGAACTATAGTGGTCCGCTGAAGTGAGTGTGGGACTATAGCGGTTCTCTGGACCAAAAAGCACCTGGAGGCAACTCTCTGCTCAATCTATTTCTGAAGGAAAATCCCCTGTGAAAGAATTATTTGTTGGGTTATTTTAGACCAAATGCACCAGGGTGGCTGTATAACTCAGGGATGTAACATTTAGCCTGTGTGTGTGTGTGTGTGTGTGTGTGTGTGTGTGTGTGTGTGTGTGTGTGTGTGTGTGTGTGTGTGTGTGTGTGTGTGTGTGTGTGTGTGTGTGTGTGTGTGTGTGTGTGTGTGTGTGTGTGTGTGTGTGTGTGTGTGTGTGTGTGTGTGTGTGCGTGCGCAACACTGATTCTCCTTGACACCTGTCAACACCTGATGTTAATGTTGCTGTTTTCCACTTGGCAGCGGCCTGCAGTAGTCCCGCCATCCGACGCCCTGCTGTGTCATTAATGCGACCCAGCAGCCCAGCTAGCAGCCAGTTCAACCTCCAGGAGCAAATCAGCACGCTCACTCGCTCACACACCTGCGTGGCCTCTCACCACCAAGCACATGTCAGGGAAAAGAGGGAGCAGAGTGTAATGAGAAGTGATGGAAGGTGAGATGATGCCGGCTGACATGTCTGAGGACACACACACACACACACACACACACACACACACACACACACACACACACAGCCTCTGTGTCGCGTTGTGTGTTGCTGGGCGAACACACAACGCGACACAGCCTCAGTGGTGACAGCACTAAGGGTCACTGAGCACACAGAGCCTTTACAGATCTGTATGAATTACACGTCCCAGGGAACCTGTTGGGGAAATCTGTAGGTCAGCAATGTAATTATAGCTGTAGTGTGAATAATGCTATTTACTATTGTTATTACTTTTAGTCTTAAATTTAATATCCATTACGACTGGCATATTTGTCACATAAGACATCCCTGAATCAGCCCTCAAAGCCTGTTCTAAATGTGTTTTCTATCAAAGTGATGGGGGTACTGCTTCCCAGACTTGATTGGTTCTTGATTACAAGGACCAATCAGAATGTGACTTAAATGTGCAAGAGATGCTGTAGGATTCCATGTAAAAACCCGCAGTACCGGCAGTGACCAAGTTACCTAGAATGACTTTACTAAAGACATGCAAAAATAGTTCTGTTTTTGTGACAAACAAAACAAACATGACTTAACCTTTTATTTAATACAATGTATAGACAATTTTCAATTAACCTATATAAAACAACACAAAATGAAATATAGCAATTGTGTAAATAAAATGTTATAAAGAAACAAACAGAGCAGATGTGCATCAACACAAACAAACAACAAACAGATTGTGGTCACAATTTTTCTTCACAACAACTATTATGCAACAGAATGATCTACTCATACTGGTGCTTAGACGATTGTCTTTTACATAATGCATGAACGGTCCCCTTATACCTGTATGTCTTGAATCACATTTCCATTTAATGGCAAAAGTCAATTTCTCTAGTGCAATGCAGTTAGATAAGTCTCTGTGCAATCACTTGATGTCTGGTTTGTCTGAGTTTTCCCACAAGAGCGCAATTGTATATTTAGCCTGGAGAATAAAGTAATTAATTAAATAACTTAACTTTAACTTCCTTGAATGTAACCTTGATATTACTATCTTCTAAATTAACATGACTACTGATCCTTCCCACCAAGTATCACAAATATGCACCCATGCATTGATTCATCCTTGATTCGGACTTAACTGTGACCTTGACATTTGAAATATAACAACACGTGTACAGCACATGTGTAACAATCATCAGGAGGGATGGCATGGCCTATCATATCCCTACATCTTTCTCTGTCTGTCTGGGTCATGCAAAGACAAGGTTTTGAGGGTGTGTGCCCATGCCCATAAACCCCACACAGCATATAATTACAATAAACAACGTAATACCCTGAGCCAGCGGCGGTGGCTCAGGATTAGCCTCGACACCCTTTCATTTTCGTCCGCGTTGTGCGAAAACGGAAAACCTGGACTAATTTGTTAGCCATGGTAGCTTAGAAGTGGGAGTCAACCTTTGGGGGTGGGCGTTGTTCCAAATGATGTGACGTAGTCAGGGCTGGATCTAGGCATGGGAATGAGGGGCAATGCCCCCCTAAATGCCCTGACTGCCCCACCAAACATGATGACATCAGGGGTTGACACTAAGGTCTCCGAGGCACTTGCCCATCAGGCAAGTGCAAGTCAGGTTCTACTTGCCCTCAGGTCATGGTCACTTGCCCCCCAAAAATATATTGTAAATTTTGCATTTAAGTTTACTTCCTACTTGGGTGCTTTAAACCAGGGGTTTTCAACAGGTGGTCCGGGGACCACCAGTGGTCCCTGAGAGGGTTCCAGGTGGTCCCCAGCTAAGTTGATTAACCAGATGTAACTCTTGAGAACGTACAAATGAAACCAAATGGACCCGCAAGGGTCCATTTGGTTACAAATCAGGGTTGCAAATCAGGTTCTACTTGCCCTCAGGTCATGGTCACTTGCCCCCCTTGGGTGCTTTAAACCAGGGATTTTCATTTTTACACTCACTTGGTTTTCATTTTTACACTCATTTTTACACTCATCATCTTAATTAGACCAGGTCGCAATGACCACCTTCCAAACAAATTTATCTTGTGTTGTGTTATAGTGCACTAAGTTGCACACTTGCCCGATCGGGCAACCAGGTAGCAGTCTTCACTTGCCCCACCATTTTTTTTACTTGCCCCGGGCAAGCGGGCAAGTGTTAGTGTCAAGCCCTGTGACATGCAAAACAACCCACATTTCAAAGATAAGATTTGAAAACAGAATAGTCTCTCAGTCAGACCTTTAGCTTTATGCATGCTGCGTGTCTGTTGCAACTTCAACAAGTGATGTTAATTTGATACTTCACTTAGTAGATCAAATCAGATCTACCGGTGTGGCTGAGGCGCTCCCTGCCCCTCTAGGCCAAAATCATTTCAGGTTAGCTCAGGCTAAGCTCAGGGGTAGAGTCACCAATTGGCAGCCACAAGGTTGGTTTGAACCCAGGATACCCCCGAGTCACTGTCGAAGTGTCCTTGAGCAAGACACTGAACTAGAGGTTCAGTGTCTTGCTCAAGGACACTTCGACAGTGAACATTGCTCCTGATGTGCTCAATGTGCCTTGTTTCCACCGCCATCATTGTATGAATGTGTGTGAATGGGTGAATGTGATGCACATCTATGTAGATAAAGGCGCTATATAAATGCACCATTTATCAGTTATAAATGCACCATTTACTCTTCCTGCCGTGACGTCCATGTTCATAATGGAAAGCCATCATAGAGCGGGTTTGGGTCCACCTTGCATAACAGCTGTTACTATTCAGCTAATTAGAAAGGAGTAGAAAATCAAGCCAGATTTAAACTGTTTGCAGGCATACAGTAGATCTTGATCTTATACTAGCTGCCATCACAATTTGATTCTATCTAACCATATATTCTATGGTTAGATTTTATTTTTATAAACTATTTAATTGTGACAGTTGTTATAAGTAGGGCTACTATTCTCTCTGTTATTAAAATTGCAATGATGAGACTTCACAACCAAGGCTTTCAGACACCTTACCTGTAATGTGATGTGACGATTAAATATTGATTCTGACAAACGTGCAGACGGAATAGGGTGAACACGTGTGAATATGAGCTACCAGCAATATGACATTATTGTCGTCCTCTTTCAGTGCATCTTTCCTGTCATCACATTGCCTGCATGCATCAGTTAATGCTCATATGCCCTTAACAAGGCTATAACTACTTGGCATTAATCTCAGAGACAAAGCTGAGCACATGTTTTCTTTCCAAAGACCTTTTCGCCGGTTGGGAACTAGTTCAGTTCAGAACCAAGTGGAAAAGAGGCCACTGTTGGTCATCTACGACAGTGGTTTTCAACCAGTGAACCAGAAACCACCAGTGGTCCTTGAGGGGGTTCCAGATGGTCCCCTGCGGTTAAATGATGGAGATTTGGGAAACAAATGGTTCTTATTGAATCTTTAACTAATTTTAAATGTTGCGTCTGAGAGGGAAGAGAGGCTAAATCTCAAATCAAATCAAATGGTGGTCCATGACTCAAATAAATGAATACATAATGGGCTTTAATATGAAAATGCAGGAGGGGTGAAAATTAAATCAGTTTGCGGCATAGGTCGCGTTGGTGGCCAAATGGTCGCTACAGATGTCTAAACGGTTGTGACTAATTTATATTTTTCAGCTTCCGTGACATCATTTTGCGGCATGTGTCGCAACATTTGGCATAATGGTCAACGATAAGGTTATGGTTAGGTTAGGTATAAGTTTTACTGAGGTTATGGTTAGGCTTAGGTCTAGTAGGAAAGGTGGTGACCGTTGGCCCAAATGGTCGACCATTTTCACCACTCGAGACTAATTGACTAATGTTTTACCACCCGACGTGACCTATGCCACGGTCGCACATTGATATTGCTATGGCTGCCAACAACATACAACACTTTCATCTGCCCTTCTCAAGACATTTTCAAAGAGGCTTTTGGCATAGCTAATCCGTATATGTTTTCAGCTTGCACAAATGTTTATGCTAATGTATGTATATCTGTGCATGTCTGCGTTATTTGTCTGCATTTACTGTTGTATGTGTATGTATGTACACTACAGTATGTATAATATCTCTGTATGTACTGTGAGCTCTAAAGACATGTTCCGTGGGTGGTTGTGGGCATGTGCAGTATGTACATTTTTGCCGTGGGTGTCTTCTGTGTATATGTCTACTTGTACATACACACATTTGCACATTAAATGATGCACAGTGCAGCCATTGTCCACACATAGAAAGGAGGTGGGTATCACCAATGTGGGTATCACATTGTTACAGAGCCCAGTTTAGAATTTCAGCCGTCCTAGGTGCCCTTTGAGAGTGGCCAACACCCATGGAATAAGTTTGTGTCTTCAAACCATATTACTTAGGAAATGCATTGCCAGCTGTGTATTCAATGTGTGATACAACCTCTGGGTGAGTCTAATGTGTGAACAGCCCCATGCTGTGAGAAAGAGAGCTCAGGTGTTTTGACTGAGCTCTCTCTTCCAGCAAGCTAAAAGACTAGAGGAAGCATACTGCCAAACTACATTCAACTTCAGCTTATGTTGTTAATGCGTGGGTACATTAATGTTTTCAACCTTTTTTCATACCAGCTGCCTAATAATTATGTCATTTGAGCCATACCTAATTTTGAGGAGTTTCAGAGCACACCCTTTGAATATTTTTATATATTTTGTTGACCACAATTCCATATTTATGTTTGCACAATAGGAGAGATAACAGGCAAACGTCAATCAAAATTACAATTATTATTCACTAATACTAGTAATACTAAGACTACTAAGACTACACAATATAACAATAGAAATGCACTCTGTCAAGTGTATTTCGGAAAGTGTAGTTCGAAAGTGGCATGTTTGCGTTACAGGTGATGTAACTATTACATGTTTGCGTGTTGGAGGATAATGCATTTCCATGTACTGTATATATATTCTGTAACCTAATTATTGTCCCAATGAAATGCAACAAAATGGTAATCGGCAAACAATACTTTTAGATAAAAAAGTGGTTTAAAGAATGTCATTAATTTGTTTACAAGGCATATCTGGTGTGGAGAATAGGTAATTATTTAGCTTGCCGCGGGGTGTGTTAATCATATCACTGTCAACATAAACATAGAGGACACCACTTTTCGTTGCACCAACCACATACACTCTGCTAATAATAAGTAATAATATTTTTTATCTGTAGTATCCTTGCAAATTAACTAATCTGATGAGCAAACATACAATGCTTGAGTGTAATGTTATACTCTTGAATTAAAGATCTAAAGGGTCCACTTGGTTACCAACTCCATCATTTAGAATTTTAGATGGGGATCATCTGGAACCTCCTCAAGGAACACTGCTTGAAAACTGCTGGCATACAATATGTTATATGCAATATGCTACAAAACTCTATAGACACACCTTAGTAGTCTCCCAACGTACTCGAGAAGGGTTTTGGGCTGGCATGCAGATGGTGCATGACTTTCATTAAAGGAAAAAGAAAAACGTAACAAATGGAAGGATTAAATGAAGTGGACAGCTTCTGCCAACCGTAACCTCCCAGCGGTTCTACAATCTAACAGATTGCAGAAAATAGCCTTCGCAGGCAGTTATACCTGTACCTTTAGTTGGTAGAAATAATGGCACATGGAAAGTAATAAGCTCACCTTGTTTAAGTTGGATTCACAGGGTGTCAATGTTCCACATCGTTTTAAAGAGTCAGATAGAAACGGTTGCAGATGATTCTAAATATTCCCCAAATACTTTGTTTTGGAATTTAGGTATCTGTGAGAAATCCTATTCCCAAATGAACTATTGGAATTGGTTATAAGTAACTTGACAGAACAGGGCATAAACACTGCCAGGGGTGTAGTGGAGGGGGGACGCGGGGGGACGGCGTCTCCCCACTTCTCACATCTAGAATATTTTTGGGGCAAAAGTAGGCCTATGTTTTTGTCTTGTCATTTACTTTTATCGATACAATTGTAAACAATGCATTGTAAACAATCTTTCTCAATATGCTATACTTGTTTTAATATCTCATTTTCAATATTTTACTATGTCATTAATATACCTTAGAGATGTTGTGTGGACATGGTAAAAAAAAAGTTCCCATTCTGTTTCCTAGAAATGGAGGTCTGAAAAAAATCATTAACATGGTGAAATACATCTTGATGACATCATCAAGATGTGTTTCACCATGTTAATGGTGTTTCACCATGTTAATGGTGAAACACAAAATTGAAAATTGGTCGAATTCCCCTTTAAGAGGCGTCCCCCCCCTTCTAAAAGTACCACTACAACACTGAACACTGCCATGGCTAATGCCCCGTACACTGCAATATATTTGCCCGATTATACTGTTGGGGACCAAACCGAACTCATGAGGTGATACAAAAGTCTCTGTGTGTGAAAGGCTGAAGATATAGCGCTGATAAACAGTCTCCCAATGGCTTCCCGACTGTTTCCGAATATCTAGCCAACTGGACATCTCTGAGTTTGAACTACTTGCAAGTGCATACCGAGAAAGCATGCATTCCAATGAAGAAGAGCTGCTGCTCACAAACACTTGTTGACAAGTCTGTCAACAAGTGTTGGTGATCGGATATAATATGACGCCCGTGTACACACACATGGATAGAGTAGAGACAATTATTTTATGAAAATCAAGATGCACGTCCTGTCTCAGCGCACCATGTGATGTAGGCTATGCTATCCAACATTTCTTCTTGTGATGTGAGCCTGTACTCCTGTGTGCAGCAGCTGCACTGTGCACTCAGAGAGAGAGAGGGGAGGAGGGGTGCATCCTGTGTTGGTATCCGCATCTAGATGTCAAAATGAATATTGGAATAAACAACAAATGACGTAGCCAGTATGTATCGGGTCTAGATCACATCTTGGTGAAGTCTTGTGGTGTCTAATCCCTAGTCGACTAGTACCAATCATTTAGAGTGAAAGCCACACAGATATGACAGTTGAACTAAAAACCCTACAGTCTGTATGAGGCATAAGGGGTTAGTAGAATTTACAATAGGCTTTTAGCAGAGCATTGCCATTCAGAGGGTCAAAGGGCCGGTGCTCTAGCACCACCTAGTGTCTATCTGTGCACACCACTGCTGGTTGATTCATTCATTGATATACTCTCGTGTCTTTCAGCCAAGTCTGATTGTCTTTTTTTGTTTGCTTTTATCACCCCAATTAGTTCCCCCTGTTAACTCATTATAAATGAAATTAAAACAGCAAAAGGTTCTCCTCTATCTCACCTTAATACCTTCTCAGATAAAGCTGCAGAGAAGTGAATTAAGGGGGGTAAACATTTAAATGTGCCAGAATAAGCCAGATGGAATGCTGATCATATCGCCTTATAATGCTGCATTATATATACATTTAAATGTGGTTCGCAAAGTGGGGTCAGGAGGGGCGAAATCAACTTGTGACTGAGGCATGGCTAATAGCGCACCTGCTGCAATTGTCGCGGCTGTTGTCCATCAGCCGACGGTCGCAACAGTTCAAAACGCGCTTGCCAACATGTTTGAGAAGTACTGATTTGTAAAATTGACCTCAGGTGGGGTCCTAATGAGTTAAAATAAATTACTCATTAAGGTAATATGGATATCCATGGTTATCACATGGCCATGTTTAACAATGAGGTCCAAAAAGAAACGGGGAAAAAAGTGCAGGAAAGTTTCATTTTTGTGTTTTTATATATCAAAGGTTAAAAAAAAAGATTTAAATGGAAACATACTTTGGAAACACACCACATAGAAGGAAATTAGGCCTACTCTATCTTGTAAACAAACACACCATGCCTCTTGCCTGTATAGCACTGCCCCATCACCTGAAGGGATGCGATGCTCTGATTGGTTCAGAAACTTCACAACCAGCGTTTCAGGTCCATAATAAAATTCCCACCGTTTCTGTTTCACTGCAGCTGACATTGTGCCAGAATTCGACCAGCCTTGTGCCTGCAACAGTCAATCGATATTAGGATATTTCTATTGGGAAAAAAAAACATTATATTCAAACCAATAGGGTATATATGACCCCCAGGCTCCCTCACCTTTAATTTCTTATTGATGCTGTTATCTCCTTCAGTCATTGCAAAATAAACAAATGCAAAATACAAAATCATCTCCATGCTGGAAATATGTTCACAGCAAGAACAACTAAACCAAAAAAGAGCATCAATATGCAACACCTTGGGGGGAAAAAAAAACATGAGTTCAATTCAGAGATATCGTAGAGGTGAGAATGGGAAACTATGAGCATGTCAATGAGTGACATTTTAAAAGATGTCAATGGCATTAACAAGCCTTGAAGCCCGCACCTTATCATCGTAAGGGAACAAATCAATAGAGCCAACCTCACACACCAAGGAGAGTTTTTACTATCCGGGCACTTATCGATGTTTTATCCACTCTGCCAAGGTAGACGTCCCCTGGAGGACCTTAAACCTCTCTCAACCTTGGCTCCTGCTGCACCCCTCCCTCACAGGACCCTGTATTGGACCTATACGACCTGCAAGAGAGCCATTCTATTGTTTTCACCCAGCGTCAATGATCTAATCGTGCTAGGAGGCACGGTGGTAAGTACTGTCGCCTCACAGCTAGAAGGTCCTGGGTTCGGTCTTTCACAGAGCTCCACTGCAAGACAGAATCATAGAAGCAGTGGAGCTATGGACCAGAGCTAACCTTAACAATCCTAACCCTAAACCTAAGCCTTAACCTCAGTAAAAACTAAACACAGTGGCTGCAGGGCCTGGCGTTTCCAAGAACTTGGAAGAATCACCAAGCTCATTTGGCACTTAGCGCCCACCTAGTGGAAACAACATTCCTGCTAAAGCATAATAAGCCGAAATCCGACACTAAATTAACGTAATCTCTCTCTTTCGTGCATGTTGTCTGGAGCGTGTAGCTCACAGCTCACAACTGGATGATGATGTGCTCCGGCAGCTGTCTGATCCACGCAGACGGCCAGACACAGAACATGTCCTGATCCAAAAACTGACAATATGCTTGTTGTTGTTTGATTTCCAAATACCTTCCAAAGTTCTAATAGCTTGTTATTGTTGCAGCGAGAAGCACTGTATGTACATAAACCGCCTTGGCAAATACAACACATCTCCCACAGTAAAGCCTATTTGTACATGTTGCATGCTGAAAATAGCTTATCTATCTGCGAGCTTGGCGCATGGCACGACGGCGACACATTGAGAGTATTGTAGATGTAGATCTGTAGATGCAGAATGTGAGACATACAGTAGAGAAGCTTATGCCTACACAAGCGTTTCAGCATAGTCATCTTTCACAATTCGAGGCTTCGTTTTCACTTGACTCATATGACAGGACAGAAGCAAGTGTAAAAAGAATTACGGATTTGGTGGTGTATTTCACATTGCAAGGGTGCAGGGAGAGTCAGCAGGACAATTAAACATTTAATTGTGGGCAAAAAAGAATAAGCTTTTGCTTCTTCTACAAGAAGGCATGGATTATAATTTAAACGAATTATGAACTATGAACTGAACACTAGTTCATTTTTGAATTTGTGAACTGAACTTTGAACTAATTAGTGTACAGTAGAAAATGAACTTTCCCTATCATCGTTTCTGGCATACAATGAGGTCAGTCTGTAGTGGTCATTTTTTTCCCCATCAGTCGACTTTGAGGCTTAAAGGGATAGTTCAGATTTTTGATTTAAGTTGTATAAGCACATGCCATTAATAATTGATTTCGGCCCCGAAACGTCACCATATAAGTAAAGCAATATTCGGGTGTGCAGATTTTCTTTCTTTCATATAGTCATTTAAATGTGCATTCAGTGATTTGGGCGATTTGGGGGGGTGCAACAGGCCAACAACAGGCCCCTCTCATCCTGATTGGACGAAAGGCTTTTCTCCTGAAGCCCAAACTGAAACTAGGGTTTTTTGACCCCAGGGACTCACTTGGCACAGGGAGAACTCCTTATATGGTCACCACAGGTGACAGGTGGGAGGACTAGCCAGAAAAGAAGAAAAAAAATGAATGAAGTGAAATCACTCACTATACCTTAAGAAGTCTACACAATTAGAGAATGTATGAAGAGCTGCTATTTTGACTGACGTTATCTCTCTAAAACACAGCAGACAGATTAATATAATCTTATTTGGGCATCTGTTCTCCTCTCTGTTCAAGGCCTAGCAGCCTGTGATCAAGCACTGGGCGTTGAAGGTTGCCTCTGTTGACCTCTTGCCCGTTCCAAGTCATTTTTCTCTCCAGCTGTCCTTCTGACCGGCTGTCCTCTTTAACCTTTTGATACAGAAAAAGGGAAGCTTCACTTCAAATCATAAATGGGGCCCTGTAATTCCGGATGAAAAACAGACATTCAGAAAAGTCACCCTGACATGAAAGTCATACAGCTGTAATGTAGCATTAGAGTTGAAGACGTTTTTTTAAGAGGGGAGAGAAATGGAGGGAACTAAAGGAACAAATGAAAGTAATGGAGCAGTTAACATATGAAATTAGAGGGGTGTCGCTGTGTGGTGTAAATGTGAAAGCTATTTGGAGGCTTGTAGGAGTGGATGGGGCAGCACCCAAGCTTAAAGGGACATTTCCCTAAAAAAAACTTGGGTCATTTGACTCGCTTTAGTATTTAGATAAAGTCGATTTAGTATTTAGATTTCTTGCTCACCAATTGTCACGTGTAGGTGAGGTGACAACCCAATCCTTTGACTGTCGCCGGGCGACTTAGTAGGCAAAGCGGCACCATTGCTTGTTGCTTGTTGTTTGATTAATCTAAATTATCATGGTCTGTGCCGGACCTGGGGATTTACTGCCTTGGGCGAGATTCCTGTTGTGCAGTATCTCTCATTCCAGAAAATTAATTCCAAAAGGCACCATCAAAATACTTCAAGTAGTAAGACGCAGAATCCAACCTGGACACGAATCCTTCTCTGTGCAAAAACAAACAGGAGATCTGCAATTGCACTCCGCTGGCCCATGAAGTGAACAGAGATTGCATAGCTCAGTCTATACAATAAGGCACCATCTCTCTAAATACTGAATCAAGCAGCGGACAGTTTTTCGTTTCGCAGTGTTGCTGTTAGAACACTGCCACTCACTATGACTTGTCTGGAGTGTTCACATGAGCCTGAGTAGATGATAAAATGACCAATAGTTCTTTTGAAAGTGAAATATCCCTTTTAACCCAAAGCACAGTTTAAAAATGTAACAGGAAATAAATTAGGATGAGTCCACTAGCAAACAGATCGCATCACCCCTCAAAAATAACAAGCTCCAGTCCAAATGCATCCAGAGCAATGCTTCATGGTCCTGATCTCTAGGAAGCAGCATAACACACAACTGCAGCTGTGTAATCCACACTATACACTCAGCCAGAGGAAATAAAGGCTATATGAGTCATTCCACAGAAACGGTACGATTTGGACTTTTTTTTTCTGAAATTTTGACCGAAAGGTTTTACTTTTCTGAACAGCCCACAATATTAAGGACATCTTTAGCTATAAGAAAAACATAATTTCCCATCTCAGGCATTCAGTATATATATTTTTTATATATCTATATATTTATATATCATTTAACATAATTATGGCAATTGATAACGGAGTTGAGCCAATTACTAAACATACCGTAGCCACTACTCTAACTGAGTTGAGTAAAAGGAGAAGACTTGGCATGCCTGAAGTTACGGAATGAGATATATTGTTGGAATAACAAACAGAATCTTTATAACTAATTGTTTTATATCATTATTTCATGTAACAGAGTTGAGCTGTTATGATTTATGACCACACATGAGAGTACAAAATGCCTCTACAATAGTGTAAAATAAGGTTTTAAATTGGCACTTTCTGTAGCATGTTGGTCAGAAGAGCTGTAGAATACTACTTCCTATTGGTGATGTCACTAAAGGGCCAGTTAATTGTGGTTATGGAGAGAAGAATGACTTGTGTAACGGAGTTGAGTGCAACTGAGGGACACAGCTATATGTAATGCCATTTAATTGATTAATTATCCATTTATTCAAAAACTAAACATGTCCAGCAATAAAGTACAGATAGATATATATTCTCATGTCATAATTTTTGGATTTTTGTCGACATTTAATAGTCATATGTCAAGTCCACTTTCATCGAAGGCCACTGGGGACATGAAAAAATTGACAAAATAGGGGGTGTCTGCTGAAAGAAAGCAAGATAATTTCTGATATGAAGATAAAATCCATGTAATGTTTACAGAATATTAAACGGAACATTTCAATTGATTAAAAAATATTTTTAAAAAACAGGGACTTCAAATTATACCGTTTCCGTGGAATGACTCATATATAAGGCGCTATATATAGATATATAGATGTATAGATGTATAGATATGTAGATATATAGATATTATATATATATATATATATTCACGTATTATTATTAATTATTTTATTGTCGGACTATTTCCTCAACACTGCCCATGTCGTTAAATATACTTTGATCATGCTTGGACTATGCACTCAGAATGTTTTTAATTGGAAGAATTATTATGAGTAGTTACTAGTTGGCCAATGTTGACTTACAACCTACTACATGCATATCTTAAGATGCTATGCAAATAGCAATTCAGTACATTTCAAGTTGGCAATAGATTTGTTTGAGCTTAGGCTGCAGCTAGGGGACATGTACGCATCAATTGTGCATACACACACACACACACGCACGCACGCGCGCGCGCGCGCACACACACACACTCTTTTCAAGTACAAGTACGTATCTATGGATAAAACATTTGCAATAGGTCCATCATGTTCAGTTTAGCATAACATTTAAGTCCTCATCACACGAAACATTCACCATGACCCCCCTGGTGTGAGATGCTCAATTTAATCACATGCGTTGAATCGCTTGGGACAATATGGACCCACTTTGACCGTTATCAACCTGATAATTCCTTGTGGGTTACTTATCTTCTCTCGATTAGCATTGAGAAATTCCAGAAATCCACCATCAACATGCTGGTTGGCCTTTTTTTAATCGACACTGCGACATGCCCATGGTTATGTTGAGGGTTAGATGCTAGTCACTTTAGTAGATATTGTGCAGTAAATTGCTTGCATCACAGTGTGGTTTGTGCGGGCTGAGGACGCTTATCAACTCAGTCGGCTTGCAGCATGTGGCAACACATGCAGCGATTTTCAGCTGTCTTTGAGAGCGGTTTTGAAGGAGTCAAGGGATGTGCATTTCTTAATGACTTAACTGATCAGGCAAAAAGCTAGTCTTGTTCCCATTGGGCTCAATAGTAACAAAATGATTTATAGAAAATCCTCTGTTATGAATTTGTGCAAACCAATGGTATCCAAAGACAGCTTGAGGTGTCCACTTTAAGGGAAAAAATAGCCCAACTCGATAATATGTTTTCTTTTTTTTTATATAAATTGTACAAAAGGGCCCTGTTGTTCACACTGGCGTTTCCTCCAGGACTAGTTATGAAATAATCAGGTTTAAAGTTTTATCTTTCATATAACTTTTTTCTGCTTCAAGTAGATGCCTATACCATTTTAAAGATCAGGTGGTTGGCTACAATTAAAAAAAAAAAAAAAGACAAACTTTCTGACATGTGCCAGTGTGGAGATGGCGCCATCTAAAGGTAGCATGCAAAAAGTACAACACGCGTTTTCGCGTGGGAAACAGGGGACAGAATATTACATCACGCTTTTTCGCGTGGGAAAACGGTAAAGGTGTTAATGACTATAGGGTGTTCCACATTTCGGTGGCATAGGAGCAAAATTAATTTTGTCCCTTTGTTTGTGCTGAATAATTGGTGATGCTGAAGCACCAGAACTACCGCCTGCTCTGTGCCTCTTAACAGAGAGCGAAATTCTAATGGCTTTCTTTCTGGCTATTTTTGTTTTGCTCAAACAAATGAATGTTTCAAACTGCACCATGCAGGCAGTAATATCTCCTCCCCGCCGAGAGCACCTTTCACTGTATACCTGCTAGGTAATTATTGAAGTATTTGCATAATCATTCCCCCCCTCCTCCCTCCTCTCCTTGCTCATTGTGGCTGCTTCACTGCTTTTCCAAAGCAGGTGACATATCCCTCGTAGAGACATGAAGAAAGAAACACCAGGAGTCATTAAGCTTCGGGAAACTTCACGTTGTGTTTCTTAACTTTATTTTTCCTTTTTTATTATTTTAATTACTCTGAAGACATTCACTTTGTGAGTCGTGTTTTTTTTACTGCACCCCTTAGAATTGGAACAATGTGACGTGCTGTGCTCGGCAGGAGCACTCCGTGGGTCTCCACGTATTTTTATTTTATTTTATTTGGATTTCTTTTCAGTGCAACATTGGACAAATTGGGGATATGGGAAACAAGTGAAATGAGTGAATCAAGCTCACAGCGTCATTGTGGAGCTTGTCGATCTGCATACCAGATCTACTGGTATTACATTTAGAAAAAAAAAAAAACTAAACGTAATAACTGAACTCCTACACAATTCCAAGTGATTTATAGGGTGGGCATCCCCAGCTCAAATGCGATTATTTTGGGGGTCCCCTCCTGAAAAGGTTGGGAATAAATGTACTATACTGTATATCGCATGACAGAGGAATGTTATACTTCCGGTGTAATACACTGTAGTTGGTATACAGTCAGTAGAATAGAATATTTTTTAACTTTATATTCTTTTTATTTTATATGAAGCACCACAGTGTATACAAACACAGACATCAGACAATAAAATAATAAAAAATTAGAGCCCGACCGATGCCATATTTTTGGGGCCGATGCCGATATCGATTTTTAAAAAATAAAAACTACACCGATGTTACCGATGTTTTGGACCAATGTTTAATAATGAATTAAAACAATAAAAAAATACATTTGAAAAACTTCTAAACTTCAAATGTATTTTCTCTTTCAAGTAAACTATAGAATACAACAATTGACATTATTTACTTTTGTGAAATAATTCAATTTTCTGTCTTTCTTTTTCTGTTCCAGGCATATATCAGCCGATATATTGGCCGATGTTACCGATATATCGGCCAATTTATTGGTACGAATATCACCGATGCCGATATATCGGTACGACCGATATAGCGGTCTAGCTCTAGTAAAAATGGCAGAGAAGAAACAAAACAAGGAAAGGTTAAATGACACAGATTGCATATTAGTAGATGCTACTAAACACAATTTGAGGGAAAAAAATGATATGATTGTAACGAGGATGAGAGCAAAAAAAGAACACAGTAGAAAGTCTATGCCTGTGTTGTGAGAGTCTTGCTGTGTGTGTGTGTGTGCGTGCGTGTGCGTGCAACAGCGTATGTGTTATATGGGGCACTTCATAGCGCTAGGCTAAATGAGCATGCACAACATCTCGCTCCGGCTGAACGCGCATGCATTTTATCATGCTGGCTGCTGGCTGCCTCGCTGCTCAACAGACGCCCTAACAAGGCACACAAGTTCTGCCTCCTCCTCCTCCATAGAACCACGCAGGACTCCCTGAGGCCCTATACCAATGCTGGGGTGGTCCCTGGTGGAAATGTAATGCTTGCCTGCTGCGTAATATATCTGTGTATGTGTTTATATGTGTGTCCGTGGCCATGCGTCAATGTCTTTACATGCACGCTTTGACCGTGCGGGCGCACGGCACGGCCGTGTGGCTGTGTGCATTTTCCTGTGTGCTCGTCAGCCTGCACACGTATACACACACCCTGTAAGTGTGTATGTGTGAGTGTCGCCATATGCCATGTGTCGCGTGGGTATGTGTGTGGACTTGTGCGTGGACTTGTGCTGTGGGCACATCTGTGTTGTTTTTGTGTGTTTGTGTGGGCTTGTGTGGGCGTGCACAGTGCACACATGCATGCTTGCGTGCGGGTAGGCGTAGGCACATGTGCACATACAAGTGTGTATGCATGAGTGTGGGCATATGCCAAACTCTGGCATATTTCCCATGGACACTTTGACATGTAGACAGGTGGAGCTGGGATTTGAACTGCCGATCATTGGACGAGTCACAGTCGCTGTTGCTGCCACAGCCCTGAGCCACGGTCGCCCCCTTGCGCTGTGGTTACATCTGTGTGTTTGTGCATGTGTGTGTGTGTACGCGTGTGTGTGCATACGTGTGTGCACCGGTGCCGGTATGCACATGTGCACAGTGTGTGTTATATTTGCGAGCTTGGGCATATGCCATATGTCATGAGTGTAGTAGGTGTGTGTGGACTGTTGCTGTGGTCACATCTGCGTGTGTGTGTGTGTGTGTGTGTGTGTGTGTGTGTGTGTGTGTGTGTGTGTGTGTGTGTGTGTGTGTGTGTGTGTGTGTGTGTGTGTGTGTGTGTGTGTGTGTGTGTGTGTGTGTGTGTGTGTGTGTGTGTGTGTGTGTGTGTGTGTGTGTGTGTGTGTGTGTGTGTGTGTGTGCGTGCGTGCGTGCGTGCGTGCGTGCGTGCGTGCGCATACTGTAAGCCGTGTCTTTTTCTTTAAAGCGTGTGACCAATCCTGGATAGAGAGAGGGTGGATGAAGAAACTCCACTAATAGCCTTGTTGTCTCTGCGGGACTTGGACTCTCTCTCTCTCTCTCTCTCTCTCTCTCTCAGGCTCTGCCCGATCGACCTTGAGCACGGCGGGGGCTCTTAAAAAAGATGACATGCCCAGGCAAGGCTTTCCTCGGCAGAATCGCCGCCACGCGTGCTCTGCCCCGAAAGTTGGAGAAATATGGTGTAAACCCTTCCATTAATCATGCAGCTCGCGGGTCATTAAGCTCCCCCAAATCGCACCCCCCCTCCCCAACACCCCCCTCTAACCACCCCCCAAACTTTCACAGGCGTGCTCTGGATCTCCCAACAATAGCCAGGAGGTGTGACATTGCTCTTTAATAACATCCCTCCCTCTCTCCCTCGCACCACAGCCCCATGGATGCAGACCCAGACAGGCCCAAGCAAGCTCTTCTGTTTGGGGACTGAGAGTCAGCCCACTGTGCTGTAATATGCAGGAGAAGAGGTGTGTAAATCACTATCAGTGGCTAATGAAAAGGAATAGAAGCCTCAACCACGCATTCGTCAGTCCCTGGACGTTAAAGGGGACTTCCAGGCTTGAAGGCTTTCTTTCCATCACTCTAAAATGTATTTTTTTGGCTACACATTTGCTCTCCATAATGTCAAAGTGTGTTTACACTTTACAGCGCAGTAACGCCGTTGCTGTGGTTCAGCCGTCTTGTGACAGGGTGGGGCACACTTAACAGCTGTCGAAAGTGTCGTTGACATTATGAATAGACAATATGCAATAGTTGCGTTTTGGAGCAATGGAAATAGGCAAATTTGAACAACATCCCATAGCCCCAGGCTAAGCTTATGGTGGGGATAACAGCTGGATGACAACTTTTTGGGGAAATTAGACAACTGCATATAAATTGATACTGCTAATAAAGCCTTCTACAGTACTAGCATGGAATTCCCCTTTAATATCCCCTTTACTATCTCACAGAACACCTCCTCTTTAGTTAATTTTGTTTCACACTTTTATTTTGTATTTTTGAGAGGTGTTGCAGAAAGCTGTGGTTGTCAGCTGTGCGCTATGTTACTGTCATATACGCTAGGATATAATTGGATCATCCACCTGTCGTTCTGTCTGACTTGCATGATTTGCCTGTCCATCAAGCCTAGCCATGATCCACACGTGTGTTTTTTTGCTCGACTCTCTATATTCTTTCTCTCTCTTCCTCGCCCACACCTCTCTCTCTGTCTCTCTCTTCCTGTCTCTGCTGCAGTAGTGATTTTTAACAGGAATTTGTGCCCTCTACCGATATTTCTTACCAAGAGAGATTAAAATAAATACATACGCTGTGTTTGTATTGGTGAGTAAAGGTAAACAGTCACAAGACTGTTGTCTGGACATCATCAGGGCTACTGTGGTCTGTAAGTGGAAACTATATCGGCTCATCGAAGCTTGTTGTTGACCTGCAGATACAGCTCATTACGTGATTATTGATCGCCATTTCATTCCTTAGTGCTTGTGTGGGTAAAAAAAAACTCATGTTAATTCTTCCACAACTGAAGCAGCCAAAGTCAGTAGTAATGATGACAGAAACACAGCATTGTATGTCCAGTTTCCTAGAGGCGTCCCAGCCTGGCGTTGTTGCACTCTGGCAGAGGCAGTGCTATGCTCTGCCCTTAACATGGCGAAAAACACTTGCTTGGAATACTTTCGCTCCTGGAGATGTATTAGACCTCTGCTAATAAACATAAACAGCACATTTTCACTTTTTTCTGTGTTGGCCTGATGGATGGCTTTCAAATTGTTAGTAGTATTGTTAGTAGACACAGTTTGCTGCCATTTTATAAAAAATCCCGGGACTTGATTGATTGAATAGTTTATTGGCAGAAAAGTAATCGGTGCAGGGTACAGTCAGAGGAAAATGAAATCAGTACAGGGTATATTTCCATCACCGAAAAAATGTCCTTGGGTCTTGTTTCCATTCAGGTCCTGCTGTACTTCTTCAGTTCATGTGATTGTGTTAAACACAAGGTACTCGATTTAGACACCTTTGACTACGCTCCGCAGGAAGTAATTTATATTTTAATCATCTGGCACTTAACCACTTTTTTCCCTTCTTTTTTGAGGGGGTGGGGGTGGATAGTGGGTTTGTGCGGGGGAAGATTGCAATGAATATTCTGTAAATTCCGGTTTCCTGCATGGGTCCTTTTCTCCGTGACCCGCAGCTCCCCCCTCTTCTTATAGGCTAATTATATTCCTGTTCTGTAGGCTGGCAGCGGGAGAGAGCAGAACGCATGTTTGCCTTTCTCAACCCACTCTCCCCGTGCAGTCATTAAGAAAAATGACACAGGTGCGCGCTAGTGAGAGTATCTGTGTGTGCAGAAAATTAGTTTAAAGGCAAGCCGCCATTAGAACTCACCCAAGTGAAATCTCCCCGTTACCTGTTCCCCTCTCGCTCAGCCACGCAGACTCATAAATCACCCTCCGCTACTTCCCGTCGGCTGGCATGAGAATCAGAGTAGCGCGGCGTGTCTGTGAAAGCACCGGGGCTGCCTGGGACACCGAAGTGCATAAAGCTGCACTTAGAAGCTTCCAGCACAGATGGTGGAGCGTGATCATGGGGTATTGGGGAGGTTTTTAATTGAACGGTGGAGGAGAACGTTTGCACTCAAGCTGCATGGCGGGAGGAGCTGTTGGAGGAGCACCACGTTAACAGTGGTAGTGAGTCCACAGGGCTTGAGGCAGCATGAATAGCTACTCCATTTGGAAGAAAGTGAGTTTGGGCTCAAATGAGGGGAGAAGATTTAAGGGGGCGCCTTAAATGGGTTGTACATAAGGCCATGGGGAGGAGCAGGAGCAAAACTCCATTAATAAAAGTAAAGTAAAGTGCCTGCTCTGTTCACTCTCAAATCAAGCAAAGTTAAACTTTATTCGTATAGCCTATTGCACTTTTCTTATTCAGGGAAACTACTTTACTACTACAGGAGGAAAACAAGTAAACCATTGTATAAACACATTTGGGAAAATAAGTCCCAAGTGTCAGTTTACTGCTTCTTTGATATGAAAAGGTTTGGGAACCAGTCCGGTATATGCAGTATCTTTCAGAGAACATATCACAATGTCTTCCTGTCCGCAAGGATCATGTTTCACTGTGTCTCCGATCTTCAACTGTCAACCAGACCATTAACAATGCAAACAAGAAAGGGGGACAGAGCTGAAAATTGAGAGGCCTGCAGGCTAAAGGCACACTGGCAGCATTGGTTTCCATTTGTTCTGCAGTTATTTTTTCATTCGGAATTATTTCCAAATAGTTTTAGTCACAAGATTAAGTGTAGATCTCACCAATACATAGTGTAGGGTACAGTATATGAGCAGACTATGCCATATGGGGCTCCACATAGCAGGTCATGACCCTGTAGGGTACAACAGTAGATCCTTCCGGTGTGGGCTCCTCACTGCCACTGAGGCA
Organism: Benthosema pterotum; assembly: GCA_039105355.1. Lineage (NCBI taxonomy): Eukaryota > Metazoa > Chordata > Actinopteri > Myctophiformes > Myctophidae > Benthosema > Benthosema pterotum. Next base: position 39,913,158 of record CM076969.1, read on the forward strand.
GCAGGATACAGCAGTATCCATTCAGTATAACAGTATAACATTCAGGCAGAGAGGGACCAAGCTATCTCATGGGGAAAATGGCTTGGATTGAATTAGGGAGCAATAAGGAAAAAACAAGATGTTTCATTGTTATTTATTAATGCACTTGAGTGTCGCTGGTTTGAATCCCCCGATTGTGAAAATTGATAGGCCAATATTTTCTTAAAATGGATTAGCTTTCTAGAGATCTATTAACAATTGGATTAAAACTCTAGCTATGTGGACAATCCCCACATCTACAGAGTGCCTGCTCGCTGCATTGGCCAGTAAAATGGTAAATGGTGCATTTATATAGCGCCTTCATGCAAGGCGCTTAAAGTTAAAGGCTGCTGTTGCATTTTTATGTACCATAGGTACTATGAGTGTTGAAATAAGAGCATGCATACAACTTTTATGGGATGAAAGTTGTGTGAACTGAGTGATGCAACTATACATTTTTTTGTTACTGTACTGTACTGTACTGTGCTCTGCATACTGTATTGTTGTGTATTGTGTTCTCTACTGTAGGCCTGTTGAGAAAAAATGCAGAGTTATACTGTGTGGGACACTTTGGGTGTTACAGCTGGCCCTCTTGGACACGTACAGTACATATACTGTACATAGAGACACACGGCTGCGTAGTGGAGCGGAGGAGCACCGCTCAACAACAAGCACACTCAGGCGCACTGCAGTAACAATGTCTTTCACCACCTAATGAAAGAAGAGCAATGACAATATCCTGCCTGTGCAGGTTAAAGCATGGGGCATTCATCTAGCAGCGTTCGTGACAGCGCCCAAATGAATATGGCCGAGAATAAGCTGCTTACTCTACAGTACATGCACTATTGCTTCTGTTGATTAAACTTAATCAATATTAATAGGCACTGTGCATGGCTGTGGTCCCTTCACCAGAACATTTCATCAGCCTGCACTTTTTTAAAGAGCTACTGAGTATCTCCAGACAGCAATTTAGTGCTTTAGTTCCCCCTGGTCACACTGGTGGGGAAACGACGGTGCAGAGCCAGCCTGCAGGGAAGCGATCGCGCCAAACCTGGCAGGCTTTACAAAGGAGGTCTCCTCCAAAGCGTTGCCCCTACTCTGCCAAGTGTGGCGTATGAAGAAAGGCTAGTCTGTCGCCTTTCTTCAATATGGTGAGGAATTGGAACCAGAATCCTCCGTTTGAAGTTGGAAAATAAAACGCTCTCCCGGCGGTTATAGTGGCATATCATCAGACAGTCGAGTTGATGTTAGACAGGTTTCGGCTTTCTACAGAAGTTTTCAAAAAATTTGGAGCAGTTGTGATTAATTCATGCTTTGTTTGGCACTGTGGAGGAGAGGTGATGGAGAGGAAATAATGTAAAGGGAATAAAACATGCAACAGATCAGTTTTTTTTTCTCCCCAGTCATTGAAAAACAAATATATTAATCAGTGAAGTCTGTATTGTCAGTCACAGACATAAAATGTGACACTTGAGATGAAACACATGAGATGAAACACTCTGATGTGTCCCTGGGTATTGTGAGTGTTCAGGTTGGCATTACACTAGGAGGAATATGCATGCTCATTTCAAGTTCACTTTATTGACACTTAGGTTTAGGTACTTTACATGTGAAAAACCTATGCTGGAACTCCAATAAAAACTCCAATAAAAACAACAATTAGACAACATAAAACGTGATAAAGGGGATTGAAACAAAGCGATTACCCTTTCTTCAGTGTCTCTCCTCTTGTGTGGGTACATAATAATTAGTTTGATTGAATTCCAAACAATGAACAAATTTTAAAAAAGAGTGAATAAAAGACAGACTTACTCATCACCGAAGAGCTCGACGCTGCCTGTGTTTCTAGACCTTTCACAGAGTGTCTTCAAAAAGGGCTGGAAATAGAAATCCAGACAGCCTCAGTTGAATCCATGCTGCCCCTGCTCATTTCACATTAAATGGACCTTTTTTAGGGTACACTGTCTGTGTGCTCATATAGGAGAGACAGGCACATTATAAAATCGCTGGCAGAAGCTTAACTTCGGTGTGCAAAGACAGGACTCCCATGGGAGATTCAGCTCCCTGAGCTCTGCACACTGACTTCTGAGGCAGTTCTGAGTTCTCTTCAAATTTGGATGGAGCTGAACAAACATACCATTATTGAAATTGGGGGGCATGAAAAAAGAAGCTTTTAATTAAGAAATGACTTATGATGATTCATAAAATCATGTCATTCACTCTTTAAAGTTGACACCAAGAATGAATGTATTTTAATGTATTACTTCCTTTAGGAATAATAATAACAACAGTCAATTTTTGACTTAGCTTTCTGATTTAGCCAGCCCCACTAGGGTGTGCTGGAAGAAGGTTGTGGGCCATTCAATGGGTATTAGTCTACATACGCCCATTGAATGGAATTTATGAGACTCCAGTATTATAAAATAATTGTTAATTTTAAGAGTGATGGTTTTGTTCCAAGCTATCATTTATCTGGGGATCCCCTCGAACTCCCTCAAGGATCCTTAGGGGTCCCCCGACCACGCTTTGAGAATCACTGTCATAAAGGAGGTCAAATGACTATACGACTGACAATAATGAACACTTGCCGTTGGTGGGAAAGAAATAATATTGTATCACCACACGTTGTGATGATTGAATAACCATTGTCACAGTTTATCAGTCAACGTTTGCAGTACGTGTTCCAGTGGCATTTCTGAGCAATTTGGAGCCCCAGGCAAGATTTTCAGGCAATGTTGGAGCCCCCAGGCAAGGGAAATCTCCTGTGACATCATACCTATGACAGGCACAGTAAAATACCTCCCCCTTTTTTGATGCAATGCCTTGTATGGGAATTGGTGGGAGGTTCCCAAATTTTGGGGCGGGGGTCAGTAGGCACTGGCTATTTGGTATAATGCAAGTTGGAAATGTATTGCAACTTCATTTTTGCCTATATATGAAGTTCTTTGTCAGTCAGGACCAAATATGGAGTATATTATTTGTGGTATTGTTTTTTCTGGCTCAAACAAGTGCGCAAGTGCCCTGATTTCCATGCTGTTTGTGATGTCACAGCCCGCAAAGAGTTGTTGCCTGTTACCGTTGCAGCTCAAAAGGCTTCCAAACTCCAGAGAAAAATCCATAGGAAATGTAGTAAATGTTCAAAGTTCACGTTTTTTGGGGGGTAACTGACGCTATAAAACCTAAAAGGAAGAAAAAATGAATGTCATGAAACCTTTAAAATGTCCTTTTAATAAGACCTAAAACTTTTGTCTCAGATCCAAAGTTCTGTGGAGAAGGAGGAAGACACAACTCTCTTGCGTCCAAATCTGTCGTGTCAGCACTTTTTTCCCCTCTTCCCACCGCCGCACACAAAAATCCAGATTATTGTAACAAAGAGGTGACTGCCCTTGCATCTGCTGCCCTGGCTATTAATGAGTATAGGCCTCAGGAGTCAGTGAGGCAGATCCCCAGATAGAGCCGTCCACTTTATCTTAGCCCGGCGGAGTGGAAGCGTCGCGGCACAAGACAGTGATGTAGTATCTGGGCTGGGTGTAGGAAAGGTCAGAGCTCTCTGCCTGGATAGCACCACACCGCGGGAGGACCTCCCCGACTGGATCCACCCAAAGACTAATGGGGGGCTGGCTCTACATGCTCCACCACTAACATTAACATTTTTCTTCCCTGACGTGCTTTAGAACATTTTCTCTTTGCTAGCCGTTCTTTATTTCCAATAAAGTGTCATGATGGAGTATATGTGGTGCATGGTGTTGGGTGTGTGTGTGTGGGGGGGGGGTAGTCTTTGTATGCTTATTAGATTTTGTCTTCACACACTGCACTTCTGAGTCCACTTTTTTTTCTCCAATTTAATAGCAATAAACGACAGCAGGTATAAAGGCATGGCCTGCAGTTAATTTTTCGCCAACAAAATAAATAAATAAATTATAAATTTAGACTAATACTGGAAAAACTGCTGATTGCTTCATTGGCTTGTCATTAAAACAACAACAATAATAATAATAGGCTGGACATTTTACATTCAGGATGGATAATCAAGGAATACTTGAGTTATGCAAATTCCGTCCACTTCATGGGGCCCGTCTAATGGTGGCTCCTCTACATTAGCCTCGACACCCAGGCTTTCATTTTCGTCTGCGCCGAGCGCGTAAAGTGAACTTCTACCTAGACACATTACAAGAATATCTTTTATTTGTGCCGCGCTCATTGAAAGCAATGTATTTACAAATCGAGTTTGTCCCTATTCAGGCTGCATGCACAGCGCTCAAGCGCTCAGTTTCTGACCCCTCAATGTTGCAACACTTCTACTAGAGGGCTATGCTGTACTAGCAGGTTCGTAGCGCAGATGCAAGCTTTGGGATGAGGCTAGTAGGCTATTACAGGATGACATGGATATATTTAGCAGCAGTGCTGCCACTGCAACTTGGAGAATTGGTGAATGGACTTTTGACCGGTACGGGCAGCGTGCCGCGCAAGTTCTACTGGGCGATCCTCCACGGCACGCTGTTGTTCCCAAAGCCATTCACAAAGCTGTAACATGAGGATGGTGCGCAGATAACGAATTTAACGCTTTTGTTTTAGCGATGATAATGGAAACAATTTCACATGAATAATTACAAACGGTACAGTGAATATACCTTAATTAGCAAAGTATACGTCTGTATATCTGTGTAGAGCCCTGGGCGGTGGTGTGGCGTGCCTCCTCCTCCTCCTCCCCAACACCACGTGTATAGGAATTGAATTGTATAGGCCACGATCAGCTGCGTTGCTGGTAGGGTGACCAGATGTCCCTCTTTGTGTGGGACAGTCCCTCATTTCCAAATCTTTTCTAGCGTCCCACAAACTGAGACTCTGTCCCACATTGTGACTGATAGGCATGAGTGTTCAAAATGCCCTAATAATTTGTAGTGACCTAACTAATAGTTGGATTTATTGCTATGTTTTTTTTAAGTAATCCCACATGGTAACACTATATTACCACACTCACTCTAGAGAGGCCACATCGCATATGTCGTATCAAAAATATGTACAATCTCACATTTTTTTTAGATTGTAGATCAGCTAGTTTACATTTTAGATCAACTGTTTTTGCTATATGTGAAATGGAATCCTGAAATATTTTTGGAATATTGACATCCAGATGTTAATAATTTGCCAACTACATTTTGTCCCGTTTCCACACTCGACTTGTCCCACACACACAACACTTCTGTCCCTCAAATGAACAGTTTGGATCTGGTCACCCTAGTTGCTGGTGTAGCAATGGAAATATGACAGTGGGGTAACACCGAGAGCAGTGGCCTGTGATGTGTGTGACGTTAGTGGGCGGTCGGAGTTTCCCCATGTTAAGGTGATATTAATTTAATGTTTCATCGTCTCTTCCTAATATTATGCTCAATGACCGCATGAAAAAATCAGACTGATTCGTGCAGTCAGCGAGGAGACATTCCAGTTCCAGACAGACAGACATTTCCTTAGTTACAGTACGGATCATGTGCAACTACTGTGTGCGAGCACACACACACACACACACACACACACACACACACACACACACACACACACACACACACACACACACACACACACACACACACACACACACACACAGGTTTAGTAGGCAGATTTCACACCACTGTGAAAGCATTATTGGAGGACATAAAAGAGCACACTTTTTGCTGACTGGTTATATGCAAACCGAATTCTCCCTTTGACTCAATGAGCTTATCTGTTGTTCAACTTAAGTGAGCATTAGTCAGGGTAAAGGTTGTTGTTGGTCACCCCCATTAGCTGCATGCGTCAAACACAGATAAGTACGTAAAAAAGGTTCTGGAGTCACTGCTGCTGCTTCACCACCAATGCATCACCACCCACCATGCAAACCTTTAATGAACTGGTGTGTGCGTCCACATAAAAAACATAATTTTAACACTGTATGTACACAAAACATGATCCCTGTAGTCACAGTAGCTTGTGATCATGTTTTTGTGCATGGGGATCAACACTAATTGTAATCAAATTTCATTGTGTTATAGATCCCAGATGCATACTGTAAGCATATAATTTGTGACATTCCTAAAGAGACAGATTATGCTATTAGTAAGGAGCTCAGATGGTGTTAAAATAATTGCCATTGCTTGTTTTGAAATATAGATTTACTACCCTGTATTTGTCTCTCTTTTCTTCTTACCTGAATTTAGTGGTCATCCTTATTGCAGTGCTGAATCTCCCTAGGATACAAATGTCTATCTATACCGCACACATTAGCCCATGAAGAAGAGAGATTTTCAATTTGCAATGAAAAACATTTGGCACGATTGCTCCATAGTTTAATTGTATGAGCTCCATATGTGGGCGATCGAGCCCTTGAGAGGTTAGACCAAGCCTGATTTCTCCAGCAGGGGCGAAATCATTTTGCGCCCGCGGGCGCGCCCGTCGGGAAACGGGCGCCCATTTTCACAAACGGGCGCCCGTTTTTAAAAACTGTGTGAGGGGCTGTGGTTTTCATCACACATTAGGGTGCCCGTTTGTGAAAACGGGCACCCGTTTTTGAAAACAGGCGACCGTTTTTGAAAACGCAAGTTACTTTGTGAATATATCTTTCTTCCTTCAAATACTATTTTTTTTTAATTCACAGGATCCAGTACCTCTCTAAGTATAAAAAATAGTTTTACTTCTTTTTTTGATATCAAACATTGTGCAAGGGCTGATATTATTTGTTTTTTGTAAGAGGCAAAGTTCCTTTTTTATTGAATTTGTCATGGTGACACATTGGCAAACAGCCTTATCGTGTTCTCCCCCGCCTCACCCCACGTCTTCTGACAATAGATAAAAATATGTGTGTTTAAGCTCAGCTTGCACAAGCAGAAATCCAAAGCTTGGCGTGTGACATCCCAGATATAGATTTGTGTCAGACAGACAGACATGTTATTGACATTCATGCTATGGCGCTTGTGCTGTTGGCAGACTGGGTGATGATGGGGGTGTGGGGGTAGGGGGTGTGTGGCAGCACCGTGGCTGCCCCCTTTCCAGGCAGGCACCTGTCCCCTGCCGGTCCCTGCATTTCTGTCTTCTGAATTATTTTGGTGTTAGTCTACACTAAGTTTATTAGAGAGATAGACTATTGTCTTGTACAGACCAGCAGGTCTCTGGCAAGACTGACATACTTCAGACATGCGCTCTAGTGTGTGAAGTATGTGAAGTCTGCCTGTGGCTGTGCTATTAGTAAAAATAAATAAAATAAACTCAGTGTTTCTTCTCTACTAAACAGCTATCTCTGTCATCAAAATGAGTCACATTTTATTTTTTCAAGGCATCCATGTATTTTTTAAAGGCATAAATACATTTTTCACACCAAAAATGGTAACATTTTCACTTTTGTGTATTTTTAAATTTAAACTCCATGAAAATATGTTTTATTACTTCCTGAAAAACTAAAACATACTGCATGATGACATGTCCATTATCACTTCAATGAAAGCCAATAGAAATTAAACTGTCCTGATTTTCCTCCATTCCTGAATCGGAAATGCTGAGTTTTAATCACATTATGGAATCCAGACAGTGTATTACTCTGTTTAAACGCAACCATCACGTTAGATGGTATATACAGTATACTGTATATATTCACTGTATATAGGCTACTGTATATACCATAGAAGCTGACCTTGTGGTGACATGGCCGGCTCATAACGATTTGACCACTCTGTTTTATCTCTCCTCTTTGATCCGTCTCCATCGATCTCACGATGCCGCCACAGCTTCTCACCACAACTTTAACCCGTTTTGCCCCGAGGATGTGTCTGTGTTGTCTAAAATTTAACCATTATTTTAAATTTTAGCTGTTGAAAAATAGTGCCGTGCTACAAGCTTGTACTTGTGCTATTTTTGAGAAATCTTGAAAAATCTATCTCTGTCCATTGATGTTTTAAAGGGGTTCCACCATTCGATGGAGATGGAGTGCCGCTGTTTTTGTATTTTTTCCACTTTGCCATGTGTTTAATAAAGAGGTGACAGTACTTCATTAGACACCTTGGTCTTATTGTTCTGTGCAATGATGTCTTCCCTTTGTATTTTGGGTTTCTTCCTGAAGGCTGAACATTTGACAGGCAAACTTGCCATTGAAAAAAAAAACTGAAATTTAGTGACATCACACTATCCCCCTTCTCTAACTCCTCCCCCTTCATCATACAACTGAAGCTGTGGGTGTGGCTTCAGTTCAGGTGGATCTCCACCCATCACCACCCACCAGGCAAACCAGGCATACTTAATGAACTGTGGCGTTGCCCACATAAAAATGACATCTTAACAAATACTGTACACTTTTTTCGAAAGAATACTTACTCCTTATATAACAATAATACTTGATCATGTTTAGGATGAAAACAAATCATGGTACTCCATCTTTAGCACCTCAAAAAGTTGTTTTGTTAACAGTCAGACCTATATTGAGACATACAGTATTTCTCTTATTTAGTAATTGTAATAGTCCTCTCCCGTTAACTTTGTCTCCACCTTTTAAGTCATTGGTATGCAACTGAAACTGTGACTGAAACCAGGCAGATCATGCATATTCTAATGAGACATGAACTATGAGGGGGAAGCAGGGAGGAGGTACTCCACCCAAATACTACACTGAGAAAATATGACAAATAACAATCTGAGTGGTTGTTTAGACCACAGAGAGTATAAAAGGGTATTAAAGGCAACATTTATGTGATACATTTGATTTTAAATTCATTGTGGAGCCCCTTTAACTGTTCCTCTGAGTCACAGGGTGGCAGACCGTATTGACCACAAAAGCAGACGCCTGCCTGGAAGATAGAGATAGAGATTGCTGCGTTGAGCTTGCAACAGAATTGGATGGGAAAAAAGGGCTTCAAACTTTGATTCGGAATGGATTAAAAGTGCAGGCAGGCGGCGGCACGCTCCACCGCACACGGTCTTATCACATCCTGTCAATCGATAGGTGAGGATGCCCCGTTGAGTGGAGACAACAAGAACAGAGAAGAGACACGCACAACTTTTTCACAGAGACCCCCTGCAGATAAACATAAATACTCCCACAACACACGCACAGACACATTCTCTTCTTTCGTCTCTCTCGCTCCTTCTCACTCTTTCTGGGAAATTGGAATATAAAACCGCTCGAACAGCTTCAAAAGCCCGTCAAATCCAAGGCCAAAGACTTAGCCGATGGCATTAAAGGAGAAGTTCACTGACACACAAAGTGCCTTGGATTTCCTTTGTTTATCAACGAGCACCTGGGTGCTGTTTCTGAGATAGCCACACAGACGCAGTGTCTGGACCTGGCAGCATGTCTTCTCTGTCTTTGTATTCCAATGGCTAACATTGTTATGGTGTTTTTGAGCTTCACATCACTGCCGTCACCCATCAGTAGAAAAAATATAAAGCATTAGCAGAACATAAGCCGTCCTTCATGTGCTTAGCATACAGCCCCCATTAGTGCGATGGTAGATCAACATATTGCAATGGTTTTCTTTTATTTACTGTATATTTGAGTCATTCCGCAAAGCCGGTACTATTTGCAGTCCCTCCGACCGTTTCAGCTGTATTTTATTGATTCAGTCACCAAAAAGATTTTTAAAACATTTTTTCTTGAATTGAAATGTTCCCTTAGTGCAGGGGAGCCCAACCAGTAGATCGGGATCTACCGGTAGATCTCGGCCTGATCTCAAGTAGATCTCGGGAGATGTGGGGGGGGAAGAAAAAAAAGGCGGTGGATAAGAAAATGCAATGGCAGTGTTTGTGCATGTCTGTTGTACTTACAGTATGTTGTACTGTTGTAGGCCTATTTATGACAAGTCTGTTGTACTTTATGCTTATATGGACATAAAGTAAAGTGGTAAAACAAAGTAGTGTTGCGTTGTTGTGAAGTTACTGCAGGCTGGCAACGATGCGTGTGGTTTGAAATGTTGATATTGGACTGGTAGATCCCGGAGGGGTTGGCTGCTGAAAAGTAGATCTTGGGTCAAAAAAGGTTGGGCACCCCTGTTCTATAGAAACATTTCAGCACCACAGACAGCTCCCTGTGCTTTCTATAGAAACACTTCAGCACCACAGACAGCTCCCTGTGCTGTTCTATGTTCTATAGAAACATTTCAGCACCACAGACAGCTCCCTGTGCTGTTCTATGTTATATAGAAACACTTCAGCACCACAGACAGCTCCCTGTGCTGTTCTATGTTATATAGAAACACTTCAGTACCACAGACAGCTCCCTGTGCTGTACTATTATAGAAACACTTCAGCACCACAGACAGCTCCCTGTGCTGTTCTATGTTATATAGCAGGGGAGCCCTACCATTAGATCGGGATCTACCAGTAGATCTTGGCCTGATCATGAGTGGATCTTGGGAGATGTGGGGAAGAAAGAAAAAAAATGAGGTGGAAATGAAAAAAGAGCGATATTTTTGTGTGTGTGTGTGTGCGTGTCTGCGTGTCTGTCTGTCTACGAAGCGGCTCATTTGACAGTATTGTTCAACGTGTAATGGACTGTTCTGCAACTTATAATGGACTATTCTGGACTGTTCTTATTATGATTGCATTTGCAATGGCAGTGTTTGCCCAAGTCTGTTGTAGGCCTATTTATGACAAGTCCGTTGTACTTTATGCTTATATGGACATAAAGTAAAGTGGTAAAATAACGTAGTGTTGTGTTGTTGTGAAGTTACTGCAGGCCGGCAACGATGCGTGTGTTTTGAAATGTTGATATTGGACTGGTAGATCCCGGAGGGGTTGGCTGCTGAAAAGTAGATCTTGGGTCAAAAAAGGTTGGGCACCCCTGCCTTAGTGTGTCTACATTACATGGAATGTATCTCTATATATGAAATTATATATCTTTCTTTCAGTAGACGCCCCCTATTTTGTCAACATTTTCCTGTCTCTAATGGCCTTTGATGAAAGTGGAATCGGGATATGACTATTAAAACTATGACTATTAAAATGTATGACTATTAAAATTATGCCATTACCATATACGTATATCTATCTGTGCTCTATTGCTGGTCATGTTTAGTTTTTGAATAAATGGATGATTAATCATTTGAATAGCAATAGTCAATCTTCCCTCCATAACAATAATTAACTGGCCCTTCAGTGACATCTCCAACAGGAATTGGTATTCTACAACTCATCTGACCAACATGCTACAGAAAGTGGGAAATTCAAACCTTATTTTAGAATTATGTTGTCTAAATAGGGTACACACACTGCATGTTTTATAGTTGTGTCTGACTATACACGTTAGACATGTGCACGCAATTCTGTGTGCATGGAGGCGTCCCGCCACTTCTAAAACTACTACTACAACACGGCAGAACACCATTTGATGTTGACCCAAACCTAAATAATTTGGTTATTGTTGGATATGGTGTTTGTACTGATGTAATATTTGTATTATTTGATCTATTATTATTAACTCTTGAGAGAGTAACATGAAAAATAATTATAACAAAAAGCATACATATGAGTTGTAGACTATTAATAAGTCTGCAAGTTAATGTTGTAGAAATATAACATAGCATACAGTAAACAATGTAGGATATCTAGTATGTATGTATACATAGTATGTTGGTCATGCATTACACATCAGTTGATATAAATGAAAATAAAGCATAGCCTGGAAAGTAATTTCTTACATTGCTAGTAACAATATTTGTCCCAGAATATTCTCCGCGACTGTGCCTGAAATATTCCATGTGGCAATTTGAAATTCAAATAGGTGTATGGAGGAGAGGTCTGTGATCAGATACATTTGATTTTTGATTAAAAGCGTATTGAATGCCCTCCTCCCACAGTCCTGGCATTTGCGAATGAAACAAATCCCCATTGGAATTGTTCCAGATATCGAGGCACCATGATTACACACAAGGGACATAATAATTACCTTCGCTCTCTTCTAGCGTGGCGCACAGTGCGTTCTGAGGAAGCCTGCAGCTCTGCCCATGCACGGTGGATCATATTAAAGGTATATATTCATGATGTCTCTATTTGGACGCTTTAGACATGCTCCCAAGCTGAATGGAGCTACAACCCCAATTCCGTTGAAGTTGGGACGTTGTGTAAAATGTAAATAAAAACAGAATGCATTGATTTGCAAATCATTTTCAACTTCTATTCAGTTGAATACACCACAAAGACAATATATTTAATGTTCAAACTGATAAACTTTATTGTTTTTTGAAATTATACAATCTTTTGTAAATGGATCCCTGCAACATGTACCAAAAAAGTTGGGACGGGGGCAACAAAAGACTGGGAAAGATGATGAATGCACAAATAACGCCTATTTGGAACATTCCACAGGTAAACAGGTTAATCTTAAACAGTTTAATATCGTGATTGGGTATAACAGGACCATCCCAGTCGTTCACAATCAAAGATGGGGCGAGGTTCACCCCTTTGTGAACAATTCTGTGAGAAAATCATCCAACGGTTTAAAAACAATGTTTCTCAACATTCAATTGCAAGGAATTTGGTGATTTCATCATCTACAGTCCATAATATAATCAAAACGTTCAAAGAATCTGAAGAACTTGCTATACTAAAGCGACAAGGCTGAAAACCAACACAGAATACTTGTGACCTTTGATCCCTCAGGTGGCTCTGCATTAAAAACTGACATCATTGTGTAAAGGATATTACTGTGAGGACTCAGGAACACTCAGAAAACCATTGTCAGTTTACATAATTTGTCGCTACACCTGCGAGTGCAAGTTAAAACTTTACCATACAAAGCAAAGCCATACATCAGAAAGGTTGGTTTGAAAAACAACCAGAAAAACAACCAGAAATGCCTTCTCTGGGTCCACTATCATTAGAAATGTGGACTCATCAGACCACAGCACACTTTTCCACTTTGTGTCTAACCATTTCAAATGATATTGTACCCAGAGAAGGCATTTCTGGTTGTTTTTTCAAACCAACCTTTCTGATGTATGGCTTTGCTTTGCATGGTAGAGTTTTAACTTGCAATCGCAGGTGTAGCGACAAATTATGTAAACTGACAATGGTTTTCTGAGTGTTCCTGAGTCCTCACAGTAATATCCTTTACACAATGATGTCAGTTTTTAATGCAGAGCCACCTGAGGGATCAAAGGTCACAAGTGTTGGGTGTTGGTTTTCGGCCTTGTCGCTTTAGTATAGCAAGTTCTTCAGATTCTTTGAATGTTTTGATAATATTATGGACTGTAGATGATGAAATCACCAAATTCCTTGCAATTGAATGTTGAGAAACATTGTCTTTAAACCGTTGGATGATTTTCTCACAGAATTGTTCACAAAGTGGTGAACCTCGCCCCATCTTTGATTGTGAACGACTGGGATGGTCCTGTTATACCCAATCACAATATTAAACTGTTTAAGATTAACCTGTTTACCTGTGGAATGTTCCAAATAGGCGTTATTTGTGCATTCATCATCTTTCCCAGTCTTTTGTTGCCCCCGTCCCAACTTTTTTGGTACATGTTGCAGGGATCAATTTACAAAATATTGTATAATTTCAAAAAACAATAAAGTTTATCAGTTTGAACATTAAATATATTGTCTTTGTGGTGTATTCAACTAAATAGAGGTTGAAAACGATTTGCAAATCAATGCATTCTGTTTTTATTTACATTTTACACAACGTCCCAACTTCAACGGAATTGGGGTTGTAAAACTCAATCTTCTCTTTTCATTAGTGCTCTGCGGGTGTGGATGCATGCATGGCTCCCATGTGCTATCCAGTTACGGTGTTTGTATGTCTGTATACTTTGTATGTTTTCATTTAGAATAGCGTCTGCTTAACTTTACAGATGGGTGGGTTCAGCTTAGCCATGAGATACAGTAAGGTGTGGGTGGCTTTAAGTCTATGGCAGCTCCAAATAGAGTGAGAGAATGTGAGGGAAGAGGAAGACAAAGTATTTATTTTGTGACTCTTTTGTGTGTGTGTGTGTGTGTGTGTGTGTGTGTGTGTGTGTGTGTGTGTGTGTGTGTGTGTGTGTGTGTGTGTGTGTGTGTGTGTGTGTGTGTGTGTGCGCGTGCGTGTGCGTGTGTGCGTGCGTGCGTGCGTGCGTGCGCGTGTGTGTGCGTGCGTGCGCGTTTCATCATCTTGAAGTAGTTGTTGCCATGTGTTTGCATGGGAACAATTCAACATGTTTCACAGACAATACTCATGTTGTCAGACCTCAGTGAACCTTTGCCCACTCAGAAGGCAAAGGTCATCGCAGTAGCTGGATAATCTTGCTTGGTCTTAACCGACTTGGGCCAAACATAGCCATGAGTGATTTGCAAATGAATGACTCCTCTTTGTGAGTTGATTCAACATTCCCAAATGAAGCTTGACTTCTGTGGAAGTTCAGAAACCTAGGCCCCACCAATGGCATCATATTTTGTGTCTAATTTCAGCTCTGACTTTCCAGGAATTCAGAGCAATGCTGGTGTTTCCATTTCCATGAGCTGGAACACCCCTTTCACCAAGACAGTACGGTACAGAGGATCTCGCTAATCCATGCAGGCACAAATTGGGCATATTCTTATTCACTTCAGGGGAAAGCAGGATCATTACAGACTAGGGTTCATGGTTCAGGTCAAATCCATTTCTGTCAGAGTGACATACCTGATGGGTGAAAATGATATATTTATTCTAAAACGAAACACTTAAAATACTTGCAAAAGCAGGAGGAAAGCTAGGTTGAAAAGCTGGGTGGGTGAAATAATTGGCAGACTGACTTAAGATATCGAGAGTATCCCTATTTAAATAAAGAGGGCATACCACACTAGTGTGCGTGCAAGGTTTAACGCCAACTTTTGAGAGTTTTGTCATTCTCTGAATCAAGTATAAGTTACCGCATATATTCATCTCAATTTGTTCTGGATAATGAGCTGTCTATCATTCTGTAATGGTTGGCACTGGGATATCCTGATCATGTATTTTTTTTTTAGAAAGGCATTGCCTAGCAACCGGCTCAGGGCAATAAGTATTTGTTAAGCAGTTCTGTTTCTGATCCAAATAAGGCAAAAACCCTAAGATAATACAAAATCATGTATACATGACAAGCATGTACAACAGATGGCAAGAGAGAGTGAGTGCACCTTCCGACAGTGGCAACCGTCGTGGTTCAGCCGTGGAAGTCGATAGTGTTTTACACGGCCACCTACACCTGTACCATAACCCCTTAAAGGTAGGGGAAGTGATTTGAAATTCATGGTGTAGCACCAGCCTGGTGCACTAGGGGCCCCCAACAGTAGCTACACTATGTGAACCTGCTGCTCGCTCCTGATTGGAGGAGAATTGTGGTGACCTGGGGAACTTTTATTAGCTCCTCTGCTAACGTGGGGGAGGGGGAAACTCCATATGTGGTTTCCACACCTTATAATAGAGCATTTTAACAGAAAAAAAAAATGGGTGATATCTGACAAAAGTGAAATCACTTCCCCTACCTTTAATCAAATCTTTATCCTAAGCCTAACCACAAGCGTGGCGCAACGTGGACATGATGAGAGTTAGAAAGGCACTGGCTGAAACCTGTACAAAAAGGCACTTTTGAACAAAATTAGTAGGTCTACAGGCTCACAACAGGTTGAGATACTGTAGTATATTAGCTTTTTTCAGGGTGCAACCCAATACCCTTTATCTACAGGCAATACATGGATAAACAAATTTGTTCAATGCAAAAATACTGTGTTCCAAATTCAGGAGACTTTTGAAAAACTGTTCTCTTGAATGATGCCCTCTAGTATACAGTATGGCATGGAAAGTGGCATATACCAGTGGCATTTTTAATTTCTGTCACCACAGTAAATGCTGCACTCATGGTCTAACTCTGGAAAGGGTCACTGTAAAGGGGCACAGGGGCTGGGTGATGTCCCCTTTGATGTCTATGTGTGCTGTAGGTGAGCACGCGACTTCCATGCATCCTCCAGCCTGCATGACCTTCAACAGCGTGTACACAACGAGTCACAAAGCAGGGTGGCAGCAGAGGAGCGGTCCGTACGTACCACAGGCTTTTTAGCGCTGTGTGAATAGCTGTGACCTTTCCATGCAGCCCTACGGGCACTAAATCACTGTCCCGGCCCTATAACTCCATGTAGGCCAGGATTAAGTGGACAGCGCTGTCAGGGGAGTTGCCGCGCTCAGCTACAGGGTGACCAGATCCAAACGGTTCATTTGGGGGACAGAAGTACTGCATTTGTGAGACAAGTGGGGAAACGTTACAGGACAAGACAGAAAAAAATATTATTAAAGGGATATTTCACTTTCAAAAAAAGCTTTTGGTCATTTTATGGTCTGCTCAGTCTCATGTGAACACACCAGACAGTTTATAAGTTACTCCATTAAAGGTAGGGTAAGTAAAAATTCATTGTGTAGTACCAGCCTGGTGCACTAGGGGCCCCCAAGAGTAGCTACACTATGTGAACCTGCTGCTCGATCCTCATTGGAGGAGAATTCACCCTCCACCTGGGGAACTTTTATTAGCTCCTCTGCTAACGTGGGGGATGGTGAAACTCCATATATGGTCTGCACTGGCAAAAGTGAAATCACTTCCCCTACCTTTAAGTATTTAGATATTTGATGTTCATTTTAGCACCTCCAGCTCCTTCCTATACAAACCCATTTGAACACTGGTGGCTATCAGTCTAATGCGGGGCGCCTAAAAAGTCTTGGAAATGAGGGACTGTCCCACGCAAAGAGGGACATCTGGTCACCCCATGCTGGGCTCCTCTTGAGACCGCTCTCGTTAATTGCCAGAGGGAGTGGACACGGTCACTCACTCCTGATCAAGCGATTAAATAAATTGAAGGAATAATAAAGGGGGCATAGCAATGATGGGGATTTGTTGGGAATGGTGGCAGTTTACTTGTAACGTTTTACTGGTTTTCTTGTAATGGGTTGACTGTGACTCAGGAGGTACTGTAATAGAGCAGGTCCTCTAATGATCTGTGCGGTCAGTGGTTCGAATCCCAGCTCCTCTATCCGGTCAACATGTCAAATTGTCTGAACACCCAAATTGCTCTGGATGTGCTGGTTGGTGCCTTCTTGGCATTAAAGGTATATTCATGATGTCGCTATTTGGATGCTTTAGACATGCTCTCAGGCCGAATGGAGCTAAAACTCCACGGTACAATGGTAACCATTTACCATTGTACCGTGGGCATGCCATTCCCTTTAAAGGGATAGTTCAGATTTTTTAGGTTAACCTGTATGAAATACTTACCGTTAAAGACAGGGTATCATGCTAATATCAACTTTTTCTCATTTTAACTATGACAAAGTTGTGATAACATTCGAAAATGCAAACATATGGCTATATAAAGCCGTTTCTATGCTGTATCGGGTCGGAGGACACTCTTCTGAAAAACCCCTCCCACCAGCTCGGAAAGGCCCGAGCCAAAACAGCGCGTCACCAGTAGAACACGCTGACGTCACACCTCTAGGAACACATAGGAACACATGTTAAAAACTCCTCGGAATTCCATTATTTTAGCGTCATGTTAATGAAGTAAATAAAAATCTTTTTTGGTTAGCATGACCAGGGACCGCTATACTATGCACTCGAGATTTTTTGTAAATAATCCGCCAGCCGTTTTTGCATTATCTACGGGGAAACACGGCTGTGCACGGCTCGCATTTCTACACAGGCTTGGGGGGCGTGTCTTTCTTGAGTCACTGTATCCAACCTCCAGGCTGGTTCCAGCGGGCCACGCTCGCTAGCCTGCCCATGAAGAGATTACGTCTCTTGGGCAGGCTAGTGAGGTTTACTCGGTGTCGGTATGGGGGGGAAATAGACAGAGTTGCGATATTGAGGGGGCAGAAAATAGTCTGGTTACGTGGTTCATGTACTTGCGCGAGCCCATAGACTCTAATGTATGTAACTTCTTCCTGTTCTCTCCCCAGCTAGTTATCTATATAACGTAATATAGGCTATAATATAAAAAATAGCTCTTTAATGTGAGCAAGGCGGGGAGTTATAATCAGTAATATTGTTATAACCAGAATTATTTCGACCAGATGTAAACCATATGGCATAATGACGGTCGTATTGCAGTATAAATAAAGCCTCTGTATAGCCTGGCTCAGCCCTGAATCAGCACCGTAAAAATACTACCTTATTTTTTCTTTGTGATTCAAGTAAATAATGAAGTGAGACGAGTGAAACAGAATGGCAGTCCGTTTCACTTCATTGAGGTATAGCCTCTGTATTCAACAATGAGAACAATCAACCATTATTATTGAGCGTCATTCGGAATCTGAATATTAGAAGAACATTAGCTCCGTCGGAACCCCACTCTCTGCTCCGTCCCTCCGCTCCCATCTCTAGTTCAACTTCTTAGATACAAGAAATAATAATCACACCGCTGCCGTGGGATCGTCCAGTAATAATACTAGTAATAATAACAGAAAATAACTTTAACGCCAAACACATGGGTTTGGTCATTGCATCCACTGCTGCTGGACTGCCGTTATATATGTACCCGGGCATGATGTAGCATTTTAGCTATCCCCCCATATGCCAACACACATTTTCACTAAATATCCCGGTAATTCACATCGATAATTAAAAATAATACTCTCTATGTTGGCCCGGGGGGCTAGAATTGTCCGCGTTGCCGGGAGAAGACCAAAAACAGTTTCAAAAAGGAAAAGAATAGATGCAATGATTCAGCCCGGTTGGAAGTCAAAGCTAGTTAGCTAGCTTCCTTGGGCTAATGCAACCAGCCCCGCAATGCCTGTGCTGGATAGCATAGCATAGCATAGTAGGCTATCCTACTACTATGCTATGCTACTGTGGATAACTTTAGCCGGAAGCTCAGCTGCACAACCTGCTCGTAGAAGTTGGCCGAGCGTACCACTGTATACGTCACGCAATGGCACGTTCGGCTGTTTTCCCGAAGCAACAGCTTTTCAGGGAAGCAGGGGGGGGCGCTCAACTTCTTTCTTCAACTCTGCCTATATATTGTATTTTTTCTGAAACGACTTTTTTTCTGGACATCTTTAGGGGGTCATTGATAGATATGCGTCATTAGTTTTTAAAGGAAATATCCGTGATACCTACTCTTTAATATAATGGTTGTTACTATATTAATTGATGTTCCAGAGTCCCATGGTGGGAGTTTTGCTGTGGTTTTGGTGAATATTAAGTAGTTCCAGTCATTTTGTGAGGGTCACTGCGGGCAACGCAGTAAAAGTAAATGAATCCACAAAACTAACGTAATTTGTATTGTTAAATTATTTCTAAAATATTAGCACACCCTTCATTTATTTTACACCCCCATAACAGGGAGATAACTTAACTTAAAAACACGTCTGAACTATCCCTTTAAAATGTTCTGGGTTCAGAGTTCAAACCCAGGCTCAAAACATCCCATCCACCCCCCCAAACTATGCCCTCCCCTCTTTGCCTCTCTCCAGGCAGAAATGTTCACACGTGTCCTGCTTCTCTTGCTCTTGCGCTCTAATAAGCAAGTAATTCGTGTTGGCCATGTCCAAACTGAGATGTCACTGGTAGGCAGGCTTCTGAACTGTTGCCTGCTGCCCTCCTCTGGGACACAGTCTATCTTATAATGAGTATATGAGTACCAATCATTACGAATACATGTTGAAAATGAAGTAGTGAGATAAAGGTCTAAAAAAAGACTGACATTTTGAAAAGTAATTGAAGGAACATTCTGTATCTTTATAGCCGAGTAAAATGACCGGGAGCGAATTTGTTATGCAGTCAATCTATGATGAATTAAGTAACTTAAATAGCCTATAGGCGAGTCTGTTAGAGATGCTTAAGTACAACACTCTGTTCAACCCTATTTCCAAAGTGATGCCTTTTGCCAAGTCAGATTGTTGACTTTGACAGCTTCATTGTTCAGTGAGTGCAGTCTGGCATGAGGCAATTTCACTTGCAAGTAGCAACGCTGCAATAAAACAATTGTTTTACAGCCAAGTTTTATGTAGGAGGCGAGGTAGGACCACGGAAGACAGGCAACTCGTTATGAGTAATTAGCTTTGATGTGCGTCTTCAATCGACTCTTAAAACAAGACATAACCCTTCTGTTGGAAGACACTGAAACACTCTAAACCACAGGAGGAGGCGCTTGAAGGGTAAAGCCAGGAATATTGGAGTGCCTTCATCACTGAAATGGGCCCCATTTGCTGTCGACTCCACCTGAAATTAGGCCAGAAACGTGTGGTTTTCTCAGCTGGGAGTCGTTGAAGGAAAACATGCTTCTGGGACCTGGGCATCTTTATGCTTCTTTGTTGTTGCTTGGGCTGTTTTGCCCACATTATAACAGCCGATTGAATTTTGCATTTTGTGTTGCAGTTAGAAAAGCAAGCACTTGTCACTGTTAAAGTCACTTCCAAGTTGGAGAGAGAGAAAGAGTGTTGGTGTTTATGATTTACAAAGAACAAAATAACAAAAGAAAAAAAAACATTGATTGGTCCACAGACAGAGGGACATTTTCAATTATTTTGGGATCATAATAAAAATATATACTGTCATGACTCACAAGTAATCTCTTGTATAAGAGATTCTACTAACTGTCATTTGAATTTCAAAGTGCATCGCATGTGTTTAGTGACTGAGTTTATCTTTTATTACATTATTACCTGTGCAAGCACAGCATGCAAGTACTGCGATTTGGCTGGTTATGCATGTATCTATCATGCACGTGACACCATCATACCCATAAGGTCCCATGTGGCTTTTCTATCCCTGCAAATAACCAAGTTTGAATAATCAGGATTTCACATGGTCACATAATATTAGGAGCTTTTTTGGAAATTACTCTCAGGAACAGCTTGTTTGATATTAAGTATTAAAAAACAATTTTCAGGACATTTCAATATGGATGGATGGCTGTCTGTCTGTGGGAAGTTGTGAGAGGGGTTTGTACTGTATGCATGTGTATACATAAGGTCCATATCTGTGTCGCTGTACCGGCAAATATAAGGGACCATGCGTTCTTGATGATGTAACTAAAGTACGTTTCAAGGTTGGTTATAAGGTCTGTGTGTGTGTGTGTGTGTGTGTGTGTGTGTGTGTGTGTGTGTGTGTGTGTGTGTGTGTGTGTGTGTGTGTGTGTGTGTGTGTGTGTGCGTGTGTGCGTGCGCGCGTGTGCGCGCGCGCGCTTGGGGTGGCGTGCACAGCCTGCCTGCATCTGCCCCATTCTTCATGTTAAGTGCGGTGACTCATGTTAGAAGCACGGGGGCAAAGAGACAAACAACAGCGCTGCTCCTCTGCTCCGATTCCACGCGGGCCGCCCTCCTGCTGGGCTCACTGCCTCGACGTCTGCCAGCGCCGCTGATTCATTATCGCTTTTAGACGATCGAAAAGGTTGCCTTCTGCAGCCTCCTCCTCCTACTCGCAGAGAGCGCATGAGGCATTCGTCCGCCTACAATCCACCTTAACTCTATCTTTCTCTCCCTCACTCACCTCTCCCCCAGCATGCGCACACACACACACACACACACACACACACACACACACACACACACACACACACACACACACACACACACACACACACACACACACACACACACACACACACACACACACACACAGAGACCCTGTATGCGAAACATAAGCACTGTTACATAGTGTTGCTCTTTTTCTGAAAGCCTGCCTGCTTGCTTGAGTGGACTTTCCATCATCTCCTATGTGGCGGTCTAGATGGCTCATTCAATGGTAAAGCACATGACTTCAGACAGGAAGGGCCTGGGTTCAAATCCGGGCACTGACACCTCAGAATCTCCTATAATATATACAGTATGTACAGTATATATAGTATACTACTACTACTTCATACTGCACAGTATGTAGACTGTACTGTCCGACAGTGCTGCTTGATGTGCATGCGTGCCGTGCATGGAACATACGCTCGTAGGATGCAAAATGAACACACAAGCCACATGTGAATGTCCATACATACACACAAATTGGCCAGTATAAGATGGTGATTCATGATGATTATGAAGAGCACCTCTCACTTTACAGGGGTGTGATTTTTGCTTTTCTGCATTTCCCTGCTGTAAACCCCCCCACCCCCACCCCCACCCCACACACAAAGAAACGCTGTCTATCTGTCTGCGAACCATTTTGTCTCTCTCACACATTTTGTCCATCTTTGGTTGCTTATGTGTTGTTTATTTGTTTTTTGGCAGCTGCAGGCTGCCTAATAAACAGGCCTATGGAAGATGGAAGGGTTGCAGAGAGACGAGATAGCCAATCAGATAGCTGGTACAAAAACCATCCCAAGGCTCAGAGGTCGGAGAACAATTCTGCAGCAATAATACAGCAGCTGCCAATTAAATTATGCTTCATTTCTTGTTTAATTACCGGTACATGATTTGGATTTTTCTTTATTGCAATTTGTCTTTGTACAAATTACCATTGTAATTTATGGTGCTTTTTTTGTCTCTCAGTCTCACTATAATCCTACTCCTTCCGTACCTGCCTGCACAGCAAAAACCTCAGTGTAAATTTAATCGTGAAAATGGATGACATTTTGCTCTCGGAGTGAGTCTTTTATTGTGCGCTTCCTTGCCTGTCTCCCTCTAGCTCCATCTCTCTCACTGTCATTTTCAACCGTCCCTCAGCTATGTACCAACCAACTTCAAAGCCAGCAGCGTCATCCCCTTTCCAAACCTGCCAAAGGTGACTGGTCTAAATGACTGGTGCCCCATATACTGTAGCGCTCATAGTGAGTAAGTGTTTCGAGGGCCTGGTCAAAGGACTCATAGTGCCCATGCTTCCCCCCACCCTCGACCCCCTGCAGTCAGCACATGAAAAGCCCATGTGCTGCACACGACCCACCTCCCACCTATAGAGGGAAGTCGCACCTACGTAAGGATTCTGTGTATATAAATATATAGCTCTGCATTTAACACCATTATTCCCTGTAGAATCACTGGAAAGCTCTGAGACCTGGGCCTGAACATATCGCTAAGTTCAACGGGATCCAGAGCTGATGGATAACTCCTGCCCTGCACATCTTTTCATTCTCCTGCCATCATAAGAATTATTAATTGCTACACATCTCGCTTCAGAGAAAGCACTTACCCTGTAGCTATTAGACATCTGAACTTGAGTACATTCATTGAGTACACACAACAAAGCATTTGCTGCACACTACCAACCATTCAAAGCACAATGAAATGCAAATTTGAGAACACAATGATAGAAATGGAACACATATGAATGACAATGACTCTGGATATTGAGCCATTCCTACTTTTGTAAATAATAATAATAATAATAATAATAATAAATAAAATCATTCTGTGTAGACCTACTTTTCCATAGTCTAACATAAAACAGCAAACAAATATGGTGCAGCAGATAATAATACAGGTTTTATATATTTGCTATTGTAACCCCCCACCCTTTTAGGTCATACACCTTCCACCTCCAAGCTGAAAATAACTCTCAATAGGTAATAGAACAGAAGAATGATGCCAGCAACTATGAAGTGGCTGAGATTTCTGTAGCTTGGACTGCATGCATGCATGTAGCAATCAGGGCAATATTCCTTAAATAAGTAAGCCTTGTTATAAGTAAGCCTCTGTTGTTATCTGTTGATAGTCGGTAAATCTGTTCAATCTTTGAATGCAACAACAAGCTCATTTGTAAGTAATGAGATGTGTTTGGGGGAGTAACATATTACAGATTACCCATTTTAAACTACTTTTGACCTACCTGGTCGGAATGACCTACTTGAGAATATTGACTTCTCTAGGCACAAAAGACTATTATTACTAATATTTTGGTCACTATAGGGAACTCTGTAGCGCCTACCAGAAGTTCAGAAACACAAACTCTATAGGCAGACGATGGAGCTATCGGCTGTGATGCTCAGAGCTTCCTTTCTCACCCTGTCCTTGTACAATAGGCTCAAGGACTTATGGTGCTTTCCAATGAGTTTGCTAGCTATTGACAGTGACAATCCTACACAGTTTGTTCAAAAATGTACAGTCTAGGTGACCAAACCAGGCAGAAAGGCGAAATGTCAAAACACCCTCAATCATTCAGTCTTACATACAAGTTCTATGACCTGCTGACTAACACTGAAGCTATTCAGCTTTCTGAGTATATATTATGTCAAGTCACTGGGAACATTTCTTGTAAATACATTTCTTGTACAACGTAAATAAATTGTAAAGATTTCAAGAACAACATAATTTGTTATTCTTTGTAGGATACTTTTCTTTATTTATACAAGGCACAGTATATATTACAACAGTAGGTAACTCAGATGCTGAATGAGAGCAGAGAGGGGGGAACATAATGTCCAGGAGGAATTGAATGAGGGACATTGTGAGTATCGAACCAGAAAACAGAGAGTGTTGCTGCTGTTTTTTTTTTCCTTTTACCTTTGAAAGAGACAATATACAGGGTACTGTGTGTAGTTGAGCCTTTTAAGGGCCTATAGCTGGCAGCTCATTTGTCACTGCATGGCCAAAAAGCCTTGAGGCCGTCTTCAAAAAGTAGAAAGTATGCTCAACACAGACAGAATGTTACAGTGGCATCAGCTAAAACCAAAAAAATAGGCTAACTGCATTCATGTCGCCCTTTTACTGTAAAAAGAACAAGTAAAATTCTTTCTATTTTTGAATCTATTCGCTATCCAACAGCATTAAATACATTATATCATCCTATTTATATTAACCTCACCATCAACCACAAGCAGCACAGGGAAAAAGCTAAATAAGCCGATATAGATACAGTAGATGCATTAATTTATTTCATGCATTATTTCACCCATGGTTTATCGGATATTGAAGTGCAAATAACATGCATTCCAAAAATTGTCTTTAATATTTAATTTCTTATTGTACTGAACTGTATAATGTCCCTGTAGCTTATTTCTAATGGTTTGAGCCTCAGTCTGATACAACCAGTCTTGTCATTTCTTTCTGGACAGGTTGCTGCAGTTCCACAATGTTCTGAGGGGGTGGTCACTGATGAGTCATTATTGATGCTAAACAAAACCAGGCTTTTTCTATCCCAAGCCAGCTTGGAATAACATCAATGGTGAACATTCTAAACAAAGTGGAAATGCAAATTTGGAATTGAAGATTGAAGAAGAGGGGGGATTTTTATTTTTTATTTGCACTTAATTTGTTAGAAAAAAGTGGTCCAGGTGTAATTTTGTGAAAACACTCCTTAATGCCTGTTTCCCCTCTCCCAAAATAGGCTTATAATGGGGCTAAGGGGTCAAATGCAAGTTCACCTATATACATCGCTCCAAAATGCAATTTTCTGCTATATATTGTCTCCCCACCACGTCAGTAGTGTGTTAACACTCATACTTTCACTTTCACTTTTGGTACAGCAGTGATTCAGCTGTCTCAAAAAGCGGGGGTGTGGCACATGGTTTATGGCTGAACCACTGCTGAAACGAAAGTGAAAGTGTGAGGGTTAACACACTACTGACATGGTGGGGAGACAATATATAGCAGAAAATTGCATTTTGGAGCGATGTCCATAGGTGAACTTGCATTTGACCCCTTAGCCCCATTATAAGCCTATTTAGAGAGAGGGGAAACAGGCATTAAGGTCTGTTTTCACAAAATAACACCTGGACCACTTTTTTCTAACAAATTAAGTCCAAATAAAGATAAAAAAAAACTTTTGGTGTGCAATTCTCCTTTAACTAACCAAATCTGCTGTTATACCTGCAGCAGCTGTGGCTAAATCTTCCATTCTATTCCTTCCCTTCCTTCTAGTGGGAACCTCTTCTCCAGAATACAGCTTCAGTCAGTGAGACAGGAGGCTTTAGAAGGGGGATTTGACACTTTATAATCAGAACGGTTTAGCTGCACAGAGGTCAACCTGGGTAAGTTCTCATCCTTTGCATATGTTGCCCTTGCACTTATTAGTATGCTATGCAAGTCTCTGAGGCTCAGACACATTATCATTATTTTTCGCTGACTTCTCAGAGATAACTGCTCCCATGATATAGAACAATTATGAATATCAAATGTCTGCATGCATACTATGACAGCGTCACAATACTTATATGTGTAAAGCATATTTAATAGCATGGGTTATAAATAAAAATACCTTGCCTCACGATCCATCCATCCATCCATCCATCCATCCATCCATCCATCCATCCATCCATCCATCCATCCATCCATCCATCCATCCATCCATCCATCCTTCCATCCAGCCATAGACATTTATATATTTTTAAAGTTGTTTTTCCTTGTTTTATTTCATTGAACAATTCCTATTTTTTCCTTGCATATCTTTAATGTGAAGCACTAAAAGCTATATGTACTGTGTTACAGTAGCAGTACAGCTTATACAAAACATTACAATTACAAACGATACATACAAAAAATAAAAGATGAGTGTTATTTTTATCTATTTGTTTTATTTTTATTTGCTCCTTTAGTGAATCTATTGAATGTGACAAACTGTGACAAACACTCATCTTTTACTAACAACCTAAAACGTGAAGCTTGGTTGAAAAGAACAACAAACAAAGTTGTCCTTTAAATGCAACTTGGTGCAATATAATGCCATATTGAAATTTTACAACTTTACAAGTAGGCGTAGGCTAGTTTATGCAATGTGAATGTATTCAAAAGTGCTGCAAAAAGGTTTTATGGACCCATAATAGCAATTATTATTTAAGTTACATGATTGCATAACCATGTCTTTTGGTCGTTTTTAGCCGACTGTGTGTGTGTGTGTGTGTGTGTGTGTGTGTGTGTGTGTGTGTGTGTGTGTGTGTGTGTGTGTGTGTGTGTGTGTGTGTGTGTGTGTGTGTGTGTGTGTGTGTGTGTGTGTGTGTGTGTACTGTATGTATGTATGTGTATATACAGTATATATATATATA
Organism: Benthosema pterotum; assembly: GCA_039105355.1. Classification (NCBI taxonomy): domain Eukaryota; kingdom Metazoa; phylum Chordata; class Actinopteri; order Myctophiformes; family Myctophidae; genus Benthosema; species Benthosema pterotum. Next base: position 39,940,017 of record CM076969.1, read on the forward strand.
TATATATATATATATATATATATATATATATATATATATATATATATATATATATATATATATATATATATATATATATATATATATATAACTAGATTAAAACTAAAGAAAGTAGCTGCTGGGGTCAGAAGTCTTTGCTTGCCAACTGAATATTCATCGATCTCACCCTTAATCTGTGCAATGATTAATTGAACCTCGGTGGTGTGATTAAAATATGAATGAGCTGCTCTCAAAACGCCTAAACTCGGAGGGACGACACGTCCCAAATGGAGCGCTTTGCTTCATGTTTAATGCATGAATCACTCATTGGTTTATCATAGACGGGGACGGTGCTTCCATCCTGGCTACACTTCTATCCTCCACTGGCTCCTGCAGCCTCCGTTGTCCAGCTGCTGAAAACGCTGTGTGCGTTTTATTTTTATTTTTTATGGTTCTGACATCTCTGAAGTCTCTGACAGGGACCTAATTTCCCGTTGTACCCCTCAGGGGAATTCAAAGCACCTTTACTGTGAGGCTCCATGGGGTTATGCGGCTCTCATCTATCCTGAGTGTTTGTGGCTTTCTTATTTATTGTAATTTTAATTTCGATTTTTTTGCTTCTCTGCAGTCTGCACTCTCCCTCCCCATAATATTTTTTTGTTGTGCACTCAGTTTATGACCCCTCAATGTCGCAATTCTTCTATGGATTCTACCCTCTGGTTAGCATTAGGACTATAATTGTATTCTATTCTATGTTAATGACACTTATCAGCATGGGTAATGGCGTGAGAAGTCATTTTCTCAGAGTGTCAACTAGGACTGTCTAGTCAGTGCCATACTTGCCATACTATCGGGTGTTGTGTGGGTGTTGTGTCTATCATGGGTGTTGTGTCTATCAGGAGTTGTGTCTCTTGGGTGTTGCGTCTATCGGGTGTTGCGTCTATCGGGTGTTATGTCTATCGGGTGTTGTGTCTATCGGGTGTCGTGTCTACTGTCTACCGGGTGTTTCATCTATCGGCCCAGTTTATTTGTTCAGCCAGCCAACAAAACTGTGGTTCTGACCCACTTTGTGGCCTCATTCGTCAAAGCGGGAATCCCAGCGACTCACATTCATTTCCCCATAAATCCCATTTTCTTCCTCCCAGGTCCTTTATGTCATCATTACTACTGACTTACCTGCTGCTGCCGTTCGTTATGGAAGAACTCCCCCCCACCCCCCATCCCACCGCCGCTCCAGTCGCATTTGAATATTTCATTATAGCATGATAATACCTTAACTATGCCATAGGATATGATTTATACAGGTCACGGTAGACGTTCACACACTGTTCCTCTACCCCCGTGTAATTGCTGCAGGCTACGATCAGTAACCTGCCACACAGGAGCATGCGTGCTTTCTGGAAGATGAATTATTATCACATGTTGGGGAATGGGGAGCGTCTCCAGTTCTCCACCAACACCAACCACATTCACAGCCTTTATGCAGCACTGTTGAGTCACACAGCATTATTATTATTTTAGTATACATTTAAAAACAACGTATACATTTTAAAACAACCGAACAAACACATCTAAAGAACTTAAATATGTACACTAATAATTTAGAAGTAGTGAAACTCTCCCGCTCTACAACATGGCGTGAAGCAATGAGTGCTATTTTAGATCTGATCAAGGCAAATATCATAATTTCTGTTTTGGATCACAGGCTCTGAAGTTTGGGACTCATGTAAGATTCAGTTTTGTTTTTCTTGACTTGTTTTCCGGCTGACTTTATCTGCAAATTTATCTGGAGGATGCGCCGAGGGAAAAAAGGCATGGCTGTTTTCGCCCCTCCTTTTGCCTCTCTCCCATCTCCTCTCCAAAATTCATTAGCGGGATCAAAGAGGCTAATTTGACCCTTGAGGAGCTGTGCTTAGACGGAGACTTCCTGGTATCATAGCCGCCCAAACAAACAGTCTACAGTACGGGTCCATTTGGTTGCCCATCTGGTTCTGTTTCTACACTCTCAGAGTTACGAAATTATCATTGATTTTACTATATAAACCAGGGCCCCGCCCCAAAGATGGAATTGCCACAAAACACCCGGGTCCATAGCCAAATGTATAACAAACTGAGGTTCCTGGAAATTACAAAAAAAACTCTCTTGGGCTGAGGATCCCTGGAGAATCAGCTTGATCTCACATAATATACGGTAGTATAACTTAACATTGACATTCTGTAGATAAACTAAGATAGCCAAAGGTCCATTCATGTATTACTACCATGTGACAAGGCATGAGGCATGGCTTTCACAAACACAGAAGTGCAATTTCACCCCGGCAGTTTCAGGCTGGTTGAGTTGGGATTTCATATTATTTACTATTCTGTGCCTATTGGGTCGCAACTCGGGGCCGAACTTGGAAACGTTAAGCACAGCGAAGCGGTTGGCCAGTGCCTCCCTCTGTGGAGCTTCATGTACGCGTATATGTAATGGATATAATTAGTAAAAACAGTCATCTGGTAAATATGTAGACATTTGAACACAAGATGTGTTTTTCTTCTTAAAATTGCTAAATACAATGCAAAAAGGCCTTAGTATGGGGAATATTTTTCCCCAATAGAAATATCCTAACAAATGGTGTTGTATTATATTCGGGGGCTATACTATTTGACATTCAATGTTCTTTTTCTGTAAATGAGTCTTGAAAAATTGGGGTCGTCTTATAACCGAGTCGTCTTATATTCGGGACAATACGATAATCAAAATCAAATGATACAATACAATATTTTCTGTTTATATGATGATATACTGCGATTTTTAAAAATGACAAATTATATTTCAACACAGCTATTATAACTATATAACTATATGACTGCATATATAACTATATAACTACTGTGTATATATATATATATATATATATATATATATATATATATATATATATATATATATATATATATATATATATATATATATATATATATTCGGGACAATACGGTATATACTGTATATGCTACCCTCTGATTCCGTTCACGTCGTCCATATGTTGCACACCACAGGAATAAATGATCCAGCAAGTAATTTTAATTCAACACGGTGCAGGATATAAGGGGAAGATGAGGAAAATAAAAGCCAAAGATAATGAACAAAATCCAATTAAATGTTTCACCGTGTTGCTTCAAAAGGGCATGCTCGCTTGTCAGATGATTGTACATGTAGCTTCCTGTGTGGATTTCATAAAATTCTTTCTATAAGTCTTTCATCGTCTTTATGTTTGGGGGAAAAAAGGAAATTAATTTCGAGCAATTGAATAATTGAAGCTGTAGATATTTTGAAATGGGGTGGCATGATCATTTTCTCTTTAATGTTTTTTTTTTCTTTTTCTTTTTTTTTCAGAAATTCCATAACATAAAGTTGCTCTTGGGTGCAGAAATGTAGTAACTATTAAGTCTATTATTTATATATTTTCTGTTTAATATTGGACTGCTCCTCCTAATCAAAGTTATCAGATGATTAAAAAGTAATGATTTCCTATATTGAAGCACCCACGGATCTGCATTCTATTTTCTGCAAATCACAGGAACACAGAGGATGGAAAGAAGGCTGCATTATTAGAAATGCAAATTCACAATAATAAGTGCCTGCAAGGTGTATACGGAGAAGACCCTCCAAAGGATATCCAGTAATTACATGTCTGACTTGATTACACTTAAAATAAAAGCAGTAATATTTGTTAAAATATTCAGGCAAATGGGAAAACAACCCAGGAGCATACCTGTGGGAGCAGACACCAGGAGACTGCTATCACAGTATATATACTGTATATAAGCGTATATAGTGCGCCACTACGCACTTCTGATCTATGTGTTTTATCTAGCATCGGTATTGCAATGACTGAAATATAAATATTAAATGATCTGCATATCACCCCCCCTCAGGACATTGTGGTACAGCAGCTAAACTGCTTTTCAAAGTCCAAATAGCCTGAGCCTTTGTTCTACTCTATGAGGACATTCCTCCAAATTAGTCACTTGTAATGTGACTTTACATCACTGGCAGTAAAGTGAGGAAAATTTTAAATGAAACATCCCAGTTTTTGCTTCATCTGTGTGTGTTGTCCATGTGTGAAATCAGCCTGACCTTTGGGTCAGGCCAGTGGGAATGAACATAATGAGTCTCAGAGTGAGTATTAGAGAGGAACGACTCACTTTGTTATCGGAAGCAATCAAGAGTTGGCTCTTGGTACCAGATTTAACCAATCTGGCACAAACCGGCCACTCTGTCCCTGAGCTCTACCCACTCCAACCAAAAAGATGTACACCGTTTTTTTTTTTTTTTTTTTTTTTTTTGCCGTAGTTGAAACAGGGCCGGATCTAGAGGGGGGCAGGAGTGGGCAGAGCCCACCCAAATGTGCCTCCTGCCCACACAATGAAAGGTAATATCAGTGGTTGTCATCCGTAGTCTGGTTTGACAAAAGCAATAAAAATCTTTAGTTTTGGGTTCTGTGGGGCTAAAATGTCATCAAATGGTGGTCCATGGCTCAAGAGTTGCCCACCCTGCCAATCTTCCAGCCCACCCTAGTAGGGCTGGCTAAATCCGGCCCTGAGTTGAAATGCTTACAACTTTTTGGTTGTGGCGCCAAGACTGCCTGCACTCGGTTCTTGGCACTGGTGTGTTGTTTCCACTTTGAAAAAACAAGAAAAAAGGGATCTGGCGCCGTGTAAGAGATCGGTCCCGGCGGAGATGCGGCGAACGGTAAAATATCACAGCTGAGGACCGACTGTGAGGAGAGAAAACAGGTGCTCCCTCATCTAGATAAACTACACCGCGGATACAGCGCATATGTGCATGCACTCTGTCATTTACCCACACACCCACCCACGCACGCACGCACACACACACACACACACACACACACACACACACACACACACACACACACACACACACACACACACACACACACACACACACACACACACTGATGCACTCGCTCAATCACACACATATTTGCAGGCTTAGAGGCTAGCACACACACGTACAAGACTTGTACAACTACTACTTGTTCACACATTCATGCTTCTGATTATAATGCACAATAGTGGTATGCTCTTTCACTGACATACACTCCACCAAACAGCCTTGTATCACTCTGCAGTAAGGGGTAATTATAATATTATTATAATATTGTATCGGACTGTAACGATTTTTTGTGTATTGTATAGCTAACATGATATGCCATGCATTTAAAGTATACAGTATATAAGCAATACATCTCAGAATTTATTTTTATTGGCATTTTTTCTTCTTTATCTTAGACCATTCCATTAATAGATCACTTCCTGAAAATATGTAATATATCATAGGAGCCGCAGTGGCCCTTTAAAATCATAGTCCTCCACCACCTTCGCATTTGACTCCACTAGTCCTCCCTTTTTCCTTAATCAGACGCAAGACGCAGACGCGACAAGGCTCTCCCTGACCATAAAATAACATATAGGAGGTTTAATTCCATTCCTAAACATCATCCGGACAACATGAATGAACTCCCTGAGTTACGCTGGCCATGGCCTGGTCGACCTGCAGTCTCTATTTTCACATGACACACATCCTCTCAGCCCCAGGGGCGGATGTAACATGTCCCATTTGGGGGGGCAAGAGAACATGTTGGAGGGGCGCTTCCCGCCACGGGCGATGAAGCCGCACCCATACCATTTTCGGTTACAGGACTTTTATTAGTCAAGTAAAGCCTCAATAATTACATCAGTTGTTGTTGAAGTTGCAACAGACACGCAGCATGCATAAAGCTAAAGGTCTGACTCAGAGAGTTTTCTGTTTTCAATGTTGAAATGCTGTTGGTTTAGTGGTGCCAAAATTGTAGTTAGCGGTAGTAGTTTTCAAATCATTTTAAATATAAGCACTTTAATTTGAAATATCTTGAGTTGTTTTGCATGGCATCGTGTTTGGGGGGGGCAGACTGGGTATTTAGGGGGGCATTGCCCCCCCCATGCCCATGCCTAGATCCGCCCCTGCTCAGCCCTCACTGCCTTCCCCTCTCTTTGCAACCCCAATGCATCCCAACCCGTTATGTTGTTCGTTGGTGCTAACTGAGGCTGAAAAAATATGTGCTCTGGGCCTGTGGCTGCCATCTGTGTCTCCTCCTCCTGCTCTTATACAATCAGCATACAACACTCTGCAACAGCATGAGAGTGGAACTGATGTTTGTCCTTGGCTTTCAGGTGCAATGTTATGAAATCCCCACATGCGGAATCTATAAAGTCAGAAATGAAAGCCAATTGGACATGTTAAAGGGACATTTCACTACGTGTTACTAATTGTGTTAATGATATGTAGAATATTTGCATATTTTATATGAAATATATATTTTTTATACATTTTAGATTTTGGCAGTGAACTGTATTGTCTCCGATATCATCGACCCTGCTTCCTGGAATACAATTCAAATAATGCTTTGGTGCACTACACCTCCTTGTGGAGGGGATGAGGAACTGTCTTACGGAGAAAACGTCTAGTCCAAGAAGTAGTGTTGATATGTGTATACTATCTGAGTTACAATGTAGGCAAAATTAGGTTTGTTATCCTCACAAAAAACATGTTGTAATCCTGGTCTCTAAGCTGTTGTTGTTGAGTGAAGCTGGTTTTCATTATAAAGCTGTCTATAAACAAGCAGGGACCCAATTACTACTCAGAGACATTAGTCATTTATAAATGCATGCTTTGAATGAATATATCTTCCAGCACAAAATAATGTGTGAGTTTACAGGATAACAAAATCATCACCGCCTATGCTATCTTAATCGGATAGGGCCAGAGCTCATGTGTACCTTTTTTGTCAGATTTGGTCAATATCTGGAAGAAAATTCAAAATGGTGGAAATTCTATCTATGACACAAATGGGTGTGGCCTATATGGGTATGGTGGCATGACCCAAATAATGCAAGGAAAAAATCATTTTGATTTGCAACTTACGGTTCAAGAGTTATAGGCCAAAACGTAAAGTGGGCTATTGGTTGGTTGAGGCCAACCGATATGACAATGTTGCAGCTGTTTGTGATGGAACAGGCACATAAACACATACTTAAATACACACATTGTTCCATAATGGAGCGGTTAGGCACCGCTCAAAATGTCAATGTGGCGCACATCTTTAAATTATACTGTATATATATGTATTGTATTCTTTCATGATTGAAAATGGTTGAGCGCCGCTGACATAGGTTTTTTTCAGAAAACTGTCATCATTTACAAGACATTGTTTTTAGAATCATCAGGTCACAACACTATAGTCGAGGGGTTCTCACTTTTAGGTCAGGTCCCCCAGGAGGAAACCCACATATTTTGGGGGAGGGGGGTGGTTTCCAGGTGACAGAAGTAAGGGATTCAATGTCATTGGTCATAATATTTGCCCACCACAGAAGCTGAAAATCACCCACTTTAAAAAAAAAAATCTCTGGACTTAGTTGGTCCCCACCTGAGAACCATTAATGTGTAATAAGTCAAGCTCAGTTCAAGAGGCTCGCCAAGGTAATAGGGCTCCTTGTGTGCTTCCCTTCTATTCAGGCAGTGTTGCCATGTCTGCCAGGTTTTTATCTGTAAACCCAAAATAGTTTTTTGGGGATTGTTTCTAAAACATACACAATAGAACATATTTGAGGTTGTTTCCTAAAGTTGTTTAAACCAGTGGTTTCCATTTTTTTCCATGTCAAGGAACCCCAGATTATGTAATTGTACACAGACATCCATCTGAAAATATATTGAACCTTGTTAATTCAATTGCAGTACTGTGCACAACCTCACAATGAATCAATGTGAGCTTGTAGATCAGCTATACGGCAAGGGATGACAGGAAGTTAGGCACACACAAATGCAAAGACTTGCTCCATGTGTTGTTTACAAGATTACACCTTGGTAAGGTGTAATTTTTAGTCACTGACCTCTGCTATAGTAGGCCTACTTTGGACTGCCTGCTGAGCAATCAATCACAAGTGGACCCAGAAACAGCTTCCCTACTGTATAGCATGAAAAATTACAACCCAACACCCACCACACAACCGTCCAGTTTCAACACACAGTGATTCATTTACATATTTATTGGCAGAATCCACTTAACATTTTGGTCACAAATTGAACACCCACGGTATTGATTGACCCGGTGGTCCATGTGGCCAGTTTGCATCCATCTTCCCCTGTAAGGTATTGTTTTACAGTTGTATGTCATGCACTTCATTGAATCTGCAACAACCGATGTGCACTATACCAACAATGCATTGGATGGTGAGTCGTGACACGTCACAACTATACCATTGTACAACACTAGATCTGTGATATGAAGCAAAGACTCAATAACGATGGAAGTTAGAGATCCATGCTCCATCCCTCAGTAAGACACTGCGCATGCTACGGCTGTTCGCTTCCCATATACACTCCATATTTGGGCAAATAAAGCCTATCAGCAGAGTTGAGTCATAAACGACTGCTTGTACAAACAAAGGGACCAAGCCTGCATGGAGGCAAAATGCCACATGCTCCTGAAGTGAGTTACTTCCTGGTCCACAAGTACGTCCTCATAAGCAACCAATAGTATCAATTGGCTAAAGTCACACATACAAAGGGATGGACGTGTTAAGAGAGCCTGCATGGCTGGATTTGTTCACCAACAAGCAACAGCTGATACAACAGCTTTGTGTAGGAATGCACAAAGATCCAATATAGAGTCCACATAATCGCCCACAACGATTTATTACAACTTATTAGTAATTTATTAATTCTTAAGAAAATAAACTATAAAAAGACATATTGAATCAATTCTTTAGAGTTAGATAGATTGTTGAGCAACAACTACCCTATGTAACCGTTCGCTGGACCCTGCAATGGGTTTAACTTGCATAAATGCTATATGAATAGCTAATAAATTAGTGACCATGTTATAAAGTTGGACAGTGATGCACACGCACAGATGCACAGACATTTCTGCCTGGCTTACATGGTAATCTTACTCTCGGTGTGTTTGCAACAATACCGGGTCAGAATGCCCATTTCAATTATGTTTTTTATGCCCATATATGGAGACTTCTGTTTCTGTCTCAGTGTCCCTATATTAGTGAACATACAGTCCTGTGCCAAGTATGCATGCCATACTTGGCATACTGGTGTCAAAACTGGACAGCACCAAATGTGGACCCTGGTCCACATGGCCTCTGTCCATAGCCCGAGCAGAGACCTATTGTAGCGGTTCTGGACAACCGTGGGTCTGACAGACTTGACAACGGTCATGTACTTCCGTGTTTCACACTAACTGGTGGTGCAATCGCTCTAGAGTTCTGTTCATCACAGCCTCGCAGACAGACAGACATACAGAGGTATGTGACATAGTGACACATAATAGAGAATGGTAATAATGTACTGAAAGTAATAACATACAGTCTGCATAAATGAAGTGTCACTTTTATGGCGCCTTTTCCCAAAGCGCTTTTATACACTGTATTTCACATTCACACTCATGTGGCGGAGGAAACCGTGCCAGGCGCTCCTTTCTTGCTCAAGGACACTTTGACAGTCGAAAAGGGACCATTTCCATGATGGCCGCATTGCTACCTCCTAAGCCTAATGCATAAATGTGACCTTAATACAGATGAATAATGCGTTAGTTCATGTGTGTCAATGTGCATTGACAATTTTGTGGGGGTACCTCTATGCTTCCAACATTAATTTGCACAACCATGGCTCTGGGCATGACTACCTCGACTTCACCTTCACTCCATAAACTGCTTTGCTTACTAGCCTGCTGTGTGATTAACCTTCTGCTGTGTTTTTATTCTTTTTTGTCTGTCTGTCTGTCTGTCTGTCTGTCTGTCTGTCTGTCTGTCTGTCTGTCTGTCTGTCTGTCTGTCTGTCTGTCTGTCTGTCTGTCTGTCTGTCTGTCTGTCTGTCTGTCTATATGTATTCTGTACATAATATCTGTAGGGTTTCATCCACCTTTAATGTGTTTATTGAATCACATTATAACACTTCTTACCAGGTCAGACTATAGTAGAATTTAAGGTATACTGTATATGCAGGCTTCTGTTTGAGGCTGGTACATTGGCTTTTTTTTCTGAAATTGTTTTGGCCCACGATTTTGTAAGCTGTCACTTCTTCACACCTGACACGTAGAAAGAGCCATAGCCCGTGCAAGGAGCATGTTATTCCAACCAGTTCCTCTCCCATCCATCAGGCCATGTGAAGGCAGTTTAAGACCAGGCTTTAACGCACTTGTCACTGCGCAGGCGTTGGTTTGACCCCACCCCCCAATCATAGCCCATTGTATAGTTGAGTCTACAGTATAGCTTATATTAACCCTAGAACACTGAACATGGATGATTTTCTCCCGGTGATATTTTGCAATTGTCATAATGTTGCTGATGTCTGAGCTGGGTGGGTCTTTCAGTAGCAATCAATTAATACAGTTGACACCACTACTATATATGGCAATATTTCATACAGCTTAACTTAAAAAAAACCTGAACTATCCCATTAACACTGGACAGATGAGTGGAGGGTATCTCATACTTCACCAGCTTAACCAGAGCCAGGAGTGAGTGAGGAAGAGTGAGCACCCTTTATAACCCGTGCCCAGCATGCCTGTGGTGTCACCATCACTTCCAACTGATTGAGAAGGTACAGTGGCATGCACGTCGTACTACCAGGCCAGACCAGCCCATCAACCAGTCGCCCCAGGCAGGCACAGCGGGGCCGTCTGAGGTGAAACTGGACTCTTATTGGCTCCTCACTCTGGGATCCCGCTGTGGGAAAACTGCATCTCAACCGGCAGGACTGGAGCCAAACTCCACACGACATATTGGGATGTTGTTTCCCCCACCCTCTTTCAGGGACGTGCAGATTGTTAGAGGGGCAGGGGCTCAAATCCCATGAATTGGCACTTTTGGACAAAAACAGCAGGTCTACAATCACTTGATTCACTTGAAAATCCTGACTTTTATGTTATGAATTTTGACACCAATTTAGAAGAAGTAGTTTGCGACCTCTTCCTCAAACCGTCACACCCTTTTTTTTCTCGGTCAAAAGGTGTACTAGGTACTGCCTGTACTGCAGTCTTTAGACCGAGACCTACATTTCCCAGCATCCCTTGTGCTTTAAGTCGCATTCTGATTGGTCCTTTTAATCAAGGACCAATGTGTGTGACGTCATTTTCCCAGGAACCGTGGGAACCACAGTAGCCCCATGAATGAAATGAAATGAAAAAGTTACCTTTAACTAAACCTAACTTCAAACTCAGTAAAAACCTAGACCTAAACCTAACCTTTAAAATGTTAGCAACCGTTTTAGGAATGTTCCGTCGCAACATTTTTTTTTTAACGGTCGCAAAATGATATTGCAGTGGTTTGGGCCGAATGGCAGTGGAAAAAATAAGTATACACATAATGTTACTTTACAACGTACTGGCTGTTTCAATAATTGTCTAACTGCATCTCTCTCTCTCTCTTTATCTCTCTGTCTCTCTCTCTCCCTCCCACCCAACTCTCTCGCATTTCCAGGAGAGCTATATTGTATATCAGAGAGAGATGTAAACACGATGAGTGTAGTGATGCTTGGGAGGAATGGGAACTCAACAAGTGTGTGTTTGTTCATGCTGAGAGCATGCTTCATTCTACCAGCCTGTGTGGTGGCATCTATAGTGCCCACACATGGGAATCACGTGTGCATTTTTAGCAAGCGCTGTTTGTTCATCATGAACTGTGTCTGTTGCAGTTTTTAACATTACTACAATTAAGTACAGGACATGATGGCTAGCATTCAAACATCAAACATTATTTTCTTTAGATGTCACCACACCAGAGAGAGAACACATTTATAATGCAATATAAGACTAGTAATAAATGTCCATAACACTTGAATCTTATAGCATGTTATTGACGTGTATAGGACATTATTTAATTTAATAAACACATTAGTTATAAGGCATTATGACACATTACATCATTTCTATATGTGCCTTTATAACTGATTAAGTGATGGTAGTTATAATGTGCTGTTCCTTTGAGCATAATAATGCAATATGACTGAGAGTTGCAATACGTTATAAATGTTGTTTGTGTACTGTATTTGTGACACTTGCTTTAGCAATGTAACATTTTTTCATGCCAGTAAAGCTAATTTAATATCCTGGGTTTGCATGAGTCAGCAGTCTCTAATGAGTTTGTCATTGAAGAGCAGGTGGTAATCAGATTTTACAAGTTTCATCTACTAGGCTACATTAAATTAATCAATACCATAGTTTATATTAATTTTGACACCACTGCGTCTGCGTGCGTGCGTGCGTGCGTGCGTGCGTGCGTGCGTGCGCAAGTCCAAGCCCCCAGTTGGATGGTGTTGAAGCTGCAAGTAAAACTGCCTTCAGGTCCCAGGATTTATTACAAGGAAACCCTAACATTGACACACACACACACACACACACACACACACACACACACACACACACACACACACACACACACACACACACACACACACACACACACACACACACACACACGCACACACCTTATTTACTACAATAGCAGCCTGTTCAGCAAACTTTTTAGCTAAAAGTAAAGTGGCATTTCCCTTATCCAACGCAACACAACCATAACTCATATAGTTCCATAAAATTGTCAATTTCACTATTTTTTTCATTTTAATAAAAAATGCTAAAATCATTAGAACATTCACATTTTTATGAAAAAATAAAACTACATGAGTTATTGATAGTGACTTTTGCTGTTTTAGCATACAATGTACAATGTTTTAGCATACAATGTACAATGTTTTAGCATACAATGTAGCATACAATTGTGGGCATATTATATGTTCAATTTCTAATCACTGGAGTATGTGTCTATTATTTCTTGCCCACATTGGGAATTACATCATGGCAAGGTAACTACACAAAACACTCAACAAAAGTGGTCCTACCCTTTGAGAGGGCAGTTTTCCCCTCCTACACACACACACACACATACGCGCGCACACACACACACACACACACACACACACACACACACACACACACACACACACACACACACACACACACACACACACACACACACACACACACACACACACACACACACACACACACACACACACACCATGCTAACACTCTGAGGCTGTTGGAGTCCTGTTCACCACAGAGGGCTGCCTCTTTGAGCAGTGGGATACCCAATGGAAAAACACAACACAAACATGAAATAAATACATGAATATAAATAAAACTGACTTGACAATGTGCTGTTAAAACAATTCATCCTATGCATGTGCACATTTGAGGAGTTCAGCCTGCTGTCCTACCCACTGGGCAACCTGGGAAGAACATGCAGCGACAGGGATTAGGGAACTCAACTGAGTCTGAACAGCTCTCTTGTCTTCTTTGAATAACACTTTTTTCTGTATCCCTTGGGTCAAAGAAACACAGCCACTAATGTAGACTATTATGAATAGATACCATCAATTATCAAAAGGCCTTACATACAGTAAGTACCACATATTACTGTATGAGAGAGAGAGAAAACTACAAACACCATTTAGAGGTACAGACCATGGACAGTGACCGTTTAGTTCAGAACCATGGACAGCGGATGTTTCGACAGTTCAGGACCAACCACGGAAGTGATTTTATTTCCTGACCTTGGACGCTGAGTTTTTAAATTCAGGACCATGGACAGTGACCATTTAGTTTCAGGCCACGGACAGTATCTGTTTAGTTCAGGACCATGGATAGTTGCTGTTTAGTTCAGGACCATGGATAGTTGCTGTTTAGTTCAGGACCATGGATAGTTGCTGTTGGGTTCAGGACCATGGACAGTGGCCATTCAGCTCAGGAGCCAGGGACAGTGAGGATATGGACAGTTACCGGTTCATTCAGGACCAAGGACAGTGACTTTTGGACAAGTAGGAACTTTGGTTGAAAATAAATTAATTAATATCATTAAAATAAAGTTATGGGTAATTGTTAAACAGAACATTTATATAGCACTTTTATCCAAGGAGCTTTGCATAGACACCAATCCTGGAGGAAACCATGGAAGGGACCAACCACCACTTCAGGAGCAATTAGTGGTTCATTGCCTTGCTCAAGGACACCTCGACACTTAATTCTGGAGGAGCCCCATGGAGTGTTCGAACTACCCCATGCTCTACCCATGAGCAACCATGACAATCGCCCCCATGTGATGCCATGTGGACCTGCTCTAGAGCTTATAGTCCTGCAAATATGCTGACATATCCTCATACAGACAGAGAGGAGAAGCACTGTCCCACATTACCTAATGTCCCACTTTGCATGAGTTCACGCAACTGTTTGCCCCGGGCTTCAACAACGGGAACAAGTATTTCTGTGGTCGTCCCGTGGGTTAGGCTTGTCCCGTGTGGGTTTCTAGTAAGCTTTACTATACTAAATATTGCTGGTTTGGGAGGGCAGGTCAACATACACACACACGCACACGCACACACACACACACACACAGGCACACGCACTCACTTGCATGTGCACACATGCACGAGAGTTGTTGAAGCGTGAACTACAAAGTATCTTTTCCCTAAGTGGAAAATGTAGCAACACACAGTTGTCACACAGTTGGCGACAAAAACAAATGTTTTAGGTCAGACAGAAGAGGACAGCTAGCTAGCACTACTGACAAGTATGATTCAATATATTCAACTAAATGTATTCATGATCTCATAATTTGTGCCATCCAGACTGGATTTACAAACAATATAATAGTGAAAGATGAAAATGAGGCGTTGGAAGAAAATTACATAAAAAGAGAGAGTTTTATAGTTTTATCTACAGTGTAGATACAACTATAAAACAAACTCGACACTATCTTATGTGGCATTGTCTGTGCATTCCATCATGGTTTGTTAACAATGACAGGGCTTTTGAACATTAAATAAAAGCCTTCCCATACAAATGTATTGCACACTTTTCCAAGACGTGCAATCTGCCCACCGCAGATAGTGTTCTCTTTTAATTACTTCCTCTGTGTTTAATTAGTGGAGATTATTGGAATTTCGTGCTGAGAAGAAGGAGGAAAAGAAATAATAATAATAAAAAATCAATCACAATTGGGTGGGTAGACGTTGCTTCAGAAGCAAAACAAAACTGTGAAATCACACAACAAGATTCGGTAATAAGTCCTTTTTTCCGACAGCATCAATTCTTTCATCGAGCGTCTGGCTCTCTCCCATGCCAAGCTGCCTGAGGCACCGTCCGCTTCCTTTATTGACACGGGTCAGCCACAAGTCATTGGAGTATAGTATTATCGCCATGGTAACACATTATGCAAGCTATGAAACAAATATGGCCATGCTTCTTTCTGGTCCATCCATCATCTCTCTAGTGAGCTCCATCCATCATCTGCAGAGGGCACACGCTGACACCCGGCCGCTTGCTCCCGGCGGTTCCCCTCGGCTGCGTGGACTGGGATTGGACGAGGTTATATCGGGCTGCTGAGTTGCTGCTTAAACGCAGAGGTGCACTCGCCCTCGTGGACCAGAGCTAGTGAAACGCCCCAAAACTGTACAAACCTGACAGATACGCATTGATTCAAAAAGCCGCCAAAATAGGATTTATCACGCCTGGGCCATAACATAGGGATTTGGTTTTCATTATAACAATTTTCATTATAAGTGCATTATTCTTAAAAAAATAAAATAAATAAAAAATATATATAATATATATAATATATATACTGTATATACAGTATATACAGTATATATATATATATATATATATATATATATATATATATATATATATATATATATATTAGGGGTGTTGAATGATTAAAAATTTTAATCAAATTAATCACACCTTCCAAATTAATTTAATCATGATTAATCACCATTCGGACTATTTCGGACAATATGCCATGTTTTCCTGTGTATTGTTGCGGAAATGGAAAGACAGCAGGGCTATTCAACTAAATTGTTCAGGAGTCCGCATTGCCAAAAACCCAAGGGGCCCGGGGGCCAGACTGCCACAGAGACTACTCTCCACCATGACATGTGTACACACACAGCCACATTTTTAAAGTATTTCACTTTTAAAATGCTCCATTTATAACAAAAGTGCAATGTGCATCTGGTCTTTCTAACATGCATCATATTTGAACCAAATCAAAATACACGTTTATAGTGTAGCTTATGAAAAAGTTCTTCATATCTGCACAACAGCAGCAAATCACAACATCTAAGGCACACTTATTGTGCTCTCTTTTTAATTCTCAAAAGGCTTGCAACAGGGGACAGGGCTAGCCTACAGCCTGCAACTAATGACAGTGATGGCACATCTTTGACTGGCCAGTGGCCATACAATAGGGCCCACCATGTTCATTTCATCAAGACAGACGTACACATATTCACTAATGCAAAGCCAAAACACAAGCAGCAAATCATAGTAGAGGTAAACAGGGAAAGAAATTGGCTCTACCTCCTGCAGCCAGCATGCACTCGACTCTTCATCATCTCAGCATCTCTGGGTGTTTTTTTTTCTTCTTGACAATAATCCATGCAACAGTGGCGTCTTTTACCATCGGATTATTTTGCGACAGCATTGACTTGGTTACAGAGCAATACGTCTGCTTGCGCTCCCTATGGAGTTTCAATTTAGCCATTATTTCTCGGTCCACTCGTTATTAAACTGGCGATTTTCTGAATCAACTTTTCTTCTCAGTTTCGATGGCGACGCGGTTAAACAAACACACCATTCATTCATTCATGCATTCATGCATTCATTCATTCACACCACAATAGTTGGGAGTGATCCGAAAGAGCTCCGTGTTTGGTTTGTTTACATACATCTCACTTCACGTGGAGGAAGTAGAGCTCCTCTGGAAGGGAAGTGGAAGGGACCATAGAGACTAGTGACAGACTAGCGACATTGAGGGGTCACAGAACAGAGCGTGCGCTGCTATTCAGTTAGCTGTACTCATGCTCAGTGGAAATGAAGAGCAGCCGCCATTAGACCATTCCATGGAAGTGAACGGAGATGTGCTGAACATGTCAGGCCACCAGTTTAGTAGCCCTGATATACTCGCTCGAGCCCATAGACTCCAATGCGTTCCGCAACTTTGTCCCTATTTGTTGTCCCCCTTTAATAGAGTCGCCAGCGAACGGAATCACATCCGAGAAAGAGCACGCGCGCGCGCGTGCATGTGCGTTAATTGCGTTAGAAAATTTAACGCTGAAAACGGGGAAATTTAATTAACGCCGTTAACGCGTTAAAAATCAACAGGCCTGATATATATATATATAACAGTACATAACACCATCACCAACTAGCCTTGAAATGGATTTTCAGTCATGGAACAATCACATTTTTGATGTGTAGATCTTGGTGAGCCGCTCATTTTGAAAGTTGCTCTCAAGTCAAAAAAGTGTGGGCTTACAGTATATACTGTCTGCTCTACACATACATCTACATCATACATATACATCCCAGTCGTATACTGTGAACTTCATGGTCAGGTTGTTGTCAGTGACAACAACACTACGCTGCCTACATGGAAATTTCACTGACACATTCGTTGGCCTTGCTGTGTCTACTCGCCAAGATGACGTTGAAGCACTGCGCATATATCAACCACAGAAACTTTTTTTTTTCGCATCTGGGCCATAAACCATGAAGAAACCTGTCTGCCGTCTCCATTCATCTGACATTTTCCCCATGCAGCTGACGAGTGCAGAACTCCACATCATTCAAATCGCTGCTTTTTGAACTTGCGATAGGGTGCACGTTTCAAGTAGCAGATACTGTGCCTCTGTTCAGAGATGAAAAGATATATTTGACTTTGACAAGATCTTGCGCTCCGAGGTAGAGCAACATTTTTTATACCCTCACAGAGGATAGAAAGATGAGCCCAAAGCTTCTGTTTTGACCTTTGAGATTTGAGGGAGAACAAACGAATACTGGAAATAGAGTTATTTATATTTGGCCACCATTGGGCTGCACTTCAAATGCTAATTTAGTATCTAATCTTATCATAGGAAATGCCTCAATGTGACACCTAGCGGTATACAGTACACAACATCAAGGCAGACAGACTTGGTAAAGTGATTGGTTTTTGAACATTAAGGAAGTGTTTGGAGGGCGTGTTGTTTACCAACACTGAAAGCGATGAGAGGGAGTCTGTCCACCGCAAAATAAGATAAGTGACGTACCGTGTTTGCGATGCATCATCATGCCAATCAATTAAGTGGATAAAAAGGGCGGATGATTGCTCTTACGGAGCGGCGACGTAACAGTAACATAGATTTCTGGCAATTACGTTAATTACTTCATTTAATTTACAATGTTTATTTGCAGACAGTGCATTATACTGCGGCTAACAGAGGAATGGAGTCCTGGCAGGGAGCAAACCGCGGCTAGGAGCCTTGATGGAATTTGATTCTAGCACTGGCATCAGATAGTTCATCAAGACATTCCAAGTGAATGGTATTACACATTAAATCAAATCAAATTATTCATACTTGTATCGTTTGCATCAGTCTCAGTGTTACTTGCATTGTTGGGCGTGTGTGTGTGTCTGTGTGTGTGTGTGTGTGTGTGTGTGTGTGTGTGTGTGTGTGTGTGTGTGTGTGTGTGTGTGTGTGTGTGTGTGTGTGTGTGTGTGTGTGTGTGTGTGTGTGTGTGTGTGTGTGTGTGTGTGTGTGTGTGTGTGTGCGTGCGTATTCTCCTTTGAATGGTGTGATTGAGATGTACTGTATTTGTCAGATTTTTTCAGATGCCATTGTGATTACCTACACACAGCTTCTGCACAGCACGTGGCCCATGTCTGTATACAAAGGGGGAAAAAAGATAATATATTATCAAAACAACATCCATGCCCACCCAACCTCTGACAGAACTGCACAGAAGTGCACCTCCAGAACTGCTTTCCCTTCTCCCCATATTCCTCCACAAACATGACTACGTCTGTCGCACAAACTCAGAGCAGAGGAGTGCGCTTTGCTGGTTGTATTTCTGCTGTTAGCTGGGGACTGGAGTGTTCCAAGTAGAACATCTACCATGCCAACTTACTTCTAAGACATTTGTTTTTGTACTTTCACATTCATTGTTTCAAATTGCCAGACATGAAACAGCTAACATTTAATGACACTGTTTTTCATCATGATTATCTTAAGGATTAACATTTGATCTAACCCAGCCAGTCAGTAGCTGTACTAATTGAGCAAGTGTACAGTATTTATTATTTAACACATCCAAAAGTGATTTATGCAAAAATACAGATCAAGCCTTAAGACATTAAGACAATATTACGTCAGACACACAAACAAAAGACATTAAGACAGGTCCATGGTTTAGTTCAGGACCATGGCTATGGCATGACAATCCCCAAACTACTATGTACAGTATGTCTAATAGCCCATAGCCTGTATATTTCAGTCTGATCGGCCACTCTGGACACCACACTGAGCACTGCACTACACTGCTCTGCGATGCACAGACTACAGTTTGAAGTCAATTAAAACGTTAATGACATACGTGGACTACAGATTATGCATGTGCCATAGCACACAGAATATGCAACGATTCCATGCATTTATGTATCTACTTAGTTTAGCCAATGCTTAATTATTCATGCCCAAATCTGCATTATCAATTATTGCACACTGTTACCATATATTACTTAGTTTAGCCAATGCTTAATTATTCATGCCCAAATCTGCATTATCAATTATTGCACACTGTTACCATATATTGGCCGATTTTTGACTAAATTTCTTGTTGTGTTTTCTCAATGAGATCTTTTTGGCCCGTTTGGGATAAGGGGCTTTATGTGTGACAAAAATGGAGCCCAGAGTACCTGAGGTCAGACTAGAGCAGCATTTAGTGACACTTGGACACACTGTCATTGGCAACTGGAACTGGAACCTTCTCTTTCACGGCAGCCTCTCTACCCATTCAGCCTTGGCCGACCCATGACTGACCACTAAAAAGCTGCTTTGTTCTGTCTCTAATGGCAAACCGCTGAGTTGCTATATTCTGAATCTCATTCAGAATCCCCAAGGATTCCTCTCAAATTACAATTGGAAAATCCATTATAAGGATTAGGCAGTATCTTGCCTTGCAATATTAATTTCCCATTGTCATCCTTTTCTGTTGGCTGACTTATTAGCTCAGTTGGTCACCTTCAGCAGCAGCGACAAAAGCCATCGGGTTTGTGATTCCGTAAAAAGAGGTCCGCCCAATTATTTCAGTGAATCAACTCCAGCAGCAGTATAACAGTCCCCTGTACTTTCCATAATTAAAAAGGTACAAGCTGCTTTTAAAACATAAGACATAACATTCCACGTAAGGTTATTGTAAGTCAACTGGGAGCTCCACCTAGAAAGTCATTTGGGCTCACATAGATATAGCTAATCGTATTGCTATGTAAGTGTTGTTACTGTGGTTGGACTGCATTATACAGTATGTGGATGCAGCTGGGGCGTAGCCTTTAGATGCTGCTCTGTTGTGATAACATTTGTTTTGTAGCCAGTAGCCACAATATCCACATATTCTTAACACCATTTTGTTTTATGCGTTCTAATGTAATTTTATAATTGTGTTTCCTTGCTTTATGTTCTCTGTAAAGCACATTGAATTGTCTTGTTGCTGAAATATGCTATGCACTAATAAAACTCCCTCGCCTTCCCTTGCCACGGTGAGGCATAAGTAGGCCAATCAAGAAATGTGCACACATGCACGAGAAGAAATTGTAATACTAACATGATATAGTTTCTATCGGCCCTAAGGCCCTCCTCCTATACAATGTTGTGTTTCATGGATTTGGTCAAACAAAATCTGGGGTTCCATTAACAACCTATATAAGTCTTTGTTCCCCCTCCCCCAGGAAGTGTTATTTCATGCAAAACTAATACATTCAATGGATACAGAATCATGGAAACAACATTGTTTGATCCTGTCAAATGCTTGACACGTTCCATGCCATCCAGTAGTTTTTAGAATGTCTTTGGTCCTAGCCTGCTGTAGAGTGCCGTCCTCGAAGCCTGCGACCAGCATGGCTAAACAGACAATACAGTCTTCCACATTCCAGGCCAGGCAGGTGGTTACTGACCAAACAACGATTGATCCACCTCAATCTCTCTGAGTGAACTTTAACACCGACTGCACATGTCCAAGACGACATAATGCAAATGTGCGGAGACAGGCCTTGCGCGTCAACTGGAATGTCGCATAAACACTTCAATCTTCTATTGATCTTATCCAGTGACTGGACTTAATATGTTTTGCTCTTATGAAAAAGGAACCATTCACCTCATCATACCCTGGCTGCTAAACATTAAAACCTGTGAGGGAATTGTTGTGATACCCTAGTCATTCAGAGGTCAGAGTAAGATGACTTTGCCAACTGTCATCATCATCATCACATGTACCTTAAGGCTACAAATAAGAAGTTTTGATATAGCAATGATTCCATATGTGAACTAATGCAACCCAATTGTGCTGGTTTTAGCAGAAACATTGGCTCTACATCCAGTAAATGGAAATAGGCCTATTCGACTGCTTGGGGCATAAATGAGCCCCTGTCTTCTCTCCCACCCACTCTCTTTCATTTTACCTTCTCTCAGAAGGTTAACTTGCCCTCCTCCTCCTCCTCTGTTGCAGTCAAAACTTTAAAGTGACTTCTGCATTTCGCAGTATTATAATAATAATATTCATGCACGAGTGCATCTCTCTCTCGCGCAGTGTGAGCGTCTGAGCGACATAATGTGATTCTGCATTATTTATCCTCGCGTTTAATGAACAGCCTTTCGCCCTCCACCAGCCGCCAGAATATTACATGTCTCAAAGTGTCAACATGGCCTGCATCGTCGACATAATTGCATTATGTAATTCGATAGCCTCAACGCCGAAGGCATGATTCGATGCTTTCTTCTTGCTGTGCCCATATTGGCTTTTCCGGGGTGTCTCCGTGCAGTAAAAAAACACCTATCCTTTAATATCTTTCTAGTTTCCCCAGTGGCGTCAAATAACACTAATTTCAAAGTTCTCCCCTTGTGCCGTTTTAAAGAGACTCATATTATTTTTTTAAGGGTGGCTCCCAAACCAACATTTATTGCCTCACACGGTTATGGAATTAACCGAGCAACACGGGTGGTGATTGTATAGTGTCGGTCGGTGTTGTTAATCAGAAGTAAAAGTCTTCGGAGATATTAAAGCCAGAGCATGCAACATACTCGCTCTGTAGGTGCGCTGTCAGCTCGGAGCGATGATAAATGTTTACGGCACTACATTAAGGGGAAATTACCTTACTCTTTTTTTCTTTTTTCTTTTTTTTGCTGGAGGCCAGATCATTCATTCACGAGGGGAAAAGCCTGCCCATCGCCGGGGAGCGCCGTCGTAAATTAGTTGGCACCTTTCAGCCGGGGAGAAGGGCTGGGGAGGATTAGGGAGATCAATCTTTTGGACGGGCAGTTAAAATCATTATTTGGCTTCCTGCAGGACACAGGTTGTGCTAAAGGAGTGACAAATCGTCGCACGCTGTTATAAACATTCTTATTCATGCAGGGGTGCCCCATGGGCATGCTCTCTTTTGTGTCCGTGGATGGCCAGAGAGTGACAGCGGGGGAAGGCAGGCTGCTGCTGAGTTAGTGAGGTTATTAGAGGCGGCAGGACATCCATACTTATTCATAAGATAGAAGCCACCATAACAAGCCCTCAGTGGCGGCTTTTCCTTCCCCCGTAGCCAAAGATTTACAGTGCACTGCTGCGCTTCAAAGAAGTTCAGTTGTCTCCCTATGGAATCTATTAGTTTGGCTCCCTCTGTCTCTCTCTCTCTAGCCTGTCAATTTTGGGGGGGCTGAGGTGAAAGAACATTGAGAAGAAAACTGCTGCTGCCTTTTGCTGAAGTGTGGTATATCCATCTATAGGGTTCTATGATGCCTATAAGCTATAAAGGCTATGGTATGCTACTCATAGTGCTGCGTTTCTCTTAATTACCACTTTGAGGGACGACCGACTACCGACCATTAGGCCTTCGATAATGAATATGTAACAATATATCAGATATATCAGTAGGGCCTATATTGCAAGAAATTCACAACAATTTGATACTGTAGCTATAGCTGAAAAACAGTTTTTTTGTGAATGAAGCCCATAGAAGTCATTTAACATTTTAGTTTTGCAACACATTTTTCTTCCTGGAATTATCTCTCTTGTGGATGTTCTTTCCTCACAGATTATTTATTGTGGGTTTAAGTATACGATATACAGTATATCGCAATATCGATATTTCAGAACACCCCTACTATGCGACTGCTTATATTGCTTATGCCCAGAACCGGCCCAGTACTTTCATAGACCATGCAAAATGGTAACCTGGTGCATGTATATTTACATTTTCATCCAAAGCATTTAACATAGATTGTGTATTACATTCACATACAAAGAAACCATGCAAAACACCAGCCTGCTCATCGAGAGCAATTAGGGGTTCAGAGTTTTCATCAAAGACACTTGGACACTTCCACGCCACTAGGCTATAAATATCATCAAAAAGTTAACCAAAAAATGACATACTTTCCCACATGGGCTTATATCCCCGGGCTTTAAAAGAAAACAACAACACGTTCGTCATTCTGAGTGACATTGCCTAAGTTTGTGTTGAACACAAGCGTATAGATTTGCATTTTTAACAAAGCATCCTCCTGGTCCGAGTCAGAGCCAGCGGGCTGTGGTTTTTCTCCCCCCCACATAAGACTAATTCAGAGCCACAGCCCAATCTCTGTTAGACTGCCTCATCCTCTACTAATCCAGTTAATCTTTCTATTGGATACGCTTCCAGGATGGATGCTTCCCTGTTATTTTAGGGAGAACGATTAAGTATTGTGGAATTAACAATGGCTTAACCCCTTCACACGATTTCTACGCAGCCCGCTCGAGGAAAAGCCTGGGAAAATCTCAAACACGGTGGCGGTGATGGAGGGAGAGGAGGGGAGGGGGGATAGAGGGGGTGGGGTGACAGCTATAGGGTTCTCTGTTTGCCTCTTGCTTCCCAGCAGCAGACACACACCACAATGTGAGGCAAATGTTCTAGCATTGTAGTTCCGAGATCTCGTTTAAAGATGATATGGTGAGAACATTGGTATATACAGGATACATGCTTAGCGATATGTGGATGATATCGGTTCATTTGTGGTGATACGATATGATGATTTCGAAACAATTACTTAGCCAAGAAATTAAATCACACAGTGATGCTCTGGAAAATAGATAGACATTATATTATGCTATATTATAATTAATTATATCCCCTCTTTTTTATTTTCTCTCCTAAAATTGCTAAATAGCGTGTACAGAAAAAGGTAAAATTTGATACCGATCATAATTAAAATGTAACCACTTGCTCTGTCAAAGTGTTCTTGCTTTGTCGAAAAACCCACAGGATAAGATTGTCGTATAATATGATTGGTCACGTCATGCTGCTACTGCTTTATGGCAGTGATAGGATACAAATTCAATATGGCTGTTTTCATTTCGATATATTCTTAGATTCCTCCATCTTCTGATAAACTCTTGAGCAGTGTGGTTTGAGAACGCTGGCCTGTTTGGCTGCTGGCTTTGCCTGCTTTCCTTGTCTCTGAGATATTAATGAAGCTGAAGATTCCTTTATAAGAAATTACTTTTTAATTACCGGTATAGGGCCACTTTCCTCTTCAGTGCTTCCGTAATGACTAACCAGAATCAGGAAATCAATTTCAAGCTGCGGTACAAGTGGGGGCAGTCATATTCAAGCTTTGCCTGCACAATTATGTACTATTAATTATATAGTATTCATTTGATAGAATCACATAATGGCGTTAGGAGTGTGGTTTTCTAGTAAATGTAACCTTTATTATGTATTACGAATAATGATATTCTATGATTCAATGTGTTTGATGAGCAAAGCATGGCGTGGATGTTTATTTGTCATCCTGACCATTATTACTGTTCATGCCATCCAGTCAGGCCCTATTGCCTGATGTCATTTTCATTGTGCCAAAACAAATTCGTTCACAATAACTTGGTTCCTCAAATAGGTGCTGAGACTGCTATTCTAGTCTGAAAAATAAATTACAGGATTGTGGCAGAGAAAGTGTTTCACTAAGGTGCAAAAATATAATGGCCACAGTAAATTGGAATTTGAAATTAATCTCTCTGGACTGTGAGCCAGTTTGGCCTATCAAAATAAATGTATTTGTAGACATTTAATCCACTGCGATAAAGAAAGGACAGCTTAGCTGTCTCTGCACCGACGTCACTGAGACAAATTCATGTACAGCTATTCCTGAAAAAAATGAATCCCCGCAGATTCATTAATGCATTTGCCTCATACCCAGGGTTTACCCTCATTCAACCCTTATTTTGAAGAACCCAAAATCCACACCCTGAGATGTTATGTTGTCTGACTAGTGCCTGTGTTGCCGCGTATCACCTCCGGTCTCAGAAAGGACTACTGCCATGATCACAGCCGTGGAATAAAGCTTGTGTAACAACATCAGCTATAGCAACCCGATGCTAATGTGAGTATAGCATATCAACTCAATTGATCAAAATTCAAAAAGCACTATAAAAGTTCAAGTAATATTAATGGGCAAGCAGCTGCGATCGTTTATAGCAGGGGTAGGCAACATTTTTTACATGGAGTGCCAAGATTTTTTTCCTTGACACTCCGAGTGCCATCGCAAAAAATTACAATAAATTTTCTTATAATCAATAAATGTGTTTTCACAATTTCGACATTTTTAATGGCCATTTTCTGCAGTTACAGTATAGGATGGTGGCACACTGCTACGTCAACTAGATCACCAACACGGTCTCAAATTCTTTTGCTTATTGCACAGACCAGCAATTCTGTACAGACACCACTAGAAAAAACCCAAATCCATATCCTCATCCGTATCCGTATCCAAATACCTCCCCTTGACAATAACAGAGGAGTGCGGTCTGTTCCGACATTAAGCATGAACAAAAATTAAACATGGCAATACATCATAAACAGTGTACATATACTGTTTATATCATATATACGCTAATTAAACATATACTGTATATGCATATGCAATATATACTATATACCGTACTACAGTATATTTACCTGGAAAGTCTGCATAAACTGCTACATGCAAATGCTATCTAGGATACTTAGGTTGATGCTTTGCCTACGTCTATAGGAGGTCGAGGATAGGGGAAGTACTACTGCAAGTGCTATGGGCTGAGATGAAGTCTGAAGTGGTGCATATAACATGCTATTTTATGTGAGATCGGTTTGAGATCACAGGAGGCGATGAATTCGCCATTGTGATTGCTTCAGTCGCCACTTTTACTGCAGGTGCAAACAAACGTGCTGATTGGACAACCCTTCACTTGCCCAAGACGTGCAGCAGAATGGCGTGATGTTGAGTGGCGCTTCAAGCGGCTGGGATCGCTCAAATCCCTCCGATGTGTCTTCATGTCGACAGAGGTATCAATGAGTTGTTCAGCCGTGAAGCCAACTGAACTGGTGCAGGCTGTTTCATTGTCTCTCAGAAGTCTTAAGAACAAGACTGAGGTCCAAGCAATGCATTTTCCATGCTCCTTTCTGTTGCTGAAGTTTAATGTTGTTATCGGACACTTACATGCTAGTTGCTTCATTGCTTGGAATGATTTGCTTTTATTGTCTTGTGAAGCACTTTCAATTTGTACACAATTGAGCTTATTCTCCTATTCTCACCCACTCATATCAATATTGATGATAATTTGCAGAAAGACATAATTGTCTGTCTGTCTGTCTGTCTGTCTGTCTGTCTGTCTGTCTGTCTGTCTGTCTGTCTGTCTGTCTGTCTGTCTGTCTGTCTGTCTGTCTGTCTGTCTGTCTTTAGATGGGTGCTCCAGTCTTGTGAGAGCTATATAAACCTTGGCCCGGGGAGTAAATAATGAATTCTCTCTGGGTCGCTGATGATACAAAACCTTTCATAAACATGGCATGTTGTCTTTTGATCTTAAAGAGGGCTCCTCTTTAATATGGTGATTTGAATACAGGCGCTAAACAAATAAGAATCCTAATTTATCGAGGCGCTTGCCCTTGTTTCGTCTTTTTTTTTTCTTCTTATAAGCACTGTGCAAGGCTCATGCAGTGATTATTACTGCCCAGGGGATTGTTCCTTTGAACATGTTTTCATAAATGCATTTCGGGGCTGTTATTGCAATAATAAACTATAGAATATAAAATGGACTAAAAAGCAGACACGAACCAAGGACAATTATTGCTGCCCTAGCTCCCCTCCCTCCTCCGATGTCCCAATGCAGGGTCCCGAAGCGTTGCACAGAGTTGGAAATGACATTCCTAACTAATTACATTTGTATAGGTACTGTACTTAGGTAACATTTATTTTCAAGTATTTGTACTTGTACTACTTTAGTATTTCCAATACTACAGAGGCAAGTGTTCCAGTATTCCAGTTACTGCTTACTTTCTAGATGTTCATTTATTTTTTAGTTATTTATTATTATTTATTTTATATTACAAGTAAGATGTGTAGAGCTGAGGACCACATTAGGAATTGGCACTGGGTGAGATTCTATATAGCATCTGGCGATTGTGGAATAGTTGTCTGACTGTACGCAAGACTATTCTTTACCAATTGCGGGCTGTCTGGACAGTGTCCAGACAGCTCATCATTCACTCCCTGACCTTAGGGTTTGCAACACACAGGAGGCTCTCTGCTAGGGGCCAGCTAGGGCCTGTTCCTGCTATGATGTGAGCATCCATGTTCCTTGACCCTATTCACCACCAGTACTGATTCTACTGTAGCCACGAACAGCCGGTTGCCTCTTGCCATCTCAGATTTCCATCCCTCCTCATCCCATATTATACTGAGGGCATTCCAGCCAAGTTCTCTCCGGATATTCGTCCTTCCTTACATCTGCAGAGGAAGATGTAAGGAATAAGATATTTGACCTATAGAGCACAGTGCACCTGCCTCCCACTGGCATGCATTTATTCATTACTAGGACCTTACCCATTGTCAATATATGAACCCCAAAAGATGCAGTGTGGCTAATACAAATGGATCACATATGGTTTGGGAGGGAATTGTCCTGTGTCTATAGCTCACGTAACCAAAAAGCCAAACGGATCATGTTTTTTGCAATAACTGTTTTTAAAATTTGCATTTGTGGCTGAAAATGGAATTGCTTTGGAGAGTTATTTAATTAACCCACCCTCGACATGTGATTAAAATTTGGAGTGGATTGGACATTCAGTTTGTGATTTGTGTATTTTTTTGTAAAACGGCACCTCCCACTAATTTTGGAAGGAGATTACAGCTGAATGATATTGACTATAAAAGTGAAAATGGCGGAAAATCTGTCCTGATGCAAATGGGGGTGGCCTATAGGAAGATGCGTTATGACCCAAAAAATCCACGGAACGTTAAATGTCAATGTTGCAACCTACGGTTCAAGAGTTATGGGCAAGATGTAAAGTTGATTGTTATAGTGCCACCATGAGACAGTTGGACTTCATTATTCATTCATTTTAATAATTATTATGAATCTCCCCTCCAACTGTAGCCCAGACGATTTCTGAGGGAAAAAATACCTGGTGTTAGCCTTGTATTTTCCCAGGAATTTTAATGCACCAATAAATGCATTATGAATCAATACTTTGTTCATTTGAAAAAAGAAAATATTATGGTTAATGGCCATGTGAAAAGTCAGCGACTGGTGCAGCCAGAGAGGAGTTATGGTGGTTTCAGACATTCATTCAGACCGACATTTCCTTATTTATAATATGGATGGATATGGAAGATATCGGTATAGCACTACTGCACATGCCATACTGCATCTAAAGCTAGCATTTTCTATTTCTTTATTTTTTGTATTTATCTGTGTACCTGTCTGTACCTTTACAGTACCTCTCCTGTGGTTTCACTCTTGCTTGCAGGTATCTTGTTTTTCTATGATTTTGTTTTAATATATATATTTTTCAACTTTTTAGACAATGATTTCTTGTGTTTCATAGGGGATATATATTTGTACATCTTTAACTGCTCGGATGAATTGAAAACACATAACCCTGATGTAAACAAATGCTCTTCTCTTCTCTTCTCTTCTCTTCTCTTCTCTTCTCTTCTCTTCTCTTCTCTTCTCTTCTCTTCTCTTCTCTTCTCTTCTCTTCTCTTCTCTTCTCTTCTCATGACTTGTTTAGAATATAATTACTAACCTAGGCAAGAGATGGACTTTTTTTTATCTGCTCTTTGTCTTGCAGTACACAGATGGCATTGTGTGAACAATCATTCACTGACTGTATGATAAACAGGATGTTTTCTGGGTGACATCGATTCGCAGACATTTTGACAGCTTACAGAGTTTCACAGCAGATGCTCAGACATAAATGCTACCGGGACAGCAGGACCGCATGTGCTGTGCAGAAAGACAATGCGCCATATATACCGTATGATAGACAGCAGACTATAAGAAATGTGTCAGATTATACGTGCGACTCGTAATGTGAAACCATCTATAACAGAGTGATTAATGGCATGCAATGAAAACAAATGACACGGTTGAAATGACTGAAGGTCATTCAAGACGCTGATTGTCCACAATCTGGCACTTTTACAGACTATAATTATCCTCTACTTTTTAGACATTTTGATCGATGAACTCCTGGCGATGATTTCTTCCACAATGGAAAGTGCTTTTAGAAATAAAACTCTCTCCAAGCCCGGATGTAACCTTTCCCAATTGGGGGGGGAGACGAAAATGGTATGGGGGCAGCTTCATTTTCATTTAAACAGCTTCATCACCTGTGGTGCTTTGTGACCCCCACGTTGAATAGATAACTATGTATTGGCATTATCTATATACCAAATCCGTCTTCTATTTTATATATATAGTTCCATGACCCACAAGATTTAGATCTTGTATAGTACTTATATTCAAGGAGAATTGAAAAATTAATGGTCACATCAGTTGTTGATAAAGTTGCAACAGGCATCCATGCATCTGACTCAGATATATATATATATATATATATTTTGTTTGAATGATGAAACGGTGTTGGTTTAGTAGTGCAACAATTGTAGCTAGTTGCATAGTGTTTCAGTACTGTAAGCACTATATCTTTGAACTGTGGGTTTGTTTGCAGGCCATCATGTTTGGTGGGGCATTCAGGGCATCTAACCCCAACACCCCCCCTCCCCTCCTCCCCTTCCTGCCCATGACTACATCCGGCCCTCTCTCTCACTCTGCAGTGGGTGTGTGAATAATAGTGGCTCTCTCCATCGTCAAGAGTTGCTGACGATGGAGAGAAAAGTTTGTCAATGTATGCTGTGCAGGGTCACTTACAGGTCAACTACCACGTTGTTGTTCTGGAACTGCAAGAACATCCGTTAGACACATACCAGATAATGCAAAATGTCAATGCACAGCTTAATGTCATATTTTTGCACCTCAGTATACACTAACAGGACATGCAGTAGGTAATGTGAGGATACAGCACTAAGGGGGGTGGGGGCAGTAGGTGTGTGTGTGTTTATTGAGTTGACACAGACGTGTCAAGCCAGCCAGTATGGTTGCGGCAGGCGGCGGCATACAGTCTATTTCTGGAAACACTCTGCTGTGATTCATCAGCCAACGTTTGGAGGTTTTGATGTGTCAAGATGTGTCATGCAGCTAATTGTCAGCCCAGCTTCTTGTCTTAAAGGAGCATTGTGTGATTTGGGTGATTTGGAAACGCCGAGGTCCGTTCCCCTTGGTAACTAGATGTGCACATGCACATTGGCACCGAACGCCACACACCAGGCCACACATCAAGCTGCTACTGATCTGCAAGACTGCAACGGATGCATCTTCGGGTCTGAAAGGGTTAAGCCCTGTCCAGCCCTGAGGTGTGTTTGACCTGTGAAAATGACACCTTGTCACCATGAAGCTCTGACAGAACAAAAGAGATGCGCGAGAGAAACATGACCGCTGCTCAGCATTCACGATGCAGACCAGAATGTACACCTTGATGTATGAATGTGAATATGAATGCACACACACTGAGTGACAGCAAAATCAATTTGTAACTGTGGCATGTGTGTAGTGACAGGTGGCCAAATGGTCACAACGGGTGCTGCGACTGTTATAAATTAGTTGCGACCGGTGGAAACGATCATCCCTTTTACAACAAGAAGGTCTTTGGTCGCAATCGTTCCCTACGAAACCTAACCCCTAACCATAAACATAACCTCAGTAAAACCTGTGATGCCAACAGTCACAACTGCTTTGCCAGCGGTCGCGTCTGTCACGACTGCCAACAGTTGCAACCATTGATGCCAAATGTTGTGATGTATACTGCGGTCGCAAAATGATTTCACAGAAGTTGGAAAATAACATAAATTACTTGCGACCGTTATACCAATGGTCGCGACTGTTGGGCCACCCGTCGTGATGTATGGCACAACGTTTGCCGCAACGTATGCCATGGTTGCACATTGATTTCCATCCTTCTGAAAACACTCGTACACATGCACACACACGCACACACACACACACACACGCACACACACACACACACACACACACACACACACACACACACACACACACACACACACACACACACACACAGGTGTGCGTATGCATGCATTCATAGTTCATTATTATTCACTTTTGATTAGAATTCCCTAGAAGCATAGCATGCATGCCACATTTAATGATTTTTTGAATCCTATTATATTTTTAAATTAGATTTTAGGCTTCCTTTCCCCACTGAACTACCTCTATATCTCATAAGCTAGTTGGCATAAAAGTTTCAAATTATTATAAATTTATACAGTATATATATATATATATATTGTGGAAGATGTGAAATGAGACGAACAGACAGCAGAGGTATGGGGAGTCTCAGCGTTTACTTCCAACAAACCATAGGAACCCACACGTAGCAAACACTTCCTCATATAATTTCCTATCTCCACCCAGCACCACCCACAGTGTCATTCTGAGGTGAGACACACCTCCATCCAGTATCCACCACAATATATATATATATATATATATATATATATATATATATATATATATATATATATATATATATATATATATATATATATATATATATATATATATATATATATATATATATATATATATAATAGGATATAACATATTCCAGCAACGAAGGTCAGGACCAGGACGAATTAGTGACGACTTGATTTTGACACATCAAGGCAAACTAGTCAAATCTGCCCCAGAATATCTCCTGTTTTCAACCAACACAAATTCTGTCCACTAAAGACGGACATCCCTGTATGAATCAGAGATACAGTAGTTCGATTGAGGCGTTAGCTATAGCTTTATCATTCCAATTGTTGAACACTGGAGGATGTCATCGTAACGTCGCTGGAGGACACCTGAGCTCAATCTGACTATCTGACTCATCCAGGGACATCCGTCTTTAGGGGACAGGATTCGTGTTGGTAGAACTCAGGTGATATTCTGGGCCACATTTGACTTGGATTTCCTAGATCTGGTCACAATCAAGATGTCATTACCTGACCGTGTTTGCTAGTACAAGATAAGTGTGCACTGTGCAAACAGCCCAGCCTTTTTTTCAGTGCCTGTACTGCACATACTATATTTGTCTGCCCACAGACTAGCCATACCGATGTTAGTACTGTACCAGTAACAATACCAAAGTCAACCAAAATGTAAGATGATGCCTCTTAATGTCAAACAACATTGTCCAATATGTTGTTTTAGAGCAGTGGTTCTCAAACGTGTTCAAGTCAAGGACCAGCAATAAATGCAAAAGAAACTTTAAAGATAAACAAATTAAAAACTCATACTGAAAGACCTGGGCTCGGACCATAGTTACATATTGGAATGACAGACCGACAGACAGACAGACAGACAGACAGACAGACAGACAGACAGACAGACAGACAGACAGACAGACAGACAGACAGACAGACAGACAGACAGACAGACAGACAGACAGACAGACAGACACAGACAGGGACACACATAAAAATATACCATCCGTCCGTCCATGTCTGTGGCGATATGGTTACTTACAACAATGATTGGTCAGCAGCAGTGATTTAGTGAGAGTTGAGTGAGTGTCTTTGCTGAGATACTAATAAGACAAGTTTTCAATTCATAGTGGTAAATTACATTCATCTAGCGTCTCATATCCTATCTAAATTATTCTCACATTAGACAATTGAATGAAAACGGTCTATTAGTGTCCCCCATGTGGCTGGAGAGGAGAGAAGTCAGAGAACCACTAACAAGATGAATTAATACCTTCCATGACCAAAATTGCTCCCCCTTGTTATAAAAAAGAGGCGACATCAGAATAGCAGTTCTTTACATGCTCAACACTTGAGTGTCGCAATGTTGAGCTTGTAGATCTGCTCTTTTCATAACAATGATGGGATGATGCTTGCATAAAGTGGAAATCGTTGGTGTTGGGACAATTACAGTTAGACAAAACCTGCCCCTCAAAAATAACTTATGATCAACGGTGGTTTTGAATGAATAATTTTGTCATCTTAGCCTATACTAATTCAGATCACAGATACTTACAGTAGTTTCTCCCATTCCTATTGGAACATTGGGCGACGAGTGTCCTCCATTTGCTCTGGTCTCTGGCGACCCTTCTTGCTCCATGCCAGCTGACACCCGTCTTGCTGAGGTCCTTTTGGCTGTCTGACTGTCTCCATGTCTCCTTTGTCCTCCCTCTCTTCCTCTTTCCACCTTCTGGCATCCAGTCCATCGCCACACTTGCCGGTGTCTCCCTTGGCAGTCAGAATACATGGCCAGTCATTCTCCTTCTCCTTTCAGAGACGGTGTCTGACAGCGCAGCTACTCCTAGATCACAGATAACAAATGATTAATTTGTGGCCACTAAATACTCATTTGTGGCCACATAATACTAATTGGTGGCCACCATACTCATAAGCATAGATGCCCTCTCTGGCTCTGGTGCGTATCTGCTCAAGGGGGAGCAACAATTTCCCTTTTAGGTCTGATTAGTCCTGTTTGAGCAGCGTGCCTCACAATGGATTACAGAGGCCAATGAGGCATCTGTTTTTTTTTCTGTTTTTATCTATGCATGGTGACCAGGAGCTACTAATTCAAGATCATGAGATAGAAGACATATTTCCCAATGGCCAATCTTGGACACATTACAGTACAGTAGGCCTAGCCTATATTGACGTGAATGAATGAATGAATGAATGAATGAATGAATGAATGAATGAATGAATGAATGAATGAATGAATGAATGAATGAATGAATGAATTAGCCTAAATTAAAATTTGGGGATTTACGGTACAATTCAAGCCCAACTCAATACAAGACAGCATTACAGTTTTACACAAGATTGTGCCCCTACGGCACAGGTCTCCACCGTCCGGGCGATCAGCAATTGATGATATTATTCTAATATATATAAAACACTATTGTCTTTTCTCCGGCTCAGCTATGAGATCTATGACGTCATCATTACATCACACACGGGACAGAATGACGGGACGGAATGACGGGCTACAGACACGGTCATGGTAATCATGGGACAGACAGATTCAGGACAGATAGTCGTGCGACAGACAGACTTAGGACGTGCACGAACAGAGGGCGTTTTATAGTCCCCATGATTACCTCATCATGCTGTAATCATGGGACGGACAGATTCGTCGTGCCACAGACAGACTTAGGACGTGCACGGACGGAGGGCGTTTTATAGTCCCCACCTTCGGTGGAGACAACTAGGCTAGCGGCCACCATGTTCATTTGGGTTGTTATAGTCCATTAGCCAGAGATCCAAATTATGAACTGCAAAATCTACCACTGTATATTAAATTGTTATTGCCATGAAACTTCATCCATAGGCAGATTTAGAAATGATGGGCTCCTGGGCTGCTGCCAGCCAAAGGTGCATAGTAGCTGCACACACGCATATAATCTATGCCATAAAGGCCTGCGATATTCAGCTACATTTCAGCAGGATTTACAGCAATTAAAAACGAATAATCAGGCAAAATAAGTAAGCCAAATAACAATTATAGTAATGTACCATATCATCATGGTTTAGGACTTTTGGTGCCTGAGCTTGAGCCTCTTAGCGATCAAGCGGACACTCAAGCTCAAGCCCCCCCCCACCCCCCACCCCCCCAGGTCAGGGGTCCCTGGGCCTTGACCCAATGTGCCCGTTGGATAACCCCCCCCCCTGACTTCATTAGTTGATTACTTATTTAAATATGCAAATAATTACATATTTAATTATGCAAATATGATCTTTGCATATTAAATATGCAAATTGGGCAATATATAGGAAAATGTGAAAATCTACAACGTTGGAAGAAGCGTTGTCATATCTTAATTTACTTATCCGTAACTTTCCTACAACCCATAAGCCTTTGCATTTGTGTGTGCAGAAGTTCCTGTAATCTTGTGATTTGTTGCCAGATGTGCAACAGAAACAAGTGGCCAGGTCTATAAACCACCAATGAAATTGACACATTGTAAGGCTGCAAAAAACACATTGAGAAATACTTTGAATATTTTTTCTAATATTTTAATAGAAAGGGCATGTAGCCTAATATTTTCTGATTATCTGTGGACAATTGAATAGCCTATTGATCTGGAGTTCCTTTATGTGAAGAAATGTGGGAAAACACTGGCTTAAACATTAGGAAACCAGCTCAAATAAGCAACTATTGTACACTTTAGAAACAAACGCAAAAAACATCAACCAGCACTATCAATAATTTATTTGTAAGTAACTCCTTACATAAAAACAAGTCAGCGGGTGCTTATAATAAGCAGCAGACATGACAACACTGCGTGAACGCATTAGTGTCTGTACTGTGGTTCCGGTCCTCACCATTTGCCTTGGCGGGGCATAAACATTGTGGATCGTGGATAAACAATCTAAAATTCAAGTTCCATTTTGGAGGTCCGGCTCACGGACTAAAACTGGTTCTGGAACCGGGTCCCAACCTGTGGAAAGTGGGTCTACGTGGTTTGATAGGCTCAGGCTTCATTTGGACGGAGCCTCCAACAGCCACACAGGTGACTCCATCCATGCCAGCATGGCATGGATGCCAGCTCTGAGCTGTCTGAGGAGAGGAGAGCAGCAGTCCACCTAGAGAGCAGGCCCGGATGTAACAATTGGGGGGACTGCCTGGCACAGGTGAACATGGTAAATGATGAAGTCGCACCCATACCATTTTCGGTTGCAGGGCTTACAGTATATTAGGCAAGTAAGCATCAGTTGTTGTTGAAGTTGCAACAGACACACAGCATGCATAAAGCTAAAAGATCTGACTCAGAGTTGTTTGTTTTGAATGATGAAATGGTGTTGTAGTGTCACAATTGCAGCGAGTTATTAGAACAGCGTTTTCAAATCATTTCAATTATAAGCACTTTAATGTGAAATATCTTGGGTTGGGGTTTGTTTTGCATGCCATCATGTTTGGTGGGGCGATGAGGGCATTTAGGGGGGCATTGCCCCCCCGTGCCCATGTCTATATCCGGCCCTGATAGAGAGGGGGGGCAGCAGTCCACGCGGAGAGGAGAGGAGAGCAGTCTGAGGCAGAGCACAGTGTAGCGGCGGAGCATCAACAACAGCCGGTCGGGGATCGTAATTCTCATACCGGTGATCTGCTTGTCTTGTAGACACTCGCCGTGGTGCAAATGTCGTCGTGTCGTTATTATTATTATGCTAATACGAAACTGTCAAAGTTTACCTTGAATTCGTGACTGAGGAGGACAGAAGCGAAGCACTGGAGACAATAGAGGAGAAAGAATAGAGGCATGAAGTGCAGCGGCGGTCGAGTGTTATTATGTATTAAAGCGAGCGTGTTGTGAAAGGCATGGCTTCTGTTGTCGGCTAGTGAAGTGGTCCTGCAACAGAACACCCAGACAGTGAAGTGGTCCTGCAACAGAACACCCAGACAGTGAAGTGGTCCTGCAACAGAACACCCAGACAGTGAAGTGGTCCTGCAACAGAACACCCAGACAGTGAAGTGGTCCTGCAACAGAACACCCAGACAGTGAAGTGGTCCTACAGTAGCCTGCATAGATCCTATCCTGAACAGACAGTGCTGCTGCTGTTTGTTGTCATCGGAACAGACCGCGGCGTGCAGCGACCCGTAGAGTTACCTGACGAGAAGTTTCCTCTCCAGGCTCCGGTCGGGGTGAGTTATTGGCTCATATATAATCGTATTGATGACCAGTTTGAACGCCATGACGTTGTCTGTCGTTAACACAATCAATGTAATGTAACACGACGTGTTGAATCCTTTGGACTGACTGTCAGGTATACACCACGACGACCACGTGGATCACGGACAGACCAAATGCAACGCAAACAGCATTTTTGTTTAAACCAGTCAGTGGTTTTCAATCTTGTTTAATGTCACTTATAGCCACATTTGAGACCCGGGTCACCATTTTGATGATGTTTGGTGACAGGGAAATTTACCATAATAACAGTTCCTCTACATTTTTAATTGTGTAAACGTGTAAATGTAATAATTCAGATGTTTAACTCCTTAGGGGGTGTAGCCTAAAATTAAGCCAAGTTACAGGTCCATTTGGTTTCATTTTACACTCTCAATAGTTAAAGATCTACATTATATAAGGGTCTATTTGGTTATCAGTCCATCACATAGCTGGGGACCACCTGGAACGACTGGTTGAAAAACCACTGTTGTTTATTAGCTATTGTTAGCTGTTGTTTATTTACTATACAGGTTGGATACCATTCAGTGGAAACTGTGTAGTGATTAGTTGCTGCTGGGCTGGCACACTATAGGGGTAATAACTTGTTTGTATCTCACAGTTGGACATAAGGGGTTCCATCGTTTTGACTGCCTATGCCTCTTTCAGCATCTATAAGCTATTCTATTATACAACAGGTCGTTTTGTGGAAGCAATCCTACTGGTTGAAACAGCTTCCTAGTCGTAACCACGATAATGTTGCGGCTAATCAAAACAAAGACTAAATAATTGACTGATGACACACACACACACACACACACACACACACACACACACACACACACACACACACACACACACACACACACACACACACACACACAAACCTCCATGTCATTCATAAAAAAGCATGCTGAATCATAGCCATGTTGATGAGGTTTGGTATAGTCCCAGTTCACCGTCCCCAACCCCAAGCAATAGACACAGTAACGTGTAGCCCACATTAGTTGGATGGAAACGTTCAAGAGTGGTCTGGGCTGTTGCAGTGGATTTGTACTTTTTTTTTCTATTTTTTTTTCCTTTGGTCACCCGCAGCCAAGTGAAGCAACCGTGGAAACAAATATCTTCAACTTTGAACGCATGTTCAGTACCCAAGCCTCTAGCCTGGTTCTGGACGTAACGTGGCTGTATCTCACTTCCTCCCTGTATCCTGGCAAAAGTCAGCCAGTCCTCCTCCTCCTCCGCATCAAGTGTACCTACTGTAACAGCCAGACTGTCTGCATTGTATGTCATGCATATTTCCTGTCGATGAGACAGGTCAATTAACCCTCCAGGCCTCACCAATATAAATAAAATTGTCAAATAGCGCTCTTTGGTGATTGAGCCACATTAACTCCATATAGTGCGTGCCATGACATACGCAGACAGCCCAATGAACACTATCCTGTTCCATCCTTGATTTAGCGAAAGCCTGGTTGATGCTGCAGTGCACACACTTTGCTCCCCTTGGCTATTAGTAGCCTGATAATGTGGAGGGAATTAGAAGAGGCCGGGGTGTGCGTTTTTATTTTTATTTTATCAGTTAACCATTAGCTGTAACCGATTATCAGTTAGCAGTTAACCGTTGGTCATCCGTAGTTTGTAATAAACCAACACGTTTTATGAATCTGTCAAGATTTGAGCCAGTTGTGGCTATTTTTGTTTGAGCTGCCATAGAACAATAGAACATACTGTGTGGACTGCTCGAGGCAAGACGGCTGCCCGGTGAACAACATCAGAGACTCAATCTAGCCATCTAGCCTCTATGGCAGTGGCTGCGTCTGTCATTTATTTATTTTTTCCTGCATTTAGCCCTTCTCTACGTCACTTCCCAATCTGTCCTTGTCCAATAGGCATGTTAGCAAAGGAAAGCTTGACCAGGAAAGATTGACCTGCATAGCAACGGTTGCTAAACTATTTGGATTGGCATTGGACAGTGACTATGCGCTGCCACGAAGGGTGGTGTTTTGAGAAGGGGTAATTATCGTAATTTTAGCATTAGGTGGCCTTACACCTGATATTGGTGAGGCTGATTGGGCATTTTTGGCACTCGATGGGTCGCAGACTCAATACGTTGCGATTCTCGGGCATGAATTATCGTCTAGTGGGCTATGAGTGTACAATGTATAGATCCACATCTCACAGCTCGATCAAGACTGACTCGATTGGTATCACAAATGATATTTGCTTGGTGAACAATGACAGCTCAGCACGCACCACTACCACCACGGAGCAGCCAGGCAGCATTGGTCGTGACAAGACACAAGCCTGGATTAACAATAAAACTCATTGAAGCTTAAGCTCCAGGGCCCACAGCTTGCAGGGCCTTGTGCGAGAACATACAGCTGTCGCTGCTGTCGAAAATGTAACGCAACACAGGGAACCCCAGCTAGTGCTTTTGGTTGTCCAACAGTTTCTTTACCACTCAGTGGTAAGGGACTCAAAATCGCAGATCCAGTGTCGAGGAACAGCTGTTTAACTCTATGGGAGCAACTGTGATCGCACTTGCAGTACCCTGAACGCATGTGGGTTCATTAACCGCAAAAAGTGTCATTCTTGATCGTGTTTCGCACATGTGAATCACATGCATGTGCACAAATTGTGACATTTTATTCTCTCCTCCAGGCTCTTTCTGAAGAGTCTGCTCATCTGTTTTTCCTCTTTCTATAAAGTAATCAATTAGATTACTGTAACTATAGGCCTCTGTGTTTGCGATACGTTTACGAGTCTACTTCTGTTACTGTTATTTAAAAAAAAACCTATGTGACATGAAACACAACATTACATCCTTCCTCACAGGTCGAAGGGAAAACAATACCATTAAAGAGCCATGCATCATGCATGGATCTGCATCATGTCTCATGTATGCTCGGAACTTCCGAAGCCTTATTTAATGGTTACATTTGGGAGGATTTCTAACAAATTAACCTTCCTTCGTTTTATTTGACATTTTATTTATTTTTACAGAACGTATCATGCCCACTATGAATTACGTTCCAATTGACTTACTATGGGCTGTCTCTTGGGTGTCCATTCCAATATGTTCACATGGCTGCCTGGAAACAGAAACAGCATTAAAAATAATACTGGTAAATTAATGTTTCAATAATTGGACAATAATACCGATAGTACTGGTTTTGATCACGTTATCAATACCAATATCAAAAAATCAATACTGCCCAAGACTAGTTGGAGCTGGGCTCCTGACATAAAAACATACTCTTGAAACAGAGCAGCGGTGGGTTGATAGAAGAACAAATCAGGAAATTAATGAAAAGTGAAAACATGTCTTTGGTTTCTTTCAATGGTTGCAAAAGTTGTCAAATGATTGCTACATCTCTCCACCAATTCCTGGTCCATTTTAGATGTCCAGCGAACTTTTAAAATACAATGTTTTTAGTCCCAAATTCTTTGATATTATAACCCTCCTGTCCCCCTCTATCCTCTCCATTCACTTGGGGCAGACAATCTTCTAGCACGAGGTGCGCCCAGTTTATAAAATTGTGTAGTGCGTGGCGGAGAAGATAAAATAATCAAGACTGCTTATCTTGTAGTGTGGTGCTATCAGATTTTAGATTGGGAAAAGTCGGGAAGTGTAATGCCATCTTTAGCCTTGTGTAATTGCAATATCACACTCAAAGAGTTGATGGTGTTCGTTACTGTCATCAATGCACTTCTGTGATACCTTTGCCTACGGCACCACAGGCATGCATGAATTGACAATATACAACACCCTTATGCGTAATATTGCTTAAAGGGTGGTCTTGTATTTATATAATAGTACATATATATATATATATATATATATATATATATATATATATATATATATATATATATATATATATATATATATATAGTATATTGTACATATATATCCAGTCACAGCCTAAAAGAGCTACAGAATCAAGCAGCAGCTCATTAGTCTCAGTCTGCAGTGGCTCTGGCGTGTGTTCTAAAGAGACTGACTTCTCATTATGGGTCACTAAGGGCTATCTCTCCCCAGTGTTAACCCTGCTGCCTCGTTCCAAGAGGAACCTTCTCTTAACAGGCTTTAATTGCCTCTTAATTGCCATGCATGTATTACTGATGGACTGAGAAATATTGTATTGTTGGGTATCGTGACTTTTCTTTTCATGAAGGTTGGCTCGAAGTCGCTCTCAAAAGTGTGTCCCATAGAAAGCAGTCGTGCCGTTTCATTCAAATGAAATGTTAATCAGAAATGAAAGGGGAGAAAAAAGAGTTTTCATTCATGCCCTTGAATATACCTGAGTTGTTCATGTGGAGTGACTTTTCCCCCCATTAACTTTGGTAAATTAGCTCAAATTATTCTCGTTCAAAAGGGAGGATTGGAGTAGTAGTGCTTTCACTGACCCTGTGATTTCAAGCAGAACTTAAAACTCTTTTTTTAATAACGTAAATCCTCTTGGTTGAGTGCCGTTTTTTAACTGCGTCGTTTTTGTCACCAAATCAGTGGCGTGCTCGAGTACATTTTAAACCTATGCGTAATATAGTGCGAGTGAATTAATCATACATTGATTAATACAGTCTTATTTTCCTTGACAGAATTGAATAAATCTGCAATTTGGGGCAAGTATAACAAGGACGACGTTAATTAATCTTATGCTGAGTAATGCAATCAACATTTTCTTTAAACATGTAGTAAGTAATAATTGTGCAATTCGGGTGAGATAATGTCACCAACTCAGATTGCAAATATTCTTTTTGGAAGAAGACCCTCAGAGAAGTCTCCATTAATTCTTATTACGATAAGAAAAGCAACACATTATACAGTAGTCTCGCAATACAAGAAATATATACTAATACACTTAGTTTTATATTATACTTTATATAATATAAAATTGTTAAAACATTGTGTGCTACAGTGATGTAAATAGTTCTTCAATCTAATGAGTTCCGGGATGCAGGGAGGATCTTTTAGGCTGGCCCGGGGACCACCAGTGGTCCCTGAGGGGTTCCAGATTGTCCCCAGGCTAAATGATGGAAAGTTGTTTAACCAGATGTAACTCTTTGAGAGTGTAAAAAAGGAAACCAAATGGACCCTTGCAGGCCCTTTTGTTTTCATTTCACACTCGCAAGACTTAAAATATTCATCTTCTGAATTAGACCAAGTCTACACAACTAGATAATGCAGAAGATTAATCGTCATTTTCATCTGTTTTGGTCACAAAACCAGCCTGGAATTGTGGATGCAAAATAGATCTTTAGTTTTGGAGTCTGTGGGGATAAAATGTCATTAAATGGTGGTCCATAGCTCAAATTCTTTATAAATAGTCGTCCCTGGCAGGCCCTGCAGGCACATTTGACGAGTCCCAATTCAGAGATGTTAGTAGTCATATTTTGTCATTTTATATGCTTATTATATTGTGTTTATATTCATGTAAGCCCATCTGAAATAAATGAACGTGGTGGATTAACCATACATTCTGTTTACAGTAGTGGGTCCCCGAGATGCGTTCCTGATCTATAAATTGTGCATTCGGATGCATGATGTGGTGGATCTACATCACTGGTGTTTATAGACATCTGTCATTTTGTGGTAATGTAACTCAACCATGCTGCATAGCGTGCATGACCAGGGGTTTTCAACCTTTTTCATACCAGGGCCCACTATTTATTCAGAATTTGAGCCATGGACCACCATTTAATGACATTTTAGTCCCAAAGACCCCAAAACTAAAGATTTATTTTGCTTTTGTCCCCAATACCAGGCGGGATTTCCAAGAAAACAAAACGGTAAAACATACAGATCAAAATGACCATTAATCCTCTACATTCTCTAATTGTGTAGACTTGGGCTAATTCAGAAGATGAATATTTTAACTCTTGAGAGGGTAAACATGAAACCAAATGGACCCGCAAGGGTCCATTTGATTTCATTTCTGCGCTCTCAAAGAGTTACATCGGGTTAACCAACTTCCCATCATTTAGCCTGGGGACCACCTGGAATCCTCTCAGGGATGGTTGTCCCCGGGCCACCTGTCGAAAACCCCTGTTACAGACATCTGTCATTTTATGGTTTAATGTAACTCAACCATGTTGCATGCATGCTTAGACAAACTGCCCACAAATATATGTTTGAACGCGTAGATTTCCCCTTGCATCTGTCTCAGCATGTTGGTTATCTTCAGGTGGGAGTGGTGTAGTGTTAGCCACTGCTGGGCTATGAATATCTAGGCAGCTGCAGTCTCTCGCCTACATGGCAGCTGCCAAGCATTGCTGCGGTGACACAGGTGATGATGTGAACCTCTCTAATCATTGACAAATGACTGCTTTTTCCAGTCTTTTTCAGCCACTTAACCGTTTGACAGATTGAGGGATTGAGTGAGTATACTGTATATTGGGTCTCGTCGGTGTACGGTATATTATGTACCTTTTGCTGTAGAGCAGTACAAAGCATCCACGGCTCATAAAGGACAACTTTGGATTTATTCAACCAGAGGTTCATGTTTTACGTTGTGATTAGAGACAGTAAAAGATGAGCGTAAATTGTGTTTCATTCTGCCGTGTTCCTTCGAACCGGTGGAAAATGGATCTGTGTGTCGTAGGCTCAATATATCAGTTTCACCTCCCCTTTCACATTTAGTAGATTCAGTACAATATACACATAACAATGGCCACATAACAAGACTGAATGGTCATTCAGAAATAATGACAACATCGCACAAATAAAATAAAACACTCTGAGGCACATAGACATAGAGATAGACACATAGATTTTTAACTTAGAATAAAATGTCTAGACTTCCTAAGAGAGAGGCTGGGAAGGCAGTGTATTGCAACTTGCAAGCAGGGCTTTGATAACATTAAACAGAGGTAAGCACTGATCAACGGATAATTCATGCCATTTATTGCCATTCGATACAGCAGCCTCTTGATCGATGTACTGTACCTATCGTCCGGGTGTTCGATTGATGTATTGAGATCTCGAAATATCAAGTACGCCACTACAGTGGACCCACTGAGCAATGGAGCTAAAAATGTTAA
Source organism: Benthosema pterotum (assembly GCA_039105355.1). NCBI lineage: Eukaryota > Metazoa > Chordata > Actinopteri > Myctophiformes > Myctophidae > Benthosema > Benthosema pterotum. Next base: position 39,984,279 of record CM076969.1, read on the forward strand.
TGTTCTAAGCTTAGTCTAGACGTTTGTCCAGAAAGCCACTCTAAGATTAGACCTCTATAAAACTTTTATTTTATACTTTTTAACACATTTTTAGATGGTCTATTTACTCTATTAGATGTATATTAGATGCATATTAGACTAAAAATGCTCAGGGGGGATATTTCACTGTCTGGCACCAAACTGATTGGCAGGCTGGCTGACTGATTTAAAGATTGAATAGAATGAATAAATTAAGCTATGCTCCCATCCCTCTCTGAGTGTTGATGGGAAACGTGTTCATATTTGCATGGATTAACTGACACTAGGATGTTTTGGGCTGTATGCTGTGTTCAGTGGCTCTTTCTTCTTGTCTGTGTCGGTGTCTCTGTGGAGAGATGCTCCTCCATGCTGCAGGGACTGACTGTCTGCACTGCATGGCCGACTGACTTACTGACTGAATTAATAAAACATGTACTGTGGACAGTGGCTAATCTGGCTATCGCCCCGTCTAGCTGCCAGAGAGGGAAAACTATCTGGCTGGCTCACTGAACAGCGTTATAGACACGGGGCTTAATTTGTGTCTGAGATGGCTGGAGCAACTCTCGGCTGCAGCATAAAAATGCCTTGTGCACCCTGGGAAATCTAGAAGGTGCTCCGTCACCTCGAACATGCATTACAAACTACAATACTATTTTGTTTAGGCTATGTGTTATTAATTCTGTGAAATGGAGTTGAGTTTAAATCTACGCCAATGGAAAACATGTCATGTTGTGGGTTGAAATGCGCGTATCAACGAAATGGAACTTGTCATGCTGTTCAGTGCTACTTGGGGAGAAATGGCACTCCTACAGTAGGTGGAGTTGTGTTTGTTTTCAAAAGACTGATTAGCCTACATTTTAGGCACAGCCCAACTCGAGATGTCAGACACGCCTGTAGTCACTTCGTCTTACAGAAGCCTGCAAATGACCATGCAAATTTTGTGATGAAATGGATGTGACTCAAGCTCTTCACTTACTGACTGTCCTACTTAAAGTAAAACAGTGTGTTGATTGTTGGTAATTGTTGTCCCTTTATGCTTGTGCATTGTGCATTGTTGTCAGTATTGTCCATTATGCTTTTCTTTATTTGCACACAACGTGAATGTCCCGCTTGCTTGTATTGCCCTATTACTCTGCTTGCTTCCATCTCGTTTGTGTTTCCAACAGCACTACAATTCTGTGAGCACCGCGTTGTGATTGGTAGAATTATTTTTCTGGTGTGAACAGATACTATTTCCGATACTCGACTCATGGGAGCTGTAGCTCCAGAATTTGTAGATTGTGGAATAGTTGTCTGGAAAAACTATCATGCCTGTGCCTGGATTATTCCTGGCAGAGAACTCTACAACTAGGTGCAGAAACCTTTAAAAACAGTATTGGTTCCTATATCCCTTTTTCTGTGGGGCTTTATGAGATCTGGGCACCTTAACCATTTACAAATTAAGGGCTTTGGGTCAGTGATTGGGTATGTGCATACATGTAGTCTTGGAGCAACAGAAGGTGGACCTGCCCATTTCCTGTTCTGGGTTAATATTATTCCCATAGCTTCATTTGATTGGTTAGGAGGCATGGTTAATGTGGCAGGAAATTAAACACACATATTAAAAAGGTGTGTGTGTGTGTGTGTGTGTGTGTGTGTGTGTGTGTGTGTGTGTGTGTGTGTGTGTGTGTGTGTGTGTGTGTGTGTGTGTGTGTGTGTGTGTGTGTGTGTGTGTGTGTGTGTGTGTGTGTGTGTTTCCTATTCATACACATAATACACAACAACTGCAATATAGCAGCAGGAGTGCAGTGTGCCGGTGCAGTGCCCCATCTCTCTCCTTCTAAGTGTGTGTGTGTGTGTATGGGTGCGCACACATGAGCGCATGTTGTATTTTGTACTGCAGAGACGTCCACAATTTCAATTCAATCATACAATCATAGGGTATTTGCACATTGAATGGAATAGCACAGGGAGCCTTCAGACTTCGACATATATTGCATGTGCAGTATTCCATTATTATTGGTTCTCATTGGTATCAAGGGTCCTTGGGCTGCTACCAGGGAGTCCCCAGCTATAGTAGTCTAGTGGCTAATACATGTTGTGAGTGGTGATTGAGGCTCAAACCATTAGAAATAAGCTTGAGGGACATATACAATATGATATTGATTTTTAAAAACATGTTATTTGCACTTTACCAAAGAATGACATGCCTCTGGCCTGGTGGAGACAATTACCCATAGTGAAGGATATTTCATGAGGAATACTTTTAACACAAAGGTACACAATTCAACCTAGATTTGAACTGCTATATTGCAGTGAGAACAGAGCTATATGGTAAAAAAACAGTAGCAATATAAAACAAAGGACATTGATTTTATGCAATAACAGAACTGTTGTATGTACAAGAACAACAACAGAGCACAGTCAACCAGTTGTTGCAGAGGCAAGAGCTTTATTTCCCTGGCTGGCTGACCGGCTGGCTCTTGAAATGGAATACCAGAGAACTTGCTGGATTACCAAATTGCTAGCCTTGATGTCCAGGTTTTCTTTTTCGATCAGGGACCCTTCCAGAAGCAGACTTGAGTTAAACAAGAAATGACGCATCAGTTAAGTGGCGACTGCTGTATTATTTCTGCAGAAGAGTAACCCTAGAGCTGAGATAGCCAATAAGAAGTTGTCGGTGTTGCAGGGAGACCAGATAGCCAATCAGATAGCTGCTACAAAAACCCATAGTGTGGAGGTAATCCCAGATCCTTATAGACAGAGTATAGAAAGAGTTTGTCACAGTTCAGGGCTGCATAAACAGCCCCCTCTGCCCCCTCAATGTCACAACCTTTTTTCTTTTAGACAATGGGTCCATGCAATCTCTCCATCTCCAACATACAAAGTTGCCGTTCTTGTTTATTATGCGCTGCTTTGCAGCTGACAAAAATATGCACTTATACATTCAACGTTTTTTCAGAACTCTTTAAGAAGATCTCCAAGCTCACAAAGTGACAGAATCGTCTCCCTTCGGGATTCAAAAGTATGGAATGCGCCTTCCTTTGCCATCAGAAAGGCACGCCCAAATTTCTTCTGCTGTAGTCTGAAAATGCACCTGTCAGACTCCATCTGTAGCTCATAGCACTTGCCCAAGTCCTGAATGGCTTTTTGCAGGCCTATCAAGAGGCTAAAATGGGCTACTATAGGCAATTCCCGATCTGGCATATAGTGTCAGGTTCTTGTTGGTGATGGGGGGGGGGGGGGGGTTTGGCAGGCTATATGAGTTTGTAGATGATCTGCTAATGGGTTAATGGACTTGTGTCCATTCTGTGTGTAAGTATATTCAGAAAGATTTTTTTCTACAGCATGTTTAGTGCCCATGCCCAGAATAGTAGCTGTAAAGCTTAAAAAAGAAAAAGAAAAGAAAGGACAAGTACAGCCTCTGGGATGCTCTGATGTGGCTGTATGCTTAGCTGGTCCACTGAACATCGGGAGAACAAGCCTCGGATTTCAAGTCTATACTGTAAGTGTGGAGAAGGGAAATCTCAAGCAACAAAGGCGGTTTTGTGTACCTGTTAACGGTATCTACCGGTTTCCTGGTTCATACTGCATAAAATGCAGCACCTAGAACAGTGGTTCCCAAAGTGGGGTTCAGGGATCCCTAGGGGTCCTTGAGGGAGCTCCAGGGTACTAACCCTAACCCTAAGTAAATGATAGTGATGGCAACTAAATGGATCTGAAACTCTGAGAGTGTACTAATTTATACACCCTCAGAGTTAAATTTTACAATTTAAATTAGAGTCCCAGAGAAATGCCATTAAATGTGGTTCCATAGTCTTAATGTCCAACCAGGGGTTCTTTAAATGAAAATGGATTAAATCACTGCTAGAACCATAATAAAATCTGTTCTTATGGGGGTTCCTGTCATACCTTTTCAAATGGAGGTCCATGGGCTAATACATGTCGATTCACAGGTCACAGGTGAAAAAGTTTGGGTAACTCCTGACCTCGAATATGCACCTACTGTGTGTGTGTGTGTGCGTGCGTGTGCGTGTGCGTGCGTGTCCATATTTCTGAGTATTTGGTGGGGTGATAGATCCGGTACCGAAGCAGCTTTTTGTCACTGTAGGAAAGTAGAGGGAGTCGTAATAGTTTTTTTTTTATAGCAGGCCTTTTAAATGTAATATCTCAAACAAAATGCAATCGCTGCTCATGGCAGTTTGTCCAATGACATTAGAGAGGCAAGCAATACTTGGTGGAAGTTCATAGATTAATTTGCCAGAAATTGAAGTGACATATCAGCACCATTAGGCTGATCATCTTGTGTAGATTCAGAGTGTGCTTGAAATCACACTATAACCCCCCATTCCCCCGACCGTGATTTCTTAGCCTGAATGCTAATTTGCTGTAGAGATGTCCGGTTATTGAAATTTATCTAGGACTACGTGAATACTGTAAGTTTAAACTATATATGCATGCTCACACACACCCGCATGCATGCGCAGATGCCTGCACACACACACACACACACACACACACACACACACACACACACACACACACACACACACACACACACACACACACACACACACACACACACACACACACACACACACGTCAAAACCAAAAAGAGGATGTATAGGCAAAAAGATAAAAAATATATTCTATTAATATATTCTATTAATATACAATATCCGTAAAAGATATGTTTCTTCAGGTAAGGTAACATACAGATCACCGATCACTAACTGATCGCTAACTGATTATCAGAGCATGTCTCTACTTTGGAGCAGTTTGTTATTTTGCAACCTGCCTGCATATTGCAAATGCCTTCATGATGTCAGTATGATGTGGTCTGATTAGGGATCTATAGCCAAGGACTCTTGGAAGTGCCAGGTTTGCTTTTCCATGTAGAAAACAAATAAATAAAGCAGTTCTACATCAGAAGACACCCACACTGCTCCTTGTAGCTATAGGGAGGATTAAATGCAGACGACACGTTTCCCATTGAGACAAATGTTACAGTGACTTTTTATCCTAAAGATGATTTGTCATTATATGCCTGGTGCAGTTAGTTAACCTGCTAAACATTTATAGATCTAAGCAGTAGAAGTACATCAAATGCTATGCTATCTGTTGTTTTCATGTACTTCCGCATATTTGTCTTTTGTGAAGTGGATTGTCTTGCTGTTTCCTTTTTTTTTTATCATTGTTTTTGAATGTGCCTGCCATGGGGCGGCAAATGATTGTGTTCCAGCTGTGTTTGTATAGTAAAGTTATAGGTTTAATTCAGTGGAAGGACACTCAGACACTTGGTAGAACAGTGCACTTAATTCATTCCTAACACTGAGTACATTTACACGAAGGGGGCTTTTTTGGAGGGGGGGGGGGGGGGGAGAACACAGCCAGCAGACTAACTACCACCTTTTGCATTGAATTGCGATAGCTTATTTCATGCACAGTTAAGTCATTAATTCATAGCTGGACAAATGCCAAATACTCACATTTGGGTTTTTTTTAATTGGTGATTACACGGATGAACAGCACTGTCCCCCCTCCTTCCACCCAGCTTCAAAATATGTCTGTTCTTCAAATAGTGCAGCATGCCCGTTGCTACTTTAAGTTCTATCTGAGAAAAATAAGTTTTACCATGGATAACCAGACACAAATGTTGAGGCTGTGGAAAAGGCTGGCAGTCAGGCTGAGCACAGCAGTGCTTTAGTTCGACTGATTATTTTATTGTTTGGTGTCTTCCCTTATTTGTAGGGGATTTATGAGGGGATACATGGGGAGAATGTAATCTAGCATGTAACCCTGTTACAGTACACTTGTTACTGTAATCCAGATTACACATTTTATACATTTTCACACACACACACACACACACACACACACGCTGGTGTATCGTTAGTTCGTTACACCCTTCAAACAAAAACTTAATGTACAGTTGTATTAGGCCTATTAATGCTCAGCTAGTGGTAGCAGGTGTGGTTGTGGTGCAGTTCTGGCTGAGGACACAACACATGAATTAATGAAAACCCCAAACTCAGCACCGATTCCGTTCAGTTTCAGTTCAGATTCTGTTAGTATGATGTCTTCCAGCCAAAACACCCAGGATGAAGTACCGTTTTATCACAATTAATCATGGAAACGCCTCAGCATGCCAAGGGTAAATTAAAAAACTGTCAACTGTCACTGTCCCGACCCGCTTTGTACATTATCACTACTGTATGATCAGTACAGTATTATTGTGTTGTACAGTATTATATGCTGTACACCGTCATATGTGCTGTAGTGTACAGTATTATTATGTGTTGTAGCACTGTACAGTCTTGTGCTGTATAGTATTATAATGTGCTGTATAGCATTATTATGTGCTAAACTTGTTGGAGCTGCAGCCCAAACAAAGTGTTCTCTCCAAACTGGAGCGCTTACTGTAAGTGAGACTAATTACACCTGCAGGGAAATAAAACACGTTCCAACAATACCTGAATCAGTTGAATCTGCTATGCTACAGCAAACCTTATGGGAAAGCAGCAAAAAACTGTAAGCATTTTGGCTTAGAGAGGCGGGGACAGACTCAGATAGTCGGCCGTCCTGATTGGATCTCACCGTTCTGTCAGTCCCCCCCACCGCCCAATGCACATGTCCCATCATTTGGAGCGACAGCCACCCGGGAAGGATTGACTCTACCTGCTAGGTCACCGCGGCCAATGATTTATTCCAGAATGTCACTTTCTGACCAGTGCTGATGAAAATGAAAGCCATCCTTTTACCAACTCGTACAGCTGGCAGAACTGCTCAGTATAAAGTAACCTACAGTATATGTAAATTGTGCTTTGAACCTGCAGTAACGTTTGCTTACCTTAAAAAATAAACTCCGTATTTGCTATTTTGCAGGACGGTTGGTAACTCTATGTAGCAACCATAGACTGCAATACCTTCCATCCACTGGTTTGCTTTTATTGAACTGGTGAACAAGTTTCCATTGTTGTAACTGTATTGTTGTATGGCCCCATGAATTGAACATTGTTGTAACTGTATTGTTGTATGGATCTGGTGTGGCCACAGGCTGGCTCTGGTTTGCTAGGAGAAGTGGCACAAAGGTGAACGGATAAACAGGCAGGCCGCTCACGCATTGTAGTAGCTAGATTAGATTGGCTGTCCACTGTGTAAACAGTGTGGTGACACTTTCACTTATCGTTCAGCAGTGGTTCAGCCATAAACCTTACCCCCCCATGAGACAGCTGAACCACTGCTGAACAAAGTGAAAGTGTGAGTGTCAACACACTATTGACATGGTAGAGAGACAAGATGTAGCAAAAAATGCATTTTGGAGCGATGGAAATAGGTGGAGTTGTACAATGTTCCCATAGAGCCCCATTCTAGGCTCGTTATGGGGTAGCGGGTGAATATGGACTTTTTTCCCACAAAATAACAACTGGACCACTTTTGGCGAAATAAAAAAGGTAAGAGAAAATTCTATGGTGTAATTCCCCACACATAAACAACAAGTTCAAAATAGGTCACGGCTGTTAATGGCCGTGCGTTGCATTCATGGAAAGGTCGTTTGTCCAACACTGTTGTTTTGTGTCGGTGATGACCGCAGTGATAATAATGTGAGGTAATGGATTCCTATAGGCAGTGGAAACAGAGGGAAGGAGGGGGGTGGAGGAATCAAAGGGTGAAAAGACAACCGAAATCCCTCATGAAATATGCATCGATGGTGACAGGGGAACCGAGAACAAAGGGAAGACTTCTGTTTGGAGGAGAGCGGGACGTGGCGAGGGGGGGGGGGTTCTTCTTCACGTCACGCCAAGTGCTTGTGACAGTGCTACGGGGCTTTGATCACATGGAGAGAGGTCATTAAGGTTGGCAAGACAGATGTGAGCCCCGAAGGGAAGGAAAGCTGTTGCTTTGTTGATCAAACTTTTTTCTGTAGCTTTTTTTTAGATTAAAAGAAGAATTAAACTGCAGCACTATAAGTTTTAACTAATCTACTGCCAACTTTTCGAGTTAAACGCGCTTTGTTTTTCTACAGTAATGGCCCTCACTGGACAAATTCTCTTTTCATTTTTAAGCGGTGCATCAACTTCATTAACACTACAACCTGCGAGCACTGAGATTTCTGTTCTCATAAAGAGTCCCGCAGTGCTGACAAAATGGAGACTAATCAAAAAGACAGAGATGAATTAATCGAAAACGGAGCTCCAGAGGTTACTTGATTTCCTGGATTTCCGTAACTCGGCAGGTCCACCATCCAAAGTCCTCCGGCCCGTTAAAAGGCCCCCAAAAAGTTTGAGCCCTAATATCTCCTGATCTCCTGTTCTAAATCAAATGGTATTAAATTCTAATTAAAGCGCTCGTTTTTCACGGCCCGTGGCGGCACTATGGTTAGTCGCTGTAGGAAATCTATGACCTCCCTTTGTTCCTGATTGTTGGTTCTTTGTTTTGACGAGTCTTAGCCACATCTGCTATGAATCCCTGTGACGTCATGTGTGTCTGAAATGTTCGCGGGAGTACTGATTTAATGGTTCCTAATAGTTAAGGAGTGTTAAGAAGCTTTGCATGTCCGTCTCTGGGTTCCTGTGTCTGTATGTCTGAGCACAAAAATTGCATCCCAGTAACTGTAATTGCCCGACCCTTTTGGACACGGGGCGTAGACCCCCTAACAGTAAATTTAAATTAATTAAAATACTTGGGAAATATGGCTGCGTGTGGACTCTCCTTTAACCCATTCAGGGCGTTAAAGGTAGGGGAAGTGATTTCACTTTTGTCAGATATCACCCAAAAAAAATTTTTTTCTGTTAAAATGCTCTATTATAAGGTGTGGAAACCACATATGGAGTTTCCCCTCCCCCACGTTAGCAGAGGAGCTAATAAAAGTTCCCCAGGTTGCCACCAATTCTCCTCCAATCAGGAGCGAGCAGCAGGTTCACATAGTGTAGCTACTGTTGGGGCCCCCTAGTGCACCAGGCTGGTACTACACATGAATTTCAAATCACTTCCCCTACCTTTAACCCTTTTGGCGTTAATACTTTGCTAATGGAAAATAGCTTGACAAGGTTACAAGATTGCTATTTTTGTTAATCTTTGAATATATATTCTTGAGCATTGAATATATATTCTTGAGCAACTAAAATCTTTACTTCTGGAGGGTCCCTAGAACAACATATTTTCTGAAGGGGTTTGGCAGCCAAAATACAAATAAATATGGGGGTCCTTGACATGAAAAAGGTTGAGCACCGCTGACATACCTGTGGAAACATACGTTTTTCAGAAAACACTATAAAAGACGATGTAAAGTCTTTTATATTCTAAAAGAAATTGACATACTGGAGAGCGACAAAACCCTCGCAACAGTAAAGTGGTTGTGTGTCGTCTCTTGTGACAAAACTCTGGCCAGTCCCCACAGATAAACAGCTACAACATAATACAGACTGTAAAGCTCAGGTTTACACCGACACAGTTATAAATGCAGCTCTGTGAAAACTCAAAGTGACCACAGTGGCAAACTCCGAAAGTCAGCATTTGTACGAGGCAGGCACCCCTGGGGGCTCTGTAGCGGGAGGAAATATTCAAATAGCACGGTCGTTGATGCAGCTGCGACTGAAGCTGTGTTGTCGTAGCTAATTTATCACTGGGATTTGAGATGACGCAGGTGCCCAAACGATGTAGGTTTGTAAATTACGGATGCAACACCTGATTCATTAGTCACATTCAGGAGGGACGGGAAACTATTGTTCAGTGTCTCTTCTCTTTTGGGAGTTTGTCCTCTCTCATTTCCTTGTCCTGGCAGCTTTATCTTATAGTCGGGCAGTCGAGGTGCAAATTTGGAATATAGTATTTTTTTTTATTGGCCTAAAACAGTGGTTTTCAGACTTTTTCATACCAGGGCCTACTATTTATTCTGGACCACCATTTGATGTTGAGTTTTAGTCTCTCAGACCCAAAAGGAAGGATTTTCAATTCCATTTCCATAATTTAGGAGATTCTTCTACATTTTCTTATTTTGTAGATTCTTGAAAATTACATAATGCAGATGTCTGAATATAATGTAACTCTTGAGAGTGTAAAATGAAACCAGATGGACCCTTGCGTGTCCATTTGGTTTCATTTTACACTCTCAAGAGTTACAGACCTATTGTATAAGGGTCCATTTGGTTACCAACTGTCCATGATTTAGCTGGAATCCTCTCAGGGACCAGTGGTGGTCCCCGGACCACCTGTTAAACCCCTGGCCTAAAATATATACATACATTCATGTAGCTGACCGGCTGTGGGTAATGAGCAATTTATAGGGGTTTCTTGTGACCCTGGCCTACCGCATGTTCTTTAGTTCAGTTCATCTGTGTGTGCTCTGTGCCCCAGGATGGTGTGGTCGATGGCGTTCTCTGTCACCAGGCCGTCTGTCGCCTGGTGACCATCCTAGGCCTGCAGGTCTGCTTGGGGGTTCCAGTCACTGTCAACGATGAAGATGGTGTCAGCAATCCTATAGCAGAAATGACATAAATGTCAAACTTTCCTTTGCACATAAAAAACACTCCTTGGGCTTTCATGAAGTTGGAGACCTTCCATCTTTTCATATAGTCGGCAGAGTTTGAAACACTGGTTTGGCTATGGGTTTTGTTTTCATTTAGGCTACCAATATAAAAGATAAATGTAGTAAAAAAGGTGAATCAATTCATCTTACCTGCTGTTTGGGTTGAGCTAATTGCACAGACTTGGCGAGCTGCAGGCCCATTCCTTAGAAACTTTGCTTCTAGTCATTAAAGTGTGTTCAAACATTTTGGTTATTCCCCAAAGTTGGTGCTGCTTGTGAACATTACGTGGGGTTTTCAACGAGCAAAGTGAAGTAGTTCATGGCGCACATCTTGACGAGAATAATGCATAAAGCAACACATTAGCAGTTATAAACTAAACTGAAGTTATACGATATACAATCTGTCTGATTCTGACGTTAAACACACTTCCATACAGCTTACATACTAACTGCGATTTAAGTCGCAATTATTCTTGAGGTGTGCCGGAACTCATATGCGCACTTTGTGCGTATATGCGCTTGAGCATGGACTGTTTTTGTAGCATGGAATGTGATGATTTTATTGGATGTCTGATGATCAATAAAATCAATTCACACGATTGTGATTCATTCTATCCAAGAGACCTTTGCTTTGGCTGTGTTCCTGTGTCCGCTCACATTTGAGGGATTCCCAAAACAAGTGTTAATGCTTATGCTCTGCCTGTGTACACAGGAAAATAGGAAATGGAAAAAAGTGTTGTTGAATTGTAACTATTGTAACGTGCGCCTAATGACCATTAGCATGAATCACCTACTAGGCGGCCACCTTGATTCATGCAAATGATGCCGGCGGGGGGTCTCTCTCTCTCTCTCTCTCTCTCTCTCTCTCTCTCTCTCATCCACATCTGCTGCCAGCTCAGCTCATGAATTCATTGTTGGAACGGCGTCCCGCTGGTGACAGGCACCATAAACTAATTAGTTTTAGCTCCGACATGTGTTGTCACGATACAATCTGTGACCCGACGGGGGACAGGGGGAAACAGAGTTGAGTTTGGCTATATGGGTGGTGGCGATATTGTTTCTTTAAGACATCAAATTTAATGAACGGAGGAGGCTGAGGGTAGGGTAGGGTAGGGTAGGGTAGGGTATACCGTACTGACTAGAGCCAATAAGGACGTGGCTGCTGACGGCGGACCCGCTGTTAGTGACACCTTGGCAGAGGAGAGTTTGGTTGTTTTGGATGGGAGGCAGCGATCAGAGAGAGATAGAGAAGGGAGGTGTACCATATGTGGGCTATTGATGAGAGAGGGGAGAGAGAGATAGACACGAAAGGGAGGGAACGAAAAAAAGAGGAGGAGGAGGAGGGGGAAAAAAATAACATCGCTGGGGAGGTGATGATTGTCGTTCTACGATGAGTGTTTACACCACTTTCCTGAGAGCCAATTATCTGCTCCCGCGTGAGTCACGGCGGCTGTGGGGAGCGTTTAGGCTCGTAGCGTGCAGCAGCAGTGGCAGCGGCGGCAGCAGCAGCGCTGCACAGGGTGGCGTTTCGGATGCGCGGAGGCTCCCATGGCAGTGAGAGAGAGAGAGACACAGAGAGTGAGTGTGAGAGAGAGGGAGAGAGAGAGCGCCGGCATCGACATGCGTTGCTGACACACTTTAGAGGGCAGGTGAGTGACTGACTGTCGGCTTCTTTCTAAATCGCTGTGAGATGCAGATAGATTCTGTATAGATCCAGGTGTTTTCTACATTCACTGCCCTCTTATTTTCCTTTGCCCACTTCTGTTTTCTTGGGTCTTGACTTGACGTGCCAAAGTGTGTTATTATACCTACAGTACAGAGAAGAGGGGAGTCCCCTCACTGACGCTCTCTGTTGTCCTTTATTATTATTTTTCCAACGCTCATGCCGCTGTGTCTGGATTCTGTCACATTAATTCTCCCCCAATAAAACCTGATTGTTGGTTTCCTTTAGCTCCTTCGTGCAGCTACCCTTCTTCTTCCGTCCCTTTTCGCTTTTCTCTCCCTCTGATGTGTAATTGTCACCGGCTGGTTTGAGTTTGTCACCTGCCTTGCCAGAACACCCCACAGGACAATATGACGCAGGAACAGGAAGGACCTGTCAGAAATGTCTCGTCTCTGGGGAGAAATGACTAACACTGACTGTACAGCTCTGTCCAGAAGCTGCTGCAGCAGTTAACCTGCTGAGTGGAGCCTATACAGTACTGTACGCCTCTGTGCACCCGAGCCACACACACACACACACACACACACACACACACACACACACACACACACACACACACACACACACACACACACACACACACACACACACACACACGCATGCACAGAGAGAGCTTCCTCAGGTCATGTCAGTATGGGGAGATAACGTCTCTTCGTTCACAAACATGCCAATTAATGTCAGTCAATCTGTCATAACTGCTCCAGCAGTGACAGCTCTCCTGCCTGAGATATGGATGGCTGACAGTAACTCTTTTAAAGCTTTCATGGCTTTTCATGTCATTTTTCTCATTTATTTTGTGCTTTTTAGGTTTTATGACCTCAATTAACCCCTCCCCCTGCAATGAAAACTGTCAAAACAGTGAACATAGTGACATAAGATGTGCAGTCTGTGACATCACAAACACCAGGGAGATCCACAGAAAATCTGCTGGATGAAAATCTACTGGATGTTAAAACGACACAATCCCTTTAAAGTTATTCATTTTATTCCAGTGCTGATTGCTAATTATTCCTCTGTAATTGCTAGAAAAATGTGCTATTTTGTGGCTTACACTGGAATAGTGGACACTTCATCCAACAAAAAAAGCCGTCACAAACACTAGCCAAACTCAGCAAACTGGTAAATACAGAGTGTCCTGTTTGTTTGGAGTGCTTTACTAGACATGTCCTGCCCACCCCGTCTCTGTTTGGTTATTATTCTTTGGCTCACGGTGATTTACTGCCTTTGTTCCACAGTGAATCGGCTTGTTTTTTCCTCCATCTCTCTTCTTTGTGCCGAGAGCAGCTATAGGCAGCCTGTGGATGTGGGGTGGCTGGTTGGTGGTTTTTCTACCCTAAAACATGATCATCAGGTATTAATGTTATATGAAAAGTAAGATTTTTTCCCAAAAAAGTGTACAGTGTTTGGTAAACTGTCATTTTTATGATTCCACCCTACCAGTTCATTAAGTATGCCTGGTTTGCCTGGTGGATGGTGATGGGTAGAGATCCACCTGAACTGAAACCACACCCACAGCTTTAGTTGCATGATAAAGGGTGAGGAGTTAGGGGAGGTGCTGAGCATGTGATGTCACTATATTGAAGTTTTTTTCATTGACACATTTGGCTGGAAAGGTTCAGCCCCCAGGAAGAAACCCTAACAAAGGGAAGACATCATTGCACATAAAAAATACACCAAGGGGTCTATTTACATACTGTCACCTCTTAAACATGTACAAAATTGAAAAAAAAAGAAAAATACAAAAATCACGGCACACCCTCTTTAAGATCCTGTAAGAGTGCACTTTTGTACAACATCACACCTGTGAGGAGAGTGCTTATGGAGTAGACGTGCTTTGCCTCACCTGTGTGAACTATAAATGGTATTGTTCTAGTTACTGTACAGCAGTTTTGCCAAAAGCAATACAACGTGAGTGGAAATTGTTCTGCATACTGTAGCTGATAATGTACCCAAAAGCAGACAAAGAGGAGGTTGTGACAAACAGTGGTTTCATTTAATTAATATTTTTGTATAGGTCCTGCAGGCTGGCTGCAGTTACAATACTGTTTTGTACTCTGTGCCACTTTACTCTGTGCTGTAATCTACTGCCCACTGTACGTACTTTAGGTGTTCCTGCAGGGTCCCCAGGCGGTCCCTGGAACATCTAGACCCCCAGGAACACACCCAGGGGGGCAGCATGGTTCCGGCATGCCGCCCCGCATCCAAAATAGTTGAGAAATGACAAAGTTAACTTACAGGGCTCACAGGGAAGCAGAGTGGAAAGGTTGCCCGAATCACTTAAAGGGGATTTTCACCCATTTTCAACATTTTTCTGAGAGTGTATAAATGTGAACCAAATGGACCCTAGCAGGTCCTAAAAGGTCCTAAATAAAGGTCCTAAAAGAAAAATCATTAACATGGTGAAACACAACCTGATGATGTGATCAAGCATTTCACCATGTTAATGTTTTTTTCAGACCTCCATTTCTAGGAAATACAGAATGAGGGAAACCTTTTACCATGTCATTAATATACTTTAGAGATATAGTGTGGATATGATGAAATGTTGAAAATTGTCTGAAATTCCCCTTTAATATAAGCACCTTCCAGTAATTTCCCCCTAAAGTCATGTTTTGGTGATTGTTTGTTTTTTTGCAATCACCCCCTATGGATGTAAATGGTATTGCTAATGACTGTGTTGATGAAACCACCCTCAATGTGTGATTCAAATTTGGGGTGGATTGTACATTCCATTTGTTATAGGCCTCTCCCACTCAATTTGAACGGTGATTATGGTCTAATAATATGGACTGTCAATGAAACATAGTAGTTGTTTCATATTTGCATGTGCTCTGGTATTTATTTCAGAATGCTTCAGTATGTGATCAGTCTACCTGTGCTATTAAGTATTAATTCATGTTCGATACAAAATGCTGCATTTGTGGTCTGGAAAGAGCAGATGGTTAAAAGGGGCTGAATTAAGCCCCCTTTGAGGTCCATGCGTGCACGCCCCTGGCTGGTGGGGTGGTGGGCTGCTGGGTAGGGGGGAGGTTGGAGGGGCTGCCCTGCCGGCTAGCTGATGGGCTCTGAGGTGTGTGAGATTTATGACCCCCCTCAGAACAAAGCTGTGTCTGCCGGGGGACCATAAACCATAAATCAGAGAGAAGTGGGTCAGGTCGGGTCAGCGCTCATCTGCTCGAGGCTGCAGACCTGCTGCTGGCATTTTTTCTTAAAGTCGTTGTCTTTTTTTCTCTCACAGGCTGTAATGGATAAGACAGTGGTTCCCAAACTTGTTTGATGCCAAGGACCCCCAAATTGAGAAGCCTGGGCAGGCGACAACTCAGAGCCAAGGGCCATATATCCAATAGGTGTATTGGAAGAGATATGCCCCTTGGCACTAGCAGTGATTCTCAACAATATTCATTTCAAGGACCACCCTGTTTGAAATGCATTAGGCTACGGACCCTCATTTGACGGCACATCTCTGTGACACAGTGACACATACCGTATCCACTAACATTGATTTGGGAATGGGAGCATTGTCAAATGAATGTTTTTTTAGTCTAGTTTTAAGCTACATGTCATACATTTAAACTACAGTTGATTTAGTTGACTCGAATTTATTTGACCATATTTTGGCCTTGAAGTCATAACTGGATCTTACAACTTGATGAAAATCGCTGACAAAAGTACCGGCATGAAAACTACTTTAATACTATTGCAACGCATCACACTGCAATTTTTGTGACCTTATATATATTTTCACTTCAGCATGCACTAGTCTCTTCCTAGCATTTTAATCCAGTGTTTATTTGTTGGGAAAGAAACAAAAATAGGTAGTCAACAAATGTTTTTCATTTTGGTGAACAAAATCAACACTGGTTGTAAGCCAATTTTGCACAGGCTCATTTTTATACTCTTGTTCCTTCAGGAGATGTAGTTGGTTGTGTTTCGTATGCAATAGTATTTAGCGTTATTTAGCACTTTTAAAGTAATGCAACCCTGATTCATTCTCACCTCCAGCTGTGTTGATCTCAGGTTATCATAATGAAATCAGCCTTTCCTTCCTTAACCTTTACGTTTTCACTTTGAGAACCTCCCCAGTGGGCGCGGATAAATAAACATGATTCTACTGTCATGTCCTAGTCTTGAAGTTAATGTTTCATTTGTGTTTGGCAGATAGTAGATTTTCATCTAGTTCAGCTTTGACTGTAGTTTTGTGATGTTTCCCTGAAGGGGATCCTGTACTGAGCCTGATGTGGAAAAATAGACTTTATGCAAAGGTGTTACAGTTGCACCAGGGTTAGTATAGCTGTGGGCATGCATTACATTACAATAATTCACCCAGACTCTGCAAAGCAAAGGCAGGCTATAAGCAAATGCATTCCTTATTAGATGTTAGAGACGCCGAACATTCACAGCAACATCTACTATTCTAAGGCGAGGTGTACACACTGTATTCTTCACTATCAAGCCAGTGGGTGGCAGATATAGCAATGAATGACTTGCATCCATGTTTTTCTTATTCCAGAGTTCAGACAGCTCGACACAGAAGGTAAATAATCTTTGTCTGGTGCTGCATGCTGAGCAAAAAACAAAAACAACAACAAAAAAGATCTTAATTTATTTGTGTCTAAGTCTGCACTGGGCCTGCCTCCGGAAATCAAACAAAATGCAAATGCCATCATGGAAAAGAAAGTGACTGAAGTTCCTTTCTCAGAACGTCTGCTGGAACAGTTGGGATTTGTTCTCATGTTTACCACTACAGTGGGTAATATTGTCTCTCATTTTTATGAGGATGGAGCAGGAATTGTGGCACATGCTGTGGTAGGAGTTCTTATGCAGTCAGTGTGTGACTGACTACAAACGTCTTGGATGCTTTGATGCCTTTTTCTGATTTAGATCACATTGACAATAAACTCAATTATAGTCAACGGAAAACGTTCTTCCACGATAACGTTAAAGTGAACAGTGTTTGCTTAGGTTTGTTAGATGTCAAAGATGTCACAGGGGATGCACTTACGTGACAAGACAATTTGGCCAATATTACCGCGGAACAGCGCTTGAATTTGAATAAAACAAAGATGGCGATACTTTCAGATCAAAAGAAGGATAGGAGACTAGCTCAAGTTGCCAGATATTGCTGTACTCAATATACTTTGAAATACCTTTTTATGGAATATTTTACATTGGGTAAAATACTCTATATCCCTGTTTAGTGATTGTGTCCCCTAATATGGATAGTGTTCTGTCTAGGGTAAAATAGTCTTGGGCAATATATCGGTATTACCGTTTAGCGCGATATTGGAAATCAATACCGAGTAATATCGTTGGGTCTATAAAAATATTGAATACCGAATATCGTCAAATATCGACATTATACTGTATTTTATTAAAATATGAGCAATGAGTATTTTAATTGTAACTACACAAACAATTTGCCTAAAATAGCCCTTATTTGGGCTAGTCTTTTTGGAAATAATGTATTTTCAACTCCAGTTTTTTCCCTATTTAGGCTGCTTGAACAGCAGAGCGCTCAGTTTCTGACCCCCCAATGTCGCAATTCTGACAACGAGGTGACTGGTGGAACGTGTCCGACTCTGATTGCACGCCATTGCCATCTAGTGGTCAATACCGGTAATATCGGATATCGAGCTAATTAACACTTTATCAATACCGATATTGAAAAAGTAAAAACCGCCCAAGACTAGGGTAAAATATCTCTAGTCCAAAAATCCTGTCTAGACTGCAACATGTGTTGTTCAATGAGAGGGAACACACTTGAATGAAAGGTCGAGAGCTGACATTTACAAACCAAATGTTAAATTAAACTGTACAGAATGGCTCAATCCATGGTATATGGGTCTATAGGCCTAGAACAGTTGGACATCATGGATGTAAATAGGTCACACAGTCATGATGAGAGCCAATATGGCACAGCATCATTGTTATGATGGCTTTGTTTCGCCAGTGGAATACAAACAGCCTCATCAACTCTCTAGGGCACAGCTTCTTCTGTCTACATGTCAAAGTGTCCAAGACGCCGAACCCCAAATTGCTCTCAATGTGCTGGTTGATAGCTTTCATGGCTTCCTGCCGTAAATCTGTGTATGAGTGTGATAGTGTGTGAATGTAGTGCACTATGATAAGCACCTTGGATAAAGCAGATAATATAAATGTAATGTAATATTTAATGTTAACAAGAGTTAAAGGACAACTTTGTTTGTTCCAACCAACGTTAATGTTTTAGGTTGTTGTTAGAGAAGAAAGATTAAAGATTTGTGTTGGTTTTAATTTGCTGCTTTCTTTAGTTTTATGGATTGTAACTGTTTAGCTGTTTTTGACACAGGGGCGGTGACCCTAAATACATATTTGTTAACAACATTTTAAAGCATTTTGAAATTATCTACTACAGTCCTAATAAACCTCAGGCCACAAAGCATTACAGGATCTACTGAATTTGACAAACTGCCATACTGGGCCTATTATACAGTGTAGAGTGCACTGCGGTGTGCTGCCTCCTTCACATGCAGTAGATCCTGTGAACTTTTGTGGCCAGTTATAATTTCCTCAGGTCTATTAGGGCTGTGGTAGGTAATAAAACAAATAAATAGCTTTAAAAATATACACAAATACTTATTTAGGACTATGTTTGAATGCCCCCACCCCCTGTCAAAAAACGCTAAAAAATGGTTAGAACTGCTGCTCTATTGTCAGGTCAGGTCTTATTGGTAGTTTTTTTTTTTGTTTGTTTTTCCTGGCAATCCGATTCTGATCACACTGAAAATCATCCAATCTGTCATTTGATTGGGCACAGTGTAGTTATATATACTACTCCTTTGTGTGTTTTTATTGCGGTCTTCTCTCTTATTGTTGTTTGGCGTTCGCTCAAAACGGCCTCCTTTTTTCATTCAGTTCTAGTATGAATAGAGCCATATAGAGTAGCTTAAAACAGACTTAGGACATCTCTGTTCACTTCATGGGGCCAGTTTTCTACATAGGCTTCTACTGAGAAAGGGGAAAACAAATGGGGACAAGTCCTGGAAGGGACATAGACGGAACATCAAAATGCATGCAATATGCAAATGACTCAGGCAACCTTTTGCATTGTATTGTTTTGTAGTAATACGTTGTACTACAGCATAAACATTGTTGGCAATACTTGAAATCAGTTGTCATGTCGCACATATGACTAGATTTGCTGATATCTACGGCCCACGCCACCTTCTTGAAAACAATGCATTTCCAACTCCAGCCTGTCAGTGTTCAGGCTGCATGGACAGCGCTCGAACATTCCGATTTCTGCCCACTCAATATCGCAACTCTCTCTTACTCTATGACTCAGAGCAGGAATATGGAGTAGTTTGTAGCAGTAGTGTAGCATTATTCCAGCGTTTGGCACATCACAGTGTAGCTGGCCAATGGATTTAATATTCCCCTGGTACTGCATGGCAGTTTGTTTTGTTAATGCCCAGCACAAACTGCTGTTGCGCAGGAAAATGATCTGCACAACAACAAGGACCGAGTGAAGCACGGCATGATACAATTATACTGAATATAAAACCGTGCACCCTAATTGCTGTCAACACTTGGAAGTTTATCATTATTATATTATGGCCTGAAGTTGTAAATAATGCATTTGGCTTGTCCTTGGGGCTGTTTTATGTCTAGAGCACCTCTTCTGTTATTAACACTGAGATAGTACATTTACATTTTAAGTCAATGCGTGAGCTTACTTTCATACACACTGTATTCCTTTTGAGCAAATGGATACGCAGCATATTTCCAAATAGGCTATGTTGAGTACCTAATATAACAGTGAATACATTTTTACCGAAGCCCTCAATGAATTGAAATGAATTGAAAGGGGGCATTGGGGTGTTGTGCTAATTCACTTATTTACATCAAAATAACAGCTGGACCTCTTTGGTGGTAAGAAAGCCTTGTCTGAAATTCTCCTTTAAATATTGCCTATGCATTTATACATAGAACTCTTTTCAGCGTGCAGAATCAATAGACTACAAATACAAATGGAAATCGGGTCCATTTGAAGAGTTTGTGTGAGTTCAGAGTTCCAGTGGAACAGATGTCCTGTATGGAACAGGGCAGGAGGGTTAGAGCACAGTGGATCTTGATTTCTTACCATAGCCTATGGGACTGATGGCTTTGATTTTGCTCCAGGGTCAATGTCCAGTCAGGTATCTGGATGTCTAGACGTCAAAGGATTCAGCCAGCACAAAAAGAATCACCTGATAGGCCAGCTAACGGATCCTCGATAGTCTTGCATAGTGCAAATGGAACTTGAGTAATGGATAGGCTAATTATGCTTATTCTGCACCGTGGTACCAAAAATATGCATTCACCGGTGCAATGTAAACTATGGTGTGCTCTGTTGAAGCTGTTTAAAAGTGAAAATGGTCCAATGTAATTTGCTGAAAAGCGCACTGTACTGCCAAAAGTTTAATCAAAATGAAACTGGCTATTAACTACACTTAATCACCCCCCTGCCCCCCCCCCTCTCTCTAAAAAGAGATTGCGTTGTGTGTATTAAGCAGCCTAATTTCAAATTTGTTTTGGGGGGAATAGGATTTTGGAGTTCCTGTAGTGTGAGTCATGCCATCTTTCATCAAGACCAGTCAAAATTTATAATCACACCATATCCACTCTCAAAGCTGTGCATATAGTATACACTACATGACTACATAACCACACACTCATCATGTGTGTTTTTAGTGAAATATTCCTTTGCACTTGAATTTGAAAAGTGTACATCTAGTAGTCTATGATTTAAACTATGCAATGACACTGAACAAGGTCATATCTCTCGAAAAGATATTCATAGATATGTTAATATAGACTGCATGTTCCTTGTGCTTGGAGCTAAGTGATTAAGTCCTACAAACCTGTGTACATCCTCCTTAATGTGAAACACAGGCGTTAATGTGTTGTCGTAAATCCACTGAATGTTTAAACTTCAGGTATAAATGTATTTTAGGTGTAATAAAAGCTACAAGAAAAACAATGATAGTAATTGAAAATGAACTGCACACAACTGGCACAAACTTACTCCATGTTTAGAGAGGTGTGGGTATATGTAGTTGTTTTTTCTTCCGTACTTTCCGGACTATAAGCCGCGACTTTTTTCTTGTGCTTTGGACCCTGCGGCTTATTCAGCGGTGCGGCCAATGTATGGATGTTTACACTATAGGGCGTTCTAAGTCTAAATGCACGGTATGACACCATCTTTAAGCCGGCCCGAGCAGGAAATGTAGGGGACAGGTCACAGGCAGTTCGCTAAGACAGACACTACTAAATGCATCATGGAAAACAAACGAAGAAGTACATATAACGCAGCTAAAGGCAGTCGAGCTGGTTGAAAAATAAGGAAATCTATCTGCTGCACGTAGCCTTGGGATCAATGAATCAATGGTTAGACGGCGGACCAACGCGAGGAACGCCGGCGCGGCGGAGACACCAGCTCCTCGGAACGACGGCGCGCGGTGGTGGTCCGCGCGGTGGTGGTCCGCGCGCTGTCGTTCCGAGGAGCTGGCGCCACCAGCGCGCGCACCACCAGAGCGAGGAACATGCTGAAAGCAACTTTTTATCAAGTCTGCCAGTGGATCCTTACTGCGTGGAAAAGTGTAAAAAAAACCCCATCCACGAACGGGTTTAGAAAGGCTGGCGGCAGCAGCAGCAGCAGCAGCAGCCGCTGCCGCCGCCGCGCGAGGAGGAGGAGGGGTCCGTGGAGGCGGCAATAAAGACGCCTCGTCGAGCGTCTTAAACATTGAGAGGATTCCTGGTGGTCCCCAGCTAAATGGTGGACAGTTGGTTAACCAGATGTACGGTAGGCTACCCTTTTTCATGAACCAAATGGACCCGCAAGCGCTCATTTGGTTTCATGAAGTGATCGGAGTTGCGTATCTCTGGCTGCACTCTATGGCCAGTACAGGCCTGGATGTAATATTTCTCAATCAGGGGGGCAGCCGAAAATGGCAGTTGGTTTAGTAGTGCCACAATTGAGTTAGTCAATGTTTAACTACCGCTATAAGCATTTGATTTGAAATATCTTTGAAGTTTTCATTGTTTGCATTCCGTCATGTTTGGTGGGGCAGTCAGGGCGTCTAGAGGGCATTCCCCCCCTCATGTCTATGCCTAGATCCGTCCCTGGTCTATGGCTCTAGCGTTAATTACATACAGCACGTGCAGTTCTGTAGTCGTTTAAATAATAAAAAGGATGCTTCTCAAACAGCATTGTTTGAGAATTGCCGACAATCTCATCTGTGCAAGAACCCTTACATATGGTAATTAAGCATTAAAAACCCGCGGCTAATAGGCCAGTGCGTCTTGTGTACACAATTGATTTTTTCGCTAAATTTAGCCGGTGCGGCCTATATTAAGGTGCGCTTTATAACCCGGCAATTACACAGAGAAAAACCAATGGTCAAAAACAACCTAACTTCGGTCAAATTTCAACCAAACGTAGAGGTTGAATAAGGACCAACTGGGTCTTTGGTCAATCTGACCGAATAATGCGTGTTATTATATTTGACCGAATGCATTTGGTTACATTAATAACCCAATTATGAGGGTCAACATAACCTAAGTACCAGTTGATTTGACCGAACATATTAGCTTGCATTAATAACCTAATTTTGAGGGTCAAGATTACCCAACTGCCAGTTGAATTGATACAGAATATTCAGTTAACCCATTTGTTTTATTAAAGGGAAATTCCACCCATTTAAAGGGGAACTTCGCCACTTTTCAACACTCTTTGTGTGGTGTTGGTCATTAGCATACATGCTAATGGCCTCCTGATTAATAACATTGGGATTCTGTGGCTCCAGCGCCGTGCTTCCCAAGTTGTCAGATTCTGACCCAGTGACGTCATTGGGTCAGAACGTCCCACTGACTTAAACTACAGCGAGTATGTGGACGGGTAAGGTTACCGTACCGGTCTGAGTAACGGTCTGAGTGCCGGTCTGAAGGAAAAGTCGTTGCAGTGTTGTGTTTACAGTGTTGGATGCATTCCTCGGCATTAGTATCCTATCTGTTCCTGTAAAAAGTATAAATAATTTCATTTTTCGTCATTTTGTCCGAGAAATTCTACAATACCCACAGTGCACCGCGGCATCAACCAAAGTCTGTGACCTAACAAATTGGTTACCGTACCGGTCTGAGTAACGGTCTGAGTGCCGGTCTGAAGGAAAAGTCGTTGCAGTGTTGTGTTTACAGTGTTGGATGCATTCCTCGGCATTAGTATCCTATCTGTTCCTGTAAAAAGTATAAATAATTTCATTTTTCGTCATTTTGTCCGAGAAATTCTACAATACCCACAGTGCACCGCGGCATCAACCAAAGTCTGTGACCTAACAAATTGGTTACCGTACCGGTCTGAGTAACGGTCTGAGTGCCGGTCTGAAGGAAAAGTCGTTGCAGTGTTGTGTTTACAGTGTTGGATGCATTCCTCGGCATTAGTATCCTATCTGTTCCTGTAAAAAGTATAAATAATTTCATTTTTCGTCATTTTGTCCGAGAAATTCTACAATACCCACAGTGCACCGCGGCATCAACCAAAGTCTGTGACCTAACAAATTGGTTATTCTCATTAAAACAACCCAAAACCAATAACCAAATAAAACAACCCATGAAT
Source organism: Benthosema pterotum (assembly GCA_039105355.1). Lineage (NCBI taxonomy): Eukaryota > Metazoa > Chordata > Actinopteri > Myctophiformes > Myctophidae > Benthosema > Benthosema pterotum. The sequence goes on from CM076969.1 coordinate 40,008,159, forward strand.
TCGGTCAAAATAAAATCCCTGCAACCCAGGAAAAGGTTATGGCTTCAAGAAATAACCCAGGAAAGTGACCTAACACCATTGACTGAAGTGTTTAGTTGCAATTTTGACCGATTAGTTTTTTGTGTGTACGGTAGTTGTGTTTTCTTCTGTACATGTTTGGAAGATGAAACCATGATATACAATATACCATAGTGTTTTCTTAAACTAATGGGATGGTGTTGAAGGGTTACATTTTTATTGTATCATTACAATCTACGTTCTACAATAATTGGCCATCAAAGGCTCATTTCAGTTCAGCTTTAACCAATCACTCTGAGTGGTTGTACTCAATGTACTGCATGACATTTGACATTCCTAGAGAAGAATGGAGTGAATATCAAGCTGCCATGGAACATAAAGAGCACAATGGTGTTCGTTTTCAGAGCACATTTTTATTTAAATTTTCTCACAGTCTTAAATGTTTATAGTTGACAGAGTTTCGTCATCAAAATCTACTGTTGATTTACTCAACTAAATTGTAATGGATTTTAAATTATTCTCTCTCACACACACAACTTATGACAATGTTAACTTTTGATCCCATCTTTAGTTCAGCGTAGAGTGTCAGTTTAGATCCCATAACTCCCTTAACACTACAGTTTTTAGTGTTTTTTGGAATATAATAAGTGAAAATAATTGCTAATTGCTCACAAAGTGCCTTTTGAGCTAGACTTTTTAGGGCCATTTTGTCTCGATCTTGTTGTGGTTACTTTGCTCATTGGCACAATGTATACTAGAGACATCACGAAGTGGCACTGGTTCCATTTCCATTGCTTTGTGCTTTCAGCGTGATCTTAAAATGGATACAGTATACATAGAAGAGCTACAGACAGCCTGGTTTATAGATATATTTATAGACACTGTCTCTCATGCTCGCACATAGTAAATCGTAACTGTCATTTCGCAATAGCTTGGCTAAAGCCAGACCAAATCAGCTGTTGGCAAAAATTGTCAACAGCTGGCCCGGCTCACTGGAACGGGGCCAGCAACCTGGGAGACCATTCCAATTGATCTGGAAGTTCCGGGACCCTCCAGGGGACCCCCACGCGAAGTTGCGCCACTTTGAATTGTTCAACCAGCCAATCTACGTTGACATGTTGTGAGCTTGATTGGCTATTTTAATGTTGTTTTTAGAAATGGTAAAAAACGGGCAAAGTAGTTTAAAGATAAGAGGTTTAGCCTGGTTGGATGGAAATAGAGCCCTTCAAGTCGTGTTGGCCAGCACCATGTCTGTCTGGGTGAGTGAAATATCCCAGCTGTTATTATGGTGAGACCTGCTAAAGTCAGCCTAAGCCCCAAATCCCTGACCTCCCTGCTAGGAGTCTGGGGATACCCTGATCTCTGCTGTATGGGGATATCATGCCTCTGAGTCCTGCCTGTACATATGCTCTGTGTGTAAACATTAGTGACACTTTGCCTGCCAAGTTGAGTCCTCACACATGGAGAGATTTCTTAATATGGAGTCTGAAAACTAAATCATTTGTCCCATTTTCTTTTGCTGCCTAAAATGAGCTGATTCATTTTCATTGTCATGCTAGAGCATGTCTGAAATCAATGTCACAGCTTAAGTCGGCATGTAAACATGATATAATTGTAGTAATTTTTAACTGTAATGACCGACGATTATTCGCCCAGTCCTCCAGTTTGTATTTAATCTAATTGTTTGTAGGTTGTTAAATATGCACTGTATATGCAAATTATATTTTCATAAAAAAACATTAATATTCTTCTTTGATCGTATGAAGATATGCATTTTCTTCTTCTTACTGTCTGAGAATGCTAAAGACAGAGTTTCCATGTTGGCTTGTTTCCCTCCGATGTTGGCTTGTTTGTGTTTTTTTTTTTTCCCAGAATTGCGTTTTTTAAGGACACAATGTTGTGTGAGCATGGAGTTTTGCTTTATCCCTAGGCATAACTGCATTATTAATCAGCACATCTAGCATTACAGTATATACAGTATATGCAGTATAAATATACTGTATGTATTTTTGTACAACGTATAATGTCTTGGCAGCAGGGATGTGCCGATGAGACATTTTGGCCAATATCTGCTATAATGATTTGCAGTTACTGTATAACCGGTGTCAATATAATCTCATTCTGTTTTTTATACAAATGTTATACGTAGTACATGTAAGAGGGCATCTGCAATGCACGTCCGTAGTCTAATGCAGGACCAACCAGGGGTGCGTGGAAATGGTTGAGAATCCCTGCTAGACCTGTAATAAAAATCTTGAAGGTCTGCAGGCAAATAAATGTCGATTTAATAGTCCTTGACATGAAAAAGTTTGGGAATCACATGGCTTATTGTGCTATTTATGTTTTAGGCTTCCGCCAAAGAGCAGTGATGAAGCCAGCTGTAATAATAGCTGAGACACCCTGCTGCAAATAAAAAGTCAGGGTAGTTGTATTCCAGTATATCAGTGGTTTTCAACCAGTGGTCCGGGACCACCAGTGGTCCTTGAGAGAGTTCCAGGTGGTCCCCAGCTAAATGATGGAAAGTTGTTTAACCAGATGTAGCTCTTTGAGAGCGTAAAAATGAAACCAAATGGACCCTTGCGGGTCCATTTGGTTTCATTTTACAAGAGTTAAAATATTCACCACCTGACTTAGCTCAAGTCTACACAACTTGAGAATGTAGAAGAGGTTAATTATCATTTTGATCTGTATGTTTGCACCTTTTGTTTCCAAACTCCAGCCTGGAATTGTGAACGAAAACAAAATAAATCTTCAGTTTTGGGGTCTGTGGGGACTAAAATGTCATCAATTGGTGGTCCGTGCCTCAAATGCTGAATAAATAGTGGGCCCTGGTATCAAAAAAGTTGAAAACCCCTGCAGTATCAACATGTCGTGCTATGACGTGCGTTCTCAGTCAGGGTCACACCTTCCCAATGCATAGGCCCCAGTACGTACATCCAATTCCATTTCCAACCCGAATGCACGGCATCCCTCCCTCCCTCCCTCCCTCCCTCCCTGGCTCTGCCTTTTGTCTCTCCCCGCCAGCAGAACGGGGTGAGATGTGGCAGAGACAGGAAGCGGCAGGATGAATGAACGGGGCGGCGTGCGGGAAGCGAGCCGCGCCGAGGTGGGCCGGAGAGATTAGCTGTGGAATTGACACTGACAAATCTCACACATTACGCTCTTCCTGGGAGGCAGCTATCGCTAGTGGGAGGCGGCAGGTATACCACCACCACCACCACCACCACCACCAAGTCCCTGAAATGGCATGAGTTTCTTTTAATACTGTGCAGCGCTGCATGTTTGGGATGGTGGAACCTCCCTCTCCGTCCTGTCTGCTACGTTACAGCCAGATAAGAAAGCACAGGTGTGTGCTCGGAAGACATTTCATTTGACTAATGTGTTTACGGGGAAAAAAAAGAATAATGAATAGGAGTGAAAGAAAACCCAGAGTAATTAATCCGAGCCGTTAGCCACTAAATAACAAAGCAAATACGGGCAAAACTGTTTCTATCTCCCTTCGGAACCCGGGTGGTTTCTCTAGCGTCTGCGTTAATGAGGAAAAAAAAACAGGCCTTTCTTTGATAGAGAGGCCTGGTTTAGTGATGTTCTGGTAGCCTTTTGATCTGTTCTGAGGGTTGTTTGTTTGTGTTTTCTTCATTATTGGAATAACCAGGTGGAGAAATCTCTCGAAAATGCTGTCAAAAAACACGGTTATAGCTTCCCTTGAAGCCACTGCACAACATCCTTAACGCAGGCACTATGTGAAGCAGCCTGATATCCATCACTGATTCATCTTGCAGGCAGGTTATTCCTTCGTGCTTTTTTCCCTCCCCCTCTACGTTTGTGGCATTTGCAGGCCTGGCCAAATACCTTTACCGTCGTGCCCAGAGACATCAAAGGGCTTTGTCTCGCTGAAGCAGGTCTTTGGCCTTTTGTGTTGCAGCACTTTGGTGTTGGTTAAACTGTTATCGCTCTGTGCTTTAACCCCGCTGAAGAGGTTCACGGCGTATCCCGCCTACCTTATTTATTTTGGAACATAAACTATTTTTTTTTCTTTTTTTCCTGGAAAGAAATGTTCCCTTGCTGTTGCTTAGCAACCTGAGGAAAGGCATTAGGACTCCTAGGCACCTTGCAGGGCTGAGCTCTCCTTCCCACTACCTTGGAACCAAGCATGAGCTTCTTCTATGTGTTTATTATAGGACTGTGTCGGTGAGTCTCAAACTTTTTCATGTCAAGGAATGTTATGCCGTACTGTCTTTGGCTGCAGAACCCATCGCAAAAATATATATATTTTGTACCAGCCATAAGCAAAGAGTCGAGTTACTGTTGTTCACGTAAAAAACATACAGTATACTGGTCCATCTAAATTAATTAGAATATCCATACTAAAATTAAGGAGTTGTCTGTCCGAATGTCTGAAACACAAATATCTCCGCGACGGCTCCAGCCATCGCTGTAAGTTTTCACACAGCCGTTCACCATAATGTCATGAAGAGACTGACGGAGCCCTTTTGCCAAATTAACACACCGTTGATTTATAATGAATTTATTTGTGCGTCCCATTAGCTTTATATGCGGGAAGCGACCCGCCCCCTATCACACACGTCACACCGACCCAACATGGAATTATCATTGCGCATGGAGACGAGTGAGACGCGAGCACAACGACTACAACGAATCGCCGACCCTCCCTCAACGCCTTGCATTGCCTGCTCTGCTGCTCCGTCAATGAAGAAAATAAAACATAACCTCGACTCGCGGCGTGTCGGCTGCTTTAGCCTACTCGACACGGTGTTTTCTATGGGAGCAGCAGGACGCTGCTAGCAGCCAAAGCTACCATCATCCACTTAGCCACATCCAGCCTCTGCCGCTGCTGCCCAATGTCCATGTTACACCCTGCTAGCAGTCAAAGCTACCATCATCCACTTAGCCACATCCAGCCTCTGCCGCTGCTGCCCAATGTCCATATTCCAACACTACACTACCCACTGCAAAGTGCAAACACGATCGTATTTCACTCTTTTTCGAACAATGCCTATCACACACGTGTTGTGTTGTCTAATAATAAACTGTATGTTCGACTACGCGTCTGTGCCTATTCAGGCTGCACGAACAGCGCTCGAGTGCTCAGTTTCTGACCCCGCAATGTCGCACGTATTACTCTACATGCCATTGATGTCGCAACGTTGACTCTGCATGCCCTTGAACGGCCAGAGTGTTACAGACAGTAGACAGAGTTGCGACAACTCCATAGTAATGTACAGGTAGTTCGCCATCATGGCCATCATCGTTTCTTTTTTTCTATGCGTGTGTGTGTGTGTGTGTGTGTGTGTGTGTGTGTGTGTGTGTGTGTGTGTGTGTGTGTGTGTGTGTGTGTGTGTGTGCGCGCGCACGCACGTGTCGACTCTACACTAACACCGTGGTTTTCAACCAGTGATCTAGGGACCACCAGTGGTCCCTGAGAGCATTCCAAAAGGTCCCCAGGCTAAATGATGGAAAGTTGGTTAACCAGATGTACTGTAACTCACATCGCACATCATGCCACAAAGAAGTTAAAGGGGTACTCCACCTTCAAAAAAACTTTTGCTCATTTTATGGTCTACTCAGCCTCATGTGAACACACCAGACAGTTTATAAGTTACTCCTTTCAGTATTTAGATATTTGATGTTCATTAGTCTGTCGGACCCAAACCCATTATAACTTAAAACTCCATTTTAACCATGACAGATTATTCCAAAACAACCCATCTTTTTTCTGGTGACTGATATTGCACACACATTACCCACGCTTCGCATGATTTGGACTTCACATATTAAACGGGTAAGGTCCTAGTTATGTAAAAATCATCAGTGTAGTTTTCTCTGTGGGCAGAGGCGCCAAATGCTGCTGACAAAGGAAGATCAGCATCAATGTACAAAGCCACACAGTGCTGTAAAATATCATTTTAGATTGTTGTCTTGTGCTGAGACTGGACATGGCAAAACACATGTTATCAGCTGGTGTGTAGTACTGACAGTGAAAACAATGGCTTCAACACAGCCATCTTTTTAGAGTATGTTGAGCTTCAGTATGTTCACAAGGCTTATGAAGATGCTAATTTTCCCATCTCTAGGACTTCGACACAACAAGAACGTAGGTGTGGTCTGTCGCAGTTGTGCCAGAGGCCCAACATAGTTAAGAAAGCAGGCAGCACCGACAGAGTTCTTCCACTTGGCATCTCTGGTTTCCTTGGTGACGATCCTCTGCACCGTACCTCTCGTCCACGTTGTTAACAAGAGCTACGAATTATATTATGGAAATTAAACTTTTGCGTAATGTTCTAATTCATGGAGACCTATAATGTAGATGGATCTATAATGTATTATATTCAGTATATAATAGTTTTTGACATCCAAATGAAGTCCTATACCTGACGTGTTCCAAAGCCATGTGTCTGGGACCACACAAAAAACTAATCGGTCAAAATTGCAACTAAACACTTCAGTCAATGGTGTTAGGTCACTTTCCTGGGTTATTTCTTGAAGCCATAACCTTTTCCTGGGTTGCAGGGATTTTATTTTGACCGAATTCATGGGTTGTTTTATTTGGTTATTGGTTTTGGGTTGTTTTAATGAGAATAACCAATTTGTTAGGTCACAGACTTTGGTTGATGCCGCGGTGCACTGTGGGTATTGTAGAATTTCTCGGACAAAATGACGAAAAATGAAATTATTTATACTTTTTACAGGAACAGATAGGATACTAATGCCGAGGAATGCATCCAACACTGTAAACACAACACTGCAACGACTTTTCCTTCAGACCGGCACTCAGACCGTTACTCAGACCGGTACGGTAACCAATTTGTTAGGTCACAGACTTTGGTTGATGCCGCGGTGCACTGTGGGTATTGTAGAATTTCTCGGACAAAATGACGAAAAATGAAATTATTTATACTTTTTACAGGAACAGATAGGATACTAATGCCGAGGAATGCATCCAACACTGTAAACACAACACTGCAACGACTTTTCCTTCAGACCGGCACTCAGACCGTTACTCAGACCGGTACGGTAACCTTACCCGTCCACATACTCGCTGTAGTTTAAGTCAGTGGGACGTTCTGACCCAATGACGTCACTGGGTCAGAATCTGACAACTTGGGAAGCACGGCGCTGGAGCCACAGAATCCCAATGTTATTAATCAGGAGGCCATTAGCATGTATGCTAATGACCAACACCACACAAAGAGTGTTGAAAAGTGGCGAAGTTCCCCTTTAAATGGGTGGAATTTCCCTTTAATAAAACAAATGGGTTAACTGAATATTCTGTATCAATTCAACTGGCAGTTGGGTAATCTTGACCCTCAAAATTAGGTTATTAATGCAAGCTAATATGTTCGGTCAAATCAACTGGTACTTAGGTTATGTTGACCCTCATAATTGGGTTATTAATGTAACCAAATGCATTCGGTCAAATATAATAACACGCATTATTCGGTCAGATTGACCAAAGACCCAGTTGGTCCTTATTCAACCTCTACGTTTGGTTGAAATTTGACCGAAGTTAGGTTGTTTTTGACCATTGGTTTTTCTCTGTCTGGGACCTTTCTAGCAGTTATCTATCTCTCACACTCACATGCACTCACATGCACGCACATGCCTTTAAATTCAATCCTACTTTTTATGCTGGTGGTTCATCAAGAAGACGAGCTGTTCCATATTCATGTGTTGCGTTGTGTTCTTAAAATAACACTCATTAGCTCGCCCGGTCTCTTTAAAGTTCCCCCTCAGTCTCTGTCACCCTCAGAAAAAGAAAAAGAAACGCAAACACGCCATTCACTAGACTGAATTCAGGGAGAACCTCTCCACTCAGAACAGTTGGTCGATACATATTGTCCTTTGGATCGAAGAATATCCTCTCGCCCTCTTACTCCTTTCGTCTCTCTCTCCTCTCTCTCAATTTCTCTCCCTCTCTCGCTCGCAGCCTCCTGTTTATAACTTTTAGTGAGAGACCAGCGAACAGGCTGTTTGTTTCGATTTTAATTGCCGCTGAAGTGGTAGCGTCGGAATCGTGAAATACGTCTGATTGTAATGAGAGAATAATATAATTTTCAAGTGAGTTGAGTGAATGTAGCCTCGCAAATTATTACTGCTGTAATGAAAGAATTAGCTGATTAGCATACCACATAATGAAACATACTCCCTAAACCGAACTGAACAAAGCACAGACAAAATGACTCAGTCTGTTATTGTTGTAGTTAATAAACAATAAAAACACTTAATCTGATTCTGACATTTTCACAACTCAGATTTGTCATGTCGAGAGGTTTCACAAATCTATGCATGCATGTATGTATGGATGTATGTATGTATGGATGGATCGATGGATCGATCGATCACTACTGACACAGACAATTACAAATATTCCTGAGCAATATTATATTATCTACTGTAAACTACATCAAGGATATGATAAACAAGGAAGAAAAATAAATAATAAATATCAGGCAGCCTCCCAAACAGGACGTTTACGTATATGCAGTATATGGTTCCGATGGTTTAGGTGTGGCAGGCAACATTGCCATGCAGTCTTTGTGATAACTGGGCGAGAAACGTTCATTTCTGTAATACTTTCTCTGCTGAGCATGGTCTAATGTTGTGTAAACTTTATATTGTCAGCTCCAATGCTACAGGTTAACACTCATTTTAAATGAACAGTACAGAAGTTTAAGAAACAATTTTAGCTGGTTTCAGCATCAGCTGTTTTGCTTCCTATGGCAGTGTGCGTGAGGTTATACATTTAAAGATGAAGTGCCATGATTTTTTTCTACCCTAAAACTTGATCATCAGGTATTAATGTTATATGAAAAGTAAGATTTTTTTTTTTTTTTTTTTTCCAAAAAAAGTGTACAGTGTTTGTTAAACTGTCATTTTTATGATTCCACCCAGCCAGTTCATTAAGTATGCCTGGTGGGTGGTGATGGGTGGAGATCCACCTGAACTGAAGCCACACCCACAGCTTTAGTTGCATGATGAAGAGGGAGGAGTTAGGGGAGGGGCTGAACACGTGATGTCCCTATATTGAAGTTTTTTTCATTGGCACATTTGGCTGGAAAGGTTCAGCCCCCAGGAAGAAACCCTAAATACAAAGGGAAGACATCATTGCACATAAAAACACACCTATAGGTCTATTTACATACTGTCACCTCTCAAACATGTACAAAATTGGAAAAAAATGCAAAAATCACGGCACCCCCTCTTTAATAATTCTAGTACTTTTAGTGAATTACATGATGATGGTCATCTTGCCAGCATGTCAGTTTCAGTGTCAGGTAGTGGTACTGTAAGTCAGACATGGCTTATTGTCGGTATCATCCGGTAACATTCCTGTTACCATGTCCTCTAGAGGCCTGGGAGATGGATTGTTGAGGTGGATGCCCCACCTACTAATAAGCTCCCAGTCCTTCCTGCATGAGTGCACCCAAGCTGCACAACTCATATGATGAGTTTGCGGTGCCCGGGATCGAACCCATGGTCCAAAGACGAGAGCTCTACCAACTGAGCTATACAGACATTTCTGTGTCTATGATAACTGGATAACACACCTGTTGTCCATGCATTTTGATCAAAATTTAACAATTCTTCTACATTCTTTAATTGTGTAGACTTCTTATAAATTGACTAATAGAGATGTTTAATAATATGTTAAAATCAAACCAAATTAATGCTTGCTTTATCCAAGTGCATTTCTTTTATCAGAACAATTACAAATACCCTAGTGGTAACAAATACTCTCATCAACAGTAGATTTGTCCTGTCGAACCATACAGAATGTAACCATTGTTTGAATATACAGTAGCTACATATATTCTGATACACGGATGAGAGTTATCCAGTATTTGCTTCACTCATTCACTCGCTCTGCCATCCTAACCTGCAGAGGGCAGCGGACTGACCTCATGCTTCCTTCAATGCATGAGGAGTCCAAGCTGCTTCTTTTGACCTGACAAGGTGAGTCTTCCCGGACAGACATAGTGTGGAAGAAATACATTATTCCAACAATTCATCATAAACGTCTGGAGGTTTTCTCGCTCAAACAAGTGCTCTCATTTTCCTGAATGTGATGTCACATTCTGCAAATCCCATACATGTCGATGGGATTTTTCCAGCAGATGTTTCCACTGTCTGTTTTCATTGCAGCTCAAAAGCCTTCTAAACTCTGCAGAAAACTCTAGACCACAGAAAATCCAGAAAATATTTACGTCTTCCAGGTATAATCTACATAATGAAACAAAAGAAAAAAATATATAAAGTCCTTTAAAATGTCTCAGTCGGAGAGTATTCCAAACAAATCGTTTAACTGAGAAAAGGCAGACACACCTACTCTGTAAAGTGGTTGAAGCACAGTACCGTATGTAAAATTTATTTATATGTTCCTTTACCCTCCGTCAGGCTGGCCCGGGGGGGGGGGGGGGGGGGGGGGGCAGTTTAGTGAAAACTGCTTGTTTTGAGGGCACCTACTGTACCCTCGGGGGCACAGGGTGAACATGCAAACTCAACCAAAAAAAAAAAAAAAACGGCCAATTGGGCAGAGTTGGACATTAGGCTGTTAGACATGAACCACCCACAGAGACAGCCTGCCTCTGACCCTGACCCCTGGTCATCATCTCATTCCTTTGAGCCTGGCAAAGAGAAACATGTCCGTTTGAACCTATCCGACCATCCTTGATGATGTCCCTGACACAGATCTGGGGTTCAGTACAATACAGGCCAGTGCAGGACTTATTTATTTATTTATTTATTCCCTTTAACGTCTCTTTAGTCACTACCGTACACTGTAGGTACATTATATTACCTACAGTATATGGTAGTGATTAAAGGGGAATTTAACCATTTTTTGCAAAAAAAACCAAAAAAAAAACATGTTAAAGATTTACCCTTTCCTTGGGGGCTTTATGTGTGCAGTAAATGCTTTTCAGATTTTTGAAGTTCTCCTAGTGTCAACAATGGTCTCACTTATACTTCCTGGTCTGCACTTAGCATAATGCTTTGGTGCACGGTACCTCTTTGTGGATAGGGGGAGGGCTGTCTTACTGAGACAACATGTAGCCCACAAAGTAATGTTTGTGACATCAGATATACAGTATACTGGGTTCACTGCTAAAACTTTACATCTGTAAAACCACATGTTACAAACTTAAAGACCTCCAAGAAGTGGTCTAAATACTTTTGTATTGTAAATGTCATTAAGATACTGTATATCTTGGCCAAAATGGTGAGATATCTTTTTTAAACAAATCCCAAAATGCATGAGTCATTTCTGTCATGTATTTTTACTACCCAGTTAGATGTGACAGTGGAAGCTCTGGCTGATGGTTGGCTAATGGCTACCTGCCATGTCTTGCTCAAACGTAACAACCGCAACGCCTAAGTCATTAAGCAGCAGGTGTTGACTTCCCGCTAGATTTCAGTGTGAATCTCAGCTTTCTACGGTGGCATGTTAACCTATTAACACCTGAGCCAGATATACGACTGTTTATCTTACTTTGTTTACGTGGATGGGACATAATAATGGACATTATGTTAATGTCACATAAGTACTCAAGACCCACAGATGACAGACATTGAAATAAACTGCACCAGTGTACACGTACAATAACTATAATAACTATTTTTCAGCAGTACGAATACAAATCTGTAACCAACGTAAATTGTGTACAAAGTGCAGTATTATTGGAATTATTAGACTATATACATGATCGCGTTTCAAGTCAAGCCAATTTTATTTCTAAAGCACGTTTAAAACAGCCTACAGCTGACCAAAGTGCTATACATCAAAGGTGTAAAAAACAATCAAAGCTAAGCACACCGCAAGGTGCTAGACAACCAACACAGGGAAAGAAAGAAAGGTATACAATTAAAGTCAGTACAACAAAACAATAAAAGATAAAGTTGAAAATTTAAAGTTAAAAGTTAAAATCAATACCACAACACAATGAAAGATGCAGCATGCGAACATCCAAAAACATCAGGGATAATTGCCAGAAAGTCCACACAAAATCATAAAGGGGTTTTAAAATGCCTGGGAGAACTGGTGAGTTTTCTGTCTGTTTTTAATGATTTCTTCTTCTTCTGCAAAAAACAATACATTATTGTCTCGATTAACCGATTAACAAGTTTAAGGCCAATATTGGCAGGTACCGATGTGTTTGCCAATTAATCCCCCTATCTATCCCCCGATCTAATACGGGTCCATTTGGTTACTAACTCTCCATTTACCTGGGGACCACCTGGAACGCCGCCTCAAGGATCACTGGTTTGAGAACCACCAGTGATAGAGGACAGATAGTGTAGAGAAATGCACAAAGTAACTGAAGTCCTCAGCAAACACTTTAATTCAACGGTGTGGACTCCATAGAATTGCAGTGCTAATGAATGGAAGAACATTTCTTTCGGGCTAATGGGCCTGTGCAAAATGTGCTACAAATGAATTTGTTGATTAACGCATCTGCGGGAAGTTGCGCATATTAAAGTTAGCTTCCTGTCATATAGGCAATTCCGCACGCAGTACAAACACACACACACAGACACAAACGTGCACATGCACACCACTTTGGTCTTTGTATTGGAACGCTAATATTACAGGCACGGTCCATATACAGTAGGAGACTTATATTAAAATCCACATATTAACGTGTTTATATTTGGTGACCCACTTCATCAAACGTGCATGCATTATTTTACATGTGTGTTTTCTTTTAGCTGTATCTGAAACTCCTCAGTGGTTGGAGAGAAAACTGTAATAAAGCTATATCTTTTCCCATCATCGAGGGGGGAATACTGTACTTACTGTGCTGTACTGCATATTTTTTGCAGCGAGGCTATTTATATAGGATTCGTCCGCAGAGAGACTGCCTTACATCATCCAACAGAAACATGGATGCCCATTCTAGAGTGTTAGTAAAGACACTGTGTGCATGTCCGGAATGAATGAGAATGATTCCAAAACCCTATAAATATTTTAAATACTCTGCTTCAACCATTTAGTGGTCTGGAGTTTTCTGTAGGGTTTGGAAGGCTTTTGAGCTGCAATGAAAACAGGCAAAACAGGAGAAACAGTGACATCTGCTGGAGATACCATTGACATGTATGGGGATTGCACAATGTGACATCACATTCAGACGGAAAATGAGATCACTTGTTTGAGCCAGAAAACCTCTAGACCACAGAAGATCTAGGCTGTTCAATGTGAAAAGTCCAGCTTGTTTGAGTGGAACTGAGCTAAAAAAAGAGAGAAAAAGTTCCAAATCTCTCAGTGACATAGTTGTCATACCTAACTGCTAAGGTCAGGTCCCACTCACTTAGAAATGACCAAAATCGTCGGTTGCTCGTGCATACATTTTTTTTCTCTCTGCGGGTTGATGAAAACAAGTGTTTTCTGACAGCTGGTGACCCGATAAACCGAAAGTCCTCAATACAGACTTTCGTATTTTCCAGAGATTGTATGTATTACAGTCAACTACTGGCACATAATTCTTTAGACTATTTATGTATATAGATCTTCATTTCATTCTGATGACTTTATTTGATTGGGATTAAATTGATATATTCAAATTGTGAGAATACTAGTCTATTAGATCAAATAAGTCTAATTAGACTAGTAGAGAAAGGGTTAAAAAGCACTTTGTGCTGAGAAATCGCAGCATGATAAAGCAAGTGTGTGACGCCGGCCGTTATCACATGGCATCCAGTGTTGTTTGTTGCTTGTGAGCTTTTTTTTTTTCTTTCCACACTGTGTGTTCTCATATGTTGGCACTGAGTGGCATGGTGGAATCGCTGCAATAATGCTGGTCTTTATCACTCACTGTCATTAATGCTAAAACCTTCTAGGTCAGGGGTTTTCAACCTTTTTCATCTCAGGGACCACCATTTATTCAGGATTTGAGCCACGGACCACCATTTGAGGATAGTTTAGTCCCACAGACCCCAAATCTAAAGATTTATTTTGCTTTTGTCCACAATTCCAGGCTGGATTTGGGAAACAAAACAGGCAAAACATACATTCCAAAATGGCTAATTCACATGATGAATATTTTAACTCTTGAGAGTGTAAAAATGAAACCAAATGGACCCGCAAGGGTCCATTTGGTTTCATTTTTACGTTCTCAAGAGTTACATCTGGTTAACCAACTTAGCTGGGGACCACCTGGACCACCTGTTGAAAACCCCTGTTCTAGGTGACTAAAAGTGACATAAAAACTAAATTAACACCATTCAGAAGACTATGACTACAACTGAAATAAAAAACAAGGCCATGGGCCATGTACAGACAGCATTGCTGCCCATGGGGCACCGTGGCATGCAGTGGTAATCCTGGTCTCTACACTGCCTCCTGCTGGCCAGCTGGGGTGCCTGATGGAGGGGACAGAAACTGATTGGAATAACATGTACCTTCCATGTGCCATGTCTAACCAGGGAAACTCCAACCTGTTGGAGGAAAAAGGCAGCTTGGACTCCAGTCCTCATGCATTGAAGGTGGCATGAGGCCAGGCCGCTGCCTCCCCAGGTTTGTGGAGGGTGTAGAGCTCAGGATCACATTAGGTACTTGGCACTGGGTGAAAAAAATTGGTTACAACATTGTGGGTTCAAAAGGTTAAAAAAAAGTTGCTGTCCGACACTATGGGACCTCCAGACTGTAGAAGGACATGAGCTGGTGCCAACAGAGGCTCTTCCATACCTCCCTCCATCTCTCTCTCTCTCTCTGTGGGCATGGCATTCAGGCTGCCAGCACTGCCATCGTGCCAACCCCACAGCACGTCTGGGGTAATGTGTTGCCCTCAGATTGCTGAAGCCCCACTGAGCCGGTGGGACGCGAAGATTAGCCCTGCGCAACCCCAGCGGACCTGATGTCCAGTGGCCTGTGCCAAACACTGATAGATGAATGGGAAGTAGAGAGAGAAGAGCAAATGGGGGATGGCTGCATGGGGAGAGAGGAGAGGAGAGGCAGATATACTCTCTGTCCATCCGTAGTCTGGCCCTAGGCTGTACAGCCATGGTATGAGACAGCCAGATCGTTTTGCGACTTCAACCAAAAAAGTTTTATATACAGTAGTAGGTTTTATATAGGAACGGTCTAAACTAAAGCGTCAAGAACCCAGCCTTTTTCCCAAACCTTATATCGGTTGCGACCACACCTAACCCTAACCTTAACCTCAGCCCTAAACTTAACCTCAGTAAAACCTATGCCTAAACCTAACCATAACCCCCTTTTTAAAACGTTTGGACTGTTTTAGGAATGTTGCGAACGATTTAGAAAAAGGTCAGGGCAGGTGTACAAAGGCTGGGAGAGCATTGGTTGTGATGGTTTTGGAAAACAGCCGAACACTTTAAAAGAAGTGTTGCGACTTAGGTCGAGGCTGCAAAATTATTTCGCCCCTCCTGCATGGTATTTATTTCTATTTCTAAACAGCAGTGTTACTATGTGGGGGAAAATATCGACTTTTTTTTGGCTCTTTGACTTTATTGACTTTTTATACCTGAGAACTGATTCTGCTACTTCTCCCTCCTGGCTCCAAAACTATGGAATGCACTTCCCATTGCAGTCAGAACGACAGACTCACTCCCTATCTTCCACTGTAGTCTGAAAGCACACCTCTTCAAACTCCATCTCAGCTCATAGCGCTTGTATTACATACCAACACATAGTACTTGCAGTACCATCAGATCGCACCTCAGTAGACTTACTGTATATATAGCCTCGACACCCAGGCTTTCATTTTCGTCCGCCTTGCGCGAAAACGTAAAGCCTGGATTAACGCGCGTTGGAAAGTGGCCTTGAGGGGGGTGTCAACCTTCCGGGGTGGGCGTCGCTCTAAATGATGTGACGTAGAACAGCAGTGGACGGGCGTGGGAGGGGCCGGAGATGACGACACGTTAGTGAGATCAAATCAGAGCGCAGAACTTCCGCCGTGTGGATCCCACGACACCCCCGCCCCCCCCAAGGCCAAAATCATTGAGGGCTAGACCAGGCTATATATATGATGTCTAATCCATTGCAAACTTTTAGTGTTTACATTTTAAATTGCTTCAATTTCAAATAATCTGTATGCATATGATGTATTGCCATGGTTTTACTTAATGTAAGTCTCTCTGGATTAAGAGCATCTGCTAAATTGTCTTACAGAAGTCTACTCAATCCTAGCAGTTTTCTGAAAAAAACAAAACAAAAAAAAACCTCATGTTTCTAGAGATGGTATTCAAACGTTTTTCATGTCAAGGGCCCACAAACATATATGTAATTAACATGTTTGAATTCATGTTGTTGCAGGGACCCACAGAAGAAATGCACATTTTTACAATTTTTCAAAAATATCAGCTCTACAAGCTCATAGCATGGAACTCATTGCCGCTATGAGCTTGTAGATCCGGTATTTATCAATAGTTGAAGTTTAAAAATAATGGTAAAAAGGGGTTGAACACTAATATGTATTCCTGTCCTAAACAGGTTAATTTCAATGTAATCAAAATGTAATCTTGACTTAATGTATTATCTGTCCACATGTACAATGAAATACAGTACTTATTTGCATTGTTAGTATGGAAAGGTTTTCCTTGAATGCACAGCAGGCTGTGACACATAAGACGAATAAGACTATAGTGTAAATGGAAGTGCTAAAGGGAGTTATGTATATAATTATTACACTAAACAGTTATGTATCCCACGGGCCCTATTTTACGGTCCAGTTGTGCTATACCCACTGTTTGGGGACTGAGTTTTGTGCACGGTGGCATTCATTCCTGAGGCCAAGTTACAGTATCTTCTGCCACGTAACCTTACACCTGTGCTACCCCTTACATAGGTGTCTTTTTGTGCATTGCATTAATATAACCAAATGGCAGTTGCCTTTAACACTTTGGTTGTTTACTCTTTCTGTGCCGACCACTAAATGGTGGTGTTGGCACAGAGCGCCACCGATTTTCAAGCCACAACGGCCCAGTTTTGAAGTGACACCAGAGTGCGTGTTCTAATTGAAGTGAACCATCTGGTGCGGTTACACAGTAGCAATCGCAGATCAACTGGCATTATATGTGGCTCGTACCATAAACATGTTAGCCCCCGGTAAAATCTGGTGACCTTGGAACCTTGGTTGCCACCTCATATATCTAAATGTAACCTCGGTAAAACTATGCTTACAGCTAACTTTATTCATAAACTTAACCTCAGACGACCAATGTACTTACAGTACTTCAATTTGAGAAAACTGGCTGAGCTCACCCAGCCAATTCTGAGAGCTTCAGTCACATTGCCATATAGCTGAACAGCAGGGGTAGAGCACATTACCACATTTTGATAGAGTTTAAGAGGTTAGACAACAGGCCCCATGTGTGTTTTTTAGGAGAATACCTTGTAGTACATAGTTATGGTCTCAACTTTACCACTTCGACTGGTATTTGTGCTCTATGGTAGCGTTGCAATAATTATGAGCTATAGCTTGCTACCACTATAGCTAAAGCCCAGGAATTTGCAGGGCTTGCGTTCTGAAAACGGCACCCGGGAGACGTTTCTGGAAAGACCGATACAATCTCTGCTATAGAACCTTCAGCGCTGCTATATTGAAAAATAAAATGCTGCTCATTTGGGAGTAAAATCTCAAAGTTCCAAAGTAAATGCTCCGCATTCATATAAAGGCTGCCGGTCGATCCACATTCTGTGGAGCAGATTCAGGCAGAGCCCTTTGATGGCATTAGATATTAGAGGCTGAGTTCTGTGGCTGGGAGCTCAGGGACGAGAGTAGCCTGTGTTCACAAATATTGATCGCAAGTAGGCCACTGGAATACAGCAGCATACAAAGGAATTTTTGAGCAGCGTTTCCACTGAATAGGGATAAATGGGACTTTCTCTTTCTGTTTGTATGTTAGAAAGAATAGCTGCACCCAGGTTGAAGATTTCATAAACACACATTTAGCTTTATTTATTTATTTGTGCTGGTTCTGGACAAGATATCTCAACACTGCACTGCACTCCCTGCCCCTGTGGCGATGTGAAACACATTGGGCACTATTTTGATTGTCTTACATATCATGTCTTATGACTTAAGTCAAAACTTGGAGGTGTGGCAAAGCTGTTTGGCCACTCAAAACAGCCAAACAGCTTTGCCAAGTTTTGACTTAAGTCATAAGACCTGATACTTAAGACAATCAAAATAGGGCCTGTTATGGCAATTTTGAAGCTGGTGGGGCAAATGAGATACATACTGTTCAAAAACACAGAATTGTATAGATTGATAAGTGTATTTACGGGGGTATTGCAGGAGTCTGTGCAGTCCATGGCCTTCGCTCCTGTGACCAGATCCACACTGTTGGACTGATGGATGAAAGTGTTGCATGTGTGGGACAAGTCGAGTGGGGAAACGTGAAAATGTGGTTAGCAAATTATTAATATCTTGATGTCAATATTCCAAAAATAACTACGGATTTCAATTCAAATATAGAAAAAAAAAGCAGATCTACAATCTATTTACAAATAGTTGATTGTAGATCAGTTATTTTTGATACGACTGTATGCAATGTAGCCCCTCTGGAGTGAAATGTGGAAATATAGCGCCACTATAATCTGAGTACTTCTCGGATTATTTTAAACACACATGTAGGATAAGAGACAACAGAAAGGGCGGCCGTGGCTCAGGAAGTAGAGCAGGTCGGCCAATGAACCAATGGTCGTGGTTCGAATCCTGGCTGCTCCTACATGTCAAAGTGTCCTTGACACCACTCGTGTGTGAATGTGTGGAAGTGAGGATGCTGACGTTGACTGTTCACCACTCTACTTCCTAATGTATGAATGAATGGACCATTGTAAAGCGCTTTGAGTATACACGTAGTACATAGAAAAGCGCTATAAAAATGCAATCCATTATTATTAGAAAGCCAACTTTAAGGAGAGTAGTATTAGGGCAACACTGATGCATGCAAGTCACAATGTTGTATAGAGTCTCAATTTGTGCGCTATCTTAGAAATGAGCCACTGTCCCACCCAGAGAGGGATATCTGGTCACCCTTACATGTCCTGGGCTCGCCAAAGCACTCCTGTCATGCATGGTTACACAGGTGACATTCTCCTGACATTTCTCCTGCCTTCTCCTCTGCCACTCAGGTTGAAGAGCGCTTCGCTGCGTGCGTCTGCGCGCGGCTGACATCTCACAGTGCACATCTTCCCTCGACCTCCTCCTCAAGCTCAGCACAGACAAGACCGAAATTTTCTTCTTCTTCCCAAGGTAAGAGCAGGATCTCACTATTCTCACAGACAACTAATCCCTGGTGGCTTCTTTTCCAACTGCCAAAAGCCTGGCTATGGGTCAGCATTATTCCTTCAGGAGGCACACACGCACACACTTACTTTCTGGCTCATTTCATCTGCTCGCCGTTGTACAAAACACAGTTGTTGACCTACAAGGCTCCCCCATACCTTCAAGGCATGTTCCATCCCTTCAACCCTTCTCACTGCACTTAGCAAACAAAAAGGAATCCTGTATGAGTATACAGAGCCGCGTCTTCTGCCAGAGAGGTTCCTCAGGGATGCTTTGCTGAGGTGATTACGCCTCTTGTCACCCACATTATCATATCATAAAGTGGGCCAGTATAAAAACTGGAAGATTTCCAAGAGAATTCAGAGAAAGCAAGTGTGATATGCTAAAAAAGGTACTGGAGCAAATAGCTATAGACCAGTATCTGTCTGTCTCTGTCTTAAAAAGGACAACATTGTTTTATATCAACCAATGTTTATGTTTTGGGTTGTTATTGGAGAAAGTATAACATGAGTTTATTGTTTTTCCATTTGCTGCTTTCCCTAAGTTTGGGGGATTTTAGTTGTTTTTGATGGGGCTTCTTTAAATATTGTAGCAATTTTACCTACTGAATGTGAAGGTACAGTAGAGGTTGTTTATAAGAGCTACGTGGACTTATAGATCAATAGGCGCAGTATGGCAGTTTGTTACATTCAGTAAATACTGTGATCTTTTGTGGCCAGATATAATTTCTTGAAGTTTGGTCTATAGTAAATAATAGGGGTGTGACATTACAGTATGTATCACGATACATTTTGGTGATATGATACATGGACAACAGGTTCATTCTGGCGTTACGATACAGTTCCATTCAATGATCTAAAATCGATACAGTAACTATTTAAAGCACAAATAACATGGATTCCTAGAATTGTATTTCATACTTCATACCATATTGTATATGTACCTCAAGCTTATTTCTAATAGTTTGAGCCTCAATTATCGCTGATATAACCATTCCTTGTGATTTTTTTATGGACAGTTTAGCTGCAGTACCACAATGTCCTGAAGTGGTGGGGGCGCTGATATGCAGGATATTTTATAACAGTCATTACTGATGCTAGATACTGTAAAACCAGGCTTGTTTCCATGTAATTCCATGTAAACTTGGAAGATCAACAATGGTGGACATTATAAAGAAAGTGTAAATGCAAGAGCAGAAATTATACAAAGCAGCGTGCCTTTAAGGACATCATTATGAGGCCAAAATCAAACAAACTGTTCCTGATAGCAGTTTATATTAAAGCTCCTACATGATATGAAAGACTGATTGTTCAAACTAGATCATTTGTGGACATAAAAAACACACATGGGAGCAACAAAATCACACAAAAAAATAAAAATAAAAAACTTGAATTTCATTTGCCCTGTCACAGCACAACGCCTTGTGGGCTTGTAGATCAGCTATTTTCAGCATGCAGTCACCAGTCATACAATGGCTTGTCTTTTAGTTCCATTGGATCTCTTCTCTATGCACTCCTCTCAATCAGACATTTTGTTCTAGTTGGTACAGTATTTACTGCTGGAATTGTCAGTAGTAGTCTTAATTTTGGTTATCATAGCTTAGTTTTTCTTTTGTTTGTTTTCATCATTGACAAAAGGTTTTGATTGATTAACTTTCGTTCGTCCTTGTCCCACCCAGATACTATATCTGTTTCCTTTTTATGCCTGTATATGGAGTTCCTTTTCAGACGAAAGATGGAGTGTGAGACAGACAGACAGACAGACAGACAGACAGACAGACAGACAGACAGACAGACAGACAGAGAGACGGACATCTGTCTGGATTCCATAGGGTGCACTGTGTTCGCAATCACTGCGTTTACAATTAGTCGATGGAAACTACACTGGTTAGAGTTGACAACAATTATGTGGCATAAAGCTCTGGTGTCATGTACAGGCAGAGCAACCTGGCAGCAGCACGACAAAAAAAAAAAAACACATTCCATTCCAGTGCTGCGATGGTCTGTGACAGCAAGAAGCACAACAATGGAATAAATAGACCACCAAATTGGCCAGCAGCTGCTACAGTGGCACGTCAGTTACATAACCCAATGAGGTTGCACATTGCACCTCACTGCTGCCTGAACTAACTCTCCAGGCTGTGCATCAGTTTATTTTTGGTTGGACAACAGTGAGATTCTCACTAAAACTCAGACAGTCCCAGGCTTGATCCTTGTGGCTGCCAGTCTGTATGGTGTATTTAAAGACAATCTTTAAATATACTTAACCTACTCTCCTTATCATTGTCACTGGACAAAGGACTAAAGCAGTGGTTCTCAACCAGAGGTCCCAGAGAGGGTTCCTCGCATTCACTAGTTGAACTTAATTGCTGGGGACTTGGTAATCATAACTAAATGGACCTTATGGATATTTTAAAACTCTTGAGAGTGCAGCATAAAATCAAATGGGGAGACTATTGTGACTGTACAAAGACTCTAGCAATCATTACTGAATTAGAATGTAGAGATTTAACACTACACCCACATTAATTCCCTGCCATATTTCCTCCAGTCGTGAGTTAAGTTGTGTGGCATGTTTGTGTCTTTGTCACAACAATCCCCACACAGCTTTTCCAATAAATCTGAGTTATGGTTGGAAATTAAAGGCTGTATATACTATACGAGGCAGACAGGAGCCATAAATGTTGAGTTCCCAGAGGGGGAAACTCGGGAGAATAGAAGTTAAATGATGGTGGCCTCCCCTAGGACAAGCTGGCGCTCAATCACTCAACGACAACAGAGTCCCCCTTGAGGAATACGGGTAAATATATGACTCCATTGAGGCTACTGGGGTGGGGGTGGGGTGGGGGGGTACACGGTGCACTTGACAAATAACCTGCACCACCAACCATCCTAAGACTCCAGTGATATTCCCCCCAATCCTCAGTCTCCGTCACCCATTAATTATGAAGGTGGAGTCATAACATGGCTGATTACTGCCTTAAACGGTTTCCACTGCCGTGGAGACCACGGCCATTTTCACAGGGAAATTATGAACCCCGATGGAAAAAGTGTGACAATCACCATGATGGATGGTGTTTGTTTTATCAGAGTCTCTTCATCTGTGGGTTTTATTTCTGGTGGCGGTGCCCCCCTGTCACAGAGCTAGACGGGGCACCGCGGTGACAGGCACACACATCATGGCTCTGACCCAAGAGGCACACATGCACGGGGAAGTTTAGAGTTTTTGGAGCTCTGGATTAGAGAAATATATCTGCCTTGAGTTACAACTTTTCAGATTGTATGGGTTGTCAATCAGCTAGGGCTTATCTGTTTGGATGTCAATCAGATATTCTGTTTGGATGTATGGCTGTCAATCAGATATTCTGTCTGGATGTATGGCTGTCAATCAGATATTCTGTCTGGATGTATGGCTGTCAATCAGATATTCTGTCTGGATGTATCAGTGATCAGTAGAATTTTCCCCCACTCAGTAGGGGTTCACGCATACACGTAACTTATGAGTATGCTGAAAATGCCTTGCACATACTCATAAACCATACAGTATAGTATAAAGGAGAATTTTGTGCGAGGCGTCTTTCTTACCTTTATGTTTAATGTCAGCAGTGTGTTGACATTAAACACACTTTACTGCATATTAAGAGCATAGCTGTGTTTCAGCTGTTCATCGTGAGCTCTCACTCTATAGTGAGACTCTGCAAAACACAGCATCACCGTTACTATGCAGTAAAGTGGGAGTGTCAACACAATGACATTATGGAGAGTTCATAAAAAATAGTGAGGAGGCAATACAAAGACCTATTTTATTCCCCATGATTGAGGAGTTGTTGATTTTCAACCTTTTTTCCAAATTCCACAAAAACGAGATTTACCCCCATCACCAGCTTATTCCTAAACCTAGAAAACACATTTAGAACAGGCATTGTGTGCTGAAATTCAGGGAGTGGATGATGTGATAAATATGGCCACCATTATATACATTGTGTATCAAATTCCTATTTTATTTTGATGAAAAAGTTATCCGCATTAACATTACACTTGTGTGAAGCTGAGTCACCACAGAGTTACAACATTTGTCTGTCTGTCTGTCTGTCTGTCTGTCTGTCTGTCTGTCTGTCTGTCTGTCTGTCTGTCTGTCTGTCTGTCTGTCTGTCTGTCTGTCTGTCTGTCTATACAGTAAATGCTATGTAAGCAGTCCAAGTCGTTGCACTGCTCAGTACCTGCTGCTCCATATCATTGAAACCGACTCTGGGCCAAGTGCCTGAAATGAGAGTGTACTCCACCACCAGGCATATCCGCTACATCATGTACTGTACAGTTGGTGCACTTCACCTTGGCCAGCCTTTTTCACAGCCAGTGGCTTCAGTGGAAATGATCTTAACAGTCTTGGCACAGTGGCATTGCATTTACCTTGATGTAAGAGTCACATAACCAAAAAGACATATTTTGTCCCCTGGCTGTATCAGCAGAGGTGTCCATGATGAGCAAATGGCCAATGTACTTTACTGTGTCAAATGATGCATCGTAACGCCGCTCTGGAGGAGACCCAAGAACTTACTCTCTGTAGTCATTGTGTGTGCCAACCAGTGGCGCAAGAAGTACTCACATCTTTTTACTTATATTAAGTAATAATAGTATCAATTCCACACTGTATAAAATAACTTTTACTCAGTTAAACGTTTGGCATTCACATGTTTACTTCAGGATTTGCTCACAAGTCAATATTCCAAAGTTTTCAACTGTATAAAAGGTGTAGACATTGTTTGAAAATAGCATAGTGTTATCAAATCACATTTTTAAGATGAATTGTGCGCCATTGTATGTCTCACTGTGTGCTATGGTATGGCTGATTGTATGTCTCACTGTGTGCTACTGTATGGCTGATTGTACGTCTCACTGTGTGCTACTCCTGTATGGCTGATTGTCTCACTGTGTGTTCATTGCATATTAGCTCATTGCATGCATAGCTATTCATAGCATTTTATAAATCCATTGGAGGGTCCAGCCGACACATAGGGTCTAGTTTTATTACTCTTGCTCAACGGTCTCATCCAACTCTAAAGAATTGATTCAATATGTCTTTTTATAGTTTATTATCTTAATCATGCATTTAAACATAGTTCATAGTCTAAAGGTTACAGAAGGAGACAGAATAACAATATAAATCATACAGAATCGCCTCACAATTACAGATATTTTGCAGAATACAATCATTTAAGCATTTCTCTATATATTTGCCGTTTGGTCTATGTGGACTCTGATTTATATTGGATTCTTTGTGCATCACTGTGACTCTCTTGTGCTGAGAAGTCTTATTAGGGGTCAGTTTACTGGCAATTGAGTTCAATCACAGTTAAATCAAACATTCCTTTCTGTCTTAATACCTTTCTTTCAGGTCTGTACTTGGTAATGTGTTTTATCAATATAACATATACGAACACTTACGTCTGACACCCAATATTGGGCGCCACAATGACTCATTGCCGTCCACTGGCCCAGAGTGGAGTGACCGGACACACTGGCCAGGGCGGCAGCGTCCAGCTGTGAGGGTGATTGAACCTACGGTGAGCTCTCATGGTCAGCCCTCATGGTCAGGGGCTCACTCAGCCTCCATGTAATCGAATTCTGCCGCTCGTTGTCACACAGGACAGGACAGGACAGGACTAGCCTGACCTCAGTCTATCGTTGGGTTGAATTGTCCTTTTGTTTCACTTCATTATTCAGTCTGAAAGTCCTCCCCACCACAGCATTGTATGGTATACCAACCAATCAGAATAGTGGAGCTATCGTGTTGAGTGACAGGGCTGTCGGCCAATCAGGTACTGTAGTCAGATTTTTAACTATTAACAATGACATTGGAGGCAGGGTGGAGATTCAGGGCTGGAGCCAGGCTAGGACAGGACGCAACACAAAGCTAAACCCCTGAAACAGCATAAATACTCACACCACACACATAAACCCTGAGTCCATGTGACAACAAGCCCAGACACATGGATGGGTACAGGGAAGTTTACACTTCCAGTACACACAAAGCAGTCCATAGCCGGCCACGTCCACATATTGGTAAAGTACTGTATACTTTTTGTTACGTATGGGCAATCCCCCCCGCCCCTCCCCCCGAAATAAAAACAAACAAAAGTAAAAATAAATGTCATGCCATTGGCCCTTTAATATTGCAATACTACATACGCAAAACAGAGAAAATAATTTGCCAAGAGATCACTTCATGCATGCTGAAAAGAAAATGGCTTTGCTATGTAATTGTTGGTTCAAGTCATATTTTTTCCTATTTCCTGTCCATAGCCGATTCATTGGGAAAATACTGTGTGTGTGTGTGTGTGTGTGTGTGTGTGTGTGTGTGTGTGTGTGTGTGTGTGTGTGTGTGTGTGTGTGTGTGTGTGTGTGTGTGTGTGTGTGTGTGTGTGTGTGTGTGTGTGTGTGTGTGTGTATGCGCCTGTGCACACACATAACTCCGCGTCTCGGCTATGAAAAGAAAATCGGGGGGCTTTGTATGCAGGCATGAGGCGCGACGGCACTCTTTGGAGGGCAAATGGGATTACAGTGGCGTGGACGCTTCCAGGCATGGGAGACATCACTCCACCGTGGCAGGCAGCGGTCGGTGGCCTGTTAGCTGTGGGCTAATCTAAGGAGATGGATTCTCAACGCCTTTGACTGAGGCTCTCTGCCTCCCAGCCGGCCGCCAGTCGCTGTATTTAATGGCTTCAACTCCCCAGGACATTGTTTCAATCAAGAGGTCACCGTGGTCCTACATAGCTCCAGCTCGGCTCAGTGTGATTTTCTTCTCTGCCTACCATACACCACGGAACGACAGCCGTACAGCTTGTCTTACATTGTTTATGCATGTACAGTATGGATCTACTAGGGGTGTAACCATATAGTAACTGCATCGACAACTCGATTTTTTTTAATGCCAAGAATCGAAGTATGTCAAAATGATTTCTTTGAATGATTTCTTTGCAGATAAACGGTTGCATTAATACTACACCAAATTTAACACTTTTACAAAGAAAAAAAGAAAAGGAGTGGTTTAATTACTTAAGACAATGTCAATGTATTTTAAATAGTTACTTAGGTAGTATACTTAGTTTAATTACTTAATTTGATGTAGCATTGCATTAATTCTACATCAAATTTAGCATCTTTTAAAAGAAAAACGAAAAAGTCTGGTTTAAGTACTTAAGAGAATGTCAATGTATTTTAAATAATTACTATATCGATTTCAAATCATTGAATCGCATCTGATCATTTCGCCAGAATGACCTATATCGTATCATCAACCATGTATCATGATACCTATGGAATCACTGTTAAAATGTATCGTTATACGCCTAGTATCTACGTATTTTTTCCAAGTCCCAGTTGAGGGAGTGACACTTAAAGTGACACTCCTCAAAGAGCTTTTTTTTAGACATGATGGTGGAAAAAGTAGAGGAGGTGAAGAACAGCACATACATGAGCGACTGACTTCAGGCCATGTGTGGAAGCTGACAGAAATGTGCCCACTGGAGTGAGTGTGGAAATATACAGTAGTGACTCTCTGGAGGGAGTCTCTGGAGTGAGTGTGGAACTATAGTGGTCTTCTGGGGTGAGTGTGGAACTATAGTGGTCCTCTGGAGTGAGTGTGGAACTATAGTGGTCCTCTGGAGTGAGTGTGGAACTATAGTGGTCTTCTGGGGTGAGTGTGGAACTATAGTGGTCCTTTGGGGTGAGAGTGGAACTATAGTGGTCCTCTGGAGTGAGTGTATAACTATAGTGCCTCTCTGGAGTGAGTGTGGGACTATAGTGGTCCTTTGGGGTGAGAGTGGAACTATAGTGGTCCTCTGGAGTGAGTGTATAACTATAGTGCCTCTCTGGAGTGAGTGTGGGACTATAGTGGTCCTTTGGGGTGAGTGTATAACTATAGTGCCTCTCTGGAGTGAGTGTGGGACTATAGTGGTCCTTTGGGGTGAGTGTATAACTATAGTGCCTCTCTGGAGTGAGTGTGGGACTATAGTGGTCCTTTGGGGTGAGTGTGGAACTATAGTGCCCCTCTGGAGTGAGTGTGGAACTATAGTGGTCCTCTGGAGTGAGTGTATAACTATAGTGCCCCTCTGGAGTGAGTGTGGAACTATAGTGGCCCTCTCCCTCATCCCACCCGTGCGTAAGTGCAGTATGTACTGTTCTTGATTTGTGGTCAAGGTCTCTTGTTCAGTACCAGTGCTTTCCAATACCACCAAAACACTACTGTAGGGTGTGGCCTGCTGTTTCTCCCTGTCTCCCAGTAGCCACCCCCACCAGGCACCCCTATAGCTCGGTGACAGATTCGATGGCTCCCGACCGTGCTGTATAACTGCATGGCGACCTTTGCCGGCGACTCATGCCTCATTGTCATGAGCCGCCAGATAAGACAAGACGCAAGCTCTGCTTTTGCTCACTGTCATTTATCTGAGGGATTTCTTGTATGTCTCTGCCCTGAATATATTCGGTTCTTTGTGCAGCCAAGCATTAAATTGCTTTCCATTGGGATCAGGTTGCGTACAGGGGGTCACCAACGTTTGTGGCAGGCTTCCAGTAAGATCTTATTATCATCATCCTTTCTGTGAGGTGAAACCTGTCTAATGAAAGCTCATGAAATGTCGACGACATTGTTACCGCCTATAGAGTGATTGGCTGCTGACACACATTGCCTAAGCCAATGAGAGTGTAGTATGATTGTCTACCTCGTGATGAAAGTTATGTCACACACACCGCAAACATGTTGATTTACATCATTAACATGAGCTGGACAGGGTGAGCGACAACAAAACACGTTCATTGAACCATGTGCAGAACATCGGAATCAAGCGCAAACAGCGACCACAAGGTGGCGGAAGAAAAACCTTCACGTTACTGAACTCACAAGACACTAAGGGGGACAATGGAGACAGTGCCTGTTTCACCTTCCATATTACTATATAATCATTCTTTTTTCTGTGTGTGTGTGTGTGTGTGTGTGTGTGCGTGTGCGTGTGCGTGTGCATGGGGGGGGGGTAATTAGGGTCATCTTGCTTGGAAGCTGTGTGAGGCCCTGACAGTGTTGTCACGCTAAAGGGGCTTACAGACGGCCAGTAACAAATCGCGCCTTCTAGTTCATTTTCAACGGGACCGGCGTTTTGTGCTCAGAAAACCATGTGACATAAAGAGAGTGTGTGACGCCGGACGTTAATGCACGGCGGCAGTGTTGTTTATGGCGTGCGTGCTCGTTTCGTGCACACGCGCGCAAATGTTTTTCAAAGCTCAATCCAGGGAGTTTTTTTTCTCGCTGCGTGATTCACCGTCTCTAATGCCCCTAACACAGAGCTTTAGATGGTCAGGTCTAAATCGGCGGATGCTGATGGACATAATGCATTCAAGTCATTCAAACCAGGAAACAATGGGCTCCATTTTCGTTACATGCTAAACCCCTTTTCTCAAATCCCTTATTTCGTTTTTGCTATTTTGAAAAACATTTTGGAATATTTCAACATTTCAATCTATTAACATGTTGTGAACTTGTAGACTGGCCATTTGAACTACTGAAAAATGTTTTTTTAAATAGTTTTAAAAAGCAAATAAGTTAAGGGATAAGGGGTTTAGCGGTAACGAAAATGGAGCCCAATGTGTCTAAATACCTGAACCTTAAAGAGAAATCACAAATCGTAAAATCACTGTCTGCGACATGAGCTTGTAGATCTGCCTTTTGTAGAGAAACACAAGTGCAAATATTTGAATATAGGCCTATGTTTCCAAGGGTCCTTTGTTTTTGTGCTCATAATATTCAGTCACTGGCACAAAGTATTTTGAGATGGGTGTCCATGGCCAAATACATCAACATGTCCTCCTTTATTTTCACCTGACTTAGGCCAGCAATGTTGGCTCACATGTTGGGGTATACCCCCCTATCTCAGCATGGGGAGAGGGGGGGGTTACCAAGAGTATGGGAGGACATGGCGTCTGATTGATTGGATTACCAAGAGAATATGGTGTTTTCTGAGTTGTCTAGGGAGGAAGGATGGAGGGAGGGAGCGTAGGGGGGATTTCTTGTCCTATCAGCACGTTGGAGAGCTCCACTGGCTGGAACGCTCATGCTCCACAGAGCGAGGGAAGGGAGGAAAGTTTAGGGAAAGTTGCTCACCAGCAGGCAATGATGTTCTTTATGGAGAGCTGCCATGAGCTTGTCTCTTGAGTGACGGAGGAAGACGGCAGTAAAAAAATAAAAATAAAATGCAGTCCAAATGCTGAGTCAATGGTCTGTGTGCGTCCGTATCATTATATCATATTTGGGCATTCACACAAATAACACAAATATACACACAAATAACTCCCTATATGGGCATTCAAGGTACCGTATTTTCCGGACTATAAGGCGCACTTAAAAGCCTTTAATTTTCTCAAAAATCCACAGTGAGCCTTATAATCCAGTGCGCCTTATATATGGATTGGTTGACTGCAGTAGCTTCAATTATATGTTAACTGTAGCTTCTATTCACTGCGCCTTATAATCCAGTGCGCCTTATATATGAAATCAGTTTTAAAGGGTGCGCCTTATAATCCGGTGCGCCTTATAATCCGGTGCGCCTTATAGTGCGGAAAATACGGTACACACATAGTACATATTAGTATAGACATTAATATATGGGCACTGGCGAAACGAGCTGAGGATGGGCCCTGGTGCAAGAATATTTTGTAGGCCCCTATCATTGCCATAAACGAGCAACTCTTACGCATGTGCGCGCACAAACACACACTACAGCTATACTGTATACAGTAGACTAACAAACGTGCCTGGCTACACAATTATTCCATTCATTTTCATTGATCTTTATTGGCAAATGGCCATGAAACACACACACACACACACACACACACACACACACACACACACACACACACACACACACACACACACGCACGCAGCATTTTCAGAACCATAACAACATGGACAGATGCCAAGCTCTATCTCTATCCTCCACCATTACTAATATCCAACAGCCTGCACTGACCTGGGCTCAAACATGATGTCCCCAAACTATTACACTCACACATTCACATTATATCCAACGCCAACAAAGCTGGTATGCACTTCCACAGTATAAGCAACAAGCATCAAGAACACAGCACATTACATGATTTACAAAGACAGCAAACTGACCGCATTAATGAATGTGACTGTGTACTCACTCATTAGAAGGTCATTTTACGGGTAGTGGAGATGTATTTTTCAGAGAAAGACTTTTTTGTTGTCTCTGAGAAACGGTCCGGCAGGCCTACGGACTAGTTGCTATTATAAAGCTTTTTGTCTTATCGGTATGCGGTGTCATGTCGTATAATCCTCGATCTGTGCTGGGGATTCGGGGTTCATTATCTGCAACGCGGCCGCCGCGCGCGGGGACATTCATTTTCACCGACACTGTGTCCGTGCGTGGCCGCGTGGAGAACTGTCACAGGGCGGTTGTGTTGCTGAACTCGTTGGCAACTCGAGTCCAGCGTGTCGCCGCTCTGTGAGGCAGGATCTGGGGTAGCTGCTAGTGCCCGGTGCGGTGGGGCTGCAGGTGCAGCAGGAGAGCCGATACTGATACAAACTTGTCCAATTTGGTCATTTTAGCTTCATTTACGCTTCCCGCTGCCGACTGCTCTCTTTCCATTCGCCTTTGGAACCACTTTCATGACTTTTCTTGAACATGACACTATGCTACGCCGATGCTTCAATTCAACCCACTCGCGCTTTTTTTTTTTGTAGTTGACACTTTTTTTTTGTTTTGATTTGTTTTAAGAGGAACTGACATCAGAACACATTCACACGTGAGTGACAGTTCACAGGTACCAATTTGATTGGACAATATCATTACCCCTCCCACTGCTAGGCCCGGCCACTCTCAGGTTTAACCCCCTAACGACCAGGCCACAGGTCCATAACAGTCGCAGGGCCCGCTGTCAGCGGCCTTTCTTTTCTTTTCCCCCCTTCCGTCTCAGTAGGCCCCCAAGGGGCCTGGGCCCTGGTGCACCGCACCGGCGGCACCGGCGTAAAATACGCGCCTGTATATGGGTGGTGCGTGCATTTCTAACTTGTATTGTCCCAACACTGTAGAATTTCCAACGTAGGAAACGTTGCTCTGCACTTAGAGGCAACATTTACAAGCCCCATCCATGCCAGCATGATTTGATGTATCTATTCATCTCATGCCAAAGGCCTGCCGATTTTCATATCATTATGACGGCATCTTTACACTTGTTTGCATCATTTGCGCGACCAGGTTACTGTAAGTTCAGAGTCCGTCCAAATTGAGTGTAATATCTTACATAGTACTAGGTAAGATGAGCATACGTTCTGTAGCCACGTTGCTTCTTTTGAATCGATGCACCCAAATAGTTTCCTCTTACACTTACGCTTACAAAGTGTAATATTATATTATCAGATAACCTATTTTAGGAAAACACACAAGCAAATGAGATTCTGCCAAGTCAGTAGCACAACAAATTACTGCAAAATGGCAACTTCCTGTGGAGTTTGTCATTCAGATCCAAATAGAGAGTAATACATGAGGTTTAAATTATTGTGTACTGTTCTACTGTAGTGCACTGCGCATTGGCAGAAGTTGCTTTGGTGGCATTCATGTACAGTATGTGCTAAAAGGCTGACTGCACATTTTACAATGTAGGCATTTAGCAGACACTAATCTGGAGTGCCTTACAGTAAGCACAAACATAATATTTGAATACATCATACAGTACAGTGTATAAAAATAGTCATCATGAATCATAAGTAAGCCAATAACCTAACCTATCTTTAATGAAACTGTGTGTATATACTGTACTACCGAGTGCTATGTCTACATAAAATCCTATCCTAGTTACATAAGATGAGCCTTTGTATTCACCTGTAAGGTCATCAAGTACTAAGGACCTATATGGAGTCTGAAGAGGTGTGTTTTCCAGACGAAGAGCAGAATGTGTGGAGTGGATATGCAGTTCTGATTGAAGACTTTGCAGAGCATTGTTCTGGCACTGCATCTATCAATGTGTGTGTGTGTGTGTGTGTGTGTGTGTGTGTGTGTGTGTGTGTGTGTGTGTGTGTGTGTGTGTGTGTGTGTGTGTGTGTGTGTGTGTGTGTGTGTGTGTGTGTGTGTGTGTGTGTGTTTTCTTGCACTGAATATATTTGGCCAGGGGGAAGTGAAGAATGTAATGAATTTGTTATACAGAAGATAAGTCGTGAATTTGATATGTACATCACAAGCCAATACCACAGGCTTAATATATTCTTCAGATTGATGTCATTGCAAAATCGATGTTTTGATAATTAAGTGTTGTTGCAAAATTAGTGACATTTGAATTGGATTCAGGCGTTCCCCAGCCAACATGACCATGTTCCATTTACAATGATGCTATTACGGCTGATTTTCTTGTCATCAACGATTTTTATGACTGGAGCTCTGTTAATTTCCCTAAAGATTTAAACGTGTCATAAATCAAATCCATGCTAAATCATATTGAGAATAAAAAAGGCAAAGTCTGGCTTCTCTGCCCAGACCAGATCAGTAGTATAGGGTATGGCAGGGGTTTTCAACTGGTTGCGAACAAGGGACTGTCTTAAAATCAAACCAGCAGTTGACTGATGACTACTAATCATGTCCTAATAATAATGAATAACCCATTTTTCTGTCGAATTTCTTGTCAGTAAGATGACTCTCCTGCTAACCTCCTTGATGTACATAAGACCAGATGCCATGCATAGAGCAACAGAGCTGTTTCCACACACGTACACTACATACTACACAGTACCTATACTTACTGCCATGACCTAGTAATAACATGGCCACAGTGCGGTCCACTGGAGTAGTTTTGTGGTTCCAATTGTCTGGCACTGGAGCAGTGATTAGGGGTGAGAGCAGAGCTGCATTACTTAACTCACAACTCACCACTTTTCCCCCTCCCTCTCTGCCAGGCCGCGGTGCGCAGCATCCATTACTGGTCTGTCCGAGTAGAACACGGGCCAATCTCACCATCAACAAGCTGCCTGTTCTAATCTCTCCACTACAGCCATCACTCTCATGTCATGTACCTTACAGATATTCCTGTCTCGCAGCCTCTTCCCCTAGAGGGAGCCTCAGTCCTGCCCCCCCCAACCCCCCGTATACATGGACGTGATGTGGTAGTTGTTGACAGTTTTCTCCCAGCACAGGGATAACAGTAATTTGCTCGCCCTATAGGGACCTCTGATGACTTTGAGTGATTGAACAAACTGAGATGTCTCTCGGTCATGTTGTAACGTTTTTTCGTGGGCTGGTTGGTGAAGGGGTTGGGCGGTGGGGCGACAGATGTCACCGGGTGTTGCAAGCCCTTGCCTGTATGCACACAAGCGTCTCCGTGTTGACGTGCCTGAGCCAATTTAACCCGACAGCCATCTCTATACCGGTAAAGGGGAATTGGTTTCTCCTTTGCCCTTGCGAAACCTAGATTCTGTCTTGAGAACTGATGCCCTGCACAGCCTTGATAGAGACACACTGCAATACGTTGGAATGCAAAACAGGGGCGCTGCGTTGTTGTTGTTTATTTATTTATTTTTGCTGCGATGTGGAGGAGTTTTAGCAATTTGCCACGGCTTGTTTGCTTATTTGTAAAATTAAACGAGGGCAAGGGAAAGGCGCTCATCTCGCATCTCGATGCGGAGCATTGGATGGCAAGTATAGGCCCTCGTATAAAAGCGTCCGTAACAGATTTCCTGAGCGCCCGGCACTCAAATTAACAGGCGTCATGAGAGTATCTATTTATTTTGTCATCACATTTCTTGTTCATTTGCACGCACATACCCATGCCCGGCCGTCACCATATGTCCTTGTAATATAGTGGTAGCAGTCTGGAATTAATTGACTGGGGAAATAGGTAAACAAAAGGGATTATGCCGAATTACTGCCTGCTGAGTTCATAAAAGTGCGGTTGATATATATTTCTCTCAGTAGAACTCGATAGCCAAAAGGCTCTCCCTGAACTTTGTGATCTTCAATAATTCTCAGATGGTATATATGAACGATCTTCATGATGAAACCAACCAGACAGTATTGACTAAACCTTCCCCCTGTAGCTGTTCAAAAATAAATAAAAACAAATAAAAAAATAAATTGAACCCAAAATGCATTCCGTGATATTATTCCCATAACCACAGCAGACATTTGATTTCATCATTGGAAAGAGCCGCCAGCCCGTGGAAGTTAAGTCAATGATGTTTGCCCTTCAAGCGCCAAACAAACTGCACCAGAACAGTGTATTGATTGTAGGTATACTGGAGGCACTGCATGGAACTCATGCCTTCAGATCAGGTCCTGCTTGGTAACACCAGCCAGATGTTACCATACAGTATCTCTCTCTGCCAGCTGAGAACCTATTCTACAAATGTCTTCTGAACCTTGATGGTTTTCTGGGTGTGTGTGTGGGGGGGGGGGGGGGACATTATTTATGTCCGTAGTGGTCCTTGATATGTGAAAATTCTGTATGTAGTTCCATCCAGGTACCTTCCATGAAGCCAACCATTTGATTTAAAATCATTCACTGCGCCACATTTTTACTATTTTTCAATAGCTAAAGTACAACACAATGCTGACAACACCATAGTGGGATAGTGGGAAGAGTGGGATTGTTTGGCTCCGTAGCCAAAGACATGTTGATGTTCGGGTCCTTGATATAAAAATGTTTGAGCACGACTGATAGCAACATGCAGTAGATTGTTCAGAAAACTGTCTTCTTCTTATATATTATTCCTTTTTACAGAGCACCATCCGTCGCTCATCTGCCTTCATAATGGAATTGTATGTATTTTTTAATCATCAGCCGACAATCAGTTCCGGTTCAAACTGCATCTGCTAGCGTACTCACTGCACATCAATTGAGATGGATCATAGTTTTTGGCACATCTAAGTCAATATAAGGTGGCCGGAATCTGTCTAAAAATGCTGAAAACATGCTAATGCTAATTATTATTTAATTTTCCCTTGATTCATATTCACAATTAAACAAATCCTGGCATCTTGGACATGTGGCATTGATTAAGTAATCCTGAGATCCTGGGGGGTGGTTGGGACTGCGGGGCCTGGTAATATAATTGTATTTAGTTAGTATCCATCAGTGGGTGCTCACACACACACACATCTCACATTTCAGAAGCTTCTTGCGGAGCTTCCATGCAGGGCAGTGCCAGCAGAGTGCTGCCAGCCTGCCAGCCTGCCTGCCTGGTCGCATTTTAGGTTCAGCTCCGCAGACGTGAGATATGTTATTTATCTCCTCCATATTTAATGAGGGACTGGCCCTGGGAAACAGATGGCGCATTAGCTGTAATAAACCAGACCCGACTTCAGTGCTATCCAAGCGGGAATACGGATAAGGAAAAGAGCTGTTAAAAAAGACCTCGTACCTCCAGCGCCCGTATTGTGGCAGGGCAGTGGGGGGTGGAGGGGTCGTGAGGTGTCTAATGTGCAACAGAGTGCATTGGTATAAGGCAGGGCCGGGCCTATAGTGCAGAGACGGATCACCGTTATTACTCCGGACAGGTTTTCATTGCCTGTGGTGAAGCGTCATATACTGATGTGGGGTGGAACAAAGAAAATGAAAATTACTGTAAGCTCTGACCCCATTGTTCGCGGCGCCAGCACTAAAGTTGCTGAGTGAGGACTTCACATTGAGCTGTGTTTTATTGTTACGCTCAGCAGAAGTGATTCTATTGCGACACGCGCGCACGCACACACACGCAGTCCCACACTGTACTGTACATGCATGCTGCTCGAGGCTACAACTGATTGCAAGCCTGGCTTACAGGCACTCTGGCGTATGTGTACACATGTAAACTGTACGCGTCAGCACATCACGTCACTTGCACATGTCAACAACGCAATGACCCAATTAAGCCGGTTCTGCGCAGGATGTAAACTGCGCGACGAGGCCAAGCGTCAAGGAAAAAAGGAAAGACAAGCAAACATTGTTGAACATAACTAGATATACAATGTTTATGGATGGATTCCTTGACTGTTGACTTTCCACCGACTGTTGTAAACGTGGATCCTCTTCAACCCAAAGCAGCATCTTGCTCTTTCTCTTGACAATGCGAGGCGAGGTGTGATGTATCACCTAACGTTGTCTATAGGAAGAGCACATCTAGTACTAACTCCATCCACTCCCCAAGGGTTTTACAGGCTTGCGGGTGGTAAATGTTTTTCTTTCTTTTTTTTTACCAAGACACTTTACATAATTTATATTCTGCATTACGTTCAGTCACCCATTCATACACCGACGACGGAGGACACCATGCAAGGTTCATCAGGAGCAATTACATGGTTCAGAGCAGTGTCGAAGACAGAACTTCAGTTTTGGGTGGGCCTTGCCAGGAGTGGGTGGGCCTGCATGCCAGTGCCGGCAGGCGGGGCGAGGGGGCTCTAAAAGTGTAAAGTAATGGTACACATTTTATTGTCAATCCAAATAAGATTTAGGCTTGGTAACTCCAGACCTCTACATGGGTGGGCAGCGGGCCACTCCTGGCCCACCCGTGGCTGTGCACTGGTGGCAGAAGGACATTTCCGACACTAACTCCGGGGGAGCCCTCAGGGATCGAACTGGGAGCCTGGCCTTTCCCATCAGGCCACTCTTCCCCTGAGCCACTGCTGCCCCAGTTGGTAATTCCTCTGACTTCTTGAGGCCTCAAGTCAGTAGGGAGTGAGGAAGCAGCACTATGCTGTAGAACAACATGTCCTCCACCCAACCCCAAGTCCTTACAGCAGTGCTTTACAAGGATGGTCATGTCAAGGCCCATTATTCATAATGCATTTGAGCCACCCGATGACCATGTGATGACATTTAGCCTCGCAGACTCAAGACTAAGAACTATTTTGTTCTTGTTGGATGATATTTCGTCCACGGTTCCATGCTGTAGTGTAGGTCAATACCATTATGTAAGATAACAGGCAAACGTTAAACATAACAATGATTCTATGTTCTCTAATTGTGTGGACTTCTTGTAAATGATGGCATGCATCTGTTTAGCAATAATCTAAAGTAGATCCACCGTGTGTGTGTGTGTGTGTGTGTGTGTGGGGGGGGGGGGGGGGGGGGTCACTTCTCTTTATAATAACTCTATCATTTAACTGGGGACCATATGGAATCCTGTCAAGGACCACTTGAGGAGGTCCCCGGACGACTGGTTGAAAACCACTACCTTAGAATCAAAAGTGTGTGTGTGTGTGTGTGTGTGTGTGTGTGTGTGTGTGTGTGTGTGTGTGTGTGTGTGCGTGTGCGTGTGCGTGTGCGTGTGCGTGCGCGCGCTTGTACTGTGCAGAGGGGGTGTGGGCAGCTGTCTGTAACGAACAAAGCTGACATGCTGTCTAGTTGTGAGTCAGATGTTAATTGTAAGGCCATAGAATGGACCATATTTAGCCGTCATGCTGTGTGCACTGCATGGCAGCCTGGGCTGGTGGCTGCGGTTCATGTGTGTCACGCTGTGTGCATGATGGCCTCATATTCCATATCAATTTGCGACTGACGCCACAGCTGATGGTAAATGAGGTGTGATTGCTTGTACCGGTAAATGAGTCACGACCAATAGTAGTGTTCGCAAACAATAGCAACGGTCTGCTGAGAAAAGGTCGGGACTCCCCCCTCCTCAAACCTCTTTCTATATGTGTCGCAGCATGTATCCTATCTGCCAAGGAAGGTATCCTATTGGTCGCGGCAGGTATCCTATCGGTCGCGGAAGGTATCATATTGGTTGTGGCAGGTATCCATCGGTCGCGGCAGGTATACTATCAGTCGTGGAAGGTATCCTATTGGTCGCGGCAGGTATCCTATCGGTCGCGGAAGGTATCCTATTGGTTGCAGCAGGTATCCATCGGTCGCGGCAGGTATCCTATTGGTTGTGGCAGGTATCCATCGGTCGCGGCAGGTATCCTATTGGTTGTGGCAGGTATCCATCGGTCGCGGCAGGTGTCCTATCGGTCGAGGCAGGTATCCTGTCGGTCATGGCAGGTATCCTATCGGTCGCGGCAGGTATACTATCGGTCGTGGCAGGTATGTCCTATCGGTATGGGGTTAAGTTTAGGTTTAGGCATATGTTTTAGGGTTAGGTTTACTAGCGGCCAGTGAAGAAGGGGCGTGACCGATAGACTACCGGCCACGACCAATGGTCCATTGGCTGTGACCATCAGAGGCCTGCCTCGGTCTCAAATTGATTTGGCTGTCTCTCATTCAGTGCAGCAGGTTGAAGCGTGCTGCTGTTCCAGGAAAAGACGGAGAACCTCCTACGGTGGTGATACTCACCATGGGGGGGATAATATCCTAGCCGCAGCTCCTGGGTGTGTGTGCGCACATGCGTGTTACAGAAGTTCATATGATAATAACCTACCTGCAGCTCCTGTCTGTTATAAATGGTGTGTGTGTGTGTGTGTGTGTGTGTGTGTGTGTGTGTGTGTGTGTGTGTGTGTGTGTGTGTGTGTGTGTGTGTGTGTGTGTGTGTGTGTGTGTGTGTGTGTGTGTGTGTGTGTGTGTGTGTGTGTGTGTGTGTGTGTGTGTGTGTGTGTGTGTGTGCGTGTGTGCGTGTGTGTGTGTGTGTGCGTGTGCCTGTGTGCTTTCTCTTGGTTGGAACAAGTTACAGAAGTGTATACGTGCGTGTGTGTGCAAGCTCTCACCGTGGGAATGAGTTACAGGAGGTGCAGGAGAATAATTTGCAATTCAAATAAAAATAAAACGTGTGTGTGCGCTCGCCGTAGACACGTGTGTGTGCGTGTGCGTGCGTGTGCGTGTGTGTGTGTGTGTGTGTGTGTGTGTGTGTGTGTGTGTGTGTGTGTGTGCGTGCGTGCTTCCCCTTGTGTACAACTGTAAGTAATAACATCAGCTTTACACCTAGACCTTACTCCTAGACCGAAGACTAATTAATACAGGAATGTGTATTAATTAATTTGCAATTAACTGGGTGGGTATAGTTAGTTAGGCTGGGGTTAAGAGCCAATGATGATGACGATGACGATAACGATAACGACAATGATAATGACAATGGTGATGGTGGTACCGAGCGCATTGGAAGTGCTAGCACGTAAGGTGGAACTATCGTGTTTTAAGCTTGGACCGGGGGTGAACGTCAAGAACATGACGTACCGGCTAGGAGAGGGCAGTGTTTTGGTCGCGGGTGGAGACTGGTGTTTGCAACTAAAAGCAATATTATTAGCCAATTTATGGCTACCACATCTACTCGGGTGTAGACCATCCTTATAAAAGAAGGGAAAAAAGGTTGCAGCAAAAACAAATTAAAATGATCAATGTCAAATGGTGGGGGGGGGGTCAGTTACAGGACTTGTATTAGTGAAGTAAAGCGTCAATAATAACATCAGTTGTTGTTGAAGTTGCATGAAGCCAAAGGTCTGACTCAGAGAGTTTGGTTTTCAATGATGAAATGCTGTTGGTTTAGTGGTGACACAATTGTAGTTAGTAGCAGTAGTAGTGTTTCAAATCATTTTAATTATAAGCACTTTAATTTGAAATGCATTTGAAATTTGGGTTTGTTTGCATGCCGGCATGTTTGGTGTCAGGGCATTTGTGGCATTGCCCCCCCTATGCCCATGCCTAAATCCGCTCCTGAGGCAGACGCTCAGACTGAGGGACGGCTGAATTGCTCATCACTGCAGCCGAAGGTTGGAATAGGAGGTTGGAGAAGAGGAATGGAAAGACATTGCGCCACTTTAAATATCAAAGTCTGAATGCACGTCAAGGGTCCATTTGGTTCCATACTGTAAACGCACAGTTACTCCTTTGATACATGAACACTGAGGCTTTTACTGTGTAACTCGGAACTGGATTAGCACTGTGTGTGTGCGTGTGCACGTGCATGTGTTTGGATTAGCAGTGTGTGTGTGTGCGCGACAGAGATAGCGAGCGAGTCTCTTCATCGGGAACAATGCGTGAATGAATTGAAAGTGATGGCATTTGAGGCTCTGATCTTCACAGCCCTGAGACGTTATTGATTTCTGGGGAGAAAACGCATTCTTAATGTGTCCAGGGAACCAGACGCTCTCTCCTTCTCTCCCTCTCGCCTACTCACTCACTCGACACACACACGCGCACGCTTGCACGCATTCCCCGTTTCTCTACATCAGTTAGCCACCAAAATGACTCAGGATAAAAGCCTTGGACTCGAACAGTGACACAGTGTGTCGGGCACAAAACTGTTTTTAATATTTAATACCATATGTCACTCAGAGTTATTTCTAATGGTTTGAGCCTCAATCACCACAATGATATAACCAGACCGTATCATTTCTGTCTGGCTTCTAAAGCAGGTTTAGCTGCAGTACCACAGTGTCTCAAGGTGGTGGCGGCGCTCATATGCAATTTATTTAATGCTTGAGGCATAATTATAATACTTATGCTAAATAAAACAAGGCTTGTTTCCATTGTGTCATACTGATGTTAGATAGTCTTGTTTCCACTGGGTCATTATAATACTTAAAGAGCACGTTTAGACCACATTTGTGGTCATTATATAGCTATACCCAACAATACATGCAAAAAAACACTTTTGTGTATTTAAAAGTAAAAAAAAAAAAAAGTCAATTTTTATTTTTATTTTTTATTATTTCCTGAAAACAAAAAATGTGCTGTTATAAATAAAGACTTAATCCATTGTCCTCTATGGTTATGGCCGCTATGCATTACGTTTCCAGGGAATGGCTTGGAAAAAGTATTGACTGTTGAATCCAGAAACATTTCACTCACACTGTGTAGGTCTTTTGAGTACTATTCTAGAATATTATATATGAGAACATAGTGGTGATTATATGTTGATAACGTTGGAAGCATTCTGTCACACATTACAGTGACTCGGCAACTCTACATTTTGGGAGGCGGGAGGTGGAGGTGGTAGGGGAGAAGAAGAAGGATTGCATCTTGAATGTCTTGGCAGTGCAGAGTGCTGCCGTGCAGAGATGGTAATCTGGACTGATATTTAGAGGAATGGAGCGATCCTCACTTGTTATTGCTGTGGAGCTAGGTAAACATAGCCTATGTCTTCAACTGTGGCTGTGTGTGTGTGGTTGTGTGTGTGTGCGTGCGTGGTTGTGCATGCACATGTGAGTGCATAAACAGTGTGTGTATAATAGTGGTGCCTTCAAGGAATCAATCTTGCAATATATCGATTGAACACCTGGGCGATAGGTGAATCAATCAAGAGGCTCCTGTATCGATATTACAATAAACTGCAGGAATGATATGGGTGATCAATGTTGCCATTGATCACCATATCAATGCCCCCCCCCCCCCCCACGCGCACACACACACACACACACACACACACACACACACACACACACACACACACACACACACACACACACACACACACACACACACACACACACACACACACACACACCCTTTGGAAGTCGCAATACTTTCCCTAACTAGAACCCTTGTTAGGTTGTTTAGAAATGTTCTTTTCATTTAATCTTTGTCAGCCGGAGAGTGTTTTATTGCATTCGTCAACATGGTAATTATTTTAAATAAATATATAATTAATTATACATCAATAAGATATTTTTTTAGATTAATCTGCACCGGTTTTTGGCATCAATCAGCCCAATTAATTACTACCAAATTAATTACTCTTTAAATAAACATACCGATGCCGATCAACATCGGTAATATCAGTTATCGGACATAACACTGATTAATTATACCGGATATCGATGTCGGATGAAAGTTTTCAATGGCACATTCCTAATATCGTATACTATATATATTGGGTTGTGTTGTTACCTCGTCATGAGAAGTAACTAGCCCTGCTTGCAAGATATCAACCACCTTTGATTATTATTGTTATTGGTATTCAAACAGTTGAACCGATGAATTGGCATTGTTCATATCTGCGTGATACTGTATAGTCTGCACACTCCAATGGCAGGTTGCCAGGTTTGTGAGAGTGCATCAGATGTGTTCATTTTTCTGGGCTGACACTCTGGAGGTGAGAGATTCACAGTTGAGGTGTGAGGGAGATTGATCCATATTCGATGGAGGCCGAATCTAAAAGAAACAAAATCTTCTACATTATGATTTTTCAGAAAAATCTTTTTCTATGTTAGTGCTGCTCAACTATTTCACTATGTTATTCAGAGAGCTCCAAACTGATGGATTTGACCCTCTTCTGACAATATGCATTTCCAGGGACCTTCTTGGAGGTCCCTGGAAACTAAAATGTTGTGCCTGGAACTAAACTTTCCCTGGAACTAACATTTTGTCCCTGGAATTAAAGTTTTGTCCCTGGAGCTAAAAGTCTGTCCCTGGTACTAAAATATCCAGAACTGTTCACACATAATGGATGACACTCAGGCAAAGGAGGAAAGTAACTCAGGCAGTACATTTACTATTACAGTATAAATATTGAGGTATTTGGCACTTTACTCGACTATTTCCAAAATTCCAATACTTTTACTTCACACCTCAGAAGCTTGTGTTACTGCACTTCATTTATTTGAAAACTTCAGTTACAACGTACTTTTTGATTATTTTCAAGTCAACCCCTTTAGTCCTGCGGTCATTTCAGGCTACCTGGAATAATACCTGATCACAAAGCTTGCGATGCAAGGTATTGTGGGCTTATAGATTGGACATTTTTATCTACGTTTTGAATACATAACATAAGACATTACACATATCGAGTACCTTCTCGTACTTTTGTTACCTTAAGTAGATTTTGATCTACTTGATCAAAACATGTGTACGTGTCAAGTAGCCTACTTTCAGAATAATAGACTTTTTTCTTGTAAACAGTATTTTTCTACATGTGAAGTATTCATACTTTTACTTACTAGGCCTAAGTAGTAGTCCATTGAGATCTGGTTCATGCATGCAGGTCAATTTTAAATTAAGAATTTTATGGCAATTGGTGTCGCTAGCCGTCAAATAAACAATATTGTTACACCCATCGCCATTGACATTGATCAACGGCAATCACTCCTTTATAGTCCTTTAGATTTTTGCTACACATTGTGCATCGTGCTCATAAACAGCCATCCACTGGCAGATGGCATTTTGGGTCAAAACAGCATATATTTCACAGCTCAGAGCAGTCACCATGGTGGCTTGCCATCTTACAGCATCGTCCAATACCCTAACTGTTTAAGTGCCAAGGACATTAAGACGAGTATTTGTTTACATAATCAAGCCAGGTAACAGTTGCCAATGCCATTCAGACGAGATTTAAAAGTGCAGTAGTGCACCCTCCCCGCAGGGGGGCGTGCGCACCCACTCGCACCAACCCGCGTATTTAGCAGCGGAGGTGTATTTAGGTCCATATCTGAGCCTATTGTGGCAATCGGCAGCCACTTAATTTTCACTTTTACTTGACAATATGATTCATTTTGGCATAGTAATGTCTTAGCATCCCTCCTGTGTGTGCGTAATGGTGGAAGAGCTGGTTGTTTTGGTCTGTGGCAGGAA
The DNA here is from genome assembly GCA_039105355.1 of Benthosema pterotum. Lineage (NCBI taxonomy): Eukaryota > Metazoa > Chordata > Actinopteri > Myctophiformes > Myctophidae > Benthosema > Benthosema pterotum. Next base: position 40,051,918 of record CM076969.1, read on the forward strand.
GTGACTTCCTGGATCAGAAATAATACGATCGGCAAGGATGGGGGGTGGGGGGGAGTTAACCCTTTATTTACACATCTCTGAAAAAATGTATACAACTGCTGTTTGTGATTGATCAATCAATCAATTACTTAATACATATACAGTAAATGGCACTCTGGACCAAATGGGGGCGCTGGCAAAATGGCACTAAAATAAGACACTCACTTCCGGTCTAAAAATTGCCTAATCAAAATAAGAGTTTTTAAATGATGATCACTGGTAGTATCAAACCTCAATGTTTCATACTGTCAGAAAAAGTATTGAGTAGAATTCGATAGACAGTATACCTTTAATGACAGAGCCCAGCAGGTAAATGACCCAAGGATGCCTGGGTTAAAGATAGATAATTTCCAAGCGCACATGCAGTAAGAGGCATTAAGGACAGTTAATCGACTGAGCTTGGCAACATGGCACCTTGAGGTATGGATTCTGCACAGAAAAATACCCTGCTATTGAAGGAACAGTCAGCAACAACAGTCACAAACACAAAAAACATACTTGAAAAGCTCTGCCTGGGGGAGGAAAACCCACAACTATACAAGCACATGCGTACAGTATCTGCGTTTTGACACCATTGTGTAAAAAATCCCTTTCCATGTTCAGCCCCATGGCTTTATGGAGGAGGGGGTGTGTGTGGGGGTGGTGGGGGGACTGTTCCCCTTGAATAGCTATATCCAAGAATCGCTTAGCAATGAGAAGATTAAGTGCACACATTAATCCAGGAGTCAGAGCAATCGTGTAATCCACTCAGTATGCTAATTGCCTGTTCTTTTTCCAGCAAAGGGGTTTACAGGCCATTAAATGGCACTGAGCAGTTGACAAAGGATGGCCAGTGGGCTCCCCCACCCACCCACATGCACGCACTCTCTTTTCTTAGTTGGCCAGGCTGTTGCACACACACACACACACACACACACACACACACACACACACACACACACACACACACACACACACACACACACACACACACACACACACACACACACACACACACACCACTCTTCCTTAGCGGAAGATTCGCATTAATGTACCGTATATAAAAATGTACTGCTGCAATCCAAAAGCAGTTGTTTATTTCGCATTTAGACAGTGACCTCCTCTCCCGTTACATCTGTGGGGCTGTCGCCTCACAGCTAGAAAGTCCTGCTTTTCAATTCCCGCTATAGGGACACTGTGGGTGCTGGCAGCGTGTCTCCTCTTTCACGTCATCATCAGTGCCCATACCCGAGGTGGGGTTGGCGTAAGGGCCTTTCTGTGTGGAGTTTGTTCTCCCCGTGTCCCCTAGGGTAGGTACCCTCACTTGTTCTCCCTTCGTGCAATAGGACAGGTAGCCTCACATGTTCTCCCCTTGTCCCTTATGGTAGGCACCTTCACATGTTCTGCCTGTGTCCGCTAGGCAGTTAGCCTCACATGTTCTCCCTGTGTCCTCCTAGTTGTGTGTCCCCTCCCCCCATCAGCCAGGAGCACCTGATGGAGCGTTATTCCAAACTGGTTGGAATAACATGTTCCTTCTATGAACTCTATGTCAAACCAAAAGAAGTTAGCATGAGGTCAGCCTATCGCTCTCCCCAGATTGGCAGAGGAAGTGTATACCCAGGATTACATAATACCGTGAATAATTTAGACTGCATGGGTGAAAAAAATGGGTTGTAAAATCATGAGAGTGAAAAAAGAAAAAGCAGCAATGGAAATGGATCTCTGTTTTCTTCTCTTCTTTTTAATCTCCCAGTAGGGGTTTCTTTGGACAAGTCTCTGGCGGCATAGCAATGTTTCTCCACCCCATAACATTTGTCCTGACAGTGGTATAAAGTAAATAATGAATGAGAACTGAGTGCTATTGTCTCCGCCGCCGCCTCTCAGAGCAAAGCTTTCCTCACCCTGCACTCTCTCCTGTAGTCCATGCAGCGGAGGCCTCTCGCCCGCCAAGGTGAATGGAGGTATAAAGTGCGATTCCTAGCGCATCGCCACGTGCGCTTGCGTGCGTGTGTGTGGTCTCCCCCTTGAGTGTGTGGCTCTCGCTCGGCGGTCCCAGCATGATGGATGTTCTTTCAGACGGGGTCTCTCGCTGCGCCGATAAAGCAAGGCTTGTCAAAACACGGCAGGCTGGCAAAGTGTAAGCAGATAAAGATAGTCACAGATAATTAGAAGATTTGCGCTTTGCGTCATTTGCCACGCCAACTGCCAAGTGAACGGGGGGTGGGGGAGGGGGGGTGGCTGTGACGGATGACTCAAACATAGCAGCGTTTTTTTTTTTTTTTTTTTTTTTTTTTTCGGCACGAAGCCTGCCTGCAAATGTGTCTGGTAATGACCGCAGTGTGTTTTTCAATACGTGGCTAATGAGCACGTCCATTAGACGAAAACACCATTTTAGAACTTAGAGAGTGGCGAGGGAAGATGTACCCCCCCTGTAGACCTCTGGTAGGCAGGGAGTGGCTTGAACATCTGGCATGGAGGCGTGGCGCACACACTCATCTCGCGTCGATGACCTCCACCTGCGCTTCTGGAGGCTGTCAATCAGCTTCCTCCCAGCAAGTGAACACAGGAGGAGAGGAATGTTCATTAGACTCACAGTGTACATCCCTGGAACGTATCATTAAGTACAGAACATTTACTCAAGTACTGTACAATGTAGCCTCTACTGGCTACGGTATCTATATCTAAGGAAACTACGCTGCAGATTGCTGTGTCTTCCATAAAGTGCTATTTAAGTTACATGAGTTGAGCCTATGCAAACATCTCCAAGAGATGTTTGGCGGCTAGATGTTTGGATGTTTCAAGGCTAGGACAAGTACTACGGCAAGTGCAGCAGGCTAAGATAGAGAGGTGCGTTTTCAGACTGTGGCTGAAGATTGGGAGTGGGTCTGCTGTTCTGATTGCAATGGGAAGTGCATTCCACAGTTTTGGAGCCAAGAGGTCATAAGAGTTATATTCGATAATTTAGTTACGGTAGATACGAGCAGTATGTTTGGATCAGCCCTGCATTTAGTTACCAGCAGTGTGTTAGATCAGCCCTCCATTAGTTAGATACCAGCAGTGTGTTAGATCAGCCCTCCATTAGTTAGATACCAGCAGTGTGTTAGATCAGCCCTCCATTAGTTAGTTACCAGCAGTGTGTTAGATCATCCCTGTGTTGGTTAGATACCAGCAGTGTGTTAGATCAGCCCTGTGTTGGTTAGATACCAGCAGTGTGTTAGATCAGCCCTGTGTTGGTTAGATACCAGCAGTGTGTTAGATCAGCTCTGTGTTGGTTAGATACCAGCAGTGTGTTATATCAGCTCTGTGTTGGTTAGATACCAGCAGTGTGTTATATCAGCTCTGTGTTGGTTAGATACCAGCAGTGTGTTATATCAGCTCTGTGTTGGTTAGATACCAGCAGTGTGTTAGATTAGCCCTGTGTTGGTTAGATACCAGCAGTGTGTTAGATCAGCTCTGTGTTGGTTAGATACCAGCAGTGTGTTATATCAGCTCTGTGTTGGTTAGATACCAGCAGTGTGTTAGATTAGCCCTGTGTTGGTTTGATACCAGCTTGAGTTTTCATTGTCTATTGTTTAGAATTGTTTTACCCAAATATTCTAGTATAATTAAAGCAAAGTGAAAAATAATAAATAGCATTGAATCACAGAATAATTAAGGATCACAATATAATTTAATATAATATAAAATTCGGCACCCTAGCTATTCAGGAGGTATAAGTGAATTGTCGCACGCCATATATGGCCTGCACAGAGTGACTGAACATGAGCTAAACTCTGAATGCTTAAATCTTTCCTCAACAGCTAAAAAAAATGAATATCCACAGAAGAAATGTTTATGGGCGAAGGAGCAGTATTTTCTGTTTCTTGGAATACATGCTCTGCTTACTTCGGCAAACATTCTTAGTGACCTTGGTGGATTATTGTTTTCCGGATCCAACAATCCGAGTATTGTCTCGGCGTGAACAATGCAGGCCTATAGCTTGTGCTGTAATATTCTCCAGATAGAAACGCGAGAGGGAAGGGGCTATAATACGTGCGGCAGGGGGGGGGGGGGGGGGCTTATTGTTTACACAAGAGATGTGGGGGGCGTTAAGGTAAGGTTGGACATGCAGAGGCGGCTTGCTTTCTGGAGACTGAGAGCGCTCCAGCTGCTCTGTGGAAGGGAAGCAAAGCAGCAGAGGTGTTGTTGGCAGGCAGTTGGTATTATATCATCTTTTCTTGCTCATAACGCAGTACAGTGTTCCGTGTGCACAAGACCCCTCGGCAAAACTAGAGAGGAACGCTCATGTCCGCATCGCTGGCTGACCCTCTGGGGGCCACAACCCACTGTCTGCTCTGCCCCGCAATGGAAATGAAGATGCTTCAGGATTTGTCTGAGTTTTTTTGTACAGTACTGTTGCCATCTTACCATTCCATGCAGTATATATTAAAGATGGGATATTGTGATTGTTTATGTGAAAATACCCACCAGCCACCAGCCCATTAAAGATGGAGTGCCATGATTGTTTTTGCACCCTAAAGCATGTAGCTTCTCTAGCTACATTAACATTTTCTCCTCCGTCTGCCCAAATGAACCCGGCCTTCAAAAGGCCATCAACTAGGCCATCTACTAGGCCATCAACGGTCAACCCCTTGTTGAACCCCCCCACCCCCCGCACGCACACAGTTCTCTGACACAGAAATGAATCAGGTCCCAACAAAATTACTTCGATAAAATAAAAATAAGCTACTGCAGGAGCATTACTAAACAAAGGTGGATTTACAATCAAGATAAATAAGAGTAGGTATTGTTCATTCAGCGTGTCTGTGATGCGAGCCGATCTACAAGCTCAGCACGTTGTGAGCTTGTAGGCTTCGGCTCGCATCACATCACAGCGCTACTGCTCGTTTACAGTGCACTGTCAGTTATACAATAAGTACTTTTCAGTGTGATAAGTTCTTGTTCATATAATGAGGGTTTATAAGAGTGCCAGTCAGACCGCAGTGTAGACAGTAGGCTACAGGCAGCTGTGCCATTGCAGTAGGGCTCATTCATTCATTATTTACTTTATACCACTGTCAGGACAAATGTTATGGGGTGGGGAAACATTGCTATGCCATTGCTATGCCGAGACTTGTCCAAAGAAACCCCTACTGGGAGAAGCTCTACTGTGTCTGTCTGTTCATAATAAACAAACATGTTTGTACATCTGTCAAGATTTGAGTGAGTTATGGCTATTTTTGTTTGAGCTGCCATAGAGTATACTATATTAGGGTATTGACTGAGTGACTGACTGAAGCAAAATGGCCACCTTGAGCCATCGAGCCTTTATATAAATGCAGATAACTGTCTGTCTAGGTAAAAGAGACTGGTATAAATAGGGTACACACATACTGTATGCCAGCATTAACAAACATTATAGGCTTGCTGTGAACATTCACCTTTCATATCAGCACACAAACACTCCCCTGTGACGCGGCGCCCACCCACCCACACTCCAAGCCCCCCCACCCACACTCTACTGTCGAAGCCCCTGCCTCTTTAAACAAGGCCACAAAAACCAACCGAGTGTGGAGCGAGAGGCGCGCTAAAATGAGGCCATCTCGCGCCACATCCCTTTTGATCCCCTCCATTCTTCATCGGGCTCAGGCGGGTACGGAGCGGCACACACACACACACACACAGGAGGATCTATCTTAGCGAGCGGCTTTGAGGCCCCCAAAATTACAAACAAACTAAAGGCGGGGGATCGATACGCCGTGTCTCACAGAATGATGAACTGGCACTTTGGAGGAGGGGGAAAATCAATGTCCTCTCCCTCTCTCGCTCCCTCTCTCTCTCTGCTCTCCTGCCTCCATCTCTCATGCTTTCCTTCTCCCTTTCCTACGTCTAGCTCCTAAACCTTTTTTTCAGAGACTCCGCACTGTCTATTTGTCTTTTTGTCTGTGTGTGTTTCTGGCAAATGCAGTGAGCAAGATCACTATGTAAGTCAGGTAGAAATGTCTGTCTGTGCGCGTCACACACTTCATACTGTATTTGGGCATGCCCAGCCATACCTGACGGAGAACTCCATATATGCAAAAGTAAGATATGCTTACTTGCACGTGGGCGGGCAGGCACGTGTGTGTGTGTGTGTGTGTGTGTGTGTGTGTGTGTGTGTGTGTGTGTGTGTGTGTGTGTGTGGGGGTGTGTGTGTGTGTGTGTGTGTGTGTGTGTGTGTGTGTGTGTGTGTGTGTGTGTGTGTGTGTGTGTGTGTGTGTGTGTGTGTGTGTGTGTGTGTGTGCGTGTGTGTGCGTGTGTGTGCGTGTGTGTGCGCGTGCGTGTGCGTGTGCGTGTGTGGGTGAGAGCGGGACCCTTGCTGTGATTTAACGGCTCCCGCATTGTCTTTATTTTATTCCAGCGTGGAAGACAGAGCCTTCCCTGCCTCCCTTCCCGCCATGCAGGCTGATGTGTGAGCTGGCCCCCCTGATAATGGCCCACAGGATAAGCCATGGAAGTAAGTGCCTCTCTGGGCAGATTTACTGTCTCCAGACACACACACACACACACACACACACACACACACACACACACACACACCACACACACACACACACACACACACCCTCCCACGCCAGCTCACCCTTTAAACCCTCAGCTCATTTGATGCCACAGTGTGTTTTTTTCCTCCTTCCCGTATCGATCAGAGCGATGTGGCGATCTTTAAATCACGGCGTGCCTCTCTTAACGTGGAACAACCAAGCGAGATGGAACCATCTGTATTGTAAACCGCTAACGTTAGGGAACGAGTGAGCAGGGCCGGATCTAGGCATGGGTGTGGGGGGCAGTGCCCCCTAGATGCCCTGACCAAACATGATGGCATGCAAACAAGCCACATTTCAAAGATGTTTCAAATTAAAGTGCTTATATTGAGAATGATTTGAAACACTACGCTACTAACCCACTACAATTGTCGCACCACTAGACCATTTCATCATTCAAAAAGAAAGATCTCTGAGTCAGACTGCTTTATGCATGGATGGGTGCCTGTTGCAACTTCCAACAACAGCTGATGTTATTATTGATGTTTCCTAATATAAGTCCTGTACAAGATATTAATATTGTGGATCACAGAACTAAAGAAAATATATAAAATAGAAGATAGATTTTTTTGTTATACATACAGTATAACCATGCCACTCTTCACGGTCACGTGATCACTCCAAGCTCAGGGACCCCTGGGCCTAGGTCCTCCCCTGGATATGCACAGTTTCATTATCTACGTATTCCATGATTTAGGATGACAATTTCTATGTATTTTCCATATTTCCATATTTACATATTATGTTTTTGGGGCGATTGTGGCTCAGGGGTAGAGCAGGTCAGCCAGATCTATGGGTTTGGCGGTTTGAATCCTGGTCTACATGTCCTTGGGCAAGACACTGAAGCCCAAATTGCTTCTGATGTGCTGGTCGGTGCCTTGCATGGCTGCAGGCGCAGTCGGTGTGTGAATGTGTGTGTGAATGGGTCAGGCACTAAATAAATACACTATTTACAATGTTTGATCTTGCTGATTTTCTAAGTCCTGCAGTTGTCATATAAACCACCCAAGTGAAATACTGTATCGAACCAAGCTTGCAATTTAGTCAAAAAAGTGATTCAGAAATATTTATGTTATTAGATTGTTGTTGCTTCCCATATCAAGCATAAACCAGCAGGTGTGTCTCTGAATGTTTACACAGGGAACTGGACACATCTGACCACCAGAATGAAATGATATTAAAAAAGGCATCATTAGGTGTCAATGGCAAATAAAGAAAGGCGTTAAGAGCATCTGCTAAATTCCTAAAATGGAAACTGAAAGATCACTGGTTTGGCTACAGTATGATATACTGTAGGTTCATACAATCCCTAAACATGCTATGTACTGTAAATGCTGGATAATGCACACAGTTTCTCCTAAATGGTATTGGACTGTAAAGTCCTGTGTGCTCATTTCAAACTAGAGTATGTGTGTCCTCTTTGGAGGCTAAGAAAGAAAGAAAGAAAGAAAGAAAGAAAGAAAGAAAGAAAGAAGAAAGAAGAAAGAAAGAAAGAAAAGAAGAAAGAAAGAAAGAAAGAAGAAAGAAAGAAAGAAGAGAAAAAGAAAGAAAAGAAAAAAGAAAAAGAAAGAAAGAAAGACAGCAGCACTGTGTGTGTGTGTGTGGGGGGGGGGCGTATATGGTCTATTATATTGCTTTAATACTGAATTAATAAAATTCCCCCAAGGGGAAAATTGGATTCCGAGGGCTGTGTTTGAAGCTGGAATTACCCGCCTTTCCATTCCATCACATTTACAGCAGAGAGGCAGCAGTACTGTAGAATAGATCCTCAGGCCAACATGTTGAGTTTAGTTTGGCTTCAAAGTGCTTTTCTTTCTTTATTTTTATATATATATATTTTACTTTTCTTTATATGACGAGTTCTGAACGGAGACATTCTGTTCTACTTTAGCTCTCTTGCAAAGTATATATTGCTCCTTTATTATTGTTAATATAAACCTGAGAAGGATAATGGACCCATACAGACCTATACAGGCCAATTTCCTACACACTCAAGCCACTATTTATTTGTGAAATATGCTGTAAGTATATGTTTTAAGCTTGGGGCTTTGCTTTGGCTGTGACCACAGTTACTGTACAACTTACAATTTAGACATTCAACAGACGCTCTTATTCCAGAGCAACTTACTGTAAGCAATACAAAAAAAAAAAAATTGTGATACATCATATACCAGGGGTGCCCACACTTTTTTGACTTGAGAGCTACTTTCAAAATGACCAGCTCAACAAGATCTACACATCAAATCCATTTCAAGGCCCCCAACAAAGTTTGACTTGAAATAGTGGTGATGGTGTTACTTACTGTTATAGTGTTTAAGAATAATGCACTTATAATGAAAAATGGAGGGGAGAATTGGAAGGTTTTCTTGTATATGCTACTACTGACATTTGAAAACAGTATTTGGGGTTTGATTGTTGACAGTTTGTGATGTTGAATTCAGTCTCTTGCACCCAAAGTTAATAACTTTCACGTTTTGTCCACAATTGGGAAAGAGAACTGGCAAAACGTTGGCCAAAATAACAATTATTCTCCATTTTCTAATTGTGCGGACTCTTGAAAATACGTAATTCAGATGTTTGAATATAATTGAACTCTTGAGAGTGTAAAATGAAACCAAATGGACCCGTAATGGTCCATTTGGTTTCATTTTAACGCTCTCAAGGCCAAGACCTGCATGGCCTGTGTGATCTACTGGTAGATCACAACTACCTTTTGGGCAGCCCTGTCATATACTGTAGAAAAAAATAGACCTGCACTCAGTACAGTGCCAACATGCGCATTGCGCTCAAGTAGGCATGGCCTACTTGTGTGCGACCTACAGAGCAAGCGACCAGAAGGCACGTACCCCAACATACCCAGCAGATAATACTCATGACACCTCCGAGAGATAATACTCTTCTAAATCTGCCAATCAGATTCCTCTGAGGGACAGCTGAACGATGGTATATCAGTTTGCAACCATAAACAGTCCTTGTACTCTTAAGTCAGGGGTTTTCAACCTTTTTCATCTCAGGGACCACCATTAATTCAGGATTTGAGCCACAGATCACCGTTTGATATATTTTAGCCCCACAGCCCCAAATCTATCTAAGATTTATTTTGCTTTTGTCCACAATTCCAGGCTGGATTTGGGGAAACAAAACAAGCAAAACATACATTCCAAAATGGGTAATTCACATGAATTAAACCAAATGGACCCTTTCGGAAGAGTTAAAATATCCATCATGTGAATTACCCATTTTGGAATGTATGTTTTGCTTGTTTTAATACGTTTTAATACGTTTCATTTTTACATCCTCAAGAGTTACATCTGGTTAACCAACTTAGCTGAGGACCACCTGGAACCCTCTCAAGGACCACTGGTGGTCCCGGACCACCTGTTGAAAACCGCTGCTGTAAGTGATCATGAATCATATACATACTGGTAAGCGAAGAACAGTGGAATATCTACAGTATATGCTGTAATGAAACTATATACTATATAGTGCTATGTCAACATAAAATGTTATCTAAGTTACTTAGGTTGAGTCTTTGCATACACGTATAAGGTACAGTAAGTGCTACAATGGAGTCTGAAAAGGTGGGTTTTCAGACTATGGTGGAAGATATGGAGTAAGTCTACAGTTCTGATTGCAATGGGAAGTGCATTCCGTAGGGAGAAGAGAAGGGATAAGGGTTTGGGACGTGTGGAGTGTTGCCCCCACATTTTTAGAGAAGGTGCAATTCCAGCTTCCCTGCGTCGGCTGATCTGAGCACTCTGGAGGATTTGTAATTCAATGTAGTGCAATCAGACGTGGAGATATGGGTTGCTTCTAATGTCAGCAATCCTAACAGTAATCACAAAATGAATTCAGTAAAACATATGGTTATGAAATCAGTTCCAATATTGGTCAGTCATTTCAAAAGAAAACATTTTGTGCCACCATGCCCAGTAAACATGAACATATAGAAGGGGGTTTGCAGTGCACTGTGGGACTTGTAGTTGTATCATGATGTGTGCAACATACTAGTGCACCGGTTCTAAAATTCTCTGTAATGTACTAACTTGTTTCTATATTACTAAGATCATTAAAGCTGGGCTGTTGACTGAGTCCAATGCATTTCTTCCTGCTTCCAGTCCTGGATTTTGACACTGCTCGCTATGATCTTCGCCAAGAGAGCTGCGTAGTTCTGCCCCTTTTATGATGTCGCCTGCGGCCCCAAAGTAAATTCTACCATTCATTTCATAGACTTCATAGACTTTTCAAAAATGATTTACTGTATATGAAGACGATTACAACATGGACAAAGCCAACTCGCTGTGGCAACAATTGTACATTTTGGTCCAATCAAATGAAAAAAACGTAAGAATAGTAATTTAGTTTCATTTCACAAATAATTTGATTGGCCCAAAACATTATGTTTGTTGTCATGATTTGTCACGACTGGGGTTGGCGGAATCGTCTGCGTCATGGTATACAAATAGTTTTCTATGAGGAAAATGAATGGAGAAATTACTTCTGGGCCGCAGGCGATGTCATGAAAGGGGCAAGACTGCACAGCTCTATACTGTAGAAGTCTTATGTAGAAGAGCCTACATTGGACTGAAGCCTCACAAAGTGTTGTCGCAACTCTGGTATTTCCATGGTTCTGGTGTACAGTATATCATAGTGGGGGATGAGTTACAACAATAGGTGCTGTGAATCCGGATAATTAACATGTCTTCCCGGGAAAAAAACAAAACAAAAGACTGGTCATATATCTTGATGTGATGCTATAGTCTGCTAGATGACACTGTAAAACAGGGGGGAGAGGACAATAGAACGGTAGTAATGCATGTTCAATCATTCTTTGGCTGTCACCTCCCTCCCAGAGTAGAATTTATGCCCAACATAACCACGTTTACGTCCACGTCCACGTCCACGTTCACGTGTGTGTGTGTGTGTGTGTGTGTGTGTGTGTGTGTGTGTGTGTGTGTGTGTGTGTGTGTGTGTGTGTGTGTGTGTGTGTGTGTGTGTGTGTGTGTGTGTGTGTGTGTGTGTCTCTGTGTGTGTGTGTGTGTCTCTGTGTCTGTGTGTGTGTGTCTCTGTGTCTGTGTGTGTGTGTCTCTGTGTCTGTGTGTGTGTCTCTGTGTCTGTGTGTGTGTGTCTCTGTGTCTGTGTGTGTGTGTCTCTGTGTCTGTGTGTGTGTGTCTCTGTGTCTGTGTGTGTGTGTCTGTGTGTGTGGAGGGGGGGTGGGGGTTCTGGTGCACGTATGCATGTGTGTGTGTGTGTGTGTGTGTGTGTGTGTGTGTGTGTGTGTGTGTGTGTGTGTGTGTGTGTGTGTGTGTGTGTGTGTGTGTGTGTGTGTGTGTGTGTGTGTGTGTGTGTGTGTGTGTGTGTGTGTGTGTGTGTGTGTGTGTGTGTGTGTGTGTGTTGCTACTGGAAAGAGGCAGCGCTGCCTGTCAGCAGCTCCTCCTGTCAACTCTGCCTGCCCACAATTTCTGGTCCGGTGTAGCTGAAGCATAGCCTAGTGGAGACGGCTGTCTGTCGTGTCCGTGTCTGTGTGTGTGTGTGTGTGTGTGTGTGTGTTGTGTGTGTGTGTGTGTGTGTGTGTGTGTGTGTGTGTGTGTGTGTGTGTGTGTGTGTGTGTGTGTGTGTGTGTGTGTGTGTGATGGGGGCGGGGGCGGTCACTGCGGGATTCTGTCTGTCTGTCTACAGTATCAATTTCCACCTGTCCCCGATCGCCACCTCCTCTCTCTCTCTCTCTCTCTCTCTCTCTCTCTCTCTCTCTCTCTCTCTCTCTCTCTCTCTCTCTCTCTCTCTCTCTCTCTCTCTCTCTTCAATGCCAGGCTTTGCAAGGCTGCTGTGTGTGTGTGCATGCGCGCGCGTGCATGCGTGTGTCTGTGTTAGTTGTGAAATATTCATGTGTGCAGAGACTGGAGTTTGATGAGCCACCTTGACACCGCCATACGTTCATCCTCTCTCTCTCTCTCTCTCTCTCTCTCTCTCTCTCTCTCTCTCTCTCTCTCTTCATCATTTACATTTTTTCCACCGGCTCACTGCATCACCACCCCCACCCCTCCGGTTCCCTCACCGCGGACGGCTTTTTTTTTCGTGGCGCAGGCACTCGGCACCGCGTGTGTGTGTTTATCGTCATGATGAAAGGAAAGCGTGGCGCTCGATCGCTCCTTTTGAAATTTAAATCACTGTGTTCATAGTCATCCTAGCACCAGCAAAACTTAAAGCCTGCATGGCGCGTCTGCATGGCGCGCTACAGTGTATATGGCCCTCCACAGATCTGCTGAAGATCAGAGCTGTAAAACACTTCTATTTTAAGAGGAACATTAGAAAGTTAGATTAGTGATCTTAGCTCTGCCACAACACGGGCAGCATTTCGAAATGCGGATTGTGGTGATTACTATTGAGGTGTAAATGGAAATGCTTTGGTACAAAATGAGTGTTCAAATCACACTGGCTGGAAAGTATACAGGCCCTGAATTTTACCCTGAGTTTCAAATATACTTGTGTTGGTATAGGCCGACTAATGCATGTAGTCATTTATAAGACGTAAATTAAAATTTGTGTTGATTTGATATTTGACGCAATAACTACAGTAACTAATTTCCCACCAGGATTAATTACTATGTGCCAGAAGATATTTCCCTGTTCAACCTTTATTTTGAAGATCCAAAACATAGCAACCGGAACCGGTTGAATCTCTCACTAGCTGATGAGAATTACAGGCTGGCAGCATTAGAACGCCTGCTATGCTCCGTGTTTGTTTTGACCAGGGAATCGAAGTCTAAAGCGACTGAAAGTGTGCAAGTGTTTCAGTCAAGTAAGTCATTAAGTTAAATAGGAACTCATTCTTTTAAAATATCAACAAATTGTTCAACTTGTCACAAATAAACACCATTTGTTTGTGCAAAGCACACAATAACTTGTCTCCCAGCAAGATGCCTGGGCCCTTTATGAAAACTCATGTCAAACCTCATATAGGTCCCACATGAACGTGTTGGCTGGGTAGGATGCGGAGGAGATTGAGTTTCTGCCGTTATGGAAGGATTCCAGCTCTGTGGGATGTTTACTGTTTGGACTATTACAAACACAAAGAGAATCAGGGGCTAGCCTCCTGGTTCACACAGGTCCGCTCCACTGACGACTGGCTCCTCCACTTCTCCCTCATGCACCAGGCGAAATCATTGTCGACCCATACGTTGTGCATCACAGACTTCCAGTCCATATTTTAATATATCCCCTCCACGAAAATGCCTAGATGTCCTGATCCCTATCCATTGTTTATACTTTATGGATCATTAGTGTGGACTGAGACTGTTTATTGTCTCAACAGCTCATTAACATAGGCTACTTGTTTGACTCTTAAAGTCTTGGAAATCCTTTTGCAACATTGATCTCTCGGCACAAATTTCTGTCATTCTGACATTGAAAGATTAACCTCAAGGGAGGAAAATTAAACGCAGCAACGGGTTGAAAGTTGCAAATCACCTTCTCAGTGTAGTTTTTCCTCTGCACTTTCCCACACTGCCCTGCCCAGGCCGCCCCGGTCCTCATCAGCAGGATCAGGGCTTTATCTGCGCTCTGCACAAATATCAATATGGATTTAGGAGTCTCCCTGAAGCAAGGTCCTCCGCTAATTAAATCTGAAATCACTTTGTACTGTAGAGACACAAGCAGGGGTTTGTGCATGCGTGTGTCCGTGCGTGTGTGCATGCGTGCGTGTTTTATTTAACCAACGCGGCTAATGGGGTCAGAGGACTTTGTTCTCATAATAAAATGCAGTGGTTTCCCATCGTCCAATACCCAGGCGACTCCCTGGCAAGAGAGAAAGAGGGAGGTTGAAAGATATGATTTTGAGTGGAGTGCAGGGCCGTGCAGAGATCAGATAAGCAAGGGGGTAGGGGTACAAAGGGTGCCTGTGTATGCACGCCGAGTGCAGATGTGCACAGGTTAGATTAAACGTAAAAGATCACTTGAACAAATTATTTTAAGGTGCAAACTTTCCATGCAGGCAGGCCCTGTTTTATTGTTTGCCATATGTTTGGCACTGCTATGTTGTCATTATTTTAATAGCTTTATATACACCGTATAACTTATTTATGTTCTTCAGATTGTAATAATGGCAAATGAGTGCATGTGCATGCCGAAAATCCACATCATGTTTCAAATACAAAAGGAAGGACGAAACATATTTTCAAATATGCAGTATTTGTATGTTTATATATTGCTTCTTTTCATGTCATACTAAGCTGTGGCATATCATAGTAGTGTGCTATTGGGGTATATCTTATTTTGACTGATCTATTCACAATGACTTTGTAAAACAATCCTGTAGAGCACGCAGTGACGCCAGAGTGCCTTGCCCAGAAGTGAATTCTCCATTAATTTTCCTCATAGACTTTTCAAAATGGCCCTCGGATTTATATAAATACTATGACACCGAACAAAGCTAACTCGGGTGTTAACCAATCATGACAATAAACACAATATTTTGGGCAGATTGAATAATTTGTAAGAAGAAAAACTAAACAAAAAGTGTTATATCCTGACATTTTTGCATTACTAATGGTTTTATCGGTCCAAAATATTGTGTTTTTTTTTGTTATGATTTATCAACCCGGCTTTGTTCTCATGTTTACATGAGAAATGAGAAAAAATAATGGGGAATTCACTTCCTGGGCCAGGCGCTCTGACAGCGCTGTGGAGCTCTATACTTACCACCTCTATGTCACCAGGGTTATGTCTAACAGTATGGTGCATGGTTGCTGCTCTCTGCCCACCTGTGTCCCCATTCAACCCAACGCAAAGCATTCTGTCTATCGCACTCCCGTTGCATTTCAATGGTGGGGCGTGTTTGCACTCCCAGCTGTACACGGGTTCAATGTGCTGAATTAAAATGAAACGGGGCACTTAAATCCGACGTAGCGTGCCACGCTATGGAGGAAATATGTGGTAAAAGGGCTGAGGTGTCGGGGTGTTCAATTTGTCAGGTCCTCTTCACACAGTACATTAACAAACACCTTCCGTTCACACTAAATGGCCCACGTAGAATTGTGGGCAAACACTTCATTAATACTTCATAGGGAAGATGAATGAGCACACACCACTATCCCCTTGCTGATGCTTTCTTTACCTTTCATTTTCTTTCTTTCTTTCTTTCTTTCTTTCTTTCTTTCTTTCTTTCTTTCTTTCTTTCTTTCTTTCTTTCTTTCTTTCTTTCTTTCTTTCTTTCTTTCTTTCTTTCTTTCTTTCTTTCTTTCTTTCTTTCTTCTGCATCCTCCTCCTTCCTCCCTTCTTTCTTTGCCATATTCATAGAGTGGGCCTATAGATATGGTGACCAGATCCAAACTGTACATTTGAGGGGCAGAGGTGTAGCATGTGTGGAACAAGTCGAGTGGGGAAACATGTGGTTAGCAAATTATCAACATCTTGATTTCAATATGCCAAAAATAATTCAGGCTTTCAATTCAAATATAGCAAAAATCTCTTTTGAGATTGTAGATCAGTTATTTTGACAGTATATGCAATGTGGCCCCTCTGGAGTGAATATGGAAATGTAGTGGCACCATGGGAGGAATAGTTCTCGGATTATGTTAAAACCACTTCTATAGCAGGAAAATACTCAACAGAAAGCCAACTATTAGGGGGCTACGAAGTATCAGTCCATTTTGAACACTGGACACCTGCTGTCAGTCACAATGTGGGACAAAGTTTGTGGGACGCTTGAAAAGTCTTGGACATGAGGGACTGTTCTACACAAAGAGGGACATCTGGTCACCCTGTAAGTATAGACTCCAATGCATTCGATGAACTTCTGGTTGTCCCCATTTGAAGCCGTCAAACGGCCCCATGGAAAGAACAGAGCTGTAACTCTGCCTTATATGACTCTGTCCAAAGCCAAATGGAGATACAACCGCGTGTCATGCTGTACTGTAGAAGCACTGCAGCAGTGTGTCATTGGGTGGGTGGTACCACTATAGCTGAACTGAGCTGAGCTGCTGTGCAGGGTGACCTCGTCTCGCCTCCGTCCTCAGCGTTAGTCACATTTTGCGCGCGGCCGTCCCCCAGGGCTCTTCGTCTAAAGATCCCAGGCTGGGAGAGGCGGGAGGCAGGCGGTCTGACCGCAGCATGCCAGGGTGAGACCCAAACTCCCCAGAGGACTCTGCACAGTGACCTGGTTTCCCGGTTCACCTCTCTGTCCCATATATTACTCCCCCCAGAAGAGCTCAAACGGTATATAACATTGACCTGATCCTAGTCGAAGACATTTTGAGGGTCAGGAAGGATGGAGGGGAAATGTTCTTGTCCTCTTTTGCAGAGCTAAACCACTTATAATTTCTAACCAATTAGAATGGCTCTAAACAGAAGAAAACAGAAGATTATGATTCCCGTTTTTAGGGAGGACTGACGGCAGGGCTTTCCAGAGTAACATCTGACTTATCTGCTAATGCTATTATTTTTTGAAGAATTCCCATGCAAAAGAAGTGTTTAGTAATAAAGGAAGCCTTGCCAAGCAATGAGGTCCATAGTGGCAGGAACTCCTGTTTGTGTAGCGTGAGGCATTTTAATGTACAAGTACATCCACTGGACTCAAACTGGTGGCCACAAGTATACAGGTGTATACTTACAGTAGTTGTACATGATAGTATCCAATCTAAAAGCTTACAATGTATGACAATCCTTATTGTTTAATTTGTTTTTCTTTTTGTCACCCAGTGTTATTATCTTAAGTAATTCTGGACACTCCCTCTTCTAATCTGGGGAGAGCAACAAAATTACCTCTTACAGTATGTGGCAAGCTGCCACCTGTCCTGCCAACTGGCATATTGAAAAGGAAAAGAAACTTAAACAACCCAGGCTCTACAATGGCTGTGGTGGGGGGCGTAACTACGTTGGATTGGTGTAGATCTTTGGCAATAGCTGTAATTGCGTCTATACTTCAATTTCATCAGTGTCTAATTTGGCAGATAATTATACAATCCATTCTGGAAATTATGTTGTGAATGCAATCCAGTGTTACAAATATGACTTCTTTTCACCAACATACAGTATATCTCTATCTTTGTCATCAGGTAGAATACGTATAGTAGTGTGTTGACAAAGGCATGCATGCTCACATACAGTACACACACAGGAAAATATCTCATTATGGCCTGTCACATACTGAGCCAATGCCGTCGCCGATTGGTCCCCGAGTCACGTCCACCACCCCCCCGCCCCACATCCCCCAACCCATACCGTCTTTTCATTCCAGCATCTGGATTTAATTGGAGCTCGGTGCTGTAAAACCCACAGCTGCTGTGCCTGTTAGGACAATAAATTACTCCAATTACCAGTCGAACAAAAAGAGAGCTGCCTGATACCACCACAGGCCACTCTCATGTCTACTTACACTCTCCAATCTCCCCCAATGTCCCTCCCAATCAAAAATGCAGCTCCAATCCCGAACCTGGGGATGTACTGTATGATACAGAGCAATTTTTTATAGCAGAAGATTGTTTTTGGTTGTTGATCATGATGGGCCTGTGTGAATGACCAGCCGGATTCCATTATATTAGGAAGCCTCCTCGTGGATAGATGAGGTGAAATAATGGTCCTCTGCTGAGGTGTGTTTTTCGTGAATCAATAGAAGGTATGTGTCGCATAATTGCAGCGGGGATGATTAAACAGTTCACGACGGGAACCCCTTTCGGTTTTTCTGTGTGAAAAGAGGGGTTTACAGGCGATTATGGGCACTGGATTCTAGATCTGCTTGAAAATGTGACACAAATCTTTGAATATGTATTGTTTCAGAGCGAATGTATTTAACTCACGTCTTTGCTCCCGGGGGATCATTGGAACAACATATTTTGAGATGGGGGTGGTGTCCAATTACATACATTTTTGGGGGGTCCTTGACATGAAAATGTTTAAAATAAGGCTGTTGAAAATAACGACTTATTGGCATTAATTAATTTTGTTGATTAATCCTATTACATTTTTAACACAATTAACACATGCGCACACTGACTCAACCCACTGAGCATTTTCTCACTGAAAAAAGGTAGAGCACGGGTTTACAGAGACATATAGCTGTGTGTCTCCCTGTAACCAGAGCCAGAGTATACCGGTAGCTTGAATGTGATTAAACATTTTTTATTGACTTTTTTTATTGGCATTGGTAGAATCATCCGCAGGTCTAAATGGATTAATTGTTGTTTGTGTTATGCCTTGTGTTTACATCCAGGTTCTGCTCCCTGGCATGGGACCGGCCGTATCGATGGCACCCTGTAATGAAGGCAATAACGACAGAGCAGGGTTTTAGGGACAACAATAGAAACATCTGTGCCACTTCACACAGCCAGCGCTTAAATGAGGCCATATTTCATTTCCCACTTTAGAAAGCAGTAGAGCCACGGCACACTTTATTATTATTCTGTCTACAGCATCTGGAAACAAAAACAGAAAACAAAATAGATTTGTTGTTGTGTTGATGTTTTGGCCCGGCAATGTTACATTCGGTCGCACCGGGCAACAATGCCTTAATAACACAGGTGGTCCACAGCATAAACAGAACACCATGAGACAAAGAAAGTATAACTGTCGCGAAAAGTGCCCGGTTGACCCCCCTCCACCTACCCCAATGCCGTCCCCGTGTCTCACCGCTGGCTGTGAACACGCCATTAAGCCGGTCGGAGTTTGACAAGAAAAAATGAAGTGTTCGGTTTCCTGTGGCCTCGAGTGTCTTCCTGAATAATGAGACCATTGCCTGGATGCAACCCTCACCACCCCCGCCCCGCTCAGAGCCACCCTGCTCCCACCACCAGCCCTCCTTGAAGTTCCAGTGTGGCAAGGAGGAAGAGAGACAGGGGATAGTGGGGTAGAATACAGTATGCACGGCAGGGTGGTCTTTATGTCGGAAACGCACATGTCTGGAAGACAGTGAGATAAAATGGTAAATGGTGCATTTATATTGTGCCTTTATGCAAAGTGCTTTACATAGTGCATTGCATTCACCTATTT